>JABWPP010000050.1:47542464-48742464 GCA_016920855.1 Puya raimondii | reverse complement strand
TTCCAACTAGCAATCACACAAAAATATTTTCACAACATATGAATTATCTCTAGATAATTTGTTCCGACATCTTAACAGGACCCATGTATTTAAATGTGCATATAAATTAATAAAAAAACATATATTTTATGTAAATCAACACATCAATTATACCTAACGCAGTTGCCTAAGAACCTGGTGATTGGCGTCCGAGATTCTAAATTTAAAAAAATTTATAGCAAAATTAGAAAAAACTCCAACAATATAAACTCCTACTGTGTGGAAGAATCACAAGGTCTCTTCATCTGCTCCCATTGACTTTTTATTTCATTTGAGCTTCCTCTCTCATCACTCACCACCTCCCACATGGGATTAGTTGTGTGCATCATTTTCCACCAATATAATAATTTTCCATTAATTATTAAAAAAAACTGGTTTCTGCAACAAACACATTAAAATACTGCAGCTACAGGAGGATCCCAGTGCACTAGACCCAATAGTTCTAGAAATAATTGCCCATTAATGTGCACAAATTGGAGAAGCAGAAGCTCTCTTTTAACTTGCCTTTTGGCTTCTCCTCCCAGCAGCTGCTGCATTGCCCTGCTGTCCTTTTACTGCTGCAAAATTAATGGGTGTTTTTGCATGCAAAATGGTCCCCCAAAAAAGCCACATCTTTTAGAGAGGAGTTATGAAAAAGGGAGGGAGGGGAAAAGACAGGATAGAAACTCCCCATTTTGGGGTGGAGGGTTCTCTTTGCAATTTTGCCATCCAACTCATCTGAGTTGTTTGTTGGGTTTCTTCTTCTTCTTCTTTTTTTGATTATTTGATTAAGATAGTGGGAGTTGTGGGGACTTGTTTAAAGATTTGTTGTTGGTTGGATCTGAGGTTTTAGCCTTTGGGGCTTGGAGGAGCATTAATAGAAAGATATTCTTAGTGGGGTTTGTTTTTTGGGAAATTTGGGGTTTTTTAAGGGCTTTTGTTCAGCCATTAAATTCTGGAGAGTGGTCCAAAGATTTGTTACTTTGGGTGGCATCTAAGATTTTGATAGCTTGTTTTCAAGTTGTTTATTTGTTTTTTGTTTCTTCTTTTTTTCTGGGGCTTTTTTAAGAAGTAGATTTTTGGGTCATTGGCTGGATCTGTGATCTCTTTTAGCCAACATTTGTGTGTTCTTAGTAGTGATCAACAAGAAGCTACAGTAGGGCTCTGTGTGATGTGATTTCCCTTCCACTCCTCTTCTCAGTTTTTAATTCAAGATGGCATGTATGAAATTGGGTTCAAAATCTGACTCCTTTCAAAGACAGGGGCAAGCTTGGTATGATTCTCTCTCTCTCTCCCTTCTTGAACTCTATTTTGTTAATGCAGTCTCCATCTTTGTGCTTGTGATTTGATTTGTCTACTTGAAACTAGAAATTATCAACAGCTACATATGTTTGCTAGTATACTTGTTGTTTTTCCTCTGTGACATGTTACAGACCTTTCAAATTGTTTACGAAATCATGCGTATTTGTTCGCTTAAAGAAGTGTCGAATTTGTTAATATGACAGATCTTTTTGAAGTCTATGAGCTCAATCTTTTTCATTTCTGAGGGCTCATAAATTTGTACAACAAATAAGCAGAAATTTCATGTACAGCGATATTAGTTTCACTTGTGGTAGTGGATCGGCGTGAAAAGCCAGAATAAACATACCGAAGTTCATCGAATGATTGGTTGTACATGCTAATGTTGTTGATTTATAAAATCGGATCGCTTAAATGCTGTATCCAGTCCCTCGAACAAGTCATCTGTTCCCTTTATTTCTTTGTTGATTAACGAGAGCGCTCTAACCATCTTTGACATGCGGAATTTGTGCTTTTTCCTGAACTTTGTAGGTTCTGCACGACCGGGCTTCCTAGTGATGTTACCGTTGAAGTTGGCGACATGTCATTCCACCTTCACAAGGTGATAATTCATACAATCATAATTTAAATTGTGTATTTTACTCTCTTTTGATTATTAATCCGCGAGTAGTGTTGCTAATGATTAACAAAGAAATCATGTTAACCTTGTTTGGAGGTTGGTCAGTTGCATTTATTCTGATAAACTTCTGAATGTAAATGGAAACTTCTGCAGTTCCCTCTCCTATCCAAGAGCGGCCTTCTCGAAAAACTAATCGACGAGAATTCCGAAGAAGAAGAGGCTTGCATCATAAAGTTGCCGGACGTTCCGGGTGGCGCGAAGTCGTTCGAGCTCGTGGTCAAGTTCTGCTACGGCGTAAAACTAGAACTCACTGCCTCAAATGTTGTGTACCTGCGATGTGCGGCCGAGCATCTTCAGATGACTGAAGAAATTGCCGAGGGCAACTTGATTGCGCAAGCTGAGATTTTCCTCAACCAAGTAGTCCTCAAAAGCTGGAAAGACTCGCTACAAGCACTGCAAACTTGCGAAGATCTCCTCCCTCACGCCGAAAATTTGCACATCGTTAAGAGATGCATCGAATCATTGGCTGTTAAAGCTTCTACAGATCCAAACCTCTTCGGCTGGCCTATGATAGAACATGGGCCGATGCAAAGCCCGGGAGGGAGCGTTCTATGGAACGGCATAAGCACAGGGGCCCGGCCGAGAAACTGTAGTTCGGATTGGTGGTACGAGGATGTCTCATCCTTAAGCTTTCCAATATATAAAAGGCTAATCACAGTAATGGAATCTCGGGGCACTAGATCGGAGATCATCGCGGGCTCCCTCACATCTTATGCAAAAAGGTATCTTCCCGGATTAAGTAGGCGCCAAAATATTGCATCGGCAGCTTTGAAAGTGGCGCCAACTGAAGAAGAACAGAGGCAGTTGCTCGAAGATATTGAGAGCTTGTTGCCGTTCCAAAAGGGTGTCGTACCAACGAAGGTTCTATTTGGGCTTCTTCGAACAGCCATGATTTTGAAGGCAAACAAGTCTAGTATCTCCAACTTGGAGAAAAGGATCGGAATGCAACTAGACCAGGCTACATTGGAAGATCTATTACTGCCAAATTTTTCTTACTCGATGGAGACGCTCTATAATGTTGATTGCGTTCAAAGAATTCTCGAGCATTTCATAGCCATGGATCAGGCTAATAACGGGGATGCATCGCCTAGTTTGGTCGATGATGAGCAGTTAATGGGGTCGCCTTCGTTGGCTCCGATTACTGCCGTTGCGAAGCTAATAGACGGTTACCTTGCAGAAGTCGCACCTGATGTGAATCTGAAATTACCAAAATTTGAAGCTTTGGCCGTTGCAGTGCCTGATTACGCCCGGCCTTTGGATGACGGACTCTATCGTGCAACTGACATATACTTGAAGGTACTTTTCCGCGCAACTCTTTTTTTTTCCAGCATCTACTTTATAAAAGCTGATTTTTCTACCGTCATCGAAGCAGTTATGATTCTTGGAAATTATAATTGCGGTTCTCTTACTAGCTGTGCATCCTGTTTAAGATTTCTAATCGCATTGCGTAACTATCATGTATTGACTATCTCTGAACTGTTACAGTCGCACTCGTGGCTCACGGAATCCGAGAGAGAGCAGCTCTGCCGGCTGATGGACTGTCAAAAGCTCTCTCTAGAAGCCTGCACTCACGCAGCTCAAAACGAGAGACTCCCGCTCCGCGTAGTAGTTCAAGTCCTCTTCTTCGAGCAACTTCAACTACGGACCTCAATCGCGGGATGCTTACTTGTTTCAGATAATCTCGACGGCTCGAGGCCCTTGAGGAGCGGCATACCGTGCTCTGGGGAGGCTGGCGGAGGTATTGAACGGCTACTTTTACGTAAATCTGTTTAGTTCTACTAGAAGCTTAGCTTAGTAGGGAATGGCCCTTTTAATCCTCTATATGCAACAGGGGGGTGGGTGTCGGCGGTTCGGGAGAACCAAGTATTGAGAGTGGGCATGGACAATATGAGGATGAGGGTTTCCGAGCTCGAAAAGGAGTGCTCGAGCATGAAGCAAGAGATCGAGAAGCTGGGTCGTGGAAAGAGCGGCAGGTGGAAGGCAGTCCCTAAGAAGCTGCATCTTCTGCGGATCAAGTCGCAGATGTGCAGCGCGCAGGAGCCGGCGCTCTCGGTGAGCGAGCAGCAGCAGAAGTGCGTGAGCGAGAAGCTCGAGAAGCTGCAGGCGAAGATCACAAAGCACAAGAAGCAACTGTCTGCAGATTTGTGAAAAATGATACATGCTTCTTCTGCAGCAACAGTAGTTGTGTAAGTCTAGTTTTCTCTCAGTCTTTCGCAGTTTTCTGTTTCTGCACTTTTACAGTAGAGTTCCGAATGTCTCCAGCATATTTCTGTTTGATGTTTTGCTACTTTATGTTTAGCACCATGCCATCGTCTCTCGCATATATGTTAACAACTAAACTCTGATGATAACGCGAATCAATATTGTCGTCGTCGTCGTCGTCGTAGATAGTGTTCATGCAATTAGAGTAGGGATTAAACATAGAAACTAAATCGTCGGTAATCGAAATCAACCTGAATCAACTAATGCAAGAGTGATTTAAAGTAATGCCAATTGTTCTTGGACTTAAATTAAAAAAGAAAATCTTATCCACAGAAATGAGTGTGGGCCAAAAAATTTAATAATTCAACATCATTTAAACAATAGGTCTTGTAAGGTGTGGTATTGATTTTGATAGTATTAATGCTGAGGAAAATAAATGCTCAAAATTAATTTTTTCCAAGTCCTCCGAAGACTGAAACTTGCTATCCTGTCAACGAATTTTCTGTGTCCTCAACTTTTCTTTTTCTTTTTTTTGTATGTTTATCAACTTTTTTTTAAAAAAAAATCTAAACATCTCTTCTTTTTATTTTTTAAATTGAATGACACAGGATGATTCTCTGTATAATTCATTATCTCCGGAAATTTTAAAAAAAAATAAACATCTCAAAAATAGATATAGCGATAGAGAAATCTTGCATGCAAGTCCACCAGAGTCCATTGATTGAAGGGGCGGGGAAAATGTTGAATACATATATAACACTAAAATATCATTGATTAGATGATTGTTTCATATTATTAATGTATATATCAAAACAAGAGATTCTAAGTTCGAGTACTGCAGCTAACCTCTTCGTCTCATTCAATTTTCTCTTATTTAATTTAAATGTCACGTCATAGGCTTACTACGATGCTTCGAGTTCACACATGAGCAGAAATATTAAGTATATAATATTAAAATATTATTTTCTAATATTTTAATCTTTTTTAAACTAAATAGTATCCTATCCATTGTATTGTGAAGTTATTTACCTGTAAAATTACATAGATATTTCTAATAGTTTAAGCATCACCTCTCAAGGTTTACACAGGCCCCAAGTGCTAAAGTTTAACCATTTTTAAATAAAAAAATGATGATACTAACAATTTTATATTTACCATGCATAGATCACTGGTTAATTTTATCAAAAGTGACCAAATTTAATGTTTGTATCTCCATCCTTAAATTAAATGCAAACGCGTAAGAGGTTGATTGAAAAAGACACACATATTCTAAAATATGAAGCTTCTCTTTGCGCAAGTCGTTGGAATGAAATGTCCTTAAATGCAAATGATTCTTTCACCCAAAATAAATAAATAAATCAATTTAATTCAGGCTTGGAAAAATTGAAAAAACCTCATTTTTGTTTGGAGCTTTTTGTCACTAAGTGATTGAGGAGTGTAACTAACATTCAATATTAATAAAAAATGGCTTAGCAAGTCAAACAAGGAAGGGTTTCTTTCACATGTATAGTGACATCCTTGTTTTCAAACCCCTCTTCTTTGATTTTTTATACTTTTCGAATACTATAATAAATAAAAGTTATACCCTATTAAAAGGCCATTTGGTTAGATCTAATTACAAATACAGTATAGTTAGATATGCATGTAGTTAAAAAAACAGCAGTTGCAACTACATGCATCCTATTTGGTTGGATATAGTAAAAAGCGCTACAACTATAAATAATTTATTTGGTTGCATGTACTTGAGAAATGATAAATTTTATTATTTTATGTATATATGGTGAGATTACCTCTAATATATATATATATATATATATATATATATATATATATATATATATATATATATATATAGAGTCCGGCTACTATCCTCTTAAGAGGATAGAAGCTTTTGTCCTATTAAATTTTTGACCGTTAGATCTAACTTTTAATCATTTTCAACCTTTAGATTATACTATTCAACCAACCACCCACTCAACCCTAGGGGGTCCACTATCAACCTAACCGTAACCACTCTCATCCTAGCCGCACATCTTTTCATCTGAACGGTAGAAAATTTAGGAGGACGAAGGCTCCCATCCTCCTAAAAGGATAGTAGCTGGATTATATATATATATATATATATATATATATATATATATATATATATATATATATATATATATATATATATATATATATATATATATATATATATATATATATATATATATATAAATAATAATATAGAAAGTAAGTTTACTTTTTGTTTAAAGTCACTCTCCAACTGCTGCAGTTGGAACTGTGGTCAATTTGGGCGTAGTTCCAACTGCTGCAGTTTGGCCTCCTCCTGCAGTTCCTACTGTAGCAGTTGAAGTTAAATATATCAAATCAAACACTAAATTTGTATTTACATGTAGTTACAACTGCAGTGCAGTTGCAACTATATGCAACCAAACGGTCCCTAAGTGTCATTAAAAAAAGTGAGCCCAGAGTTAGATTTTGATTCTATGCCCCGGAAGAAAATGAGTCCTTTTGCTTGGATACACCTTAAAAGGAAAAAATTACTTTTTTTTCTATTTTTTTATTTTGTTTGTAGGCTCTTACTCAAACAATTGTACAGTATCTACACTAATCTAATACCTAAGAAATCAGGACAAGAAGTTTTATGTTTGAACTTTGAAGCATACAAGCGGAGATCAAAACTCCTGAACTCTAAAACACCTGCCTGAGTAACGCGAAAGTCTTATATGTAGTAGCCATACCATGTCAACAATATGTAGCTAATCAAACGTCTTTTTTTTGAGAAAAAAATATAATAAAAATATTTTTTATAAACCATAACGGGATGAGTAAATTTTAAAAAATAATTGTGATTAGTTGAGTCTACATAGGATATGTAGCTGACACATTTTAGAATTTTTTCTGAGTAACAACGGCTAACCGTTAGATTTGTTAAGTGACTTTTTATTTTTATTTTTTTAAAACTTTTATAAGAAAAGAAGTAACAATTACAATAATTTACTATTATACCTTTCTTAAACTAATCTAACCATCTCGTCACTCATATGGATGATAAGACTTTGTGTATAGACATATTTTTTTTAAATCAGCAACTGTATTTAGCGTGATCGGCTAAGGATTCAATGGCTAATATCCGAAATTCGCAAGTTTGAAATTTAATTATTTTATATTTTTAACTGAGTTCATTTCAAAAAATAAACAAAATGGGTAGCTTTCTATCTTTCTTTCTCTTAAAGAAAAAAATGTATTTTCTAAATCAATGATACATTAAAAATTTGTAAATTTTTTGGTAAATATATATAAAATTATTCTAGCAATTTACAAGGTGGCTACAAGAATATCCAAACTCTTGGAAAGAGACAGTTAGCTTTGACCAGAATATGCATTACTGACATGCATATGGAATCTTTAGGTATACACTAGGAAAAATAGTTATAATTATTATATATAGTGTACTTTAAGAAAAAGATATTTCTAAAAATAAAAAATTATAATAATTATTAGACTAGTCTAGTGACTGTTATTACGGATACCGATCGATTAAGGATCTATTTAGTATTGAGAATCAAAAAAAAATTTGAAAATAATTGGTGTTCATACGATATATTTGAACTGGTTCAATTCACCTGCTCTATAAATTTTTTTTTTCTTTTGGTTTTCTCTCTCATCTTGCACAAAAGAAGACCATAATAATGAATTTCTTTTTCTTTAATGGGAGACTTGAAGCTTCGTTTGGTTCGGGTATAAGTAAGAACTGCTTATTCCAGAAATAGATACAAGTTCAGATATAAACAAGAACTAGACTAATTTTACGTTTGGATGAAAATTAGGTTGTTTCCGGAAATAAGAAAAATAGCGTTTGACTAGATAAGATGGAATAAAAAGAATAATTGATAGTTATAACTTAAAAATAATAATATTATCCCCCTCATTATATTTGAATATTAAATTTTTAAATTTTGCATTTATAATTTTAAATTTAAATTTTTAACTTTCAAAATTTAAAAGTTAAAATTAGAATTTAAAATTTAAAATTTAAAATTATTAATTTTAAAAATCATAATTTTAAATTTAAGACCTAATTTAAATTTAAAAGCTATGAAATATTAAATTTAAATTTTAAAATTAAATATTTAAAATATCAATTTAAAAATTCAAAATTTAAAATTTAGAATATAAAATTATAAATTTTAATTTTAAAATTACAAAATTTAAAAATTTAAATTCTAATTTAAAACAAATCTCTCTCTCTCTTTCTACCCGGGAGGGGTGGGAACTCTTGTTCCCACCCTATACTGGGGGTATAGGGTTTATAGGGTGGGAACAAGAGTTCCCACCCACCCTTTTTTCCGTTTGGGTACAAGAGAGGGGATAAGGCCTTATCCCCTGCTTGTACCCAATCCAAACAGGGTGGAAAAGTATAATTTAATTGGATTCTAATTTCAGATTTAGATACTCTCCTTTGTTGACCACAAGAGTTGTTTAGTCTAAATATAACTAATAATAACAAGGGGTCAAGGGTTCACATTATTAGCTGTCACCAATTTTCTGTTTACATTTGTCCATATTTAGAATTAAGCTAAGGACCTTGTTTGACTTCAACCAACCTATTTATAGGGAATTGATATATAAAGAACAAATTTTATTATTGCCAGAACAAAAATATTCTAAACATAATTTGATATAATATACTTATTTTGGCAATATCAAAAATTATTCTGAATATATCAATATTCTTTTTTATCTGAATGTGAAATATTTAAATCCAAAATTAGTCGATTTTTGAGGTTGACCAAATGGCCCTATATATGGGCATTTTTTTTAAGTAATCTAATAATTGTCGTAGAATGTTTAGAATAATAACATGCAAATTTTATGCTTTCTATCTAAACAATGGGTGCTGAGTCCTATAAAATATTTTCTTATAATATGTTAGTAAATTATTATGATATTCTATAACTGCATGCATGGACAATATTTAGGAGTCGTTTGGTTAGATATAATTATAAATGTAGTGTAGTTGAAGATGCATGCAGTTGAAAATGCAACAGTTGCAACTACATGCATCCTGTTTAGTTGGATGTAGTAGAAAGCACTGTAACTATAAATAATTTGTTTGGTTGCATTTAATTGAGAAATAATTTTTAAAATTTTATCATTTTATATATATGATGGTAAGATTACCTCCAATATAAGAAAGGAAAAGATTTTTTGTTTAAAAAATAATTAAGGAGGTAAAGATATTTTTTGTTTAAAGTTACTCTCTCGAACTGCTGCAGTTGGAACTACGGTCAATTTGGGCGTATTTCGAACTGCTGCAGTTGGGCCTCTTCATGCAGTTCCTACTGCAGCAATTAGAGTTAAATATATCAAATCAAATATCGAATTTATATTTGCATGCAGTTACAACTGCAACGCAGTTGCAACTACCATGCAACCAAACGGCCCCATAGTAGCACAGCTGTTACCACATGAGAAACAGCTGTTCCTTCTACTGTGTACTGTACAGTTCGCGTACAAATAATAATAATGAGGATAATAATAAATGTTATTAATGCTTCTTTGATTGTACTTAACTTAAGTAATTGCCCTCATTGTGGTCACTTAAATTAATCACGGAGATCATTAATTAAAGTATATTCCAAATTGCGAAAAATATTTACGTATTTACTTCTTTGGTGTTGTTATCGGAGTTGTGCTATTCTCGCTGGGCCGAGGATCCTTTTATGAAGGGGGGGGCCCACACACCAGTACACCACTTGTGTGATGTTTACGCGCCAAAATCTCCCAGCTTAGGTGGCGTAAACGTGTGAGCGCGGGATTCCGGTGGGCCCCACTCGAGATTCCGACGCGATCAGCGGGGAATCTCCTCCGTCCAAATTTAAGAATCCGATTATCCAAGTGCCACGCTTCAATTCCGTTTAACACAATTAATAAGAAAAAAAAAATCCTTATTTGTCATCATATTTATTTTTTATTACTTTAATAAATTTTTGTATATCAAAAGTTTACTTTGATAATAAAAAAACAAAGTTTTTTTTTTTTGCTTTCAAAATTTTTTTGAACAGATTGTTATCTGTAACTTAGCCTGATACATTATAAGATAGTCAATAAAATAGAATCTTTCTTCCAACACACTAAATTACAGAAAATTAGTATTTAAGAAAATAAAAAATAAACACAATACCAAATGAGACCTTATTTTTTAAAAATATATGTTTTTTTTTATATGAATTGTTATAGTTTTAATTGTATGAATCACTATCTATATTGTATTTATAATTAATTTCAACTGAATTGACTAGATTTAATATTTCTGATCTGTACAGTAGAATTTTAAACAGCTAATTATAAAAATTAATATTTTGAAAATCTACTTTTTCTATATTTTTATTATTTGTAAAGATAAAAATTAATATTTTAAATTTTGGTCGCACCACGCAATGAATCCATCAATAACAATTTCCGTTAATTCCGTAACAATAAACAACGCCCTTTTCGTGGCTCGGAAAAATCGCCGCGGAGGAATCTCTAATCGCCGATTATTGCGGCGATCTTTTTTGTGATCCCTGGGGCGGAGATTCCATGGGTGAGTGTTGCGCATCTGTTTTGTTTTATTTAAGCATTTTTTTTTGGGGGGAATATATGTAATACACTATTTTAGTTACCATCATCTAAAAAAAGAAGTTTATTTTATTTCGAAAATATTGTCTTTATTAAGCAACTTCCAAATTGGTGTCAGCGTTTTAAAAGTCGGATCAAATAACGATCAAAAAATATTATCGGGCGAAGAGTCGCCGGTTCAACCGGTGGGTCAACGACGGGTGAACAAGCGACGTTAGCACGACGTCATAATTATTTTAATTATTATTTTTAATTTTATTATATAAAAAATATATATTGTTATTCTAGTATTATACTTGATTGTAAAATATTAATTTAAGACCAAATAAAGCAGATATAAGTTTTCAAGTTTTACTTTTTATAAAACTAATATATGCTAAATAAAAAATAAAACCAGCTAAATTAATTTTAAACCATTGGATTTAATACGATTTGATTAAAAAAAAATTAGGTCGGTCAGATTAAAACCGGATTGATTTACTGGTTCAATGATTAAACCACCAATTCAAATAGTTCAAAATAATTTTTTAACTTATCATGTTCAAAAGATTGAACCAAACCGGTTTATAGACTGGATCACGGTCGGACCGATCAAATCAACTGGTTCAACTTGATTTTTAAATTATTAATTGTTGTACGACGTCATATTGAGCTCTCAAAGTAAAATTTTATATTGGAACAAACCTTTAAGATTCGGGCACAGTGTAAATCATACGACTTACCAAAAAAAAGAGAAAGTAGTTTCCCTCTAATGTTCTAATCTAATAGATTTTCTAATCTAATAGAGTTCATACTAGAAGGGTAAAGCTTTTGATACCCAAAAAATAGTACCTACAGTAAAGTTGCTTAATGTTAATTACCACATAATAAAATCGACTTATCTGAAGGTGTTCAAATCTAAAATTTAACCTTTGTTACCGATGTTTGGAAAACACTAAGTTCTCGTATTAACTTAATTTCAGTTTTCAAATAAAATGCAACAAAAGATCAAGTTAAAGTAGAGTTTCATATGAACTAGAATTTAAGTAAAAATTAAATTTTTTTTGCTATTTGTTTGTATAGCTGTGAAACTGAAATTTTTTATTATTTATTTTACAGGAAGTGAATGACGTATAAAATTAGAGGTGTGAGATATAGTAAATATTTTATTATTTTTTTACTTTTTTCCCGTAATTGTTACGCTTTTTTGGAAAGTTTAAAATTAGATGGAAGGTGAAGTTACGATGAACTAAACAAAAAGTTGGGCATTTCCAGCTAAAAATTACTTCACCTCTTTCCACTTTTAGTGAAACAAACACACTCTAAATAAAGCCAATATATTTCTTCGGGTACACTTCGTGGTATGCACAGCGCAACATATTTGACAGGTAATTAAAGCTAAGCCGGCTATTTTCGAATCATTAGTCGAATTTAATTTGTTTGTTTTCATTTGGAATTTCTCGTGCTCGGCCGTTCTTTCAAATACACTTGTCTCAAATATTAATTAAGTTTAATCAATCTTATAAATGTTAACTCTAATTTACTAGTGGTAAATTATTATGTTTCATGAATTTTAATTAGAAATAATTAATAATTAATAAGTAGAGAATCAGATCCGATGAATCTGATTCATTCACCCAATTAATTCTTCGAACACACGTCGGCTGAACAAATATGAATAAAAGCATTCACACATGCTCGAGCTGTAGGGCGGTAATCTTACCGGACAGTTGATAGATATAGTAAATGGGTCGTTCCCGATAGGATGCAAATGGATCCGGGTTGGTGGAGCTTCCGTCCAGATTCATCCCGAATGGAACAGTAAGTACGAACAAAAAATATAAAAAATTATAATTCGTTTCGAATCCGCTCTGATCCGCCAAGTTAATGGAGCGGGAGACGGGAGACCCCTTTCTTCCTTCGAACTGTCCCAAAAATTCGCTCATGTCCCGATTTATCCTAATAGAGCGATAAATAGGGCCAAAAATAAAATTAAAATTAATCAGTCCAGAATCCTCGATTCGCTCCTAATAGAGCGATAAATGAGGGCCAAAAATAAAATTAAAATTAATTTGTTTCGAATTCGTCTCGATCCGATAAGAAATGGAGCTGAAGGTGGGGACCCCTCCTACCCCCGCATATGCTCCTGTTTGCGTCCCTATTCCAAGACTACATCTGGCGGTAACATTACCGGGTTGGTTACCGTACCTGGCGCAAAAACCGAAACTCTCCGTTTCACGCCGAGGTTACAGCTTCGTCTCATGTAGATATATAAACCCACCCCCCTCCTCATTCCTCTTCCTCTCTCTCAACCCTAACCCCCTCGTATAACCACCCACCGATCGATCCCACCCCCTCTAACAACCCCAAAAAAATATCCCCAAATAAAACCCTAGTCCCCCTCATCGTCCTCCTCCTCCATTAGATCGATCGAGAGATCGATCGAGAGATCGAGAGCTCGATCGATTGAGAGGTGGATCGATCGATAGAGGGATGGGCGAGGTGGTCGATGGGGGAGGCGTGGGGACGAACGGGGAGGAGAAGGGTGGGAGGAGGAGGAGGGGTTGCGGGTGCTCGAAGGGGGATTTTCTCCCGGAGGAGTCGTTCGAGAGCTGGGGGAGCTACGGGAGGGCGCTGGGGGCGACGGGGCGGAGGCTGCGGGATCGGATCGTGACGAGGTCGGTGGAGAGCGAGGAGATCCACGAGGTGCGGGCGCGGAGCGGGCACGAGATGAAGAAGACCCTCACGTGGTGGGATCTCATCTTCTTCGGCATCGGCGCCGTCATCGGCGCCGGCATCTTCGTCCTCACCGGCCAGGAGGCCCACGAAGTCGTCGGCCCCGCCGTCGTCCTCTCCTACGTCGTCTCCGGCGTCTCCGCCATGCTCTCCGTCTTCTGCTACACCGAGTTCGCCGTCGAAATCCCCGTCGCAGGTACCACCCACCTTCAACTCATGCTTCTTCTCCTTCCTTTTAATCGCCTTCAATTTTATGTTCAATATCCTTCTTCACGCCTTAGTTCGAAATTTTTTGATAGATTCAAGATCTATACTTAAAAAAATACTAGGAATCTCATGAAATACGAATTCAGAATCTCTGATTAGAGATGTTTTATATTTTATTTTCAACAATCCTCACACTTGCTTTTCTCCTCATATCTCGATTCAAACGATTTATCCGAATAGAGTGATTGAATGATTTGATTGTCATGGTGATTTTATTTTACTGGTGATTCTGTTTTGGTTTAATTAATACGTATTGCACTCTTGATCTATTTGAGCCTTTTTAGATAGAGAACTCTATCCATGCATCGTATGTATAAAATAATCGTGGTTTTAAGATATTGATTGCTTTTTTTTAATAGTAAATAAAAATAACGCCGTCTTAAAGATATTGATTGTTTTTGCTTTTTTTAAATAATAAATATAAATATATGGGTATGATACCGATACGTCGATAGTTAAAATATTTAAATAAAAAAATATATATACATTGACCAAAATTGAGGCTAGTACAAGGAATATCCGTGAGTTTTTTTCGTTTTTGCCCTTTAATCAGTTGTGGATCTGTTAATTTGTTTTATTAGTTTCGTTTGAACTTTTACTATTTAATAATTTTTTTCATTAGATTAATTTGAACAATTTGATTATTTTTTGAAGTTCAAAATTTAGATATATTTTTTATTTTGACGGCTTGAAGTATATGATGGCTATATTTTTTATAATAAACAGTGTGTCCTAATTCGTAAATAAAGAGCCATCAAAATAATTCAAATCCAACGACTTTAATGATTAAATATTAAAATTTAAATTTTTTAAAGATTGAATATTTTAAATCAAAATAAATCATACTTCAAGTAATTTCTCTATATTTTTACCCTAATAAGACCTACCCTATGAACATGGAAATACTGCTTTGGAATAATTATTTAATTCAAAACTAACTTTCTAATATGCAAACATTTTTTTAAAAAAATAAAAAAAATATGAGATTTACGTGGTGATATAAAAATTCAAACATGCTTGTGTATTATAAATATAAAAGAGACTGTAGCAGAATATATTAGGTAAAAACGTACATAACTATAAGAACTATGTATCATTTTGAGTCGGATATCAAATCTTTCAAAATTTTGATTTTACTATCCAATCTTTCAATTTATTTGATTTCAGTCTGTTAACGACATTTTGGCTTCAAAATTTAAATGCGTCGTTTATCATTCCAGATTTATTTAGCATACTTCATACAACTCTCGTAATTATAAATTTATTAAAGTAAATAATTAGTTTAAATTTTAAAGTCAAAATATTGTCGACTGATTCAAATCAAACAAATTAAAAGATTAAATTATAAAATTAAAAGTTTAAAAGGTTGAATAGTAAGTTTAAAAAGATTCATAGTTCATGTGAATTTCGTATACTTTTACCGAAATAATGGCATCTTTGGATTGGTCGAAAAGTCTACTTGATAAGTCTCCCCCCACGTTGTTTTTTGAGTCACACTTCAGCGTAGATACTTTGACTCAGGAGATATGATATCCACCGTTTACAAATGTAAAAATTGTTGGCGTTTGCCGCAACTTGGTTTGAAAAAATAAATGGCATAGGACAAAAAAAAAAAAGTGTGATCATGTTCACACATCCTCTCTCAACTGAAAACTGGGCGAGGACGACATGTTGCAGGATAGGGATTCTAGCTTTTCTTTTTGGACTAAAGTTTTTAATATTTTCACATTAATTTTCCTTTATCGAATTGATTGATGATTGGGATTATTAAACATAATCTACAATTCGTAACTTTGTTAAAACTTAGATTTCACAACTTTTTGATATTATTTAGCTATTGTTTAAATAATTTTAAAATAATATCGAAAAGTTACATAATTTAGTTTCTAAAAAGTTTACTTCGAACATTATGCTAAATAGCATTCATCATTGATTCAAATGCTGAGAACAACATCAAAGTATTTAGAATTTAGTACTTTTAAAAGTATATTTTAATTCAACTCATGTTTTTATTATATTACAAATGAAAAATATTGACTTTTTTTTTTTGATTGATCATTATGTATATTTTAGTTTAAAGGTGTTGTTCTTCGGCCACACTCGCACACCTTTTTCCATCTAACACAGGATCAACTCATGACCTATATCTTCAAAAACAGGATTCCATTCATCTAATCTTAAAAATAGCGATAATATTATATTAAAATCTACATAAATTTTATAAAAAGAAAAAATATGGCAGGTAGTTTAGCTGTCAACAGCTTGTGTTTGATCAACAAGTAAACGACTTGTTGACTAATTTGTCACGTACATCCTAATTTATTAGGTAAAATAGCGAACTATTTTCGTTGTAGATTATTAATTTTCTTTCAGCAAATTTTTTGTTTGTTAGGAAATTATTTAAGCTCTTCGAATTCTGGCATTTGGAGTTTCTAAACGCAATGTACGACAATCAAATGGTTGGTCGATTGTGTTTAGTTCAATATATATCGGCCTAAATCCCCTCTTTTTTATGTTCTGTGGTGTGCCCCATACATATTTACGTGCGCATAAAATTGCGCTATTCGTGTGATTCAATGGGAAGCTACATGAGATTCAAGCGGGTGACGGGTGTAGGTCTCCTATTAATTTAGCCAAAGAAAAGTTTTGAAACTTCCCGCGTGCATGTCTTATTCGGGAGGCATAGCATTACTAACTCGTTGGGCTTTTTTTTTCTTGGTTTAAATAGGGGGCTCCTTCGCGTACCTGCGGGTTGAGCTCGGCGACTTTGTGGCGTTCATCGCGGCGGGCAACATCCTGCTGGAGTACGTGATCGGCGGCGCGGCGGTGGCCCGCTCCTGGACGTCCTACTTCGCGACGCTGCTCAACCACGAGCCCGCCGACTTCCGCATCCACGCGCACTCCCTGGGGGCGGACTACAACCAGCTGGACCCGATCGCGGTGGTCGTGATCGCCATCATCTGCATCGCGGCGTCGCTCAGCACCAAGGGCACCTCCCGCTTCAACTACATCGCCTCCATCATCCACCTCGTCGTCATCCTCTTCATCATCGTCGCCGGCCTCACCAAGGCCGACACCCGCAACCTCTCCCCCTTCACCCCCTACGGCCCCCGCGGCATCTTCGCCTCCGCCGCCGTCCTCTTCTTCGCCTACGTCGGCTTCGACGCCGTCTCCACCATGGCCGAGGAGACCAAGAACCCGGCCAAGGACATCCCCATCGGGCTCGTGGGCGCGATGACGGTCACCACCGCGGCCTACTGCATCCTGGCGATCACGCTGTGCATGATGCAGCCGTACGGGCAGATCGACAAGGACGCGCCGTTCTCGGTGGCGTTCGAGAAGGTGGGCATGAACTGGGCCAAGTACATTGTGGCGTTCGGCGCGCTCAAGGGCATGACGACGGTGCTGCTGGTGTCGGCCGTGGGGCAGGCGCGGTACCTGACGCACATCGCGCGCACGCACATGATGCCGCCGTGGCTCGCGCAGGTGCACCCGCGGACCGGCACCCCCGTCAACGCCACCATCGTCATGCTCGTCGCCACCGCCGTCATCGCCTTCTTCACCGACCTCAGCATCCTCTCCAACCTCCTCTCCATCTCCACGCTGTTCATCTTCATGGTCGTCGCGCTCGCGCTGCTCGTCCGGCGATACTATGTCACAGGGGAGACGTCCGACACGAACCGGAACAAGCTCGTCGTGTGCCTCGTGCTCATTCTGGCGTCGTCGATCGCGACGGCCACGTACTGGGGGGTGAGCACGAAGGGGTGGGTCGCGTACGTGGTGACGGTGCCGGTGTGGTTCCTGGCGACGGTGTACCTCGCGGTGTTCGTGCCCAAGGCGAGGCAGCCGAAGCTGTGGGGGGTGCCGCTGGTGCCGTGGCTGCCGTCGGCGTCGATCGCCATCAACGTGTTCCTGCTCGGCTCCATCGACAGCAAGTCGTTCATGCGGTTCGGGATTTGGAGCGCCTTCCTGCTGCTGTACTACATCTTCGTGGGGCTCCACGCGTCCTACGACACCGCGAAGGCTGCCGAGAGGAGCCGCGTCGACGGCAAGGCTAAGGAGTTGGAAGAGGGGGTGGGGTTGGCGGATGGAACTCACATTGGAGGAGAGATTAAGGAAGCTAGTGATCAGTAACCAGTGCGTGGGTGTGATTCTTGGGATAGGGGGTTCATCTTAAATTATTATTATTATTATTGGGGTTAATTAATTTGGGTGTTTTTTTCTTCTAAAAACGTATATGTTCACGTTTTAGTGAGTATTTGGTGGTGTTAAGTTATGGTCCATGGTGGGACTCGGTGCTGTGTTTTGTAAATACTATAAATTGCGTCAAATTGATTATTATTGAAGTTAAGCTGTGTCTAAATAAAAAGTTAGCTGTTGCACTCGTACATCTTTTACTTGAAATTTCCTAATTTTTAATTGTACTTTCTGAAACCAACTGCCGAATAAATATATATGCATACATCTCTGAATATATGTGTATCATTACATCTGTTACGACGAGCGCACAAACAGAAATTAAAACGACGAACACGAAATACACAAACCACAAGCAGAAAAATAAATAACACACAGATTTACGTGAAAAATTCTTTGCAGGAAAAAATCACGGGCGAGGGAGGAGAGAGCTTCACTATCGAGAAAAGGGAATACAATGTTCGTACTACTATCTATCGCCTCTAGGGCAAAACGAAAAAGAGAAACTGAAATTAACGGGTTTCGGATCTGATCCGTATCCATCATAGACATTTATTTTTTCTCCACAATTTAATTTTCAATTTGGTCGCACCGCGAATCCGTCGACGAGTCGAAGTCCGAAACTTAATTCGATTATCAATTTCGAGTCATATCCAATAAATCTCCACCTTGACGAGAAATCCACCTTTGCTGTGGTCGAGTAAAAAAAGATCGTACTTCATGGACGTCATTGATGAACAAAATCCTAATCGATGAACCTAGGACTCTGATACCCCTGCGGTACGGATCAGATCCGAAACCTTTTAATTTCAGTTTGTGCACTCGTCGTAACAACATCTTGTACATTTTACAACATTCTCCTCAAAGAAAGCCTAATTTATACATCATTCAAGCTAGCTAACAAGCATCTCAGTAAAAATTAAAGGTGTAAGAGATGGTTAATATATTATTTTTTTTTCACGTTTTTTTTTCATAATTAACTTCAATTTGAAGTGGGCCGAATTTTGAAGAGTTTAAATTTCGATAGAATGTGAAGTTATGGTGAAACAAATATAGTCTAAATAAGGTCACTATATTTCTTGGAGATACGCTTACTGGTCCGCACAGTACAACATATAATAAGTAATTACACCTAAGCCGGCTATTATGGAATCATTAATCAAATTTGATTTGTTTGTTCTCAATTGAAATTTTTCGTACTCGGCCGTTCTTTCGAATACACTTGTCCCGTCTTAATATTCTCGATATGATTAATACTATGCCTACATGCATACTTTATAATATTTGACTAACACGTTGATTTTTTAAGGTCTTTAATTAAGACAGTTCACAAGAAAAATAATTTAATTTTACATAAAATGATAATTATAATAACAAAAATAGTTAACAAAACAGAGGACAGGTAAATATTAACTACGTTCAATCAATCTTATAAATGTTGAATCTAAATTTACTAGTAATAAACTATTATATTTCATGAATTACAATTAGAACTAATTAGTAAATAGTGAATCATATCCCATGAATAAAAGCATTCGCACAACCTCAAGGGATTTTTTTACAAAATAACCCTCTAAAGTTTGATAATTTGTAAAATAATTTTGTCCAAATTATATTTATAAAACTAATCCTTCTTTCGCCACGTAGGCGTCAGGATGGAGTTTTTCTTTAAAGACGAGGCGGTGAATGATTCACCGCCTGCCTAATTTTTCACAATAGCGGTGAATCATTCACCGTCTTTCGCTTATTTACTGTTTCTTTTTATATTCCATATATAATTCTAACAATTACATTAAAATTCAATAAATCACATATAATCTTAACAATCTCAAAAATTCTAATAATCCATGCACAATTTTAACTAATGAATGCGGCGAACGATTCACCGCTTTTAATAGATATGGGAGTATGTGTTACGCCTTTAAAAGATATGGGAGTATGCGGTGAACGATTCACCGCCTTTAAAAGATATGAGAGTATGCGGTGGACGATTCACCGTCTTTAAAAGATATGGGGGGAATGCGGTGAACGATTCACCGCGTTTAGAAAAAAAATTTCACGTGGATCCTATGTGGCGAAGGAAGGATTAGTTTGCTAAATATAAATTTGACAGGATTATTTTATAAATTATAAAATTTTATAAGAATATTTTGTAAAAGAGCCCACCTCAAGCTGTAGGGCGGTAATCTTAAGGACACGGCTAGTTGATAAATAGTAAAGCGTTCGTTCTCAGAGTCTCAGACTCCATATGTGGGGGCGGTAACCATACTGAGTTAGTAACCGTACCAGGCGCGGAAACTGAAGCTCTCCGTATCACGCCGAGGTTGCAGCTTCGTCTCATGTATATGTATATAAACCCCTCCTCTCCTTTATTCCTCTCCCTCTCTCTCACCCCTAATTCCCTCGTGTCACTCGTGGCTAACAATCAAAAGAAAATATCCCCAAATAAAACCCTAGTCCTCATCGTCCTCCTCCTCCTCCTCCTCCTCCATTAGCGAGATCGAGAGAGAGAGAGAGAGAGAGAGAGAGAGATCAAGATGGATTGAGAGCTCGATCGAGAGAGAGAGAGAAAGAGATCGATGGTCCCCCTCATCGTTCTCCTCCTCCTCCTCCTCCTCCTCCATTAGCGAGATCGAGGGAGAGATCAAGAGAGAGAGATCGAGATGGATTGAGAGCTCGATCGAGAGAGAGAGAGAGAGAGAGAGAGAGAGATCGATGGTCCCTCTCATCGTTCTCCTCCTCCTACTACTACTCCTCCGTTAGCTCGATCGAGAGCTCGATCGAGAGAGATCGAGAGAGAGAGAGATGGATTGAGAGGTCGATCGATCGATTAAGAGGTGGATCGATCGATAGAGGGATGGGCGAGGTGGTCGATGGAGGAGGCGTGGGGACGAACGGGGAGGAGAAGGGTGGGAGGAGGAGGAGGGGGTGCGGGTGCTCGAAGGGGGATTTTCTCCCGGAGGAGTCGTTCGAGAGCTGGGGGAGCTACGGGAGGGCGCTGGGAGCGACGGGGCGGAGGCTGCGGGACCGGATCGTGACGAGGTCGGCGGAGAGCGAGGAGTTGCACGAGGTGCGGGCGCGGAGCGGGCACGACATGAAGAAGACCCTCACGTGGTGGGACCTCATCTTCTTCGGCATCGGCGCCGTCATCGGCGCCGGCATCTTCGTCCTCACCGGCCAGGAGGCCAACGAAGTCGTCGGCCCCGCCGTCGTCCTCTCCTACGTCGTCTCCGGCGTCTCCGCCATGCTCTCCGTCTTCTGCTACACCGAGTTCGCTGTCGAAATCCCCGTCGCAGGTACCGTTGTTACACTTTTACTTTAATAAATATATTGTTTATCTTTACAGATTTAATTAGTACACTATATATAATCTTTTCAGCTAAGAAATATCGTTTACTGGTTCAAATTAAATAAATTATAAAATTAAAATTTTAAAAGATGAAATAATAAATTTAAAAAGATTTATAATTCAGATAATTTTTTTACATTTTTGCGAAACTAATGGCAACTTTGGATTTTTCAAAAAATCTACTTGGTAAGTGTACTCGCATGTTGTTCTTTGAGTCACACTTCAGCGTACATACTTTGACTTAGGGGATATCCACCGTTTACAACTATACATAAATTGTTGGCTTTTGCCGCAACTTAATTGGTTCGAAAAAATAAATGGCATAAGACAAAAACGAAAAAAAAAAAAAGCGTGATCACGTTCACACATCCTCTCTTAAGTACACGTTGCTGAATAGGGATTCTAGCTTTTTTTTCTTATTTGATTTTGAAAATAGAGCTAAAGTTTTTAATAATTCATATTATTATTTTTTATCATCCAACATTCGAATTGAATAATAATCTATAGTTCGAATTTCATAATTTTTTTAATATTATCTTGTTATTGTTTAAATAGCCTTAAAATACTATTAAAAGTTACGAAATTTAGTTTTTAAAAAATTTACGTGCCGGAGATCATGCTTAATAACATCCATCGTTGATTCGTAAGTATTCTAATTCAACTCATGTTTTGATTGTATTACAAATGTAAAATTTTGATTTTATTTTTTTCCAACTGACCATTTTATATATATATATATATATTTTTTTAAAATTGTTCCTGGAGGCACAAACATATCTTTTTCCATCTTTCCATCTGCGATAGGATTCCAACTCATGACCTATATCTTATAAAAAAAGATACCAATCATCTAAGATAATATATATTATATTCTACATAATTTTTTTAATAAGGAAAAATATGGCAGCTAGTTTAGCAGTCAACAGACTAGTGATAATTAGTTAAGGGATAGAGAGCTTGTGTTTGATCAACAAGTAAACTACTTGTTGACTAATTTGCCACGTACATCCTAATTTAGTAGTAAATATAGCTTACTATTTTCGTTGTAGATCATTCATTTTCTTTCGGTAACTCTTTTTTTGTTAGGAAATTTTTTAAGCTCTTTGGATTCTGGCATTTGGAGTTTCTACACACATTGTACGTAAATTTGATGGTTGATTTTGTTTAGCTCAATATAAATATATATAAAACAAGTGCAAAAGTATTTTGTTTCCCGCATAGATCTACTCGAAGATTCTTCAAGTTTTTGCTATACCCGCGCATATTTAGCTGCGCGTAAAATTACACTATCCGTGTGATTGAATGAATGAAAAGCACGCAGATAAGAATAATAAATAGTGACCACCTGCTATTAATGTAAATGTATTTAAAGAAAAGTTTCTAGCTTTACGTTCATATGCTACTAGTTAGAAGGCATAGCATTTTTTTTTTTTTTTCCATTCATCGTGCTCAACTTATCGTTGTATGGTTTAAATAGGCGGCTCCTTCGCGTACCTGCGCGTGGAGCTCGGCGACTTCGTGGCGTTCATCGCGGCGGGCAACATCCTGCTGGAGTACGTGATCGGCTGCGCGGCGGTGGCCCGCTCCTGGACTTCCTACTTCGCAACGCTGCTCAACCACCAGCCCGCCGACTTCCGCATCCACGCGCACTCCCTGGCGGCGGACTACAACCAGCTGGACCCGATCGCGGTGGGCGTCATCGCCATCGTCGGCATCGCGGCCTCGCTCAGCACCAAGGGCACCTCCCGCCTCAACTACGTCTCCTCCATCATCCACCTCGCCATCATCCTCTTCATCATCGTCGCCGGCCTCACCAAGGCCGACACCCGCAACCTCTCCCCCTTCACCCCCTACGGCCCCCGCGGCATCTTCGCCTCCGCCGCCGTCCTCTTCTTCGCCTACGTCGGCTTCGACGCCGTCTCCACCATGGCCGAGGAGACCAAGAACCCCGCCAAGGACATCCCCATCGGGCTCGTGGGCGCGATGTCGGTCATCACCGCGGCCTACTGCGTCCTGGCGCTCACGCTCTGCCTGATGCAGCCGTACAAGCAGATCGACAAGGACGCGGCGTTCTCGGTGGCGTTCGAGGCGGTGGGCATGAACTGGGCCAAGTACATCGTGGCGTTCGGCGCGCTCGAGGGCATGACGACGGCGCTGCTGGTGTCGGCCGTGGGGCAGGCGCGGTACCTGACGCACATCGCGCGAACGCACATGGTGCCGCCGTGGCTCGCGCAGGTGCACCCGCGCACCGGCACCCCCGTCAACGCCACCATCGTCGTGCTCGTCGACACCGCCATCGTCGCCTTCTTCACCGACCTCGGCATCCTCTCCAACCTCCTCTCCATCTCCACGCTGTTCATCTTCATGGTCGTCGCGCTCGCGCTGCTCGTCCGGCGCTACTACGTCACGGGGGAGACGTCCGACGCGAACCGGAACAAGCTCGTCGTGTGCCTCGTGCTCATTCTGGCGTCGTCGATCGCGACGGCCACGTACTGGGGGGTGAGCACGAAGGGGTGGGCCGCGTACGTGGCGACGGTGCCGGTGTGGTTCCTGGCGACGCTGTACCTCGCGGCGTTCGTGCCCAAGGCGAGGCAGCCGAAGCTGTGGGGGGTGCCGCTGGTGCCGTGGCTGCCGTCGGCGTCGATCGCCATCAACGTGTTCCTGCTGGGCTCCATCGACAGCAAATCGTTCATGCGGTTCGGGATTTGGAGCGCCTTCCTGCTGCTGTACTACTTTCTCGTGGGGCTTCACGCGTCCTACGACACCGCGAAGGCCACCGAGAGGAGCCGCGACGGCAAGGCGAAGGAGGTGGAAGAAGGGGTGGGGTCGGCGGATGGAACTCGCATTGGAGGAGACAAGGAAGGTAGTTAGTAACGGTGCATAATTCAGTGTTTACGTCCGTGCGTGTGTGATTGATGGGCTAGGGGATTAATCTTAAAATATTATTATTACTAGCTAGGACCCGCGGGACACGGGCGGGTAAAATTTTTTTAAAATAAAATACATAGAATATAAATGTGTAAAAAAAATTTGTCATTTACCAACTCAAAAAAAAAAAAGAGTAGAGGAAATGAAGAGGAATACTAATAACTGGTGAAAGTCGGACGAATCTATTTGCTCAATCTCGTCGCGGCGTCCATTGAGGCGTCAAAAAGCGTAGTGTCAAAGGCGACGGAGGCAAAGTTTAGGATTTCAACGGCATTGCGGCAGCCAAGAACAGAGATGTCGTTGATCTTAATGATGTGTTGATTTAGCTTCTTCCGAGTGACCTCGACAACAACAGCCGCCTCTCGAAACGTGAGAAGGAGCGGTGGAGGTGGTGGTACTGCCGTAAAATTTTAATGTCAGTCATGAAGAATGATCAAAACTTTAGGAGGAGGAAGGGAAGGATGGAGGAGAGAGAGATGGAGGGGATGAAGCGATTAGCCATAGTGGAGAGAAAGAGAGAGAGAGAGAGAGAGAGAGAGAGAGAGGAGAGGGGGTGGGAATAATATAACGGATGGGGAGGAAAGACAAACAGGGAGGAAAGAAGAGAGATTGAAAAATATTTATTGGGGAATAAAAAAAATATTAATTAGAAAGGAAAGATGAATAAGAAACTAAAAAGTCTGAATCCTCTTATTTTTAGCCAACTTAGATCCTCTCATTTTTAGCCAACTTAGAGGAGAGGTGGATTTAACCCAAAATGAGGAGATAAAAAAAATCAGTTCAATTTTAGAGTAAAGACTGAACCAAGAATGAGAAGATAAGAGAAACCGGTTCAATATAGAAAAAATAGTCAATTCAAAAGAATATAGCAATATAAGAAATAGTGCAAATGGTTCAGCAGCGAGGAATAACACGTTCAAAAAAAATTAGTTGAAAAGAAAAATCGATTGGAAAGAGGAGAGGAGTCAGAACTAGATTGAACCCAAAAAAAAACTTAACAGATGGAGCCCACTTCCAAGAATAAAGGTTGTAATGCCACGTCTAAAAATTATTAAAAATTAATAAAGTAATAAATAATTATAGATTATATTATTCTTATTATTGGGATTAATTAATTAGGGTGTGTTTTCTATAAACGTATATGTTTACGTTTTAGTGAGTATTAGGTGATGTTAAGTTATGGCCATAGGTGGGACTCGGCGTGTTTTGTAAATACTAAAAATTGCGTCAAATTTGATTATTTAAGTTAAGCTGTATTTACTCGAGGGCCAACTTTTAGTCGAAATTTCCCAATTTTTACTTGTACTTTATGAAACCAACTGGCAGAATAAATATAAATGCATACATCTCTGAACATATGTATATCATTAAATCCTGTACATTTTACAACATTCTCCTCAAAGAAAGCCTAATTTATACATCATTCAAGCAATCAAGCTAGCAAACCGGCTGGTATGGAAAGATAACCGAGCTTAAAGACAAAACCCGTAAAGCAGCGCGCAATGTGTCGATACGAAAATATACAAGCCACACCACACCGAAACCCTAGATTTTTAGCCTATTAAACATGCATTTGCTCTCCATCAAACAATAATCAGTGCACCAGCATCAAAGAATTCATTCCAACTGCCCAGAGCAAGTATACATATAAAACTATATGTCGGGGTGTCATGTTTCTATCTTGAGAAGGGAATTCAGAGAGGTGCTGTTGAATCTCTGCGCGAAGCCTCTTATAACGAGAACAATAACGTCCCGCGTGTGCCGGGTCGGCACCATCAAGTCCACTTCGTTCTCACTGTCCACTACAATCTTGAAGCGGTGCTGGTCATTCCGATACAGCTCAATCTGCAAAATCCAATGATGTAATCTACATCATTCTATACTACTTGGAAGTACCTTTTCGAGCTAAATTTTGAAGTTCTATTACTTTTCAAGAGGACTCAGGAAACTTACATGGAAAGGAGGCGCGTAGGTTCCCCGTACTTCAGTAGTCGGGAACGAAGTTTTAGAACCAGGTTTCACAACTTTAAGCCTCTTTCTATTGACTTCTAAAATCCTCCTCTCTAGATTTTCCACTCCAGGAGCCTGTTGAGTTGGGGACAACAAACGTAAACTTCGTTTCTACCTGAATTAGCGTTTTGGGATCTACGGTCCATTGAAAAAAGAAAGAAAAGTCAAACCAAGGGTAACTACCTTTTTCAGGGACCGGTCCTTGTCACACAATACCTGTTGCCAGTACAACAGGAGAATGTCATCACCAAAATTCAAGCATCAGAACGACACGTCATTTTACATGCATGGTTTTGTGCCTATGAATGTATGTTTTGGGTTTCCCAAAATAACCAACTCTTAAGCAACCTAGCTTTTGAGGAAAGTAAAACCTATTCTGGCCGGTGAAATCTTGTGAGAGAGAGAGAGAGAGAGAGAGAGAGAGAGGAGAACCCATTTAAGTTGCCTAATCTTCAGTACCAGATTGTGGTTTTAGAAATGCAGGGGAAAAGCAGAAGCAACAAACTATAATCCAAGACGTAAGAAAAGGCTAATATTGTACTTTCAGTTTTGAATGAATTAATAAGAGAAATCATATTAACGCTGCAAGTATCACCTCAAACTTCACAGAACCAAGATCT
This sequence comes from Puya raimondii, assembly GCA_016920855.1. Classification (NCBI taxonomy): domain Eukaryota; kingdom Viridiplantae; phylum Streptophyta; class Magnoliopsida; order Poales; family Bromeliaceae; genus Puya; species Puya raimondii. The sequence continues at coordinate 48,715,553 of JABWPP010000050.1, read as the reverse complement.
AGCTTCTGCTTCACTTCTTTGTAAACATCAGGCTCTGCATAGAAAGAAAAGCCAACTAAAAAAAAGCAGGCAAAAAAGAAACAAAAATAGAAAGAAAAAAAAAACTTGAGTATTTATAAGAAAGCACTCAGACTATACCAACTGAAATTGGATCTGTTGATGCAGAAACTGGCTGTCCTTCAACTCCATCCTCTCTTACGGGTGTGTAAACTGCTACGACTCTATACCCCACATCATCAACATTAGCTTCATACATTCTCCCTACTTCGCCTGCATACATATCATTGAAGTGAAGGTATAGGAAGATTGCATATGCATTTTGCTTGCATGACCACAAATTCAGCCTTGAAGTTGACTATAATTGACGAACGCGAATAGCATATATTACGCGGATTCAATTGTGTAAATTATCATACCAGGAATGGAAATAAGATCAGGACTTCCAACCATGGACCTAAGCCACTGGATTTTGCTCTTGCCTTCTCTTCCTCCACTATAAACCCCCCGAACAGCATATAAGTTAGTATGGAAACCTCTGCCTTCAATCTCGAGCTTGTCAATTTTGGGTATCCCTACAAACACCCAAAAATAAGCTTATTAGAGCAAACCAGTTAGAGGTCTATCCAAGCAGGTAATATATGACTGGAAAATGTACAAGGTCAGCAATCAAGCATTTGGAACTTTTAAATATCTGCTTGTAGTAGTTCACATTCCAAACAAAATTTCAAATAGGAATCTCCGAGATTGCAAATCTTAAACTTCCAGTAATAATCTCACATAAGTACCAATCCATTCATTGGAAGCATCATACTGAAATATTAGCTTCACGTAATAAAAGGCAACACGTGGGAAAAAGAAGAACCTGGCAATATAGGAGCAGTTACTGCTGTTGCAGGTCCACTCGACCTTCCAAACACATCGGTAACAATGCATTCGCATTTTAAGCATCGACCAATATCCTCGAAACGCACCTTATATGAGGAAGAACACTGAGTAGCCAATGGTTCAAAGGATTGACAATCTTCTGTTCCTACTGAGCAGAACCTGTTTCCAGGGTTTTTTATTATTATAGTGTACTAAATCATCTTATGATAACGAACAAAGCAATGATGTAGCTGTTTTACCACTGGTACTTAATCTCTTTCTTGTACTTGTCCCACACGCATTGTTGAACCTCAGTCTTAGGAATTATTTCAACAGCAGTCAGTATTTCCCCTTCGATCTGCCTCCCTTTGAAGGTAAGCATTTCAATTTTTGGAAGTTCTAAAGACAGAGCAAGGAAGGATTATCAGCTAACTATATATGCATATACCATGAGCCGAAAGTAAAGAAGCAAAAAAGGGAAAGATCGTCCAAATAAATAACAGCAAAGCATAAGAAAGCCAAGCATGAGAGAGATAATATAGATCACAGTATAAGACAACGAAGCATGTTCTCTGTTTTTCCTTCATGCTACAGGAAGTTTCCTAAATTACCTGGAAGAACTACATCAGATGGTTCAGATAATTTGACTTCGCCAACAACTCCATCTGAACGAACCGGAGTATACCTGAGGAATAATTATAAGAGATCGAAAGCCTTCAATCGCAAGCTTCAATGGTATAAATAAACAATCTACATACCAGACAGCTTAATAAAACAGCCGATAGGAAAAAGATGTTAAAAAAATTGTATTACCCAAATAATAAGCGGCAATTGTAGTCCTCATCTGTAACTTCATAAGTAGCCGAATTAGCTCCATTTATAAGAACTATAGTTCCTTCATTAGTTTCCCTATACCAGCTGTAGTGGCTTGAACCCTCATATCCACCATAATATACTCCCTCCCCGTTATATACACCTGATCTTATCTTCTTCAAGCCAACTTCAGAAACAACTGGAAGAGCTGTGAAGCAAAGTTGCATTCAAAATACAAGGTCAGAAAGTAGGAAAGACATGGCAAAATATACTGAAAACTCTGTATAAATCTGTGCGACCTGCTTTGACTGGATTAGGGCTAATGGCAACTAATGGATCTCCAACTTTTCCATCAGCACGTGTAGGAACCCAGCAAAGGGCCAGGTAAGAGTCAACATCCTTTAGTGAAGGTACATATGTTCTGTTTCAAATTCCATAGTTTACTCAAAAAGTATAGTTTCACAAATTCAAACAACCTTATAGAATAGCTAAAAGATGTAACCAAAAAACTCACAGCATTTCACCAACAACACAAACATCATGAGACGAAGCTATATTAACCAACTCTGACTCGGGTAGCTTTTCTTTTGTTCGGTACCAAGCATATTTCCCAATTCCTTCTTTTCCACCATAGTAAGCTTTCAGCGGAACAATTTCCTTGTCCTCAGAACAGTCCGGTAGAGCTAGCTCAACACCCTTTGGATCAGCTGTAGCAAATGGAGGACAAAAAAAATCCAATGATACATTATTAATGTAAATACAAATAAACTAAAACTAACAATGAAATACGCTTCAAGCAAAATAAAAGAACTAAATCTACCCGCCTAAAGTACTAAAATAAGAAGCGTTTATCGGATAACTCAAGAGTTTTAAATGCCATTAATAGACAAATTGAGAAAGCATTTTTTAGATGAGAGCTAATTTCTACTCGTCAGGTTCTTTGTAAGTGCAGTCATATTTACCTTTTCTCCAATATATCTTATGTGCTTTAATATCCCCTAATCTTAAATTTCTTTCCCACCAACATGCCCCAGGTAGTAGTACACGTGTTGATTTTGAAGGTTCAAAAAATGATAGTATCCACAATATAGCTTATCAAAACTACTTTTTGACATTTTACAATGTAGTACAGAAGGAGAAATCGGATATTCTACATTTGATCATTTTGCTACGCACTTGCCCATGCGTAGGATTTAGGTAAGGTGCTTGGCCATATGATAATTCACCGATGGAGGTCAAAGCAACCACCAAAATATTAAAAATTGCTCTCTTAAACACGTGAAGAAAAAACTCACCAGGAATGATGGCAGCAGAAAGAATGCTCTTGGGTGACCCTTTCAATCCATCCTTTCTTACAGGAGTATAAATAAGCTCAATGCACCCGCCGACATCTTCAAGTGTCAGATCCAGAAAATCTGTGGGGACAAAAGAATATATCATTCCCCAAGGCTATAAGCTTTAAGAAATCACTAAACTGTTTGCAAAGTTGAGGGCTCACCATCACTAGTTAATTTGACCTTCATACCGTTATCCTTCACTCTATACCATTCATGAATGCAACTTCCTCTCTCGCTAAATATAAAAGGCAACTGATTATCAAATTTAGCCTAGTATAATTTGAAGATAAGCCAGAAATAAAGATAATGATCTCACCCTCCGCTATATTCAGCAATGAAGCTCAAACGGCCACCTTCAACCACGGAGCCAAGAATATCTAGCGATTTACAGGTAGGTGGCCCTGCACACAAGGGAAGGAAAAAACTAAGCTTCTGGGAGGATTTCTCTTCTTATAGTCAAATAAAGCAAAAGTACAAAGAATATCAGTAAAAGAGTAAAAATTGATCATTTGAGCTCAAGAAAAAAGAACAAGATGGTTTCAGAATGTAGGTTACGTATGATTATTTTGAATAAGTTAGTAAGCTGTAGATCAGTTTATACTATTGTCTTTCAAGTTACACATACCAGGTATAATGGAGCCAATATGATCTGAAACAACAGCAGGACCACGAGCCCCATCACTTCTAACAGGTTCGCACGAAACGGAAACAAGTGAGTCAATATCATCGCATGTTAAGGTATATGATGCGGATGTAGCACCTTCAATTTCACTCTGTGAACCATCTGATTTAGTCTGCAAAACGAAAATGAACTTTATTAGACTAACAATAACTGGCAGTGTAGCATATTGAAATTGAAAGTGTAGCTAGTTTATATGATTGCAGTTACATTGTGCTGCCAAAGAGTTGTGACTACTAGAATTGGTGATCTATAAGAAAGAGCCTAGAGCATACTTACCAAGAACCAACGGTAAATTGAATCACCTTCTTCACCACCCCAATATTTCTTATTAGCAACCAACGTAGTTCCTTCGATTGCTTTGCCAGCTATTTGGAGGGAGATCAATCTCGGACTTCCTGTCAACAGTACAAATCATGTAATTTAGCACGAAGTTAAAATTTTCTTCTTACATGCATGCCAATATAGTGACTATTACTGATGTAACTAACAAGTATCACATGTCTAAGAACAGTTATTTGGATCAGGACTACTATAATAGAATGGTTCAGAAACAAGATAACAATACAAAAGTGTTGTTTCTTCTTTCTCCTTTCTTCCTGTTCCGGAACTTCTAATAGGTTTGTATGGTACTGCAGAAGAATTAAGTATTCTGCATTCTGCAACAGCTCATTTACTTAATAATCATGGTGCCAAATATAGGCGTTCCACATTTTCCAACTTGTATTTTATCATTTCTGAAATAATAGGTTTACAAAGAAGAAATGATCGCTCTTTTGCATTTGTGTCAGAAAAAAAAAGAGTAAAAGGGAAATAAAAAATAAAAATAAAAATAAAAAAGGTACCTGGACGAACACGATCCTTCCCAAGGAAAGTCCTTGGCTCACCAACAATACCATCATCCCTTACAGGAGTACATTTGAAAGAAATAAATTTGCCAATAGCATCCTTTGTAATACGGTACTGAAGAAGACCTGATGCCTCTGGGATTGCTGCACCTTTATCAGTTTCAGTCTGCAAAGAATCGCAATTGTCGGAAACAAAAAAGATGAAGGTTTAAGATGCCAGACGCAGTAATAAAGCTCTAACTAGGAAGTCCTATAAATATGCAGGATGATAGTAGAAGATTTTATATACATACCTCATGAAGACACCAACTATATAGACTTTTTCCCTCGTGGCCCCCAATATAACCGTATGATGCAGTAAGCATCTCGCCCTCATAAAACTCACCAGTTACTGTCAAAAAATTTAAACTTGGTGGAAGTGCTGCAAGAGGAAAAGATTGATTAATCCACCCAAATAGAATAATGAAGGTTAGATTGAATATTCTTCCTGTTAGTATAAAAGGCATATATACTTACTTTCGACAACTTTTTCTGATGTAACAAATGCTGGTTCACCAGTTTCACCATCAGGGGCCATAGGAGTAAATTTCGCAACAACATAATATCCAACAGCACCAAGGGGAACACGAAATGCCTAAAAAAGATGACAACCCAAAAAAATTAGTTCATGCCTAAAAAAGATGACAGCCCAAAAAAAATTAATTCTGCAAGTTTTGTTAATTAAGCGAACTACAAGAATGAACAGAAAATGTAAGATTGCCAACCTTTGCAATTTTGGAAGTACTAAGTGCTTCAAGACCATGTTCACCCTCTAATCTGGATGAAGATGTTTTAAACCATTGGACTCGACTAGATCCCTCAGATCCCCCAGTGACAGTGGCAGTAACACTCAGCTTATTCCCTTCTCTCAGTTCTCCAACTAACTTCAAATTCGTAACCTTTGGAGGAGCTGAAAAAAAAAACACAAAAAAAATTTAGGAGGTAAACAAATGAAAGCAAATAACAAATGGATTATAAAAGGAACTATTTCCAGGGAAAGCAGTAGAAAACCAGCCATCAGTTTCTACCTTTCTTTACAATCTCTGTCATGACCGATGCTGATTCCCCCTCTTGACCTGACAATCGGCAGATAATAGCTTGGTAACTTCACATAAAATATTTACATGAGATTCACCAAAAATAGCATAAGAAACTTCAACAAACCTTCAAGGTTGAAGGGAATGTATATAAACTTCAGGCGTCGCCCAACATCTCGTTTGGTTAAGGTATAATCAGTTGTACCAGATGATGCCACTAGAAACTCACTATCCAACAAGCAATGATAACAGAATTAAACAATAAAAATTTGACAGTAAAGCTCATCAGTATTATGTCATTCTTTGTTGCCATAGATAAGAAAGACAACACATAAAAAACAGAGAACGAGAACCAGGTTAAACTATATTAGATGGGAGTTCATAGTTACATAAAGCTTTACAATAAATAAGGTTAATTCAAGTAACATAAACTTCTCAAGGTAAAAAAAGAAAAAAGAAAAGAGAGAGAGAGAGAGAGAGAGAGAGAGAGAGAGAGAGAGAGAGAGAGAGAGAGAGAGAGAGAGAGAGAGAGAGAGAGAGAGAGAATGCAAGCTATCACAAAGAAAAACATAGAGAAAGCATTAAAAAAAATTCAATAAATTTCAGGTAAAATCTACAAGAGTTGTTGGGAAGAATTCAGCTATGCAGTATTATTAAAGAAATAAGCAACAAAAATTCACCAAGTTGTAGAATCACAAATTTGATACTCTCATAAACTAAATCTACAGGATTTCCTTATTAAAAGATGACAAAGATCCACTCTTATGGTCCTATCATTTCTACCTATTTCTAGTGCAGCAATATACTGGTCGCATAGACAGCAAAAGATTACAGGTGACGCTTTTTTAATGAGTACTAACAACATGTCCTTACATCCATGATATATACAACAAATATGCAAATTGATTATCAAAGCTTGCTCTACCTACATAAAATTCTAGTATTGCAGATGCTAGTTGTCCGTTGAGTGTTGACTACATATTTACTTATTTACAGTACCACCTAAATCAGCGCCTCGGTACAAGCAACTGTTACCAACTACGGAAACAACTTACAGTAAATGAAGAAACATGTGATGTAGAAACCCCTTAGAAGATAAAGCAAAAGAAAGGTAGCAGCAGTAGTCAGCATACCCATTTTCCTTCTCTCTCAGCCACTCATACTTGCTCGGACCCTCCTTGCCACCAAAATATTCTCCCGTTCCTTTGATTGTATTGCCTTCAACAGCATCTCCTATGATACAGACATTGCTAACTGATGGTGCAGCTGAAAATAAAGGCAAGAAAACCATTAAATGGTCCTAATAATATCAGTGACAGAAAATAACAGCAAATAGGAAGCAGGGACAAAATGGTCAACTGCCACAACATAGGATGAATATAATGCGAGAAATAACAATGTGATCGCAGGTTGAATAGAAAGGAAAACCTTTCCGTTTTCAAGCACATGAAATAAGTTATAGAGCATTTTCAATAGAAGAAAACCACTAGGAATGTGGATAAGGATGGTATTCAATAATCGAGCACCACCTGCTTTCACGAACTCGGTCATTGCATACTGTGGTTCCCCCTTGATGCCTTCTTCTGTTACTGGAGTGTACATATATACCAAACTAGAAGAAATGTCATCTACTGTAAGCCGATATTCCTCGTCTTCAGCTCCAGGTATAAGTACAGGACTACCATTCCATCTTCGCCTTAACCAGCTAAGAGTAGAACCATTTAAATCAGTGATCTTGCAAGAAAGACCTCTTCATGGAAAAAATAATAATGATATAGAAAAAAATATGCATATTGGTAAGCTAAATTCCTGATGAACATGGTCGGATACCAACCTTGCCACACCTTTCCCTGGTGTTCCACCACACCATGCAACTTCAGCAACACCCTTGATTACATTTCCTTCCACAAGCTCACCATGCACTCGCAGGTTAATGACTTTTGGACATCCAGTTCCTGATCACGAAAGTGCAGTCATATAAGAAGTAAAAAAAAAAAAAAAACAATTCTTCAAACATGCCATATAACATTATACAACTCATCTACAGCAAATATTGCTTCAAGCAACAGATATACTAGGTTGTGCAGCAGCTATTGATAGGCATAGCAAATGAAGATACTTTTCTTGATGCATAGTGCTTCATATAGACAATTATCATTATACGGGGAAAAAGAGAATATGCACTGCAGTGATAACACTTCCAGTTGAAAGAGTACAGTCACACTGTGCCAGTTTATGGCTGATATTGGTTCTATGACACAACCAATCCTTCTCCTTAAGTTTATTTGTAGTGGCTATGGATGCAACGTCCCTTCATTCACAAAAATGAAGTCAAAGTAATATGTTTCTTCATCAATTTTCATGATAAACCAAACAACAAAATTTGAAAATCACAATTTAAAAGTATTACGTCAGAAAAGTAGCATTGCTTTAAGTTCATCCATTTTAAAGACAACTAAACCTAAGCATGCCCTAAACCCTATAACCTCCTACAACCTTCTAAAACCTACACTTTCCCATATGGGCAGCTCTTAAAGCATGAGCTCCACTATAACTGTTGGATGGCTATGGAAGTCTCCGGATATCCCATCAGAGTCATCTAACTACCCCATACTTTTCAAGAAACTCTCTGCAGTACAAAAGATGAATAGGAAAATAGGCAATGTATTGAGAATCTGTCTAGTATAAACACAACAAGAGCAAAGTATCAATCCAAATAGTCACAAGGGTATGTAAGAAGTAAGATTATAGTTCATCAGTTCAATCATATTAGTATATTTTTATCATGGGGTATCCACAACATGCTCGGAAGCCAGTAATTACATACGTTACATTATAATGCATGGTTTCTGATATATCTGCATTATTGAGAAATTTTAAATATACCTGGTGAAACCGGCAAAGATATAGCAAAAATATATGGGAATTCTGTATCTTCTAATATTGGAGTGCACTCGACCTTCAAATATCTACCGATATCCTCGTGCTTTGGCCAGTACACCTTGTTATTGATAATAATCAGAGATAGCAGAGAGAGATGGTCAAAAGAAAAACTAACAGCTAATAACTTATTCGCCATATGAAAGAAAAGTTATACCTCACCCACTGCATGTGTAATAGGTACAAAGTTTGTTGGAGTTCTGTCACCTAGAAACCATTGATATTTAAGAACCAACTCACTGTCACTGCTTAAATTGGCGAAGGTAAAGTGGCAACGGCAGGTATCTTCTTCAAATGGCTGATCAATATAGGCTTCTTTAACCATAAAGCCTGGAGGCAAGTGATCCTTCCAACTTTCAACTAGGAAGGAAAATGTTGAATCTGTCGGATAGAGGAGAATGTATAAAAGTCAAGCCCAATAAAAGATGAAGTAACAGCTGATATTTGATGGTATCGTTAAGGATCAATAAACCATCCAATAACAAGACGAGTAAATGAATTTTGTTTGCTTCATTTGTTTCAGAAAAGGAAATGTCCAGCAGCAACCACCAAAGCAGAAACAGTAGCTCCTCTTAGTATAAAAAGAAACAAGAAAAAAAACACTAGCTCTAATTCCTTTTGCTTACTTTCCCATTGCTATCATTAAAATTTTGATATAAATGCAGATTGGTACTATAAATTTCCAGGCATTAGCTAATAAACAGAAGAATCTCCCACCAAACTGCTAATAGTAGTGACTTATTCTTTGTGATAAAAATCAATATACCAAGAATTAGCACCGCTAATTATCCCAACCACAAATATCTAAATTGTGTGCTATAATATCATGGCAAAGCACGTAAGTTAAAATAACAAGAGAAATGAAGATCAAGATGAAATCTGCACCCCATTTTATATCTCAAATAGGTGCCTAGAGAGTAAAAGCACATTTGTACCAGATGATAGCATCAAAGACGGTTTCAACAAAATAAAAGAATGGTCTACGAAATATAGGATCCAAAAAGTATTACCTGCAGCAAGCTCTGGGCGGCTAAATTCCCATCCATCCCGAATGCACAAAGCCGTTGGAGCAGGATATAGCTTCGCAACTTCTACTTCTCTGGGAGAAAGATCTGCATGAACAGTGAACTTGCCAAATTTCTCACAGAAAAGAATTTACTGAAACTTCAGCAATAGCTAATCATAAGCCATAACAATTTCATTGTACTCACATACACTAAGTTTGTTATTAACACAAGTCTATTGAAGCCAAAGTTTAGGTGCCTTCGGGAGGTGAAGTGGTCAAATTCTCCGGTTTGCAACAACATGGTATCCAAGTATATGAGTATAAATTGAACCAATACAAAACCAAAAGAGAGTAAAATGACAACATATTATGTTGGCAAGTCAGGATCTTGTATGATACCTCGGTCATTGAACTTCTTCAGACTAGGGCCTACCAGCAATATAGAAGCAGCTTCCACGTGAGGCATTTCCAGAATAGGATTCTCCTCCACACGCAAATGCTGCACATGCAACAGTTGAAAATTCAATCATGATCACAATAAGAGATACCTACAGAAAATATGTGGATATCAACATGCTAAAATTTACAGGGACATGAAAAATCTGGAAAGACTTGCAAAAGTGAGCTATGTTCCAGTAACGAATTCAGAATTATTTCAAATACTTTCTGTATATAGCTTGGAACAAACCTCAAGAGCAGGCAAATGGGGAAAGCATTTCAAAGTTGAAATTTTGTTTTTGCTCGCTGCCAGAACCTACATGAATTTATAAAATTAGAGAGAGAGAGAGAGGGGGGTGGGGGGGGGGGGGGGGGGGGGGGGGGGGGGGGGGGGGGGGGGGGGGGGGGGGGGGGGGGGGTTAGGAGGAGAAGAAGGCCATCTAGGGAATAAATTTAAATTTGCTTACCTGCAGTCGAGGTTGACTGGCCATAGAAAGTGATTTCAACCTATTTTGAGCAACTGAGAGAAACTGGAACACGAGATACCATTTTTAGGCTTGCTAAAGCTAACAAATAATTATAGGATTGTGTGGAACATTTATAGACTTATTAAAAATTTGAGCCTGGGCACAAACCTCCAAGTTAGGTAGTTCAGGAAGGCTGGCAAGTGATGTTATTTGATTTCCAGCAAGATAAAGTTGCTGAACAAATAAGCAACGTATTACAGAAAGTAGATACAAAGAATGAAAGTTTGTGATCAACAAACAGCAACAGAATGTGCAGACCTGAAGGCCTTTACAATCCCGAAGAGGCTCAAATGTAGATCCTTTGAAATCATTAAAGCTCAAATCAAGAACCTGAAAGATGGATTTAGACGAACAGCAATATTAGGAATCAACACATAGCTATTAAGTAATGGCGAATCACCAGTTTTGATGGATATACTTCAAAAGACGTTTATTGACAAGTAAAACAAGGAAAAAGAGTCAAAATGCATACTTTCACCCGCTTCAAAATCTCAATGCCCTCAACAGATGATAAAAGATTGTCCCTAAGATAAACAAACTTACAAAGAAAAAAGAGAGAAAGAATAAAAACTGTAAGAGTATCAATAAAAGAGGTAGTAAGAACTATCAATAAAAGAACATCAGAAAATTATCTACCAAAGAGAGGTTACAATTGCCTGAATGAAGAAGTGCTGTAAGGTACATAATAAGGCATAGCTTTTAAAAATATATGATTGTGATAATTACCAGTTTAACTTTAGCAGGACAAAGTACTCATATAGAAAAGTTCGGTAGCAGGGAATTTTGGTAAAGAAGGGACACAGTAACTGCAAGGAACAAACTAGTTGACCTATAGGGGCATTAAAACAATTAGTAATTAATGATGGATATAGGAGGATCAAAAGTAAAGCAGTACCTATAGAAACAGAAATTTCACATTACAAAAAATGGTGAAGAATCTGGGCTCAAAATAAGGTGAATTCTAGATTGCGCATTTTGTTGAATTAAATTGTAGGTTGATTGGCTAAAAGTTCCGACATACTAGTGATATCACGATAACAGAAATATTTGCATTCGTCTATAGCTACATACCTCCAAATTTGGTGACAAGTTCAAGGCATTAAGACTACGAACCCGATGACCTCTTAGATCCAGCCTCTGTAAAAGTTAGATAAAATTCAAATTTTGGAGAAATCCAAATCATATTCCATTTTTCCCGAATATGCATTGAGGGCGAAAAACAACAATAACAACAACAACAACAACAACAAAAAAAAAACTTAAACCTCATTTGGTTATATTTCTTTTTTCTCCTAAAGCTCAAATTCTATGCAACGGACTGCGCCGGCAAGCCACAGAATTGTCTCCAATCTATACACTGGTGGGGTTTCTTTGCCAACAAAAAGCAAGAATTTGGTGGTAAAATTTTTCACTTCTCCATTTTATTAAAGAAGATGAGTTTGCAATCTAACCAACAATAATAAGAACAGAGAAGTCCATCAGCCAGTCAAAATCATCACATAGAATTTGAATTTAAAAGATAAAAGAGGAAGTGTAACCAAACGACGCCTTCAATTTTCAAACATAAGAAAAGGAAAATTGAGCAGGTGAAGGCCACAAACCAGTTCGTCGCCGGCTTTGACATCCACCTGTGGAAGCATCATGAAGCGACTCTCCACAGTTGTACTCCTCCTCCGGCTCGATAAAGAGCCCCTATCCACCGAAGATGACAGGGACCCCACCTTCAAGCTGCTCGTTACTGAAGGCGACCGCGCCGAAGAAGAAGCAACTCTTCTGAGGCTACCGCGACCATTAGAACTCTCTGCCGAGGATGAGGACACCTTTCTCGAGGAAGAAGTTGAAAGTGCTGGTTTGGCAAGGGGCTTCTTCAAATCAGCTTTACCACTATCATGTGCAGAGGACAAGCGCGAAATAGGCGATGCCTTCTTTGTCTCCGAACGTGTGACTAATGAGGAAGGCTTCGGGCTGACCGAAGGTGATGATAGCCCTTTCGATTCGGTGCTAATTTTCTTGCTTCGGTCAGATATAGAAGAAGAAACTTTCCGAATAACTGGACTTCCATTTTCCTGTTGCTTAGTTACCGAAGTCGCCGGCTTTTCCACTATAAGACCTCCAGTGCTGTTTCTTCTACGAATAGAAGCGGCATTTGAGGTCACAGAGGACTTGGCAAGATTAGATTTGGAGCTGGTAACCGTGGAATCTGCGGTTGAAGAAGCAACATCTGTTTTCTTCTTGAAAGAAGACGAGGCTGTAGCCTTGGTGCCCGTTGAGACTCCACAGGGCTTGCTCAGTTTCACTGTGTTCTTCGAGCTCTCTGCAGAAGCAACTGGGGAGGGCTTCGGGGAGGAGGAGGTCGTTTCTAAGAGAGTTTCCATCTTCAAAATAGTTGAAAATTAATCTTTCATCTCATTAAACTATATCGAACTAACACATTATAGCCGTTCGTTGTGTTTGCGTCCTCCAAAAAAACTGCAAAATCAACAAAAAGGACCATAGATTTAAGCTGTTCTTACTCATTCCTCGTAAAGATTCTAACAAATTTTGAGATCAGAATTTGCAAAATCACTGCGATATTTAGTGAAGGAGCTCAATTTTGAGCTGATCTAGCACATTGCGCGTGCATATTACTCAAAATCACAGTGAAAATGACGGGAAATAAGTCGACCTGATAGAAAATCCGCAAAAGTATTCTATCTGTATCAATGATTCCAGAAGATAATTGCATAAATTCACACGACATGAAGCCACACTTCTAAGGAGAGAGTTTTTTATCTTAGTTACTGAAGAAACATTACAAAACAAGAGCAATGGTATGAATTTGAAAGCAAAGATGCAAGCTAAAACACTCCAAGATGCGCAAAAAATAGAACAAATCTCCGATCTACAGAAACATTCTTCGCGATTCTGACAAAATGCAGCTTCTACAACACAGATCGAAGCCGACAACCCTAGATCCAGTCCAAAATAGCTCAAAAAGTTCCAAAATCGAAACCAAGCAGCTACAAAATACTCGATCAGGAGAGCGCGATCTCACCTTCGTAGCCCACGATTCGATCCAAAACCCTAATCTCTCTCTCTCTCCGAACAATGCGATCAAGCGCACTCACACAGCAGTGAGAGAGAGAGAGAAGAGAGAGGGGGTTGGTATGAAGAGAGAGAGAGAGAAAAAGGTACGAAGAGAAGCATCCAATATCAGTGAATAAAATAATATTAAAAAGGAGGAAATTAATTAATTAAATTAGGCTTAAAAAAAAAATTCCCGCTCTTGTATCGGTTGGCGGTGTTTTGAAAAGAAGGAAAGATGGGAGTTCGAATTGACTAAATTGCCCTCGCTGTGTCGGTAAAATTGTCGGAGACTTTACCCCTGATTGATTTCGTACAAGTATTTGTCCGACCCATTTGGGTCGACGCCACGTGTACATTTTCTGGTGAATTTACCTATACAATAATATATATCCCCGTAAATAGTAAAAATTGAAGATTTATTCTTAATTTTTAATTATTAAATTATCCATCCATATATATTAAATTCATGTCTTTGTGTTAGTTGCTCTATAATAATTATTTTTTCTACCAAAATATAGAATTACACTACTTATTCTATTATTAACTATTTAATTTTTTAGCAAGAAATATACTAAAGGAGATGCTTGTATAACCAAATAGGATCTAAAAATTTAAATCATTATATAAACCTCTTAAGTTAATTAATTAAAGTTTATTGTCCTGTAGAAATATAATTAATAATTAAAATTTTACGGACCGAAATTCGTGCATTTGCCAGGCGCATGCAATGCATGATGACACGTGGCATGCTTTGGAGAGGTTTGCATGAATACATTTCCGATAGCTGTTGTAGCCGATCAAAGCAAGTAGTCGAGAGTTGATTGCAACCGCTACAGTAATGTAGACGTGATGACAGCTGTACAATTTATTAGTTTAATTTCTCAATTAGATTAGACGCTTAAAATAATCACTACAATTTATTAATTTCTCGTTAGGTTAGATTCTAAATATAACAATTAATCGCTTAATCCATTAGTTAGACTAGAAAATGTGCATATTCTAAAATATTTACTTGTTCATATGGATAAGATTTGTTGAGGAGCTTCTTAGAAAAAAAATTTCTCAATTTATTCTTCACCAGAGGTTTTAATATTTTGTTTCAATCTAAAATTTTGGGATAACTTTAAATATCACCCCTGTGGTTTCGTATTTTCTCACTTTAGTACCTTGTGGTTTAAAACGTATCACTTTAGTACCATGTGGTTTGGTTATTCTCTTTTTGTTATCTTTCTGTTAATTTTTTCGTTAAATTAATGAGAAAGTTAAAACTACAGAATAATAAAGTGAATATTCGATAAACCATAGGTGGGATATTTGAAGTTTTTTCTGTATAATTTAACGAAAAAATTAACAAAAGATAACAAAAAAAAGAATAATCAAACCATAACAAAAAAAAAGAATAATCAAACCACAGGGTACTAAAGTGATACGTTTTAAACCACAGGACACTAAAGTGAGAAAGCACGAAACCACAGAAATGGTATTTGAAGTTATCCCTAAAATTTTTGTTCGAATTTTAATACCATATTGAATGGTAAATTTAAAGAGAGCTCAGTAAAGAAGCATGAGATACTTGTCATTCTTTTTTTTTTTCTCCAAGTACTTGGCCCAACACTAAAAATTTGTTGTTTTAATACAGTGATAAATGAGAAAAATAATATTTATTTTTGTATAGCAAAATAAAAGCTCTAAATTTAAGCCTTTAGATTTGAGCATCAAATCAATAAATTTTTTGCTTTCGACTACAGTATAAACTACAAAAAATTTAAATTGTCAAATGCTTGGTTATAATAAGTAATGGTTTGGAATTTTAAATCGTAGGACAACTGAATATGAAGTTTAATTTTATTTAGCTTCTCTATTCCAATAATTGTTTGTTATAATAATTAGCTTCGGTGCTCAAGACAATTTGAATTACTATCTTTTATTAAGTCGATTTTATAATATTAATAATTACATCAACTGTTTCGAAGCCTCGATGTACCATAGTTAGTTAATTCGCGTATAGTACGTGAATTGTTACAGAACTTAGTTAGTTAATTCGCGTATAGTATGCGAATTATTTTCGAACAATTGAAAAACCGTATAAAACGCTCTAGTTCCGAATTTTTTCCAAAACTGGAAAAAAAAATGCGATTTTTTCTCTTGGTTAGAGTATTCGCGAATAAATCGGTTTCGCCGAATTATATTTCGAAAAATTCGGATTGAGTGATGGTGGAAAGATGAAAATTTTCAAGAAATTTGGAATGGGTGGATACGGAAAAGTGAAATTTTTCGGACCGACGTCGGCGACCACCGCTCCACAGAGCCGTGCATCTTCTCGTGAGCAATCAAGCAAGCTTGCCGGTTCAATTTTGAAGAAAATATGGAGACAGGCAGAGAAACGATGAAGAAGAAGAAAAATTGCGGCTCACCAATTTTGGAAAACAACGCGGTCCACGAGGCTGCACTCAGCCTCGCGGACCGTGGAGTGAGAGGTTCACGGTGGACCTCTCACTCTCTCCCCCTTTGTGTTTGTGTTTGTGTGTGTATACTATATATATATATATATATATATATATATATATATATATATATATATATAATTTTTATATTTCTAACAATTATAATTATTTATAATAATAGCATAAATCTAAAGAAAAAATTTAATCTAATAGCTGAATTTTTAAATTATAAACGTAAAATTTTCGTATAAATCGCGTATACGAATTATTGACGAATCTGATTTTTAAACCGTATTTTTCAACGAATTTAAAAATCAAGATATGAATTTTATTCGTATTTTATCTGTACCGAATTTTTACCGTATCCGAATTAACTAATTATGTTACAGAATAAAAAGCCCACGTGTTTGGCTAACTCCGCCGCATGCCTCACCAGGTCAAAGTTGATTGCCCGATTTCGATACAATTGTGAGTGAAAAATCATACGATCTTACAACCTCAGTGTCGAAATAAGTACCGATTTCAATCAATTTTTTAAGTTTGCGAGTTCCGGAGTTTTCCAAGAGGGACGGGTTTGTAAATACGAGTATAGAGTAGGGGTATTTTTGACAATGAGCTATCGTAATCACTGTAAAAAAAACTACAGCAGGAGAGAGAGAGAGAGAGAGAGAGAGAGGGATTGGGACCAACGTGGTGGCAACGATTTCGGAGACGTGGGGAAGCGCACCGACAAATAAATGCAGGGATTAAGCTGTAATTATGGGACACTGGATTAGGATAATATATTTTATATATTTGTATATATATAGCGTGTGGATAATGATTAAGATAATGACCATGTATCAAGTCCATTTTTATCAACCGTTCAGTCCTGCTTCTGCTTTGATTGTAACATCTTTATAAATAGGGATAATTTCAAATACCATCCCTGTAGTTTCATACTTTTTCATTTTAATGCCATGTGGTTTAAAACGTATCACTTTAGTACCCTGTGCTTTGGTTATTCTCTTTTTGTTATCTTTTCGTTAATTTTTTCGTTAAATTAATGAGAAAGTTAAAACTACAAGATAGTAAAGTGAATATTCGATAAATCATAGATGAAATATTTGAAGTTTTTCTGCATAATTTAACGAAAAAATTAACGAAAAGATAACAAAAAAAAGAATAACCAAACCACAGGATACTAAAGTGATACGTTTTAAACCACAGGGCACTAAAGTGAGAAAGTACGAAACCACAGGAATGGTATTTGAAGTTATCCCTTATAAATAACTATTTTACTTTGGATATTACCGGACAAAATAATGTTTGAAAAAAATATATATGGGATATATTTTTCTGTTTTCTGATAGATCAAAAAAGAAAAAATTTGTAATCAATTCATTACAGTAATATTACGTATAGAAAGAAATTAATATTGTTCTATCATGCGTTCTCACCGCACGTAACGCAATTTTTTCGTAATCTCAATTAGAATGCAGAGAGTTAATTGCGTTACATATAGTGAAAAATAATTTGTTTATTTTTATAAATAATATTGTGTAACTAATATGGCAATGAGTCTGCATATTTTCTATCTCTACCACAAAACGAAGAAGTCTCACTACTCTCTATACTTTCGCTCAAAATCATTTTCATCTAATAGTATCAGGTGGCTCTCAATACTAAACAAGCTCTAAAATTAAAGTAAGGCTAAATTACATAAAAATTTTCTGTTAATATTCGATTTTTCACTTTTTTTCCTGTCATTCAAAAACCTATATTTTACCCTCTTAAAAAATAAAAAATATTCACAGGGCGGTACGGTGTGACAAAATGACCAAAATGCCCTCATCTTCTTCATCTCCTCATCCTCAATCTTGCTCATCCCGCATCACGAACCCTCGCCCGCGCCTCCCTTGACCCCAACCCGACTTTGTGCGAGGGCGAGGCGGCGGCCGAGGCATATGTGTGGGCATGGATGAGGATTTCAGAAATATTTTGGATATAAAAAATAAGATATAAACGAAACCCTAACGGAACACTGACATTGTAGAAAGTATAACGCCCGGTCCTCCTTTGGTGTTCCTGCAATACTTTTAAATATTAATTCTATAAAATTAAATATATTGATAAAAGTTTTTTTGTTATTGTAATGATCGGTTAACTTGTAATGCTATTAAGTGGAGTGACAAAGCAGCTTCTTTAAAAAATTAAGGAATAATTTCAAATACCACCCCTGTGGTTTCGTATTTTCTCACTTAAATATCCTGTGGTTTAAAACGTATCACTTTAGTATCCTGTGGTTTGATTATTCTCTTTTTTTGTTATCTTTTCGTTAATTTTTTCGTTAAATTATACAGAAAAAACTTCAAATATTCCACATATGGTTTATCGAATATTCACTTTACTATTCTGTAGTTTTAACTTTCTCATTAATTTAACGAAAAAATTAACGAAGAGATAACAAAAAAAGAATAACCAAATCACATGGTACTAAAGTGATACGTTTTAAACCACATGGCACTAAAGTGAGAAAGCACGAAACCACAGGGGTGGTATTTGAAGTTATCCCAAAAATTAAAAAGCTGAAAACTTTTGATTTTAGATATTTTGGGCGTCAAACAAATGTCTTGAATGCAAAAACTATTAATTCCTACACTTTTTTTTTTTGTAAAAATTTTATTCAAAAGCTTGTTATTTCTCAATCAAAATCAAGCTTCTTTGTTTTGAGAAACAATTAGTAGGCATCCTACATTTGAAAAGTGTTAGCTCTTGAAGCCTCTAGTTAATTTACTGTAATATTAAAAATTATTTAAAAATTTTATAATTAAATTATTCTAGTACCTTTTCAAATATCTCAGCTAAAAAAAAAATATTTCAATTTATGTAGCGGAGCCAAATAAATATTTTGTGGCGAAAGCAATTTCAGTTTATTTATTTGTTTATTTATTGAAAGAGGAGACCTGTTCAAAATTTCAAATTGCAAAATGTTAGGGAATTGCAATTGTTATGTATTTTATCTTGATTTCTGTGGACAACATGTTTTTGAATTTAGGTACCTCGTTAGGCTTAATTACTAATTAATTAATTCATAATTTATCCCACACAAAAGTTATGATTCTCCTCTATATCGACAACACGTACCTAATCTTGTTCGTGACATTGTCGTGGATATATTTGTCCTCATAAAACTTTGATAGTTTCTAGATAACATGATATCTAATAAGGTAATTTGTGTTAAGACTAATTTTGAATCATTTCATAGTAAATAAATTTTGTTGGCAATATAATATCAGAGCCTTACATTAATTCGGTGCATGTTAGTGTGGTTCAGATATGTCAGCTATAATTTTAAAAAGATAAAAATGTATAAATTTTATCTAAAATTTGGACTATTTTGATTCAACCATCCAATATTTTTAAAGTTTTGATTTTAAGACTCAATCTTTCAATTTGGTTAATTTAATTCATCTGATGATTCTTTCGGTACAACTAAGCTAATTGCTTATTTTAATAAATTTATAGTTATATAAATTTTATAAAATATGCTAATTAATTCTGTAAAAATAAACGACATATTTAAAATTTGAAGCTAAAGAGTAATTAACCGGTTAAAAAAAATAAAAATAAAGAATTAAGTAGCAAGTTAAAATTTCCTAAAAGTTAAATAATCAGATTAAAATGGGTGATAGTTGAGGTAAGTTTTATCTATTTTTACCTAAAAAATATAGAAAGAAAAAAAATAAAAGCTAGAGATAAAAGATAATTGTACTGATTAATTATGTGTTGTTTGATCATTACACAGTGGATTGAGCAAGAACCAGTAAAAGTTCAATAGTATAAAGAAGATTATAAAGAAGATTCCTTTTTTTTTTCTTTTAATTTTTTTGTTAACATATATTATATAAAATTAAAGATGATTAAGTGGATTCTTTTACAAGGGATTCGATAAACGATCTCCATCAAAACACTCTCCTTTCGAAAAATGGAAAGCAATGGAATAGGATAGATTCTATGTGTAGCATAAAGTAATTGGGTGGTACCTTTCATTATATATATTGGCACCAAATGCCATTTAAAAAAATATATTTTCTTTTTTTGTGATTTAGTTTTGATGGGTCCATGAATTAGACGTATTAACAATCGCATAAGTGGCGTCTCAAAAAGCCTTATGATATTTTTTTCTAAGTAGATGCTCATGATCTTATAAAGCTGTTTTAATATGTGTGGTGCTCACCCACCCTTTGAAAAAGTTTTTTTTAAAAAAATATTGGCATCATAAAATTAATCTTTGTATCTTATCAATCATCATCATGAAATGTTTTTAATGTTTATGGCTGGAATTATATGGAAACATATTTCAAAAACTGCAACTAATTCCTCGGCCTCGAAAGCAAAGTATTGTAATATAAAATATGATTACGACTGCATTAATTCATACAAATTATCATCCGAAAAGCTTGAATAAAAGTACAACTGACAATTCTTTGTACCTTTTTAATTTTACTTGAGAAGCTCTAAATTTAGCCAAATAAATATTTAAGTAATCGACCACCAGAAGAAGCTGATTAATAAAGCAATCTCTCTTTTGAGCATAGCAATTAATTGGATCTAGGAAAGGGTTGTTAGCCACATTGTGGGAGGTGTCTAATTTATTAACACTTGCATTGTAGTATTAAATGTTAAGCTATTAATTTGCTAGAGGATAAGGTCAGGTGGTGACAATAATGGCAGGGCCCAAATTGATATTCTCCAAAATAACTAGCCTATAAACTCAATCCCCTTTTAAAGGAGCTAGGGGGTAGGTGTGACGCCCCAATAATAGACCTACATCATATTAGAGTAGTTTTAGTCCAACAAATTATTAGTATTAGTGAACGGGTCGTTACGTTTAGTATCAGAGTCTGCCAGCCAGATGTGTGAGATGGGCTAAACAGAAAAGTCTTTGATGGTTGAAAAATGTATTGCGGTTGAAAATATAAAGACCATAAACTCTAATGCTGATAATCGGATTTCAGTATTTTGGTTCGATAGTTTTGACTCGACGAGTTTTTAGTGTTAGCGGGCTAGATCGTTATAATAGGATTTGAATTGATCTGTATTTTGTCATTTACACCCTAACTTTTCCCACACCACTCTCGAAAATAGAAAGAGATATTGAAAATGTTTGGCATGTACGATATAAGATGGATGGATGACAGATTCACTGGGCTGTCTATGGTGACATCAGTGGATTTTGACCTAAATAGACTCGGCTACCGTCTAACCTAGCCCATTGAGCTCAACTTTTTTCTAAGTTGCATCACATTTAGTGTGATCTTCCGGGAAAGATTGAGAATCGAATTTTGAGGCCTGTCCAGAAAATTTGAATCACCTTAAACTTGTCATTTTCGCGACAACACGATCCGCTTTACATTTTTTAATACTTGATCCGACCCAACACAATTCGGCGTGTGATCGCGTGGACATTCGAAAAAAATAGAAAACAGACCTAACTTGAACCCGCCGCGGAGGTTTTGCTCGAGCCTACGCGAATTAGATCAAAACAATAGTTTCATTTTTTTCGGTGAAATGCGTGGATGGTCAATGCATTATTTAGATATTGGAATTTAATCTTTACAATATTATTTTAAAATATTTTAGTTTTTAAACTTTCACGTAACTTATATCAATCGTCAAAAATAAATCTAATAGTTTCAAAAAAAATGTCCATTTTACTTCTCCATATGTAAAATGAACTTGTTTTTGTTACATCAAACAGAGTTTAAAAGATCATTTTATGTGAAATCTTGCGTGCTAAAGTGCAAGAATTTAAGTACACATCCGCACAAACGGTATCTACCGTACCGTATCATACCAAT
This sequence comes from Puya raimondii, assembly GCA_016920855.1. Classification (NCBI taxonomy): domain Eukaryota; kingdom Viridiplantae; phylum Streptophyta; class Magnoliopsida; order Poales; family Bromeliaceae; genus Puya; species Puya raimondii. The sequence goes on along the minus strand of JABWPP010000050.1, from coordinate 48,693,672 downwards.
AAGATACCGGCACGATATAGTTCTCGTGCTGATGTCACAGTTTAAAACTCTTTTTACTTTAAATTGGTAAGTAATTTTTTCAATAAAGTTCAAAAGATTTGATAAAAATACATAATAAGCAACTAGAAAATTTTGTTGATAAAAAAAATAAATTTTTCATATCATTATGTGTCGGCACATATGTATTTTTTGTGACCGGCACGTATCGGTACTGTCCAACACGTACCGTGCCAGCAAATTTACGGCACGATCCCATGCGACGACACTAAAATCCTTGCTAAAGTGTTCTAATTTGTGTGGAAAAAAACAAATAAAAAAGAGAAAGGGCTACGGTGCAATATCTGGGTAGTACAGGGATTACCCATACATTTTCACACAAGAGATCGCAACTGGACCGGGTTAGATCGAGCACGGGCCCATAATGTCGGAGTTTCGGACGAGCACGAGCCCGAGTCCGAGTCCGAGTCCGAGTTTCAAACTCTTCAATTAACCCAACACTCCGACTCGAGTCCAAAGTCCAAACCCGTGCGACGAATACTGTCTTTCCCACGGCGGGATTTGTCCCATTCTATCTACCGTTCATCATATGATTGGCACGAATCTCAAAGCTCTTTGGACGGAATATGAAATAGTCTCACGATGGGGGTGGGCCCACCATCTTCCTCCTCCCCTTCCCCCGCCATCGGCGTCCGCATAATCACACCGCACCATCGCCATCGACAAAACCCCGGAAGAAACCCTAGGAGAGGAGGAATCACCCCCTCGGCGAGGAAGAGGAAGGAGAAGGAGAAGGAGAAGGAGAAGGAGGAGGAGAAGAGCGCCATTAATGGCGGGGGAGGGGGAGAAGCCGCTGCGGAGGATCGCGGAGGCCTTCGAGGGCCTCGCGGAGACGGCGAGGGCGAAGGCTCCCTCGTCGGCCATGGAGGTAGCCCCCTTCGCCCGCGCCTGCGCCCACGTCTCCTTCCTCTTCGGGTGCCTCGGCATCGCCTTCAAGTTCGCCGAGATGGATTACGTCTCCAAGGTATGATGATCCTCCTCCTTTCCCCTCTCCCCTCCCCGTTCCCCGATCTAAAGGGTTTAAATTCAAAATACATCGATTCGATTCCGTTTCTTCTGCATACTCAAATAAAATTAGGGCTTTTAATTCGGTTTAGATTGTTACGCTATTGATCTGTAGGGTTTTGCATGTTAATTGTATCTGTTGCTAATGTTTAGACCTTTATTATTTGAAAAGCCTAGAAATTGGGAAGAATTAGTCAATTCACGTAAAATCAATATTAATATGTGTTTTTTGATGGAGTATCCTCTAAGACAACCTCCAAAGTACTACAATTATAGCATCAATTTGTATTCTAGATGTTGTGGCTTCATTAAAGTTTGTTTCTTGTGGAAAAACAACTGCTTAATTAGAAAGATGCTAAAGATTATGAGATGGGGCATGTTTTTCTTTTTTTTTGCTTTAGTAAATTTCATTGGTCAATTTCATTCTACATTTACTAAATCGCCACCAAAGTCTAAACACTCTTTTACCTACTGCAGCCTGCAGGATACATTTATAAGTGCATATCATGTTTATTAATGAACATTATGTTGCTACTGCTCTTTAAGTTCCAATTGCTCGGATTGAGCTAGTTTCTTGGTGTTTATGAACTTTGTTTCATCTCATGCCAATTTCATGTTGCTCTTCTTTTCTTTTACTTTTTTTCCATTCTTGTGGTTCTTAGGTGGATGATCTGTTGGAGGCATCAAAGTCTATTTCAACATTGCAATCTATGCTTGATTTAGACATGGAGCACAACCGTGTGAGACAAGGTGGTAGCCACACAAGGAACCTTCTCAGAGTGAAGCGTGGACTCGACATGGTTAAAGTGCTGTTCGAGCAAATTTTAGTATCAGAGTATGTAGCAAACTAATCTATTGGGTGTCTTTGGTGACACCTTTTCATTAATAGTTGCTAGAAGCATGTGTTGTGATGCGAATTTATCTTGTGCTGGAAAAAGGTGGAGCTTTAGAAAGGTAATTTTTACCTTTGTGCCTACTCACCAACCTTCCCCTAGGAAACAAATTTTCAGGGAGAAGAAAAGAAGAGGATCATATGTTGCGACAGTTTTCTGTGTGGCCTTTGAATGATCCATCTTAACCATGTTAAGGATGAAGCTATCTTCATCTCACGCTTAGTGGACCAAATATCATTTTGGTTTTCATCTTTTCTACCGAGTTACTTGAAATTGTTTTTTCCTGTTTCCAAGGTGTATTGTTGATAATGTCATAATGTTGATACACTAACAAAGCAGATTTGACATGTTGATGTCTAGTGTAAAGCATGCAGAGTAGATCAATGCTTGTAGTGAAGAAATCCAGCATCCTTTTGAGAATAAACACAGGATATGACCATTCTGTATTATGGTCTATTGGCTGCACTAAAGCTGCTGATACTTAAAACTCTTTCTTGTCCTTCTCCCCTCTAAATTCTCTTTTTCTTTTTCGAGAAATGTTTTGACTCTTTATTTTTTCTGGTTCCTTCAACCGTAAATCTACCTACTTGCCCTGTTTGTCGTAAAATGCTGGCTTTGTTTGCTTTCTTATCTTATCTAGTAAGTAACAGACTCGCTGTTATATATTTATAATTCAAGTCCATTTTTCTCTACTAATTGGTGAGCCATGTGAACTGTTTCTCTACTTTTGACATATAGTCATGCTATATTATTACAGGGGCAATTCTCTGAGGAATGCGGCATCAGTAGCTTATGCTAAAGTGTTTGCTCCTCATCATGGATGGGCCATTAGGAAAGCAGTTGCCGCAGGAATGTATGCACTTCCCACTAAGTCACAGCTCTTGAAGAAGCTAAATGAAGATGGTGAGTCCTCTTGTTTCACAATTAGCGTATGTAATTATAATTCTTTATCTTGGCTTAGCCATTGGAAGGTCTTCAATTGTGCCCAAGAGGTTAGTCGGTGGGTCCTCTGCTCATCAGCGTATTCAATCATCTAAATAGCATCAGGACCACCCACTATGCTTTAAGATTCACGGACATCGGTCGTACTCTATTCTCGAAGCATATTAGGTAGCTGCAGTGGTCCAAGCACCTGTATAGTTAAATAAACAGACAGAGAGGGAGGGGAAAAATAGAGAGGAATTTATGCTATCTGTTGTGTTCCTGGTTTAAAGCTGCTTTGATGCCTGAGAAAAAGTAGCTTTATTCTAGAATGGCAAATAGCTGTTAGCTGGAAAGTTGGTAGCTACCAAAATATCATACTGATTACTGACAAATTAAACTAATTAAATGCAATTTTGCATGATTAAGGGATTGTTCACCGTGACCGGAGCTTTTGCTACAAACTGTTGTTGAAGCTGAGCTGTTTGAAATGGCATTAACAACAAACTTTTCTATTAAGAATCCCATAACAGTCTCTACATATAATTAAAGCTTGTGATTTTGACGGTCGGTACCTCATTTTAGCTTCCGGTCATAGCAAAATATCTTGACTTACTTATTTTATGCAATCGTTGCTTTTCGGAATAGAGAAGTTGCTTCACAAATGAGGCCAAAGAGCACTTTGTGTGGATTGAAGTTGTGGCGTGGTGGCAACTAATTATTTTGATTTTTTACAGAGGCCTCAGCAAAGATTCAGATGCAGAATTACATAACGGCATCTGCAGCGGTCATTCTCTACGTCGAAGACCTATTTACCTCAAGACAACTAGGCTTAGATTGGTGAGCCTGGTCCGCTTCCTGCGATTCTTATTGTAACTTACTTTGATCTCAATAATGTTTTTAATGGAGATCTGATCAGGCTTAGATCTTCAGAGTTAACTCTTTGGTACCACATTGTAACAGTTATTATATATGTCTTAACTTATGTAGAAGCAATCTGGGCATCTCATTGGCAAAGAAGAGGATGCCTAAGATTGGTTATGCTTACCAGTTAGACTTTGGTGGTTCTTTTAATCTTTCTTTTAGTTCAAATAGTGCTATTTCTGATGGAATCCTCATCTTTACATACTTTAAACAAGAAATTTGATCTTTCTGGAGTCAGAAATTTCAATCAGAAGTCTCCTATTCTTTGTTAAATGATTTTCTTTTTTTTTTCCGGTTACAGGCTTAGCTAATTTAGGTTGGAATCGACCTTCAACCTAAAGCTACATGCCATTTTTTTGGTGATTGTTTTTTCAATGCAAATGAAAAGAATCCCTCATCTTCCAATGCTAATTGTTTTTTCTCTTTCAGTTAACAAATGTTTTAGAGGCGACAGAGACAAGCCAAACAAACAAAAATCACAAGCCTAAGCCTCACTTCAGCTCAAGATATAACCAAAATCGACTTGAATCAAACCATTTCGATTGAACTACAAACTCTGCATTAACCCAAAGGCTAGGAACAAGTCGAATCAAATCAAACCCAATAAGTTGAAAGTATAGTTAAAAATACACTCCTTAGTACTTACTAAGATGGCTTTAATAGACAAAAATGGCTTCCGTAGAAACAAAAAGTGAAGCAAGCAAAGCTTCTATGCAGTTAAATAAGCAACCGAACAATGATTAAAAACCCATTGAATAATAACTTCCATTTAGATGTTAGATGACTACATGGCCTATCTACATTCTTATTTATTTCCCATGCAGATCAACCTAATTAAACACCACAATAAGGTTTTCTGCTCTATCAACAAAGAGATTACAAGTACTAGACCACTAATCACCAGTGCAATAAGATTAAAAAAAAAAAACAGATGATATTGATACCAGAAAAGTGTAATAAAGTCTATGTTGCCAAGGAAATTTAGACATTTTGATTATATAAATTACCCGATTACGGAAACAGCAAACTAATATTATGATAATCCACAAGGAAAGAAAAAAAGGATGAGAAATAAAGAACACTATTTGTCTCATAATTTGCTGCAAGGCATTAAGCAAACCGTCCCAACATGAAATGCTAATCACTGAATAAAATACCAAGTTAAGAATCTTAGGTCACACTTAAAGAAAATAAATAATGTTCCGAGCCGCAAAACTCCATGCTCATTACTCTAAGAGGGCTACAACAGCTTAAAGCAGTTTTTCCTCTAAGTTGAGTGGAAATAATAAAGGACCATCTCTCAGTGTGATTTGACATACTCCTGAACTATATTAAGACCCTCTGATTCTTCTCCGTAATCCTGGAATTTGGAAATATAAAGTAAGCATTGAATTCTTTGCTTCATGCCAAATAAAAGAATGTTGATTAATTAGACACAAAAAAGGGGGAAAAAAAAGTAGAACTGTGGTCCTTACCTTGATAACCACGCAGGAGCACCCTACAACTTTCCTTGCTTTTCCCTCGGAGTCAATTTTGCAAAGCTGCATCCACACATCATTTGTAGACAATCTATCAGATAATGAAAAACTCCCAAATTTTCTATGCGCACAAGGATTTTAAAAGGGTTCTACAAGTTTAAAAGCAAGCAGATTTACAAATAATATGATACTCAGACTTGCGATCAATGCATTTAACAACCAGCCTCTTCAAAAATTACTATACGAGATTACATCCATTAACAATTGTCCATAAGGAGAATATTTTCTAGCGTCACCCTGTTAAAAAGCTATGCACACCAAGGACGGGACATTGAGGTTTTAACGTGCAATTCTCACCAAGAAACAACATTTTTCAACCACTAAAGACTGTTATTTAGGTTCAGTCCAGGCAATAATTTCTCGAATAAAAGACCGTATGATGAGAAAAAGAAATGCAAAAACTAGACTATTAACTATTAATTGAAAAATAGTAGCCAAGGATCGACCATTTATGATTTTTTTTTGCGCTGGCATATGTCGATAATATACTATTAAGGTTCGTAATATTCCAGTAATTCTGCATATTTTCAATTGATAATATTCAAACCATTATCATTCAACTTAAGTTGGTTAGTGAAGTAGTGGAATCAGAGCATCTGGTAGGAATATTACATTACCATGAGTTATGAGTTATTCTCATTCCCATGCTTAATGGGAATAATTAGTAGTCCATTAATAAAAATAAAGGAAATGCTAGTTACCAACGACCTCCCAACCTAAGGGGTTTGATAAATTAGTAACAAACTTATCATTCCAAATATAAAATATAAAAACATTCCCGGAATATTACAAACCTTGAACCAAACAGCCCCTAATTATAATGCTCTATTAAAAATTATCTTAAGTCTCACTTTTTTGCTTTACTTGTTGAAATTTTTTTGTTTAAAAAAAAAGAAGAGAAACATATAGGGATATCGTCAACTTTATGTACTATCCAGATGTTGAAAATCGCCTTCATTAACCTGCCGCTAACAACAAATGCACACGAACATGTTCTATTTCGTCATCACCAATTATTAACAGTACAGAAAAGTTATGTCAGGTATAGGAAAATGTACTAACCCCCGCCCATTCGCCAAGAGTTTTAGCACTAGGCACCGTGACCAGGTGAACATTATGGTCCGCACAGAGAGCTTTAACCAGCTTTACATAGTCGGGCTGGTCGCAATCCTCAGCAAGTATACAGAGCTGTGCTGCGTGCTTTTCAATTGATTTTGCAGCCTCACGGAGTCCCTTCGCAAGCCCATCATGAGCCGCTGATTTCTTCAGCACAAGCTGCAAAGCAGTCATCAAGTCCATGGGCTCTCCGAGAGCCGGAGCGGGTGTTTCAACTGCAATGTCTTCCCTGCAAGACAAAAAAAAAAAAGGAGGAAAATATAAATAGTGGCAGAGAAAAAGAGAGGTAGCTTTAACAACAGTTATGCAACAAAAAAGCTCTAAAACATTTCAGCTTTGGGTATAATCATATCCTGAATCAACTCAAATTATATTATCTAAATCAATCATATATATAAGATTTAGATAAGATCATATCAGATCTGGATAATTGGTATCTGTCATTGATATCAAACTACATAAAAACATATTTGCCTCAAATACTTCCTCCGCATATTGAACTTTTTGATAAAATTTCATACATATAGAACACAAACCAGGCAAAGGCTAGATCAAATTAAACTCGATTCTTACTCAAATTACACCTAATCATGAGGTTAAAACTCAAAAGAATAAGCTCTACTTACATGCCCTACCGATAGTAAGTTAGAAACTGTACAGTCACCAATCCACTAACCATGTTTATCAAACTTAAAATGCAAGTCTACAATTTCATGTAACCACAATAGCATAAAAGCGCTCTCAAATTCCATTCATTTCCACCACAAACCCATACTCAGGAAAAAAAAAAAAAAAAAAGGAAACTTTTTCTTTGCAAAACCATGCATTTTTGCATATAAGTAATCGAATGAGCCATATTCATACATCTTCACGTATAGAGGTAAACAATGTGTTGCCTTTTCTATAGATAGAGGGCAACGATATCAAATTTCGCAGCTTTATCTTTTCCAAAGCAGGATAAAAAAACAACATGAAAATAACTAACGCCATGTTAGCTATGTTACATAAATCGGATCAAAAACCATGCTCGGATCAACACTACGTTAATGCATGAAAAAAAAAAACGAAAAAAAAGGGAAAAATCAATAGAATACTAACGCCATGTTAGCTTGATGTGAGCTCCAATCGATCAAAAAAGGATCCTAAACACTCCTCCGCGAAGCTGTAACAACAGATCGAATCGAAATTAGCAGAAATTTTAAACAATTAATTGAGAAGCAATAAATCGAGGAAGAGGGGAGGAGCGCCGCACCTCGCGACCTAGGGTTTGCGTTAGGGTTTTGTGCGAGAGGGGTCGGCGCAGGGGAGAGAGAGAAATGAGTTTTTATATGTAGCGGCCCCCGCGTTTAGTTTAGGTGAAAAATGTAAGGCGAACCCTCAATTATAGGCTATTATGAAGTACCCCCTCAACCTTTTTTTTTGGACTGAGATTTAGAAAATTTAAGTGATTTTAGTTAAATTTCATCACTTATATTAGTGATTTAACTAAATTTAATAACTTTATCTTTGTATAAATCAATTTGGAGGTTGATAACTGATAGTAATTAAGTTTGATAATATTTTCAACATAATTCAGTATGAAAATTTAAATAAAACAATTAAGATTTGTGTCTCAATCCAACAAAAATAGTTGAGGGGGCTGTTTCATAATGCCCTATAGTTGAGGGAGTCTCCACACATTTTCACCTTTAGTTTCTGGAATTAAATGGGTTATAATTTGGGCCTAGGCCTTAGTGGGCCTTGTGAAACTTTGGGCCGGATTTGGATTCTACTTGATTCGGCGCAATGTGCATCCAAAGCCCAACAATATCTTTATTATAGACTCTGTTCGGAATTGCCGTGAGATTGCGTACGTTACTTGCGAGAAAGTATAATAGGTAATAACCTATCTATTTTCGTACATAATATTACATTATACATATCGCAATAAGTTAATTATGATATATTTTTCTATGGTCCCACTGAAAAACGAATAAGTGTGTATATATATATATATATATATATATATATATATATATATATATATATATATATATATATATATATATATATATATATATATATATATATATATATATATATATATATATATATATATATATATCTCCTTATATTTATCACCCCAACTCTATTTGGCCTACTAGGGCTTCTTTGTTTCACCAAAAGTGAAGTTCAGGTTGAAATAAACTATTGGCTGAAGTAGAGTTCGGGTAGAAATTAGTTCTCTTTCCGCTGTGTGTTTGTATATCTGTGGAATCAAAGTTCTCTCGATTCTGTTGTTTGTTTGGTAAGAAGTGAATTACGTAAAAGCTGAAGATTGTATTATTTTTTCCTCACTTATTTCTTATAGTTGGCTTTGGCTTGGGTTTCGGTGAACTAAACGACAGAAGCTGACATTTACGGCTGAAAACTACTTCACCCCTCTCCACTTTCGGGCTAATGCACTATATGAATGTCCAAAATCACTTTTGGGCTGATTTGGGCTTTATGTAAAAGGCTTTAGTGGGCCCAAAAGTTGCCGTCTTTTTGAATGCCTTTTTTTGAAAAAAAAACAAAATCTTAAGATGATTTTGTGGTGGAAAAATAAATTGTCGTATTTTTTTTTTTTTTGAGAGAAAGGTAGCACGCTACCCGCTTCGTTTATTTCGTTTATAAATAAACTTAGTTGGAAATGTGAATAAACTAGGATTCGAACTCAGGACCTCGGGTACCAACCACCAAGCCCTTTGCCACTTGCGCTAGGGATGGTCGGTAATTGTCGTATTATTAAGTTCGATGCATTACGGTATATATATATATGAGTGGTTCATCATGCAACTACTCTCTGTGAAATATATATGTGTTTTGCTTGGTTTATATATCAGAGTAAAACTTGAGCAATTAATCATAGCTCTTAAAGCATTTGCTATTCATAGAACAGCAACAAAACTAAAGCTGCATTGAAGACACAACAGTAGTAGAAACTTAATTATTTCACCATAATTCTAACATAACATGTAGGTGGGTAGATGAAGTTTATTATAAGACATTGTCTCAGTGCAATCATTTATGAATTTGTAATATGTAACATGTAACTATGCATTTAAATATCCAACAAATGTAATAAACAAAAAACCATTTTGCTAGCTAAATAATAGATTACTCCACAAGCACATATATTTGGAAGAAGCAATTAAGTACCATGTTATAGAGAATATATATCTGTTTTGAAGAATTATATGAAACAACCGTTTTCTCCAAAAATTTAAACCGGTAGAAAACGATGTTTAAATATTTTTATATTTAAAACTCCCTTCACGTCTAGGTTTGAGACTTTTTACTAGGTTTTATATTTAACATATTTAATTCCTCGTACCTTATTTATCCTAGATATGATCCATCATTTATGTTGTTATTGTGAAAAATCCGTTGTACTCTAAAAGCTTAAGCTATTAAAGAACGGTGTTTATATATTTTTATATTTAACACACCCCCTCACGTCTGGGCTCGATATTTTTTGCAAGGCCTATGACGTGGACTTGAATTAAATGGGAGAAAATTAATAATGTTAGGAGCCTAGCGTGACTTGAACTCAGGACCTCATGCTCTGATACCATGTGAAACAACCGTTGTACTCTAAAAGCTTAAGCTATTAAAGAACGGTGTTTATATATTTTTATATTTAACAGTTATACATGCACAAATGGTCCCCTCTTTGACCAAAATTGAAGGACTATTAATTAACAATGCAATTTACCCTCTCATTTTGTTTGAGAATAATGCGTGTGATTGATTTTTTGAAAAATATACCAAAAAACATTTCTCTAACGGAAAAAGTATTTTCCGACTATTTGATTCAGAAAAAAGTAGCTTTATTGAAAATGTTTTTTTTTGCTAAATTTCATGAATGAATAGTATTTTTTTTTGTATATTTTATCTAGAAAATTAAAAAGCATAAGAAAATAGTGTTTTACATAGATTTTTTTATTTTTTGAAAAATAATTTTTCACGTTTTTTCGAGAAACCGAACACCTCCTATGTGACAATTTAGCTAGGAACAAATCCTTGGATATTATGATAAGCCACTCCACTTGCATGCTTAATAATCAATCATGTGCCCATGCATGCAATTAAACTAAAATCTCCATCTAGTTCCCCAACGAATCATGCTTATTATTATATAGATGCAAACTCAATGAGTTCATCTCCTCGAGTATGATTAATTAATACCTCCACCCTTCCCTACAAGCTTTTGCAGTAGTATATATTAATTAATCAAATGCTTTAAAATTCTCACCCCAAAAAAAAAAAAAAAACTAGTAAACCAATGCATGCTTTAATTTTTGTAGACACCATGCTTAGTGAGAAAAAGGAGAGGTGTGTGAGGTGTGGGAGGCACGCAAAGTTAAGGTGGCGCGCTGATCGAGGACCATGCGTGCCATGGGCCCCACTCTCTCTCTCTCTATATTTTCTCTCTCTAAAAGAGGGGAGAGAGAGAGAGAGAGAGAGAGAGTAATGGGACCAACATAAGTTCTAATGGGGTAAGTGTGCGAGATCACGCAATGGATCATGGTGAGCATGCATGTCTCTCACGAGTGCACTATTAAGGGGTCCCTCTTAGCCCATGCGCCTCATGCATGGATATACTCTCTCTCTCTCTCTCTCTCTCTCTCTCTCTCTCTCTCTCTCTCCTGTGTAAATCGTGTTCGTGTTCGACAATCGTATTAGTCGTGCAAGAATATCTAAACCTTTGATCAACTTAATTCCTTCTTATATACTTGTCTCATAGCGCGCGTGTTATGTTGTGTCAGTTCCCCCTTAAACTAATTCTTAACCTGTCTCGACTTGAAAGTTTCTTTTAGTAACTCTGGTGTTGTTGTGTAAGAACATGTTTGGACCATATTAACTGGCCACCTTAAATATGTGAGAGAAACGAGAAAAAGGTGTTTTTTCGGTAAATATACTGATTATGTATATAAATAGTAACATCGAATAAAAAATTCTCATCTGGTAGGTACACAAGTATATATATATATATATATATATAAGAACAATTTTTCTCTAGTAAAATTCTTCTTTATCTCTTATGACTTAGTATATAGAGTTAGTTAGGTGTAAATGAAAAATTTTCTATGGAGAAAGGAGAGGGAAAACACAAGTGAAGAGAGGGATGCATGGGCAAAGTGATCACATATTCACATGAGAACTCATCATGCCACAAGGGGGGGACAAGAAAACAACCTCTTTCTCTCTCTACCCATTGACTCTTCTCACTCCATCATGACCCATTAATTGCTATGGTTGGTATGGTGATTATATTTGGTAAGGCAATGTTAACAACTAATTAAGAAGCTAGAGACCATTTGGTAACAATGTTGGGTCCTTTTCTTGTGTTTGGATGCTTTATAAGATGATGATACATTAAATAGAAAAGCTAGCTACAAGTGTGTGTGCATGTCAACCTTAGGAAACTTAAAAGCTCATTGCTTTTTTACTTCCCCAACACCCTTTCCACACATTCTCTCTCTTCTCTCTCTCTCTCTATCCCTTTCTTTTTCTTTTTGAGTGAATAAAGTTGATGACAAAGCTTGGGAGTGAAGGGAGAGAAGGGTGGCCAACACTGTGTACTATCACATAAAAAAATAAATAAATAATATTGGGAGGTGGTGGTGGTTGGTGTTGGCGTGCATCAGGCCAAAAAAGTGGCTTTTTAGGGTTTCAAGGGGTTTTAGGGGTTTAAGGTTGTGATGGTACACCACTAGGTAAAATATGGTCCATGTCCCTTGTTATAAGATAATATATTTATTTTGAAACTTATTTTATGTTTTGATCTGAATGTGGCCAATGTTGGAAGCTTTATGAAATTATTTTAATTATTGGGTTTCAAGGACATGCATGTAGGATTAGACACAAATATGTGATCTTATGGGCTATGCCTTCATCTCAAGAAGTATTTCAATATAAATTTACGAGATTTGAGCTCAGCACTATCGGCTCTAATATCATTTATCTCCAAACAACGAAGCTATGGAAAAACAACAGCTACGATGTTTTAATATTTTGTATTCAATATAATACGCTTGCACTACTCTTTCACTCTCTCATTCTTAAAGTATTCAGAAGCCTAAGTTACGCAGATTATTACTAATGTTTTTATTTGAATTTTAAAAGACCTCTATCTTAATTAATTACAAAAATCTTTTAAGTAGTAGGTAGATCTTTGTGTGTGAACAATATGGTTTTAAGTCCTCTCATTTAGGACTTGAACTAGACTAAACACAAAATTGGCTATACTTAATCAGAGTCGATTAGGTTGAATTAGTAGGTGCAATTCTCAAGTACATACAATCAAATTAAGAATTTGTAGCTATAATAAATTTGTATGTAACCAAACAAAATAAAATGTTGTTGTGGCTATATGTCTACCGTCCACGCACATATATAACTAATCGAACAATCCTAACAGGAGAGAAACTTCTTTATTAGACTGATCTTTTAGAACACGCTCTTCGCGGTTATATTTTTCTAGTCCGTTATATCTCAAAAATCGAGAAAAATATAGAAATAACCTGAACTATATCCAATAACTATATATCCATGCTGCAAACATTTCATCCAAAATATTGTTGAATACTTATTTTCCCTCTTTGTTTGACTACCATTTCATTTTCCTCCAATTAATAAAAAGAAATATTAATTAAAATAATTAAAAAATATATTAGATGATTTTATTGATTGAAAATAAGTAGTTACGCCAGAAAAGATGATTAGGCAAATGGGACTAAAAAATATCCAAATTATAAATTGATAAAGAAGTTATCCTAAATGATATAAATTTGATGATAGTTAGCTATAGTGAAAAGCAAATATATTTTTTTAAGGAATAATTGCCTATATACCTCTCAAAACTTTAGAAATATCTCAATTATTCCTACTTTTTTTTCTTTCCAATATACCTCTCATATGTTCCTCCGTTATTCAAAAATACTCCTGCAGTTATCATCCGTTAAGTTAACTTGGGTTAAACGTGAGTTAAATATCTACAAGAGTTAAAAAAAAATCAAAATGCCTCTTTTGCCCTTAACTTAAGGACAAATAAGAAATATTGATGATGGTAGAAGGGTATATTTGAAAAGACTAAAAATCAAAATACTTCTTGTGCTCCTAACTTAAGGACAAATAAGAAAAATTGGTGATGATAGAAGGATATATTTGAAAGGGTAAAATAGTAATTTCATAAAAATAACAGCTATTGCTAACAGTTCACTAATAGAATCTAACTCTAGGAATATATTTGAAATATGTTGGAACGTAAAAAATATATTTTTAATATTAGCTTTTTAAGAGGGTAAAATCAGAAAGTCAAAAAAATTTCAGGGGTATATAAATAATTGCCCCTTTTTTATATTGTTAAAACTAAAATTCTAACAAATTTTTTTATAAATTTATACAAAATAATATCGAGAATAACAGTTCTAAATATATTTTTTAAGGAATGCCTCTGAAATTGCCAAAAGCAAAAAACAAAAAAACAAAAAACAAAAAACACCTCGTGGCATGCGGGTCCCACAAGTCAGATCCGTAACCCGTTGCTGCTGTAACGCCGTTAAAACCCCTGGTGACATAATCCTGTTGTCAGCGACCCAAATCTCGCGCCGACAAAATAATTAATTACATAATTAATTAAATTAATTAATTAAAAACCTCCGAGGCTCCGACCCGACAATCCGTTCGAATATTTGCTCAGTGTCGGGTCGCGGTCAAACAGCGCCCCTAAACGGGTCAAGTACACCGCTAATGCTTCCACCACCACCACCACCACCACTGCATCCAATAAAAATTTGGATTAATTTCATACAACTCCCTATAAATATATCGTCTTATAAAATTTATTTTTTCATATTTATTCTTATAAAAGTTCAGTAATATTTATATTTATTCCTCTGATTTGTTACCGTTAGAATACTATTTATTTTTTAATAACAGAAAATAAGTGAAATGACATTTTTGTCATCACAAATATGTCCGTCCAAAAACCTCAACTCCTTGAATTATGCAGAAATATCATTCCAAAAATCTCCAACGGTCATTTTTTTTCTTTCTACCATCACAAATAGGGGTGTCAACGAGCCGAACACGAGCGAGCTAGGGTCGGCTCGTGTTCGGCTCGTTTAATAAACGAGCTGAACACGAGCTGGCTCGTTAAAGTATCGAGCTGAAAAATCCAGCTCGTGTTCGGCTCGTTTATTAACGAGCCGAACACAAGCTGGCTCACGAGCTGACCCACGAACAACAAGTTAAAAAAATTAGATTGAATATATATAAAAAATAAATTTATAAAATCTTGCCCATTAAACTTTGATCTAATGGTTGAAACTTTACATATAAATGAGTTTTTTTATAATTAGATTCGGCTTTATATTTTGATTTTGCTAAAAATTAAATAATAAAAATATATACTATATATATAAATATTTATCTATATATAAATATAAAATATATAAATTATATAAATATAAAATATATGTATTCGAGCTGTTATCGAGCCGAACACGAGCGAGCTGACCCCAGCTCGTGTTCGGCTCGTTTATTAAACGAGCTGAAAAACTCAGCTCGTGTTCGGCTCGTTTACTAAACGAGCGAGCCGATCTCGAGCTCATTTCGAGCCGAACACGAGCTGGCTCGCGAACAGCGAGCTGGATTGCCACCCCTAATCACAAATAATATAAGAGGGGTAAAAAGAATTAATTTACCTAGTTCACTAATTAGGGTTAAGTATTTTACCTATGGTTAACTATATTTTCTAACGGATTCAAAAAGCAGGGGTATATTTGAAAACGTTAGTACTTTTGTAGAGATAAATATAAAAAGTTGAACTTTGTAGGGACATATCTGCTATTTGATATGTTTACAGGTAGTTGTATGCAATTAATCCTAAATTTTTTGGGTAAAACAAATTCACCCCTGCGATTTATCTCAATTTTGTTTTATCATAGTATAATTTAGGAAATTAGACTTAATTATTTTGTACTTTTAATTTTTGTTTCATCTAAAAAATTTATTATCCAATAAGATAATAATTTTTTTGATAATTGTAGAATAATTAACTATAATTTTTTAACCACATAATGATAAAATAAAAATGAGCTAAACCATAGATAGACGAATTGTAGTTTATCTAAATTTGTATGAGATAATTTTCAAAGTGAGACGGTCTCGTCCATCGTCCATATTATGTGGACTACACGAATTTTAAAGTGTGATGGACTGTGAATAAAACTATCTGAAAATGTGCTAACAAATTTTTTTTGTCCCATACCACCCCTTTCTCGAGAAATTAATAACTATTTACATGCACCGCGTGTATGACGACTATATCTCATATATGAGTCATACTACTGAAAAATTTGATAGAGTATTTATAAGGCTAAATTACATTTTTTGCTCTGGACTATGAGACGTGTGATACTTTGATGCTCAAATTTTAACTGATTTTAATTTAAAATTACTGGAATTAAGTTCTATAATTTAATTTAGTTAATCTAAATGATGATGTGATAGTGATAAAATAGTATAGTAGTATTTTAGTGATTATTATATTATTATTACTTACAATATAATAGCATTAATTACTGTCACATCAATAATAAATCACATTCAGTAAAATAAATTAAATTTTAGAACTTAATTGAAATAATCTAAAAAGATCGAGACAAAATTTGCATCAAGTTAAGTTTTAAGAACCAAAGTGTCACGTGACTTATAGTTTGGGACATAAAAGTGTAATTCGGTATATATTAATATTAAGCTTCCAAAAATCTATATATAAAAATTTATAAATTTTGAACGCGTATTTATCATTAACTAAATTTTGGTTTTTCCTTCTATTCTGGATTATTGAAACTAATTGGTTGTCCTTTTAATAAATTTTTAAAAGCTAAATTACAGAAAACTCCCTGTTAACACCCGCTTTTTAACTTTCTCCCCTGACATTCAAAAATCTACACTTTGCCCCCTCAAAAAATAAAAAATGTGCACTTTGCCCCCCGCCGTCAGTATTCCGTTAGGGTTCCGTTTATATCCTATTTTTTATACCCAAAATATCTCTGAAGCCCTCATCTTCCTCCTCCTTCATCATCGGTATCGGGGAGAAAAGAGGCTCGCTGGCTCGCCCTCGCCCTCGCCCTTGCCTCTGCGCACCCTTCTGTCCATGCCCAGACGCACGCCCTCGCCCTCGCCCTCCTCCGCCGCCTCACCCTCGCCCTCGCCCTCTTCTCCGTCCAAATCCACCATGATCTCCTTCCCTACAGTCGCCGAAATAGAGGGGCGGCGAGCGTCCTGGAGGAACAAGGAAGCAAGTGGAGGAAACGAAGTCAGAGTTGAGGTCGAGGGAGGTGCGGGCGAGGCTGCAGGACGTGCAGGATCGGGGAGGAAACGAAGAAGATGAAGGCAATTTGGTCATTTTGTCACACCGTATACTCCTGTGAACATTTCTCATTTTTTGAGGGGGAAAGTGTAGGTTTTTGAATGTCAGAAGAAAAAAGTGAAAAAACAGATATTGACAGAGTGGTTTTCTGTAATTTAGCCATTTTTAAATCTCGTAATTTTAATTTTAAGATTCTGAAACATCTGAACTCAGAAGCAGCGGTGCATGAGATGTGCAGAAACGCAGGGTGCAGGCAATAATTTGTACTACTTCTCTCTATTTTGTTTGTATTCGTGTTTTCACCAAACAGTGCAAAGCAGAGGACACAAAGATCCACCGCATTAAACGCCAAAAGCACTTATTAACACAGCAACAGCGAGAGATAGGTCGCTGCAACACCGGTTGGGTAAAATGTATGGACAGTCCCTGAGGTCCCCACATTTTCACGAGGTGGTCCCTAAACGTTTTTACCATAAATAGTTTAGAAGGACTATTTTGGCCATTATGTACTACTATGTAGGGGTTAGCATTTATATTTTATGGAGTATTAATTTAATAATTTTACTAGAAGAAGTATAATAAGTTAAAAGTTTTGGTTTTTTTTTTTTTTTTTTTAACAACTTAGTAAGAAATATCAAATTATAACTTCTACTTTGGGTATAGAATTTTGGCTAAATTACAGAAAATTTTTCTATCAAAATTTGATTTTTTACTTTTCCCCTGTCATTTAAAAATCTACATTTTGCACCCCTAAAAAATTAAAAATATACACTTTGCCTCCGCCGTCAGTATTCCGTTAGGGATTCGTTTATATTTTATTATTATATTTTTTTAATACTCAAAATACCTTTGAAAATTCTCTCCTCTCCCAGATGCCCCTTCTCCCTCCTCGCTGACGTCGCCCGCCACGTTGCTTCGCCCTCCTCTGCCGCCTCGCCGTCACCCACCCCCCGTCCGATCCCCGCACGCCCTCGCTCTTCTCCGCCGCCTCGCGCTCGCCCTTACCCACCTCTCCCTCCACACCCGCCATAATTTACTGCCTAGCGTCGTTAAAATGGATGGACGACAAAGGTACATGAGGGGCGAGGAAGCAACTGGAGGAAAATGTTTCGAATTTGGGGTCGAGGGAGGAGCGAATAATGGAGGAAAAAGACGGTAGGCGTGCAGGATTGGAAAGAAGATGAACAGGGACGAGGGGCATTTTGGTTATTTTGCCATCAAAGTTAACACCAGATCCCTGTGTACATTTTTTATTTTTTAGGGGGGCAAAATGTAGGTTTTTAAATGACAGGAGAAAAAGTGAAAAATCAGATTTTGACAGCAGAGTTTTCTGTAATTTAGCCTAGAATTTTATCGTAATTTTCAATCGCATGTAACTTTTTTTTTGAGATAATGTACCAAAAATTAGTACTACTAATAACAAAACTAGAAGCTATAAATTTTACATATATGCTCTTTACTTTCTAATTATGTTGTGATTTATAAAATAATTCACCCATTTTAATTTTATCCAGTAGGATTGGGAAGGGTTTTTTTTAAAAAAAACTATAAATATTATTTTTTTTAAAAAAATTTGAGAATCTATTGTTCTCTAGAAACGCAAGCTCTCAGATAATAATATCTTTAATATTTATATTCACTATTATTTTTGGTCTGAGCTTGAAACTTTAGATATGTTGTTGAATTAAATAAGAGAAAATTAAATGAGGCTATAGACCTAGTAAAATTCAAACCTTTAATTTTGATAATTAGATTTTCTAAATTTCGTCAAATATTTTAATATTCGCTTTTGCTTGAGTAAATTATTAATTTATTTCTTTTATTCTAACGTGTGGAAAAAGCAATAAAACAGATGACAAGCTTACTATATTATCCAACTTAATTATCGAAATAGAATAAAAAAAAATATTTTTTGTAATTTAAAATTTTATAAAATTATGTGCAAAACATGCTATTACTGATTGTAATTTCTTATATTAATAAAAGTACACTCGTCTTTTTTGTAAGAGAGGTAATATTGAGAGAATCTCGTACATTTTGTTCTTACTTAAAAGAATAAGAAGCAAAGCTCAATATAGGAATAGTGAAAGGACTATTTCCAAATTGTGCCCAAACTCCTTTCACTCAAACCGTTCACTTTTTGGGGAACAGAAACAGTTTTTAAGGACTCAAAAGCACGAGTTTTGGGCGAAAAAGTAAAAGGGACAAAAGATCTCACCGCATTTGATGCAGAGATTCGGGTTTAAAAAGAAGGCGCCGAAATAATAATAATAATAACTGCGAAATTATTACACTTTTTTGTACGAAAAATACGAACCGTTCGATCATCATTAATTACGGCCGAGATTACATAGCTGGCGCCTACGTAGTCGTAGGGTTTTAAGCTATAAACACATAACGTATCCGGGAAAGATACTGTGGTGTGGTGTACGTGCGGAGCACGTTAAGGACAGGGGTTGCGTATCTTGGCGTATAAAAGTATTTATACGGTAAAGGCGTAGAGAGAACAACTCTCTGTTGATCTCTCCATATATTTATTTGATATCGAGGGTAAATTAAGAGGCCATTTGGTCTATATTCTTGAATCGTAATTTGTGCAGAACTGATTTTGATTTGGATAATTAATTTTGGTTAAAAACTATAGAACGTTTGGCTGAGTTAAAATTAAATTTTTTTTATTTTCTAAAGCTGTTTTTTTTTTCTAAAGCCATCAGTATGGTACGACACGCTAGTACGGACAGATAGCGCGAATCGTACACGCCGTCTATGCCAAACTATGTCCATTAACACGATAGCTCTTGAAAATAAGTATGAATTATGTTTATTTCTATATCTTTATATAACTCAAAGAATGACCGGATGGTCCGCACAATAATTATTTATAATGAGCACAAAATGAAAATAAATGAAACAAACAACTGATGAAATAATAGACGTAAGAATCGAGGACTATCTGAAAGGTAGGGATTTCATGACTAACTCTGATTTAATGTTACTCAAAAAATTAATTAGCACTAAAAATGTAATTTTTTAAATTATGAACGTGAAACGCAAATAGGCTGGATACAAATACAGAAAAGTGAAGTTTAGCTCTAAATAAGCTTTTATTTTTATAATTATGGAGCGAAAGTAGAAAGTAAATATGACGTAAAAGTTAATATTTTTTTATTTCTTCGGTCTTACGATATATTGAAAAATTTAAATTTCGACCAAAATAAAATTACGATAACTAAATAGTAAAAATAAACATCTATTGTTAAAAACTACTTATCATATTTACTTTCGGTAAAACAAACAAACACTTGTAGCAAAGAACAGGCGCAAGAGCAAGAGCAACACTACAACATTCGAATAATCTTTTTCTTTTAATATAACTCATTATTCTCATTCCCTTTCTATTAAACAAAACTTTTAAAAATTAAAAATTCTTTTTTTTTTAAAAAAAAAACTCCCCATAACTATCCCCGTGCTCTCTCTCTCTCTCTCTCTCTCTCTCTCTCTCTTTTATAAAGTGTCATCTCACAGCCGCAGTTTTTAACTATAAAGAGAGCGATTTTTTTTTTTTTTTTTTTATATATAACTTCTCGTCTCCTTCCCCACTTTCCTCTTCTCTCTTATCCCTTCAACTACAAAAGAGAGATTGGGAGAGGAGAGAAATGGACT
The DNA here is from genome assembly GCA_016920855.1 of Puya raimondii. Taxonomy (NCBI): domain Eukaryota; kingdom Viridiplantae; phylum Streptophyta; class Magnoliopsida; order Poales; family Bromeliaceae; genus Puya; species Puya raimondii. The sequence continues at coordinate 48,673,150 of JABWPP010000050.1, read as the reverse complement.
CCTCGGTGGTAGCGAAGCCGATGCTAGGGTTAGGGTTTCCGGCCTCGCCAGCGGAGGAGGTGAGGGCGTTGTGAGCGCGTGTGATGCGGGAGAGAGGCGGCTCTGAGCAGCTCCAGCCGCCGCTACCGAGGGTTCGGAGGAGGAGGGACGTTAGGGTTTGGTAGGGGGGGGTTTGGGGGGATTTGTGGGGGAGGTGGCGATGGCGATGGCGATGGCGGTGGCGGGGAAGGACAAGGCGGGGATGGACGCGGGGAAGTACGTGAGGTACACGCCGGAGCAGGTGGAGGCGCTCGAGAGGGTCTACAACGAGTGCCCTAAGCCGAGCTCCATGCGGCGGCAGCAGCTCATACGGGAGTGCCCCATCCTCTCCCACATCGAGCCCAAGCAGATCAAAGTGTGGTTCCAGAATCGCAGGTGAGAAAAGATCCCAGCTAGGGTTTCTACTCTTTCCTTTTTGGAGAAACTATCTAGGTTTCCGAATTGAGTTTCCGTTGATTTAAGTTTGGGGATGCGAATGGTTTTCAAAATAAATGCTGATTTCATGGTTTTTTTTAAAAATTAATTTGCGCTTTTTTTTGTACTGTTTTGTTAGAAAGGAGAGATTTTTACATAAAAATAATATGGCAAGTGATTTGGGGTATCTATTTTTGTGTTAATGTGTCTATGGTAATGGTTAAAAGAGTATTCTCAGTTATCTATTTATTGGATTTTTACAAATATTTGACTCAATAAAAGGTGACACCTTTAGTCTCGGCCTATTTGTTCTGCTCTATTTGGAAGTTTTCATGTGGACTATTCGTGTAGTTATATGAAGATTCATAATGTACGTGCTTATATTTGCATGTACGTACACATGCATGTATATCGTGTGTATCGTATGTGTATGTATATATATATTGTATTGTTGTTTGAAATTTTTTATGTGGGCGTAATATTTTTACCTTCTACTAATTCCCCCTGTAACAGTATTATTATTGAGGTTGTTCGTTGATAAGTTTATTCATATTAAATTATACTAAACAACTGTTTTCTCTAAAAGCTTAAGCTGATACAAAATAGTGTTTTTATAATTTTTATATTTAACCCTCCTCCACACATCTGGGCTCGAGATTTTTGATAGGTCCATGACGTGGACTCGAATTAAATGGGAGGAAATCAATAATGTTAGGATCGTGACGATATTTAAACTCAGGACCTTATTCTCTGATATCATGTTAAACTATATGAAACAATCGTTGTTTTCTAAAAGCTTAACTTAGTAGAGAATAATATTTTGTATTTTTATATTTAACAATCTATATATTCACAATACAATTTAAGTATGTTCAAGAGGTTAGTACTTAAATTTTATATGTGAACTTTTATTTTCTTCGATTCATATTTAGGCAGTATTTTCACTTTTTTCTTCTCTATTGTTAAGCCTTTTTAAGCGAAATGTGTTGTTGATTTATTGATTCTTGATGGAAAAGATTTATTAAATGCGAGGGCAAAATTTAACTAATTTTGATGTAATTTCTCAACATTTTGTACGTTTGTTCCTCTCTATTGGTTCGATCCAAGTAATTTTGTTTACAGTTGCCTCATTTGGTGGAACTAATAGGATTTATGTTTGTGTTTTTCTACTACTAGCAATGCGTCGATCATTTGTTCTTCTTGCACTTAACTGTTTGCCATGATCTGTAGATGCCGCGAAAAGCAGAGAAAGGAAGCCTCTCGACTCCAAACAGTCAATCGGAAGCTAACAGCCATGAATAAGCTGTTGATGGAGGAAAATGACCGACTGCAGAAGCAGGTGTCTCAGCTTGTTTATGATAATGGCTATATGCACCAGCAAATTCACACTGTAAGATATTTATATTCTTTCCTACTTCTGAATAAATTTCTTTCTAAGGGGGCTATTCTTATTGATATTTAGCATAGCATGATAAGTGCTAGTTTCATTTGGAATTAACGTCGATGATTTATTTCGTTTTGTTTTGTTTTGTGTTTTTACATCTGCATGAGTGCCAAAAGTTGCTTTATTAACTCTAGTCTTTGTTATGGAGGACTAATTAAGCAGAATACCTATGATGTGCAATTTTGTTTTTTAATAGGTTTCTGTGTTTCAAGTTCTCATTTTGATAACCATCTCTTATTGAACTTCTCATGTTGTATCTTCTGAATCATTTATTTTGTTATCTCCCTCTCTCTCTCTCTAGTCTCTACCTTGTGAGTATATCTACATGGCTAACAATTTCTCTGAATTATTCAGGCATCTGTGGCAACTACAGACACAAGCTGTGAGTCTGTAGTGACAAGTGGTCAGCACCACCATCAACAGCGTAATCCAACATCGCAGCATCCGCCTAGGGATGCTAACGACCCAGCTGGGTAATTAGTCATTTGATGGTTAAATTGTTTCAAAATTGTTATTTTAACTAGTTATTTGACTTGTTACTATTTTGGCATTCTTCTTGATAGTCTACTCGCAATCGCTGAGGAGACCTTGGCAGAGTTCCTATCAAAGGCTACAGGAACTGCTGTTGATTGGGTGCAGATGGTTGGGATGAAGGTATTTCATTCAATATTGTGTTCGTTTATTGCTTTAGTTTCTTCTATTCCCAGATAACTAACCTCAAAAGGCAAATACTTTGTTTATTTTTCTGTTCTAGCCTGGTCCGGATTCTCTTGGAATCGTTGCTGTTTCCCACAATGCCAGTGGGGTAGCAGCACGAGTCTGCGGTCTTGTGAGTCTAGAGCCAACAAAGGTAAATCATTTACTTATGAGGATTTCAACATCTTTTTCATTCGTAAATGCCTCATGATTTTCCTTTCATTAGGTCGCGGAGATAATCAAAGATCGGCCATCTTGGTATCGTGACTGCCGTTGCCTTGATGTGCTGAGTGTTATTCCAACCGGTAACGGAGGAAATATTGAACTTATTTATATGCAGGTCTGTATATGTATATGGTTATTTGGCCAGTTTATATCTGTTCTTACATTTTTGTTATTAATTTTTCTTTTTCAGAATTTATTCTTTCTAAATGAATACTTTCCTTAATTTTGCAGACTTATGCACCTACTACGCTAGCAGCAGCACGTGACTTTTGGACGCTTAGATACACTACTGGTCTGGAAGATGGCAGTCTTGTGGTAAGTATCTTTGTATCATCTGCATAACGAGATTATATTTCTTAGTCTTGTATATGCAATCTCTTGCAAAGGCGCAAAACTAATTTCATATGCAATGTTTTATCCATAGATCTGTGAGAGATCATTGACTCCAACAACTGGTGGTCCAGCTGGGCCTCCCCCTCAGAATTTTGTGAGAGCTGATATGTTTCCTAGTGGCTGCCTAATTCGACCATGTGACGGTGGTGGCTCTATGATTCATATTGTGGATCATGTTGATTTGGAGGTAAGAACAACGTTCGTTAGTGCTCTCAATGAGTGCTTATATTGAAATTTTATTCAATCATTTTTTATCCGATCATTTTTCATTTTTCATTTTTCATTTTTGTAGGCTTGGAGTGTTCCCGAGGTTCTTAGACCCCTCTATGAGTCCCCGAAGATTCTTGCTCAGAAAATGACTCTTGGTGTAAGTTCTGTGTTATCTTAATGATCTTCTTTTGGAGATGGTCAATATGTCACTAACTGCTTACAAATTGTGTTCAATCAGGCATTGCGCCACATTCGACAAATAGCTCAAGAATCAAGCGGTGAAGTTTCTTATGTTGGCGGCCGGCAACCTGCGGTTTTAAGGACATTCAGTCACAGACTCTGCAGGTTAGCTAATGTTTTTCTTTATCTTATCAAATTTCTTTGTACTTTATAATTATTGATTGGGCTTCTATGAAATGCATTTTTGTTATTTTCAGAGGCTTCAATGATGCTGTGAATGGATTCACAGAAGATGGATGGTCATTGATGAGTAATGATGGTGTTGATGATGTTACTATTGCGATCAACTCATCACCAAACAAGCTTCTTGGATCTTCAGCGTTCTTTTGTGCTGTTGGAGGAGTTTTATGTGTAAAGGCATCAATGTTGCTTCAGGTCTCACTCAAAAACCTTGGTTCCTTTTTCATTTTGGATTAAAATTTGTCATAATGTTGTGTATCTTAAACTGAAGAGACACTAATTGATTCAATTTTCCTAATGAGTTGGAAACTGTTACTTTGTACATATAAATGCTAACATGGAGGAAGCCTATGTAGATATTGTTGTTTTCACTTTGTCCCGAATGAAATATTGAAACCTAGACCGCTCAAAGTGTAATATTTCAGCATCTAGCCTCCTATCAATATTCGATAGTTGACTTGCATGATTTTGGCTCCTTCCCTTAATGTTTATATTTCTTGGGGATAATGCGAACTTGCAATACCTGTAAAATGTTTCTTGCATTCTGGTCTTCATTTAACAACATATGACTGAGAAATTGAAACTTCCTGCATTCTGTTCTTATTAAGTGCTCGAGTCTAACAATTTATTTGGTAACGATGTAATGTAGAACGTACCTCCTGCTTTACTTGTCCGCTTTCTACGGGAGCACCGCTCTGAGTGGGCTGACTGCGGTGTTGATGCTTATTCTGCTGCTTCCTTGAGAGCTAGCCCATTTGCTGTTCCTGGTTTGAGGGCTTATAATGGGTTTATGGGCAGTCAGGTCATTCTACCTCTTGCTCATACTTTGGAACATGAAGAGGTACTTTTTCTGGGAAATGTTTGCTTACTATATGTTTGTTCTTCATAGTGACTTCCACGTATACAACCTTGCTAAATCATATTTTTACATTATACCCCCCTGCAAAATCTCAATTACCAATTTACCATGCCTTTGAAGTGCTGTTTCTTGCAAACATATCCTTATCTTAAGCTGAGTTGTCCAGCGCATGGGGAAGTTGGTTTTAGATTCGAAAATTTCTCATTTTAAAGTGGGGTATTTATCTAAGTAGAAGTTAAGATTTTGAATTTCCTGTATGAAAATCCAGAATCTCAGTTTTTACAGGGGCATGTATGTAAAAGAATTTTTTTTGTAGGCTTTATTTATATCAATATCTCTTTTAGTATTACAGTATGTCTTATTTAACTTCTTTGTTGCAGTTCCTGGAGGTCATTAGGCTTGAAGGTCCTGGTTTTAATCAGGATGAAATTATGCCTAGGGACATGTATTTACTTCAGGTTTATACTTGATTCGACTGTTTGTTTTGTAGGTGTATATCAACTTGGCTTTATTTGATTCGTGCCCTCTTTTTTTGGTTTTACACGACAGCTTTGCAGTGGAGTTGATGAGATAGGTGCTTGTGCACAGTTCGTATTTGCACCTATTGATGAATCTTTTGCTGATGATGTGCCTCTTCTGGCTTCTGGTTTCCGTGTGATCCCGTTGGACTCTAAAACAGTTAGTATTTTCACTCCTTCAGCTATATTAAGACATGGGAGAGTTTGACAGAAACATAATTTTTGTTTTCCGCGATGGTTGTTTGAAGTTGAAGTTTCTAGCTTTATGTTTGTAAATTATTTAGGATCTTTAAGGATGCATGGATAATTTATCCAGCAATCCCATTTCTCAGATCCACTATCCCATTTTTGAATCTACCATTCTTGACAAGTGAGGAAGAAGGATTAAGTAACCCGAAGTGCCTTTGTTGAAATATTTTATTTTGCTTGGAAAATACCATTTATTGATTGTTCAATTTTCTGTATTTATCCTCCTTACTTTTCTTATTTGATCCTTAGAGCTTCTGCTAGTTTTCTTATTTGTGCCGTTGTCGGTGTAACTGCAGGATGGGCCAGGCACTACTCGAACGCTCGACCTGGCTTCCACGCTTGAGGTTGGATCTGGTGTTGGTTCAAGGCCTAAAACCGATCCTTCTAATTCATACAATCAGAGATCGGTTCTGACCATTGCATTCCAGTTCATGTATGAGAACCACCTTCGAGAAAATGTTGCCACAATGGCCAGGCAGTATGTGAGAAGCGTAATGGCCTCTGTACAGAGAGTAGCTATGGCGATAGCCCCTTCACGTCTTGCGCCTCAGATCGGTGCGAAGAATCTGCCTGGTTCTCCTGAAGCTCACACTCTTGCGAGGTGGATTTCAAAGAGCTATAGGTAATTTTCTGCTTTTATTTTTAGTTCCTTGCATTCAGCCTTTATTTGATTTTGCGACTTGCATAGAGTTGACACTGCTTTGATTGCATTGGAACAATGTAGTCCCTGAAGTCGTATGCTCTTGCTGTCCAAATTGGCTATCTCAATACTGTTTAAACTAGCTGAATGAGAAGAGTCATATGATATGAGGAAGTAAAATGCTCATTGTATTGAAACAGTACAATTTGTAACTTTCAGGTTTCACACTGGAGTAGAGCTCTTTCGCGCCGATTCCTCAACAGATGATTCTCTGCTGAAACTCCTGTGGCACCATTCTGATGCTGTCATGTGTTGTTCTTTGAAGGCAAGTGTTTACTGCTCTCTTTTATTTCTTGTAACAAACATATTCAATGCACTACGAGTAACCTCAAAAGTTGATCTCGTGTGGCACTCGAACAAATGCAGGCTTCTCCTGTTTTCACCTTCACGAACCAAGCTGGTCTTGACATGCTGGAAACTACGTTAGTAGCTCTTCAAGATATAAGACTTGAGAAAATTCTTGATGATGGTGGTCGGAAGGTGCTGTGCTCCGAATTTGACAAGATCATGCAGCAGGTATTGCTTCTGTTCTATGAATTCTTTGCTTTTGTTTGTCTTCTAGCTCAATATGCTGAAAAGCACTAGAATATAGGGAGTTACTTAATTGATGCCTTTACTCCAAATATGCGCTTAAAACTTCATCTGATCCGTCAATTTAACGAATATTTTTAAGCAGGACAGCTAAGTACTGTAAATGTTACCCCTTTTTTTCTCTCTTTCAGGGTTTTGCTTATCTCCCCGCCGGCATATGCGTGTCGAGCATGGGGCGACCGGTTTCGTACGAGCAGGCAGTGGCGTGGAAAGTTCTCGACGAAGATGATTTGCCGCATTGTCTGGGTTTAATGTTCCTGAACTGGTCCTTTGTTTGAGAGTCATTTGTTGTTTCAAGCATCTAAGAAAACTATGCAGTTCATTTTGTCAGGGTTTATCAGTACTCCTGTGAACTTAGGAGCTTATTCTGTATGGAACTGTTGTGCTTAGTTATGTTGTTGTTTCTTTTGTTCTCAGTTTTTGAAGTTAAATTACTTTTTTCCAGTAATACAAGGAGGATAGGAGTATTTTAGCACTGGAATATGCTTTAGCCACCCAAAAAGAACTGTTCTATGAATGAGCTTTTTGAGGAAGCACTTGTAGCCTTTTAACCAAAAATGTCATGAATGGTTTCTGAGTTTGCCAAATTTTTGTGGTAATTTTGTGTGGATCTACAACATTTGCAGGATCTGTAACATTGCTTGTGGTGTGAGGCTACTAAATAGTTTTGAAAGCACCAATTTTTAACTTTTGGATCCTTGGCTTTTTAGGGTTTATTATTTGTTAGTTGTATTAGTATGAATTCAAGGTTCAAAAGTTTAAAGTTGGTGCTTCTATAAAAGTATAGCTTAACTCTTCCCTTTGTGTACAATTTTTTTAACAACTCAGGTGTTGAGGATGATACCAACTAATTTAACAACTCAGGTGTTGAGGATGATACCAACTAGTAGAGGTATAATTATTATTTAATTTTAAAAAATAGTTTTTTAAATTAATAAATTTACTTTCAAGTGTTATAGATAGCATATAATACATCCAAATTTAGGACAAAATTTTAGTAGGGAGCTCCTTCAATTTGCTCCTACGTGTTGAGGATGATACCAACTAATTTAAAATTTTGATTTATAGCAGTTAATGATAAAATTTGACTTTAAAATTTTAACTAATTATTGAATGAAGTATATTAGCTAAATTTATAAAGATAAACAAAATATTTCAATTGCAAGGTCAAAATATCGTTAACTGATTTAAATCAAACAAATTGGATTTACAAGCTTAGAGTGTAAAATTTAAAATTTGCAATGTTAGACGGTCAAACTAATATGGTCAATAATTAAGATAAGTTCTATACGTTTTTACCATCTTATATAAAGGGTTAATTGCATACAGTTCCTTGTAAACATATCGAATAGTAGATATATTCTTACAAAGTTTAACTTTTTATATTTATCCCTTCAAAAGTCATAACATTTTTTCAAATATACCCCCGATTTTAGAATCCGTTAGAAAAATATAGTTAATCATAGGTAAAATACTTAACCCTGATTAGTGAATAAGGTAAATTAACCCCTTTTCCCCTCTTATATTATTTGTGATGGTAGAAAGAAAAAAGATGACCGTTGGAGATTTTTGGGATGATATATCTGCATAATTCTAACAGTTGGGGATTTTCGAGAGACATATTTGTGATGGCAAAAATATTATTTCACTTTTCATCTGTTAAAAAATAAACAGTGCGCTAACAATAACAAACCAGAAGGGCAAATATGAATATTTCTGGACTTTTGCAGAAATAAATATAAAAAGTTGAATTTTATAGAGATATATTCGTTATTCGATATTTTTACAGGATACTGTATGAAATTAACCCTTATATAAATTAGCAGCTATATATATATATATATATAGATATATATATATAGTAGGGCTGCTGTGCTATTAGGAGCACAGCAGCCCTTGTGCTCCTAACTTCCTAACCATTCATCAATTTTGATTGACGGTTAGGGTGAGAGAGAGAAAAGAAATTGAGGAAAAAATAAAAAAGAAGAGAAATTGAGACACACAATTTCTACTCAATTTCTCTTCTCTCTCTCACCCTAACCACCTATCAAAATTGATGGATAATTAGAAAGTTAAGAGCACAAGAACTGATGTGATCCTAATAGTTGAGACACACAATTTCTACTCAATTTCTCTTCTCTCTCTCACCCTAATCACCTATCAAAATTGATGGATGATTAGAAAGTTAAGAGCACAAGAACTGCTGTGATCCTAATAGCAGAGTAGCCCTACTCTCTCTCTCTCTATATATATATATAGCAGGGCTACTATTAGGAGTACAGCAGCCCCTGTGCTCCTAAGTTTCTAACCACCCATCAAGTTTAGGATGAGAGAGAGAATAGATATTGGAGAGAAATTTAAGGAGAAGAGAAATTAAGACATCTAATTTCTCTTCTCTCTCTCTTTCTAACTTTATGGGTGGTTAGAAACATAGAAGCAAAGAGACTGCCGGTAGTTCTGCTCTCTCTCTCTCTCTCTCTCTATATATATATATATATATATATATATATATATATATATAAATTCCTAGTGAAACCAATTACATCTTCATGAAAACTGGAAAGATATTTGAACTTTATGATTTGACTGGGATTGTTCTTTTGTCGTTATCGCGCTTTCTTTCAGCAAAAAAGAAGCTACAGATATCGAAAAAACTGTACGACCATCAATAATCACTATTTTTGTAAAACTTTTTTTAAAAAGAAGCGTAACGCCAAAATAATAAAACAAAAAAATAAATGTAGGAAATGATAGCTTTGTAGGTCCTATCACATCATCAGTAGCAGCAGCAGGCATTTACAAATCCATGTTTGGACAGTCGAAGAGTCATCTGATGTGACCGCATATCAAATTCGATATGTGGAAATTAAATTATCTAAAATTTTTATAAATAAAGTGTTATAAAATTTAGGAATAACTTCAAATACTACCCATGTGGTTTCATGCTTTTTCACTTTAGTGCCCTGTGGTTTAAAACGTATCACTTTAGTACTATGTGGTTTGGTTATTTTTTTTTATGTTATCTTTCGTTAATTTTTTCGTTAAATTATATAGAAAAATTTCAAATATCCCACCTATGATTTATCAAATATCAACTTAACTATCCTGTAGTTTTAACTTTCTCATTAATTTAACGAAAAAATTAACAAAAAGATAATAACCAAACCACAGGGTACTAAAGTGACACGTTTTAAACCACATGATACTAAAGTGAGAAAGCACGAAACCACATGGGTGGCATTTGAAGTTATCCCTAAAATTTAGAACTCTAGTAGGAAGGTAAAAGATAGTCTCATTTACCGATAGTAGAGGTATAATTATTATTTAGGGATAACTTCAAATATCACCTTTATAGTTTCGTGTTTTTTCATTTTAGTATACTGTAGTTTAAAACGTATCACTTTAGTATCCTATGGTTTGGTTATTTTCTTTTTTGTTATCATTTCGTTAATTTTTTTGTTAAATTATACAGAAAAACTTTCAAATATCCTACATATGATTTATCGAATATTCACTTTACTATCCTATAGTTTTAACTCTCTCATTAATTTAACGAAAAGATAACAAAAAGAGAATAACCAAACCACATGGTACTAAAGTGATACGTTTTAAACCCCAGGGCACTAAAGTGAGAAAGCACGAAACCACATGGGTGGTATTTGAAGTTATCCATATTATTTAATTTATAGAAATAGTTTTTTTAATTAATAAGTTTACTTTTAGGTGTTATAGATAGCATATAATACATCCAAATTTAGGACAAAACTTTAGTAGGGAGCTCCTTCAATTTGCTCCTACGTGTTAATTTTTATATATATCTTGAAGAAATAAATTTAGATTTTTTTTATAGATCCAAATTTGTTTTAGGCCGGTAGACATGTAAAACAAAAATATTTCTCTTATCGAATAATGCTAGTTCTACAACCCAAACACGAGTGTAAGATATCATCCAAGGGCCACCTTCTCTCCCGCAGTCTTGTCAATTTTATTTTTTGACATGAAAGTCTATCCTTTTTTTTAAAAAAAACTCTGGATGAAAAGATTAAAATTCTTGAATGGAAGTTTGTAATCTTACGATGCTCTTTGTTTCGCAGACTTAGCATTTCTCTGATCTATGTTGCTCTCAATTTGGATCATTTTCTCGGCAGCGGATTCGGGACTTCCCGATGAGGTGTTGTTGGAAAGTTCCCCACTTAAGTTTTTTTTCCCAAATTTAAAATACCTATCATGAGATCTTGGGGTCTTAGGAGCGCAAAATTTAGGATGTACACAAACATCTGGTCCACTAAAAAATTTCTCCTTACTATTAATTGAGAAGAAAATTTATTTTATTCTAAGAACATAACATTAATAAATAATAGCTAAATTTAACAAATTTATTTAGAAAAAATCTACCTGTACACCCTATCTAGGAGTGTATGATTTACACCCATCCATTCAATAGATGAGATTCATTTACTTGTCTCATTAATGGATGTGACAAGTAAATGAATCTCATCCATTGAATGGATGGGTGTAAATCATACACCCCCTAGATGGGGTGTATGATATCAAAATCCATTCTATTAACAACTTTTGTTTTGTTTTTAAATAATAGCCAAATTTTATACTACCTTACTCTCTTCTTTTTTAAAAATAAAATCAACATTATCACTTTCCTTTGTGCTTAAGCTTATCAAAGCATGTTACAAAAGTTTTCGAGCACCGTATTCCACTTCCTTTATCTCTATGGGGACAAGAAGTGCTTTACCTTTGTCTTTTTTCTTTTTTTCTTTTTTTTTTCCCTCTCTTCCAACAACATATTTAGCACCCTCAAATCTTTTTGTCTCAAGACTCTGGAGGGTATCCAACTCAGGACCTGAAAAAAGAGATGACTTTGGTCTGGAATAAATGGACGACAAGGAGTATATTGCAACCATTACGATGTAATCTTATCAACCTAATAGCCTGCTGGGAGACGAGAAATGATGCCATCTTTAGGAAGGGTCTATCAGATCCACTCAGAGCAGTCTGTAAAATCAAGCAGCTCAGGAGACTGTGGGACAAAATTCTACCAGCCAATCAGCATTAGACTCCTCTGTCTCTCTCTCTCTCTCTCCTCTTTTTTTCTTCTTTTTTTTTTTTTTCCGTCGTCGCCACTTTGTAGGCCTAAAGTTGCCTCACCCCTGTAGCCTAATTCATCAATTCAATGAATGGAGCGGGTAGCATGCTACCTTTCTCTCAAAAAAAAAAATCTTTTTGTCTCTATAAAATTTTCCTGTGACAGTGGTGAGATTTTGTTGTGGACCAAAGTGGATATCTCAATGTGATAAATAGTGAAAAGAATATTAAACAAAAGAGCCTTAACTAGAGAGATCATTTATTGTACCTTATTTGAGGGGATCTATTTTGACAATGACCAATAATTTATGGGATGTTTGGTTCTGCGGAAAAATATTTCAAAAAATAAATTTTTCACTGAAAAAGTATTTCCTATCCATAAGACAAGTAGTTTTTTTTTTTTAAATTTTTAGTCAGATTTCATGATAAAAATAGTATTTTCATCGAAAAAAAGAAACTGACGTATTCCATGAAAAATAATTTTTTTCGAAAAACTCCTTTCGACGAATTTTAGAGGAACCAAACGCCCTCTTAATTCTGCTTTTGCGTCTATTTTCAGCTATAGTTATTTTAAATAAAAATAAAATCTAACAAGCAAAAAAAATAAAAAAAACTTATGTTACAGTAGGAAGCTGAAATAAAATTCTGATACCAAAAAGAAAAAAAGAAAAAAAATTCTACATATATAACCATTTTAGACATAGGCCCATTTTGTAGCAAATTTGTGCCGGCCCATGAAAGCTAAGCCTAATTGTAAATGGGCTTTAGAGTACATCAATTACAAGCCCAATTTGTAATCCTTTTTTTGATTGGATGAGAAAGAGGCCCACTAATCCTATTAATCCTGCACCTGGTGCACCAAATCACCCGTGAATCGCATTCCATAATTCCACGTGTAGTATCTAAACTCAAAATAATTTTTGTATTACGAAAATTATTTAACTTTTATAAACAATCAGAATTTCAAAAAGGAAATTAAATGAAAGGAAATATACTAACGGTGCACAAATGAATCGGTGCACAAAGTGTAGGCAACATTTACACTCTGTTTGCCACTTGTTACTTCATGAGGACACGTGTAATGACGATCTGACGATTATCGCTCAATCTTAGCCGTCTAATTTTTTACCTGATTGTGATAGGCCGGTCCAAAAAAACCGAAATGCTAAAAGTGTAGATTAGCCCCTGTACTATCACAATATTACGGTAGTTCTTAAACTTGCACTAAAGTATTTGATGAGTGAAAGTTAAAAAAAATATTTAACTCAAATAAGCCAATAACTTTACAAGCATAGAAGGATGGAATGGTTATTTTGAAAAAAAAAAGAAAATAATAATAATGCAAGTGAGTGTTGAGGACAAAAAGTATGTAAGAGAAAAAATACAGGGACTAAGGAGTAAATTGTAAATTTTAGATAGTACAGGCACTGCCGACATATTTTACCCTCTCCGAACAAAATGATGATAACCGAGTTGTGTCTCTCTCTCAGCTCTCCTCTTCGACTCGGTCCGAGCTCCGACCATGGCGAATCTCCCCCCCTCCCTCTCCATGAACCCTTCCTACGGAGGACCCTCTCCTCCCTCCCCCTCCCCCATCGCCTCCGCCGCCGCAGCCGCAGCCGCCGCCGCCGCCGCCGCCGCTGCGGCGGCGGGTGGCGCCGCCGCCGCCTCCGCCGCGGCGCAGGTCCCCAAGGATCGCAAGATGGCCTCGGCCGAGCAACTCGTCCTCGACCTCTGCGACCCCGAGCTCAGGGAGAACGCCCTGCTCGATCTCTCCAAGGTCGAATCCTCTCTCCCCCTTTTACTCTATCTCCGAAACCTTTTTAGGGTAACAATGGATCCCGATCCCACTTCCACCGATACGATTCCTCGTGCTTGGATACTTCGTGGTGCCTCATATAGTGAATAAACGTTAATTTATCGAGTAATTCCGTGGAAAAAGCTTTGCTTTCGATTGTCTTGAGCTTGATATTGTGTTAAAATGCTTAATTTTGCATCAAAAAAGGTTTTTGCGGATAAAAAACGAGTTTTGTTAGTATGTTAACGAGTGATATTGGTGGAATATGTCATTTCGATCTTAGGAAGGCCTCGCTTGGTTACAATTATGTTTCTTTTGTCCTTTTAAACCTAAATTCTATGCGAATGTCAATGGTGGATTGTTTGTAATCTATGCATGTATGGGACTTGTTTGGTAATAAAAGACAAAAATTTTAGTAGCACCTCCTTCTTTATAGGAAGATGAGTTGCGAGCTAACCGGCAATAATAAGATCGGAGAAGTTTTCCGATGGCACGGTTGTTGTTTAGATATTGAGTGTTTTGGTTAAAAGAAAATGTAAGTGAAACCAAATGGATAAACATTCATTAGGGATGCTCCCTAAACAAACCAATTTTAGACAGCCCCTCCCCATTATGTGGTGGAATGGGGAACCGCTCAATTTTCTGAAAAGTAATTTGCAGGCACTGGCGCACCATTCACCATTACTCTAAAACACTATCATAAAGGTCTCAAAATCCAAATTTGATTCATTAGATATTTCTATGGCATTCAAAAGGCTCACATTTGATGCCTAAATAAAAACTTATGATTGTTCACACATGCAGATGCATGAGTTGTGTAGAGACACTAGATGTGAACAAATTGATCCATTTTTCTCATTTGGGTTGCTTGCGTTGAGATTGAGCTGCTATGCCACTTGTCAGCAGATGGCCTGGAGCATCTCAGAGGAGTATTCATCCAAACCAAATGAGTCCTAAGAGGACGTAAACTTTAGTTATGCTATGCATGGGTCGGTTATGGATAGTATTTACCTTTTGTACCGAGCTGTAGTTATTTGATATATATATATATATATACACAAGCAGCTTCATTATCCTTTTATCTCTATGAGTTGCTCGATTAATTTGCGAGAAATTTATTTGCCTTTGATGGAATGAGTAATATATTGATTATCTACTTTGCTCCTTCAGAAAAGGGAGATATTTCAGGATCTAGCGCCATTATTGTGGAGCTCTTTTGGCACAATTTCTGCACTTCTCCAAGTACGTTGCCCCTTCCTCTTTCATAAAGTTCCCATTTTGCTTATATGGGATACTTTTCTTTTTGTTTTTCTTTCCCTCCTCCCATTTTCCTTAAAATCTTTGGCTAAAGAGTTTCTCTAACTCGTTACTTCACCTTTTATTACATATATTTTTTGTTCTCACGAGCTTCCTACAAGCTTTTGCATGTTAAGATGGACCAGCTAGGCAACAACTCATGAATGCTTCACGAACAATTCATGAAACTTTACTAGTAGCTACTACCATAATATTGATGTTTGATAACCCTAGAAATTGTTGTCAGTTTGTGATGACAAAATCAGTCAAGATAGGAGTTTGCTGTGAAATCTACAATGCCTATGTGTTGTTAATAAATGATCACAAATTAAGCTCTTGCTAATTATGAGATGAGAAATCTTCATTAAGTGGTTAGACAAAGGAGAAAGTTTGTAAATTTGATCGTATAGAATTTGTTTCATTGTTGGATAAACTAAAGAGCAAAACAATACAGACTCCTAATTTCATTCAACCGTCTGTATAATCTGAATATTGCATTATTTATTCTAATAATTTGGATGCTGTTGAAGTTTACCCTATTATTGTATCTATTCCAATTGTCCTGCCGAGGGTTGTTAGAATCCCTGTTTTTCATTTTATGAGCTGTAATCTATCAAGCAGAAGGTCCAAGCATGGAATTGGTTATAAGAAGTATGAACTGTGCACTCCTCATGATGACATTGAAATTCTGACAGCAACCAAATAAAGTTCCTTGATGGACTTTATGAACTTTCTTGGTGCTTTTGACAGCATTTTTTAGATTTATCTTGTTCAAATGTAATAATGTTTTTGTTTTTTGTTTTATTTTTTGTCTAATTATGTAACTTAACATATGCAGGAGATTGTCTCAATCTATCCTGCACTTTCACCCCCAACATTATCGCCAGCTGCATCAAACCGAGTTTGCAATGCACTTGCTCTTCTTCAGGTCAGTTATTTCTACTGATTTTTTGTGGTAATGGAACTTGCCAATACTGTCTTCAAGAACTAGCCTACAATTTCAAGACTACTTAACCCATCCTAAGATTCAACTAGATGATTATGTGATTTTTAATAGACGATGCTAGATATAATAATGATTTATCTCATTAAGCTATCCTAATTGTTGGGTAGTTCAGCTTTTATTGTTTGGCTGCTGATGGAGGGGTCAGATGAAGAGAAAACCAACATTTTAGCTTTTAAGAGAAGGACTGTACTCAATTTCATATGCTCTGAAAGAACCATGAAATAATTTTGAAGTACTCTATTAGTTCATTGTTGACCTGTACTTTGGTCAATGTCTAGGTTTTTTGGTGCTGTTTTTTTCATGATTTGCTATTTGTCTCTTTCTGATTCGATTATTTGGTGATGTAGGGTTTATGATTTTTAGACAAGGACTTTTGCCAGTTGCTATTTATCTGACCTTCGTTTTTTCTTCTGCAGTGTGTCGCATCACATCCGGATACTAGGATCCATTTCTTAAATGGTAATTGAGAAATTCTATGCTTACTTAGTGAGCTTGCTTAGTTGATGCTTTATGCTGTTAAATGCTCCAAAGCATTTTAGAATGTTACTTTTACTCTTTTCATCATATTTCTTCTGTACTCGTCTATATTGTAGTATATAAATATGAAGGTCGTGTTCTTGTGTTTCTTATTGACCAACTGTAATGCCGCTGTCAGACTCCATATTCTTCAGAAAGTAGAAAAATGAGGAAACTATCAGGCTCTTTTATTTGCTCAGATCTATTTAATTCCATAAAATATGTATGTGGAGGATATCAGGACTCACTGATAATTGGATAATCAGGTGAATATGCAGTAAATGTGAAGTAGCTTCTGTTAAATTTTGTTGAGAGAGAATAACCTATCTAGAGAGGATGGCCTTGAAATATTGATATCCCACAAGGCTGCCGTTCAAGTTAGTCTTGCAGGCTTCCTGCCCAATGATCAAATAATCACTAAATCAGTCATTTCCTAATTAGGTGATTAATTGCTTAAAGCTATATAATTGACTTGGGCCAGTACGGGATATATTTATGTATAGGTAATTCAGCACTTGCACAGAATTAAATTATTGTCCACTTCCTTCTGTTTCATTCCAAATGGTGGACAGCGACATCAATATCAACTTTCTGTTTTCCATGGGCAAAAGGGGGCATTTATTTTTCTCATACTGTGCTTAGAACCAAATGCAGCTTTATGCCTTCAATTGCGCACCTCCTTGCTGATATTTGAACTTTGATGGAGTTGTATGATTTCTCTGCTAACTTATCTATTAAATTATTCATGCGAGGGTTGTATTGTACCGCCTTATCTCTGATTGACGTTTGGTTTTCTCTTTCTCCTTTCATGTGACTCTTAACTGTATTTTCTAGACTGAATTTTCCCTTTTTTGTCCGAAGAATCTTGTCTGCTGGGACTAGTTGCTAGGATATTTTGCTTAGACCTGATCAATTATTACTGGACATCGTTATTTATTGTCAGAATAGTAAGAGAATTTCTGCGTTTTTCTTTTCTTTTACAGCTCATATACCTCTGTATCTCTACCCGTTTTTAAATACAACCAGTAAAACGAGGCCATTTGAGTATCTTAGGCTTACCAGCTTGGGAGTTATCGGTGCCCTTGTGAAGGTAATTCTGCTTGACATCGCATACATTAGAAATATATAAATTCCATGGCACTTCCATTATCAATTATTGGAGTTGATTTGACATTCTTCATGGTTACTTTTGCCCCGTTTTAATATTTCTTATTGCCGGATGAATTTGTTTCGAGTAAAATATAACCCTCGACTCCAATAACATGTGTTTTCAGTAGTTTATTTATCTTTTCCCTTTTTAATGTTTTGTACCTGTAAACGTAGTGCTGTTGATACACGGCAAAGGTTGGTGTAGTATTGCTGGTTGATTTGTTCCCAAATTAAGCCAGCGACCATTGACAAAACTGTCTATATCTTACTATTTCTACATACCTAGAAAATTTTCACGTTCTCTTTAACATAACCTTTGATACATTTCTCCTGCTGTTTGTATGCAATGATTCTATCAAAATAGTTAATAGTCACCTATATCTTTGCTTCTCTGTTATGATGACTCCCTGGCCTACTTATTCACATCTTCCTTTATTTCTTTCTCTTAGTGGTGTATTAGAGGGATGGGAGTGAATTTAGTTTCTTCTTTCATCACTGTATTTTTTTCATAGGCGCGTTATGCTCATGCAATTTTTGGATATCTGTATTCTTTCCTGTCACCTACTCAATTTATATGGTGCTTTTTGCATATGCAGGTTGACGATACTGAAGTTATTGGTTTTCTTCTGCAGACAGAAATAATTCCTCTTTGTCTTCGCACCATGGAGATGGGCAGTGAACTTTCAAAAACAGTATGTTACAACTTCTTCCCACTTAATCGATTTGGCTGTACATATTACAATATATACTGCTTGCTGTCCAGGTTTAACGTTGAAAGCATTCTTTCCCTAATGCTTAACCTTTGTTCTGACTGGAGTTACCTGCCACTTTGCAATAGATGGAAAGAATCGAGAAGAAAAAGATTCTTGAAAGATGCCAAAACTTAGTTACTTAAAATGGATAAATTTGACTTTTCTCTGGATGATCTACACTTGTTATTAAGACTATTTATGGCAAAATAAGAAGGGATTATCACTTTATGGTAATAATGTAATAAAGGGTTGGTTTATGGTTTGGTACCCTCTTCACTCACCTTGAGAATATATTCAACTTTTGAAAATAGGAAGCAATAAGTGATCTGCACATGGCCAGCCAGCCTGCTAGGACTAAACAACCAACTTTTGCGTATGTGTATATATTGGAGATAAACATGATCTAAGCTGTCCACTTCATGAAACAAATTAGATTGTCTCACTCTTTTTACACTTTTGTTGCTGTTGCGTACCTTCACGATATGTCTTCATATTATATTAGCATCAAGTTACTGGTTTACTTTATCCTAACCCTAGTGTGGGAATTTTCTCTAGTTGCTAAATGGGTTTCTTTTTCTCCTTGTTGCTACTTGCTAATCACTGATCTAACCAATATGAAAGAGTTCATATTAACCGTATATGACATGACTTGCTAAGACTTGGTCTACCTAGACCATCTCTAACGCTATATTTGATTACTAATTCAGACTGTTTTATTCTGGCTTCTTTTTTCTTGTGTAGCTAACAAACTGTTCCTCATACCTGATGCTGCCCGTGGTTTTTCCGTATGTTTTAAGTCTAATTACACTATTCTTTCATACGTAGTCACTGAAATTTGCTGAGCTTCGAATGTAGGTTGCAACTTTTATTGTTCAAAAAATTCTACTGGACGATATTGGGCTCCGTTATATTTGCGCGACTGCAGAGCGTTTCTTTGCTGTGGGTAGTGTTCTAGCCAATATGGTTGTAACGCTTGCTGAACAACCCTCCACAAGGTTGCTTAAGCATATTATCCGATGCTATCTTAGACTATCAGACAATCCAAGGTTTGCACGTGCTTATTTTAGTATTTTTGTTGTTTCAATATTTTAATGCTAAATTATTCTATGCTGGTGCGACAAATCATGGCTTTTCTTTTGTTGTCGCGATAGGGCATGCGGAGCTCTGCAAAGTTGCCTACCTGACATGTTGAAAGACGGGACATTCAACAGTTGTCTTCGTGTGAGTGTTAGTTCTTACACATCACATAAAGCTTCTACTAGGCATTAATGCCGTTCTTATGGAATAGATTTCTACTCAGACAAATCGTAATCTTTTTCTCTTTAATGCAGCTAACTTTTAAGTTTAAAGCTTCTGCTGTGTCAAAAAGTTGAAATAAGCTTTTAGGACCTAAAACCTGAAGTTCCATTTTCGAAGTTTTTGCTATTTCTGTAGTTGAAGTTGTGAAATAAGTCTAACGAGAATGGATTGTTAATGCTTCTTCAAACAGCTCTATTCAAACAAAACTTTTGCAACAGCCCTAACTGGGCCGACAATATCCTTGAGATTGACGGTTTTCATGTTTGTAAAACATTAGGATGATCCGGCAACTCGGCGATGGCTTCAGCAGCTGTTACACAATGTGACCGGAGGAAACTTGGGAGCTTCTCCTCAAGCAGGCCTCGACCACATGATGGCGATCTGATCTACCGCCACGGCGAATCTTTCCGTCTCGTAAGATCAAATGTAGCTTCTTACTATTTATTTAAATATCTGGACCGTTAACATCCTCATCGCGGAGTCTTGTAGCGAAACTAAAGCAGTAATTTATCCAGCCTCTAATGTTATTATTACTGATCCAAAATGTTGTGCTATTTTTTCCATGTTGTAGAGATTTTGAGCACAACCAACTTTTTTTTGTTAATCCAATGTTGTGAATATATGTAGTAAATTGTAATGCAACCACGATGTGTGCGCATTTTGTGTTGTTAATGTTATCAAACTCTTCTTTTGTACATGTTTTGTGGATGTAACTACTAGCAAGTTACTGCAATAATTTTTTTTTTTTTTTTTTTTGTGTGATTAAATAATAGTTCGAAACCATATAATTAATTAATTCATAAATTGTTATTATGTTTTCCCACATAGGCTTTTATCTTATATTATTCCAATTTTGATAAAACAGATACAAATATTAAAAATTTCTAAAAGTTGAAATAAATCTTACCTCAAATAAAAATATTTAAAACGAAAACAAATTCAAAAAAATTATGGGCCTTTGTGGGTGTCGAACACGGCCCATAAGGCCCATGTCAATCCCTAACTATCGGCCATTTTCAAATAGGTCCCTAAAATTTACTCCTTTTTTTCGTTGAGACCTTCTTAATTTCTAATCATTTTAAAATTTTAAAATTTATTAGATTTAAAAACTCTATTAGATATTAGATCATTTGCTAAAAAGTGCTAAAAACCACAAAAAATTGATAAATTTATTTATATATTTCTAATTTAATTGACTAAAAAGAAAACCTCGAAGGGTTGTATCAAAAAATGCCTAATAGTTGTGGGGTTGTCCGTAAAATCACAATCAAATCTACAACGAACGAAGTGGAACGTGTAATAGTGTGTTTTTGAGAGTGAAAAAGAGGAGAGATATGCTCTTGAGACTCCCCTTCACACTCCGCTCCACTCTCCTCTCTCCTCTCCATCCCCACCGCCCCAAACCCTTCTCCTCTCTCTCCTCCTCTCCAAACCCTAACCCTAGCCCTAACCCTGACCCTAATCCTACCCTCCCCCTCTTCCTCCGCCCCCTCTCCCACTCCGCCCCCGCCTCCTCCCTCCGCTCCTTCCGCCTCTGGGCCGAGTCCCTCGCCCTCTCCTCCACCGACGACCCCCACCTCCTCCGCGAGCTCTCGTGGCTCATCGACGACGCCTCCGCCCACAAACACCCCCGAGACGATGGCCTCGTCCCCCTCCGGGTCGAGCTCCGCGAGCTCTACGAGCTATGGAGGGAGCGAATCGAGAAGCGTCGGCCGTTCCAGTACTTGGTCGGGTGCGAGCATTGGAGGGACCTGGTGCTGGTGGTGAGGGAGGGGGTGCTGATCCCGCGGCCGGAGACGGAGATGATGGTGGATTTGGTCGGGGAGGTGGAGGGGTTCGAGAGAGGGTGGTGGGCCGATTTGGGGACGGGGAGCGGAGCCCTCACGATCGGGATCGGGAGGATGTTAGGGGAGGATGGGAGGGTTTTCGCCACGGATTTGAGCTCGGATGCGGTGGAGGTGGCGAGATTTAATGTGGAGAGGTATGGATTAAAGGTTAGTTCCTTTGTAGAGTTTATCCTCCATTATACTTGTTCCTTTCTTGCTATTGTAAACGCTTTTTTTTTTTTTTTTTTGTAGAAAATGAAAACTAGTTGTGAAGTGTAGTATGTTTCCATTACTGTGATACTGAAGCATGCCATTTAGGAAGGGGCTGATTATTCTAGTTCTCCTTTTAGACATTTCAACAAACACTCTATATGCAGCAACTTCTGAGTAAATTTTTTAATGGGTAGTTTAGCTAAGGTGCATTGTAATTGTTACACCATTGAAATAGAAGTGGTAGATGTTATTCTAAGAAATTATGTGAACTGTGATGCTTGAAACAATGTAATTGCAATGTTTGTTAGATATTATTGGGGGTGAACATCTTGGACTGTGTTAACTACTCTTCCATGAATTAACTTGAATTACATAGCCTGTAAGAGTAGTTTCCTTCTACTTGTTTGGCGTCTTCTACGATTTCGTACCCATTTGTTTGTCAACTGTTCCCTGCTTAATTTTTGGTTTTCGGGAATTTATTTGGATGGACATAGAAAAACTGAAAGTTTATGCAACCACATAACCTAAATTTGCAAATTTGCTATGCAAATTCATGTTTAACGCATCTCGTTCTGCTTGTTGCTCGTAGTTACCATGCATAGCTCTTACCTAGGAAGGTAAAACCTTAAAATCAACTTGAAGCACTCCTATTTCGTTCGATCATTCGCAGTTGCTCCTTGTTCCTGATTTTCACTTCGCTCGCTAGGATAAAGTTGAGATAAGGCAAGGTTCGTGGTTTGAACCTCTGCAAGATGTTAAAGGGAC
Source organism: Puya raimondii (assembly GCA_016920855.1). Taxonomy (NCBI): domain Eukaryota; kingdom Viridiplantae; phylum Streptophyta; class Magnoliopsida; order Poales; family Bromeliaceae; genus Puya; species Puya raimondii. The sequence continues at coordinate 48,650,672 of JABWPP010000050.1, read as the reverse complement.
GCTCGCAGGATTGGTCAGTAATCCTCCATATATCCCTACTAGTCATCTACCTGGTTTGCAACCTGAAGTCGGATTGCATGAACCGAGGCTGGCACTAGATGGTGGTGAAAATGGCATGGATCATCTTCTTCATCTTTGCGAGGGGTCAGCTTCAGCATTAAAATCTGGTGGTTTCTTTGCTTTTGAGGTAATTTCTTTTCCCCCTGTTACCTCTCTTGTTTGTTATTATATTATAGTAAGCGAACAAAAGCAAGCACTTGATATTTTCTTACCTTGTATTTTTAATATAACTCATTAACCTGCCATGATCCATCTGTAAGGGGAGCTTTGTTTTTGTTTTAATCCCTGTGGCCGCACACCTCTGGCTTGTTTCAGGCTAGTAGTGTCAGCACATGTTTAAAAGGAGTACACCTAAGTTGCTTCCGGAATTCGCATGTTGGATCGGCTTTGAGATCCGAAAATGCCCTCTTTAAGATGCAGTGGTGCACATCATCGTGATTCATGCTTATCGAGCAAATGCGCCGACTTCAAAGCTGATCCGATGTGAGAAAAAGCGGAGGTGCCGACCCTTCAGTACATCTGAAAGTCCTAGCTTTCCTCTGTTTGAGAATTCTCGAAGTCGTGCTCCTTTTTCGGTCACATTCCATTTCTCATTCCTTTGGCCCAGTACAGTAGGCAAAAAATGGGAAAAACTTAACCACCTTTTCTATTGCTAATCTCCCATCGTTAGGATCTATTACATAACAAATATTCTAATGAAGTGTCTTCTACTGTCTCGCAGACAAATGGCGACACGCACTCCGAGTTCCTCGCAGATTTGATGACCACGAAATGGGGGAGATTCTTTCACAATATAAAGATGGTATTGGACTTTGCGGGTATCAAAAGATTCGTAACCGGATATCGCCGATGAATGCAGAAGATTATCAGAACCCCTTGAGGTTGAAGAGATTTCTAAGCCGAGGTTAAGGAGGAAATTATCTACCTTTTTGAGTGAATTTTCCACTCCAGTTTCTAACAGTTTCGCTTTGCTACCCCCCAAAGAGAGTATAGTAAAGAATCAAGGTGCTCTTGTTAGTTGTTTTGAGAAAATATTTCTTGGCGCGAAATTTATTTAAAATTTGGGATATTATGATTCCTGTTCATGATTATTTAAAATTTGAGTGCTTGAATCTGCCCTGAGAGCTCCTGGTAAAAGGCTCCACATAATTGGGGCAGATTGTAATTTTGGTCCTCAAATTTTGATTCGTTGTAGTTTCGGCTCAAACTTTCTAAAATATTGCAATTAAGTCTTGCAGTCCAGTTTTGTTGACGGATATATGATATTTCGTCGACGTGGTAGTGATATAACATCTTAATAATTGCCACGTTATTGATTACAGTAGTATCATGTCACTACTATATTAGCGACTTATCATCTATAAAACACTATTAATCTCCACACTATTAATCTTCATAATCTTAATCCTACGTGGCATGCTCTCTTTAAGTTTTGCCCATGGGATCCATCTCCAGAGTCTTTCCCTTTCCCTTCGTTCCTCCATAGGTTCGCCTTTTCCATAAAATTGTTGCCTCTTTGCCTATCTCATTAATTTCAACTTTCTACGAGGCGTTGCCTCATAATAAATGATGAAGAAGGAATAATTTATTTCTTAAGTTTTTTTCTTTATTATACACTACTGTTCATAAATAAATTATTTGACAAAGTAAAATTATCAAGAATACTGATTAAATTATCCTGTTGTATCAACAGACTAAACATAATATATAAGTTGTTGGCTCATGGATGTATGAAAATTGAGTCTTTACAATTTAGGTCGTTAAAACTAATTATTATTACTTTTAAAATTTATTTATATGGCTGTCATATATTTCTTACTACTTTTCTTTCAGTTCCTTTCCATTCTGTACTAATTTTATAATAGCATGACAATTTTGATGTCTATAGGTAAATGCAACAATAGTTGGTGTTTAAGAGAGATTTGGGTTAGAAAAGAGAATAGGACAGATAAATTTTTTTACATGATTAGTTAAATATGAATTTGAGTCTCTTCAGTTTATCTTTTATTAACTTTTATACTTTCTTCACAACATTCTAAATATCTCTTCAGGATATCTATATAATCATTTTTCTACTCCCATACTTTTTACTTTTTTTGTTTCTTACATTGTTTTCTGTTAGATTATAATTTCATTCTAAAAAAATTTTGTGTTTTTCATATCATTAAATTCTTTTTCACGTTTTCATTTGTTTATTAAATTTATAAATTTTTACTAAAATATTCTTACCCGCCGCATTGCGCGGGTCCCTACACTAGTTAATCATTATTCAACTAATTAAATTGGATTGTGATTTTTGACTGTAATAATTTAGAAAATTTGAACTAAAAATTATAATAAATTTAAATTTGAGGACCAAAAATACTGTTTTGCCCACATGCTCTTGTTGTTATTCACCATGGAGGAAATGTTTCTTGTTGGAAAGGACAAGGTTGTTGGTGTATCTTACAGACACAATCTGATAAATACCATCTGCACACGCCATATCACATTATCGAGAGAATTTCACAATCAACACGACAATAACTTTGTCCTGCTCGAAAATGACACTGTGATCTGATCACCAATACAAAATTTTCTTTTTGAACATTTAATTTTTTAAAGCACAATTATCAAGTTAATTCCCTTATCTGCTATTCAATATGAACATTCTTAGTTGATATCCATTTGATTTTATAGAAAACTTTACTACTAAATGATTCATGTTATCTTTTGCTACTATTATAATTTGCTATACAATATGCGTTTGGTTCGGGTATAAATAAAATACAGTTATTTCAGGGATAGATACAAGTTCACGTATAAGCAGGAACCATACCAATTTTGTATTTGGATGAAAATTAGATTGTTCCTGAAAATAAAGTAAATAGTGTTTGGATGATTAGATTGGAACAAGAGGAATAAGAGTTATAATTTTAAATTAAAAATATTTTATCTAATTAATTAACGAACTAGGCTGGAATACTATCAATAGCACCAAGCTACTGGTGCTATTAGTTTTTTAGCCATTGGATTGAGAAATGTGCGGTTAGGATGATGTGGCCCCCTAGGGTTGAGTGGGTGGTTGGTTGAAAATCTAACGGGTAAAAATAATCAAACGGTTAAAATCTAACGGTGGAAAACTCGATAGCATCATGCCTTTGGTGCTATCGAAAGTATTCCAGCCGGACTCTTAATTAACAACAAAATATTAAATTAAAAATAAAGTAATAAATTTATTAGCTATGAATATTGTATAAGATAATGAACTTTTCGTACAAACCATAATAATAAGTAAAGTGGTAGTAACTCTTTTAAATATTCTTTACTCTTCTCGTGTAACTAATTCAGATGATTAGATTATCTGCTTGTCGCGAGCACGCCACATCATCTAAATCAGTGTATCAACCAACCTAATTATTGTGATATATCTTTGTCGACAAGTGTTCAACCCTATGTGAGAATTAAGTTAGTAGGTGAAGGCCATGGTTTCCTTTATTGAGTTGCTAATTGTGATGGTTTGATAGTGATATTTGAGTACCAATTATTTATTAATAGTTCTAAAGTTAATATGTTGAATTTAGTTGGTGTCGTAGTAGTTATGAATATATTAATGGGGCGTGTGCTTATATACCCCTGAAAAGCTTTCGACTTTTTGATTTAGAAGACTAACATTAAAAGTACCTTTTTTACGTTCCAAATTATTTCAAATATATTTTTAGAGTTAAATTCTGTTAGTGAACTGTCAGCAATAGCCGTTATCTCTGTAAAATTACTATTTTGCCTTTTCAGATATACCCTTCTATTATCATCGGCTTTTCTTATTTGCCCTTAAGTTAGAGACAAAAGAAGTATTTTTATTTTTGATCTTCTCAAATATATCCTTCTATCATCACCAATTTTTTCTGATTTGCCCTTAAGTTAAGGGCAAAAGAGATATTTTAATTTTTTTTGTTTAACTCTAGTAGACATTTAACTCACGTTTAACCCTAGATAACTTAACGGGTGGTAACTGCGAGAGTATTTTTTGAATAACAGAGAAACATATGAGGGAGGGGTATAGTGGAAACAAAAATAAGTAAGGGTAAATTAGATATTTTTAAAGTTTTGAGGGGTATATAGATAATTATCCCAATATATTGATATCCTTACCCATTAAATGTGTTAACGCTTTTGTATGTACCTCAAAAAAGGATAAAATGTGACAGTTGAGTTTAATTTTTGAAATTTGAGACGCGATACTTTGACAATTACGATGACTCTAAAAAATTAAATCAATCACAAACTGGCATGTGCGCACTGCGATTCGTTAACGGTGTTTCCTTGGGTACCATTTGGGGTGCGCGAAGCATTAAGCTGGAGCGGTGTATCCCCAACCACTCTTTTAGGAAGTTAAGCTAATTTACGACCCACGTAATGAAAACGACGATGAGAAAAAGATGGTCACAAAAAGAGAAAATTAAGTTGGGAATTTTAGTTAGGTGTAACGTTCTATATCTGAAGAGGTACTTCCATAAAGTTATTATTATTTAAGAAGAGCTATTTTTAATTAAAAAAATAAGTATCTTATTAGTTTATGTTAGATCTTCTTGCTTTCACAATGAATTTTACGAATTATTATTATTTTCTTGGGTTGTAGAGAAATATATGGACTGTGTCAAAAAAATATTTTAAAAAAACAAAAAACTTTGTTTACAAATATATTTTCCTTTTCTTTTGTGACAAGTCACATGAGATTAGTACATACCAAGCATATTATTTTCCACTTTTCTTAATGAATTGTTTAACTTATTTTTTACTCTAATTAATTACCTCTCTACCCTCTTATTACAACTTGAAACTTATTTTTGGTGAATATATGATGCTCTACAAGAGACAACTCTTATATATTTAAAAAAATAAATGAAAAATAACATAATATTGGTAACTTAAAATGCTCAAATTGTATAATCAACTAAAAAAAAAGGAAAAAAAAAGTTGTGTAACCAGCAATTTATGCACTTCTCAATTAGAGATTTGCACCTGTGATCTTGTATTTACTATTATTTTCTTAAATATAAGTTTAGCGAAAATAAGCATGTAACTCAATAGATGATACGTGGCGGAACTTAAATGCACGACCTCATGATCTTCGTTCAAAAACATATAATATAATAATTATAATTTGTTTATCCTTATTTAAATTTTTTTAAATTTTACACGTACTCTATTATCGTACAATCTAAAAAATAATAAATACGATTTCGTGATCAATAGTATTAAGCTACAAGTTGATACTTCAACTACCTATATATATGCCTCATATTTTTGGATTCTCATTGACTCGATATCTTATTACCAAGTTAATTGATCAACTATATAATTTTAAAATGAATTAAAATTAATTATTAAGTCATAAGCATTATATTAGAAATTATCTCATAAATTTTCCATTACATGGAGTGTGGCAATTTCTATGTGTTAAAAAACGTAAACTTGCTATTAATTCTGAATATACATCAAATGTAATTCTAAATAGTACAATGATAACAAATTTTATTAGTTAAATAAAAAAAACAAAATAGTGGAAAAAAAGCTAAAAAAGTAAACCTACTTTAATTTTTTTTGAACTTAAATATAAGTTGTAAGAAAAAGAAAAATTCTATCAATATCAATCCCCCTTCATAATACATCACTCTTAGTAAACATTCAGATTTATATGATGATGTTGGAAATTTTCAGATTCACTGATCATTAGATAGTGATATTTAATATATAAATAATCTTTCACATTTTAAAATAATATTTTTATAAATATTTTGATAGGAGAGAGTTTGGGAGTAACGTGACATCAAAAGGTTTCGTCCTTTATTTATCCTAAAAAAATAAAAATTATAATACAATAGAGTGATAATATAAATATATTAAATTTATTCAAAATATAAAAGAATATGAAACTGGAAATGTGATATAGAAAATGTATAAAAATACTCTCCACTCCAGTCCATTTTAAAATAGACTACTTAGTTTTTGTTTGTTTTTTATTCATATACACTTAACTTTAAACTTGTTTGATCTAAATCAATTTTATTAATTTAATAAAAAAGTTACTATTCTATTAAATAGAAGTAAATGATTAAAAATTGAAAAGTGCCAATAGAAAATAAGCTAGAGGATTAATTTTAAAAGGGTGATGTTATTAGTATACCTGAGTTTGATATTATTATACAGAATTATCAAGTTTAATTATTAGCAACTAGTAAAACATGATCATATTATGTCATCACATAGTCAAGAAATTTTAATTTTTATATTTTTTATGTAAATATAATTAACAATATTTGTTAATCATTTTACTAAATCTGATTTATCATTAAATTTGATCATATTTGATAAATCTTATTTATCGCCAGTAAAAATGACACTATTATGTTAATTAGTTTTTATAATATGATCATCTGGAAGAGAAACTTTTATTTATTTTTACTTTAAAAATAATTAACAATAATCGTTAATTTTCACGCTACTTTATTTGTATTTATTTATTTATTTATTGTTATTTTTCCCCCACCACGTCGACTACTCACTCTTCGCAACGGTAACAGGTTAAGAACCCTAATTTACTCTCCTCTCCCTCTCTCTTCCAATCTCTTCTCTCTCTCTCTCTCTTTCTCGTATATAATGTGATTCCTCTCTCTTTGCTCTTCGGATCTCTGCGTCCTTTTCTCCGTTTCTCCTTTTTTCCTTTAACGCCTCGCCCCCGTCGCTCTCCCTCGCTCCCTTTTTCACGAGCAACACCTGAATCCGAGGAGTAAAGAGGAGCGAGTAGTGAAATTCCGAGAGAAAGCTACGGTTTTTGCCGACTTTCGTGGAGCATTTTAGGGTTCCTCGGCGCTTTCTACGAGGAGGGTCGGGTTTCGACGTTTCGTTGTGCTTGTTGAGTATTTGAGGAGGATTTGTGGTTTTGTTTGGTCGAAGAGGGAGTTGCTTCGTGTAATGGTTTATTTGTGCGAGGATTTCTCCTCAATTTGAAAAAAAAGGATTTTTGGGTGATTTATGCTATTTTTCTGATATAGTTCCTCGAATAAACTAGGAAAATATGGATAGTTTAGGCACCTGGTGATCTTTGTTTGATTAGGGAGGAGGATTGGGAATTAGATTCTGTTGGGCTTGTTGATTTGTGCAGGGATTTATTTTCGATTTAAAAAACTGATCTTTTTTTACTTTCTGGTGTAGTTTCCTCAAATAAACGAGGAAAAATGGGATTTTTAACCACTTGATAATCCCTGCTTACCTGGTGAGGAGGATTAGCGATTAAATTTTGATGGGATTGTTGATTTCTCCTGCGAAGATAATGTAGGAATATGTCTTCTGAGAGATATAAGGATTCTATTGATGCAATTAGAAGAATCATTCATGGCAGTTATTGGATTGTTGAAACAAGGGTGGAAGTGGTTGCAATCTCGGAAACAGGCGTGGGTATGTGCCCAAATTGCGGCGAGCCGTAAAAGGGATAAGCTTGTGTTCTTGATCGACCGCCATTGGCCAATGGTTCACAGGGGATTTGTTAGTGTTGGGAGGCTTCTTCTGATGCTGATGATTGAGTGGAGGAATTGTGTTGTTAGAGGATTCTGGTCTTTGATCAGTTCGGGTTCTGCCGCCCTGCTTGTCGTGTTGTGGAGTTGCTTCCTTTGCTGGACTTCGATTTCGTGCCTCGTTTACGCCCTTTTTAGTCTGGTTTGTGATCTCAACTTGTACCTCTTTCTTTACTGTTTAGTTATTTTAAGTCTAAATGTATGGAGATCCCCTAAACTGTAGGCCATCTTGAAATAGACCCGGAACTTCAATTATTTTTTACTGTTTTTACCTTATTATTTGCTGAACCTTTATCTATTTCCGGCCGAGTTTGTGTTCTTCCTGCTTCCTGAATATGATTTGATTAGGCACCGCACTTTGATTAGCTTTCAACTGAAGTTAATCCTCTATGTCATTATGATTTTGTATCATTTGCTTTGTGTCTATTAAGTTCATTTGGTTGCACATAAGCCTTGATTTAGAGACTAACTGTCTAACACGCTAGTTGCAGGGGCTTGTTAGTTGCTTAGTTCTTCACCTCTTTGATGCTAAACAGTGGAAATTACAGAATACTAGCCGACACGAAGTCACTCTCTTGTCTACTTAGTAAATTTAGAAACTATAGGCATCCTCAACCAAGTGAGAAGGTGTTGGATACGGGGAGGATATTTATGATTATGTATACATGCATGTAGAGCCCCTTCTGAACAATGCAGTTACTTCTTAAGTCAAAGTATCTTACTTCTGATGTTTACGCTGCATGTACACATTATGAAGTATCTGACAGTTTGTCTAATTTGTAGTACTTTGTGACTAGCTACTATTTATTTATTCAGAGTAGATATTGAATAGCAACTATATTCTAGATCCATGTTTTGCCTACAAAAGGAGTTTAACAAATTCAGCTATTCTAATGATTGAATTTTTGATCCAGGGAGTTGCAGGTGCCAGTATTTGTTACTTGGGTTATATCCCTGGTCTTTTTATAGTAGGGGTTCTTGGGATTTTGGTTATGTGGATGTTTGGCGGATTCTGGATGGCAGGAGTTGTGCTCTTAGGTGGAGGTTTGAGATCTTTCTCTCTCCCCCTCCTCTCTCAAGCACATTATCGCTCTTTCTCTCTCTTCCATTTCTGTCTGTTCCTTCTCTCTTTTCTCTTTGATGGGATTGACGGCCAGTGCAGGTTCTGTACTTTGAAATCCTTAGCATTTCTTGAAATAGAACTTACACCTTTCTAATTGATTATAGTTTCTTTATGCCTGTGCAGTTTATATGTTTTCCTTCAATCATGCGCGGTTCCTGATACTCATTTCGGCTGCCTATGCTGTTCACTGCATCAACACTCGGGTTGGATGGTTTGGAGTTTTTCTCATGCTGAATACCTCTTTCTTTTCAAATGATCTCCTAAATAAGTTGCTTCAAGGGTATGGTGGCACCGCAAAAGATGCACGCTTTGAATACAACAAGGCACGCTTTCAATATGAAAAGGCATCAGAACAAGTTACGGAAGAATCTTCGAGTAGTTGTGAGTATTCCCCTCCAACTAGTGAATCGGAGAATGTGGCTGCATTTAAATCGTCTTGTACAACACCTACGTCGAACATATTTGATACGACTGAGGATGTTTCCCCTGGCAAAGCTGTTAAAGATGATTCAAGTGCATTGGATGAGATGAAGAGGATCATGGATGCATTGAATCATTATGAAATTCTAGGCTTTCCCCCAAAAGAGTTCATCGATCCAAGGATATTGAGGAAAGAATACCACAAAAAGGTGCTGCACTTAAACATCCATATCATTAAGTAATCGGGTAAAATGTTTCAATATTTTGTGCGCTATCCCGGCATTGCCACTTGGTTCCTGAACTTTCTCATGTGTTACAATTCATCCCTAGTCATTTAAAATGAAATCTAACAACATACAACCTTTTCCTATTTAATGATCTTTTCAATTCTGTTCAAGTGTAGTTAAGGAAAAGTTAGATTTACTCTAGGGATGAAATGGCCCTTTTAAAGGAAAACTGAATTTTGGAATTGCAATATATGAGAAATTGATTGACATGTTCAGGGACTAAGTTGCAATATCAGAAAAGTACCAGGACTATCCGCACATTTCAACCCTGGCAACTATAGCTGAGAAATAGTTTATCGACCATATTTAAGTTTTTTTTTTCCTTTCATGTGTAGGTTCTTCTTGTGCATCCCGACAAAAACAATGGAAATCCTTCGGCTTGTGAGTCATTCAAAAAGCTTCAGTGTGCTTATGAGGCAAGTTTTTCTTAATAAAGAGTGATCATTGTCATTTTATTGGTGCGAAATATCAATGACTTGTATAAAGAAGAATTGAACTTGATGTAAGTTCTTTCATTCCTCTTGTTTCTGTGATCGCGACTGCTGTAACTCATAAGTGAGCTCTTCAGATTCTTTCAGATGTAACAAAGAAGAATAGTTATGATGAACAGTTGATGAGGGAGGAGGAATCCAGGAGAGTGTCTCAGAATTCTCAAGGCACCACTCAACAGGTGGAAACATTATGGATTGACACATGTGATTCGAATTTTCAATTTATCAAATTGAAATTGATGGCTACCAAATTGAAATAGGTCGTAAGAACTTAACCCCCCTGCCCTTCACATTTTTCATTCAATAACTGTTAGAAAGTCTTAACATGTTACCCTTCCCTCCATAAAAAAGGGAATGAGTATTTTAAAAAAATGTGATAGAAAGGGGGTTAAGTGCTAAAGGCCTAAAATAAATGGGGTTAATTGCAGCTTGGTGTATTTCATTCGGGCAAAGTGTAAAACTGCAAATAACTTTATTTTCTGGGTGATTTGTTGCAATTTATCCTTAAGGTTGTAAATTGCACAGGACGCGAGTAATTATCTTCAGTGTGATATCTTTGCTATCCTTCTGATACAATACTATTACAGGATGACTTAGAGTTCTTCTCAGAAGAATCCAGGCAGATAAAGTGCACAAAATGTGGCCATTTTCATATATGGATATGCACTACTAGAATTAAAGCCAGCGCAAGGTGGTGTCAGGTTAGAGCCTAGATGCAACTTGAGTCTTTTTGCAAATTAAATTTCTTTCTTAAATTCACATGTCGTTAGTCGGATTCTTAACTTTTTTGCTTTTGATTATTATGTGCTGGACTAGGATTGTTTGCAGTACCATCAAGCCAAGGACGGAGATGGATGGGTAGAAACTGGGTGTTCGCCACTCTTCTCAACTTCTCAGAAGGTTCTTTCATGTTGACAATAGTTTTCTCTTTCGGTTCGGTGTTTATATTCTCTTCATAATATAATATCCATGTTGAAATGTTGAATGTAGTTCCTTTGCTTTAATTTGTTGAGCTTTTGAATTCAAGAACACATTTGATTGCTAGTAAAGAAGTCGTATCTTGCTTTTCAGGTGGACATACCCCGCGCTTTTGCGTGTGCGGAAAGTAAAATATTTGATGTGTCTGAATGGGCAAGTTGTCAGGTCGGTATAGTTAATTAAATATCTCAGAAAAATTTAATGCAAAATAATCACAATTTTTTTCTTCTCCTGTTTTTTTGCTTCTCTTTCTTTGACCCAAAAAAAAAAAATCGTATGTTCTTCGAGCGCAGGGTATGGAGTGCAAACCTAATACTCACCGCCCAACCTTTATGGTCAACATGGTTAATTTGGACGAGTCAACGCAGAGATCTAACGCTTCAGAGTACCCATGGGGCTTGGATGCAGAGATGATCCCCGAAGAAGATGACTATGATTTGTTTCAGCAGGCATTGGCGGCCAGCCTTTTCTCCAAGTCGCCAAAGCGTAGGAAAAGCTGGAGCCCTTTTAAGATACACCATAAAAGTACGAGGCATTCGAGGAGATCCCCGTAATCAAATTACTGAGACTATATTTGCAGGCTTTTTTCGACTTCGAGGCCTTACTTTGGTGATCATTAACAAACAAATTGCATTGTACACCTGTACATAGATGGTCCTTGGTGGAGAACAGATTTTTTTTTTTTTTTCCCTGCTAATGCAAGTTTACGAAACACAAAAGATAAAAAAGACAAAAGGCATGGTAGGTACGGAAAAGAACATGGTATTACATACTGATCTTAAGATTCCGAGTGTTGTTATAACCCTGGAGCTTATCCTTTCTTAAAGTTCATTGGGAGGACAACAAGAGGTTACGCGAACATCGACAGGTCTCTCGGAGGATATAAGCTTGGTAGCAGAGCCTTTTGTTTACTCAGATGCCTCAGAGAAAAATACAGAGAAAAGCGAAAAGTTGGAATTTGAATATGACTGTAAATAGATCAAGAGTAATCTGTTGAACTTGAGTGTGCTGTGTTGTAACACATGATGTTGTACACTAGAGAGATAAGCTGGTAGAGGAAGTTGTTAATCCAGGCCTATTATGCTGAAATCCTCTTGTAAACTTCTGTATAGTTTACCGGCGAAGCGGATTCGATGTTTGATTTCTTGATGTTATCTTAGCATCTGCTGCATAATTTGGTCTGTTTGGATGCAAATCTGTTTAGCTGTAATCTGCTGTGATTCTTGTATCTTTTGAAGAAGTTTCAAAGGGTTTATTTGCTCAAAAAAATAGAAGTTATCACAATATCTTTTGCTGATAAGCATGTCCCTGATATGTTTGTTTGTATAGAAATTTTATTTTAGAAAATAAGATTAAGCAAGCAATAATACACAACAAGCTCTCAGCTCCAGCACTAGTTGGGAGTTTCAGAGAGTTTTCAGATGTCTCCAAGTTAGGATTCAAAATCAAAAAAGGAAAAAAGATTATGTAAAAGGCAGTTAATTAATAAAAAATAGGGATGGCCACTAGAATAAAATGCAAAATAACTTTAGCCATTTAAGTGGGTAAAATTAAATTTAAAATTTGAATAAAGCTATTAGAAGAAATACTGGTAGTATTTATTAGCTTCTCTTAACATTTTATCATTTAGCATATAGAGATAGAAGTTTTCAATTGAATTCAAAGTCTAAAAGATCTTCTTTTTCTTGTCTAATTTTTTTTAGGCTAAATTACAGAAAACCTCCCGGTCAACACCCGCTTTTTCACTTTCTCCCCTGTCATTCAAAAACCTACACTTTGCCCCATCAAAAAATGAAAAATGTTCACTTCGGCCCCCGTCGTCAGCGTTCCGTTAGGGTTCCGTTTAAATTATATTTTTTATACCCAAAATATCACTGAAAACCCTCATCTTCCTCCTCCTTCCTCATCGACATCCTCGGCCGCGCCGCCTCGCCCGACTCCGCCGCCTCGCTCTCGCCCTCGCCTTCGCGCTATCCGTGCCCAGATGCACGTCCTTGGCCTCCTCTACCCCTCACCCTCGCCCTCGCCCTCGCCCTCGCCCACCTCTCCGCCCATACCCACCACGATCTCCTCCCTAGAGTCGCCGAAATAAAAGGGCCGCGAGCATGCTGGAGGAGCAGGGGAGTAGGTGAGGAAATGGTGCTGCAGCTGGGGTCGAGAAAGGCGCCGGCGAAGATGCGGGATCAGTAGGTTGGGGGAGAAGACGAAGAAGAATAGGATAATTTGATCATTTATCACACTGTACCCCTCTGTGAATATTTTTTTTTTTTAAGAGGGCAAAGTGTAGGTTTATGAATGACAGGGGAAAAAAATAAAAAATCAAATTTTGACGGGAAGTTTTGTGTAATTTAGCCTTTTTTTTTATTCACCAAATGAGGATAACAACCTAAGAAACTGTTCTAGAAATCAGGCCAAAACTTTGGTCTTTTAGCTACAAAACTAATTTGGTTGGATAATAAGTTTCTTTGTTAAAGAAGCCAAAAATTTGGGCTTTGTAGCTACAAATCATATTTTGTTGGACCCACTTCTCCACTTTGTTTATCTCAAGAAACCATGGATCAAGCAATTATGATCATAGCTAATTATTTGGGTAGCAACTTTCCAACTAACACTAATGGTATACCAAAAGTGCCAAAAAAAAAAAAAAAAAATCTCAATTTGCTACTCTCTAGGATCATAGCTTTTCTTTTTCTCCCCTTCATTTATCCTCTTGTTGTAACAAAATGGAGAGTAAATTAGAAAATAAAAAGAGCTTCTAGACCTACATCGATGCCATACTTTTTAAGACTTAATTCGTCCACGAATAATCTTTCAAAATATAAGAAAGCGTGATTTCTGACTGCATTTTCACACACCAAGTCAGAAAAAAAATATCCTGTTTTCAGTGGTCAGAAACTAAGTGCAATAAGAGATTGGAAAATAACTTTAATGTTTGGATCAGTGTAATAAAGGTTATGCACTAGTTTCAAAAAGATAAAAACGTACAAAATTTATTTGAGTTATTGATCATTTTGAATCAGCTATTTGTCATTTTAAAATTTTGATTTTACATCTAGTCTTTCAATATGTTTGATTTGAGACAGTCAACAATACTTTCACTTAAAAAATTAAAACTAATTATTTATTTTAATAAGTTTATAGTTGTGAAAATTGTATTAAACAAAGTAACTAAATATGTAAAATTAGACGTTGTACTCAAACTTTATAGTAAAGTATCGTTGGTCGACTCAAATTAAAAAATTAAAAAAATTAAATAATAAAATTAAAATTTTAAAAAGTCATGCGCTTTTACTTTTCAAAAACCACCCACTCATGCCTCTCATAAACATTAAAGAAAAAAAAACATATATAATAAGATGCAAATTATTATTTAATTATTAAAGAATGGCAATCTGGTTAATATTGTCTTTAAGAAGGTCAATTTTCCACAAGTATCCACACTTGCATTGTACTTTGTAAAGATGCATAGTAACCCCTCAACTGTAGCATATTTTGCAAGAAACCCATTATTAATCTCTCTTCTAATTGCCACATTCTTAAGTTTATTGATTCTTTTGATTGAAATAAACTATTTTATCAATTAAATAAAAAATATCTATTATATTTATCAATTATTTTGTTAAATTTAATAGTTATGAATGCTGAGAATAGAGCAATTACTCTTATAAGTGATCTTAAATAAAACGAGAAAAAAATAAATAATACTAAAATTCTTGTCGAACACGAACTTTGTTAAATAACAATAATATTTTAATATTTTATAATCAATAAATACTATTATATCTAATGAAGTTGCAGAATTAATCAATTTTTGATGATGATGATTGTTATCTAAAATTGAGAGGGCATAAATAATGATACAATGGATCCGGGGTGGTGGAGCTTCTGCTCTGATCCGTCCTGAATGAAGTGATAAATAAAAATTAAAAATAAAAAAAATATAATTCGTCTCCAATTCGTCCCGATCCGTTAAGAAAATAGAACATGAGGTAGGTGATTTCTTTTTTTCGTCAATCTGCTCCGATTCGCTAAAAATTTTGCTTCTGTCCGTCCCGCCTCAAATCGAACGATAAATAAGAGCAAAAAGTAAATAAAAATCATGCCGTATTGGCTCCATCCGGACCATCCGCTAAGAAAATAGAACGAAAGATAGGAAACTCCTCTCATCCCCGGATCCGCCCGGTTTTCATCCCTAGCATAAATATTTTAAAATAAGTTGAAGGGTCAATTTCAAAACGAGGTGCACTTGAGGGGTCTCCGCGCATTTTTTTTACTTTAATACTTTCGAACGACTCCTCTCTCTTGCTTTGTCTTGTATCAGCCACCGACGACTCTCTCTCTCTCTCTCTCTCTCTTTTTCTTCGCCCAAAATTTCCGAACAAACCACAAATAAAGCGGAAAAAAAAATAAAAAAATCCCTCTTTTCGCTTCCCCTGCTCGGGAGTAGAGCGCGCGCGAGAGAGAGAGAGCGCGCGAAAAAGCTAGGTTTTCCGCGGGAAAGCAACGGTCGTGGCGGGAAATCCGAAGGGGATCCCCCGCTCCCCGCTCCCCCCTCCTCGGATGGAGCGGATCCAATCCGTGAGTCCTCTCACTCTCTATCTCTCTCTCTCCCCTCCTTTTGAATCTTGGGCTAGTAAAAAGGAGTTGACTTTTGTTTAATTCCGTGCACTTTTTTTGCTAATTTTTGGTGCTGGGGAGTGGTAGGTGGCTTCTTTATTGACAAGATTCTATCTTTTTCTCTCTTTTTTTTTCCACTTAAATTTGTAAATTTTGGTGATTTGATCCTTTTTTCGAACTTCGGAGTTGAGTTTTCCGTTGGATTTGGGAGTTTGATTTGATAGAAATTGGGTTTTTTTTTTTTTTTTTTATTGATGTTGATTGATGTAGTGGTTAATAAGTATCCAAAGCGTAATTTTTAATGCTTATATTAAATTTTTGGAATCACACTAATCTAGCTGAATTGGAGGAGAAATTGCAAAGAATTGTTAAGATAAGGGACAAATTAAAGGTTTTAAAGTTATTCTCCACTCAAAATTAGAAATTTTTATTGTATTTTGTGGATTTTGTTCCTTTGATTTTGGTGTTTAAGCTCCCCTAATTTTCGAAATGCAGGTCAGAGAAGGGGATTGTGAGAACTCAGAAGAGACAGTTTCTCCTGCTTTCTATGAAAGGTTCTTCCTTGATGTGGATTCTTATTGGGCCGACGAGGCCGCGGAGAAGATCACCCCAAAAGAGAGAGATTTAGCCATGCTGAAACAAAGATTGCATTCTTTAAGTTTTGATCCTTGGATAGGAAACAGATTAGGGTTTTCGACAGGGGCGGCGCAGAGCCTTTTCGATGGTAGAGTAGATTTGAGTTGCAGCGAACAGTTAGATAGGTTTAGATTCGCGGTGGAGGAGCAGCTTCAAAGGGTTAAGGATGATATCGAAGACTTGAAGAGCTCGAGCTCGAGAGATAATTTTAATGTTAGTCGGAAGAATTTAGGGTTGCAAAGTGTACTTCCGAGAGCGAAAATTGATCGGAAGTTGGTCGAAATCGACGGAAAAGTCGACGGGCTAAAGGCATTACTAGATTTCGGTTTCGATCAAATTAACGAAATGTTCGACTTGGTGAGAAATTCGGTTTGCGAACTTCAATGGGAGCACGAGTTGCAAAAAGAAGTCGGCGGTGTCGTGATTCAGAACTATGTTAGGGGCCTTCAAGACGAGTTTGAAACTCGGTTATACGAACAAAGAGGTCTTATAAACAGTTTGAATATGTATCGGGAGGAAAAGGTTGGCGAACTTACTTCGATGCGCGAAGAACTCGACGCTGTTAATAAGTCGCCGATGAAGTTAGAAGCATTTATTATTCACTCCAATAATACCCAGGAGTGTTTTGAAGATGTGAGTATTACAAAATGGAGAGATCGCCTTTTGCTGCCTCTTCACGACGAAAATGGAAATGGAACTCCTTTGATGGAGAAGTCCGCGAGTGCTAGAGAAGTCGTGTTGGACTATGCCGATCTTCCCCTTTTGAAGCACATGAAAAAGGAAGAAGTGGGGATTTACTTTAGAACGGAAATGACCAAGGTGAGGCGACAGCACGAATTGGCTTTGCAAGAGAAGACGGAAGAGTTGTTTAGAGTCAAGCGAGAGTTCCTCAAGGAGAAGCGCTTATTGTTTTTCAGGAAAGATAAAGAGATTGAATTCCTAAGGAAGGTAATTTCCGACGTCGTCTCAAAGCTAGATGCGATTCTCTTGAAGAAAGTAAATGCGCCTGTAAACAGTAATGATAATGATGAAGTATGTAGATTGAAGGGAAAAATCGATTCCCTAGTTTTTGATAATCAGTGCCTTCGAGGTTCGCTTGCAGATAAGAGAAAGGAGGTCAAGCACTTGCTGTCTCAGGTTTCAGATGCAGCAAGAAAAATGTCAATTTACTCATTATCAGAAGCGAAACTTCGGAAACAAATCAAGAAACTAAAAGGGGGTTTGGAAGACCAACAGATTGAAGTTAGCATTAGAGACGACTTGCACCAGGTTTTCTTAAGAGAACTTATTGATGATTACAGAAGCAATATAGAGGATCTAAAGATTCAGAGTGATGTTCGACAAGCCGAATTTGACCTACTTCACCATGAAATTAATAAACTGAGCGATGAAGTGAAAAAGCAAGAGATACAAATAGGAGATCTGAGGACTGAATCGGACTTGTGGAAGAGGAGGTTCGATGAGAGTTTGCAGCAAATTCGTAAATATGAGGCAGAGATTGATACGCTAAACCAAAAGTTAAACAGTGCTTCGAATGCTTTGGAGGAAAAGAAGAAGGACAACTGCATACTTAGTACTATTATTGAGGGGAAGGAAAAGGCATTATTATCATCTGCGACAAGGGAAAAAGATCAAGAAAAGCAGTTGAAATCCATAGTTATGCTCATTACGGAGCTGTCAAAAGTATGTACAGATGCAGAAAACAAAATGGTAGAGAAAATTCAAAGATTTGAAGATAGGTACTTGCCTTCTACTTCAGTCCTTTCACATGCGCTATCCATTTAACTCGTAGTTTTAACCTTGAAACCCGTAGTTGTTGCTTTTGGATTAGCAAATACGATTTCAAGTTAATACCAATAATTGGATGAACTGAGATACTTGGTGTTTAATTCGCAGGTTGGAAAATCTAAGCCGTCAGTGCGATTCAGTTGTGCAACAAGCAAATTCACTAAATAAGAAGGGACTCTGGTACAAAGAAATGCTTGAAATCAGATGTTCCGACCTCCAAAAGGCTGAAGCTGAGGTATCACACCAATGTCTTAATTTACTAAAATCTGATAGTAGAGGTTGTCGGAAGTAACAACCCTTGTATCTCACAGTATAGTCATTTTGTCCTTGGTTCTATTTTTGAGAAGCGTCATCAGTTCTATTGACATGCAACTATTTTGCATTTCTCGAGAGCTGCAATCGAATTCAGAGTTGGTTTTTGCCGTTACTTCTAAATTTTTTCTTTGTGATGGAGTTGATGAAAATAT
The DNA here is from genome assembly GCA_016920855.1 of Puya raimondii. Taxonomy (NCBI): domain Eukaryota; kingdom Viridiplantae; phylum Streptophyta; class Magnoliopsida; order Poales; family Bromeliaceae; genus Puya; species Puya raimondii. Next base: position 48,632,252 of record JABWPP010000050.1, on the reverse strand, counting down.
CTTATTTGGTCTAACATAGTAAAGCTTCTATACATCTGACGATTGTCGATTCATTATAAACATAAGTCTCAGGCGTGTTACAGATCTGCATTATATCATGCCAATATCTCCCATCTGCATGGCATGTCTCCATTTGTCGAGTAGGAGCAGTCCATCTATTTGATGGATAAGGATCTTTTACAATTTTATGGTGGATAGTAGTTTATTTAAGCCAACATAAACGCGCATAACTGTTTGACTTTGACTTAGCAAGTAAACTAAAATCATTTAGTTATACATTGTAGTTTTTCCTTTTACATATTATACATTGAAGATCTTGATTTATTTTTTATTCTTTGTTATTTAGGTTGATTTGTTGGGGGGCAAGGTTGATACTCTCTCGAGTCTTCTTGAAAAGATACACATTGCGCTTGGTCTTTACCCTACATTGTCTCAACACTATCCAGGGGTGAGAATTCCATCTATGGTTTGCTTCCATATCAATTATCTGCAAGTTAATGTTTATTCTCATGTAAAGTTGTCGTGATACTGCGGCTTTGTCTCTGAATTTTCACGCATATATACTGCAGTTCCGTTTCTGCAGCTAAACATGAATCTAACAACACATGATTTTTTTTATTTTTCCTCCTAACACTGAAACAATAAAGTCATTTTATGAGGTGAAATCGTCATTTCATAATACGAAACCTAACTTACAATTTGGTTCTATGTGCAGTTACTGGACAGTTTCGTGAGGACTTGTAAACTCGTTACGAGTTTGAAAAGCAATCAGAAGAGAGAAAGAAAAGATACAACGTAAACTTCGGATCTCGAAAACAATCTCTCTGCGTCCGCGGACTAAGTTGCACATATTTGATCTTCCACAGAATCTGGGCCAATAAAATGAGGCTAGATATTGTTTCATAGTTATATTGGTATCAGCTATATTCAAATTTTGCATATAGTGGGGACTTCTTTTGTTAAATTATAGCCTAATAAGTGAGGTTTTTTTTTTTCTTCTTTGTGAGGGGGTTGATAATTCTTTGTTTTATTTATATTTTATGTATAGGAAATTTTAGATTTGGGTTAAATATTGTAAAATAGCACGATTTTGGGGGCATGTTCTGTTATTTAGTATATTGTAGAAAGTTAGCAGAGATTTTCCGAGCAATGTTCGATTGAATCTTGTGAGATTTTAATTTCAAAGCCTGTAGTTGTTTGTAAATGTGAAGCAACTAGACTTCGAACTTGAAATTTTCGATACCAACTATCAAATTTTTTTATCATTTGCGCTACGGACGGTCAGCGATGCAGAAACTTTTGATGAGCTTTTTTTATGGCTAAGGTCCCGTTTAGATGCACAGTTAAAAAATTCTATGTTAGTAAAGCTGTGCATTCGAATTAAAAATACTATCCCAACTTCATTTTGGCACAATATTTTATGCAAGAAGGTAATTGAGACGTGACTAAAATTACGTAAAATAAAAAATACTAGGTCAAATCAAATTATTTAGCTAATTACTTATTTTAAATTAATAAATATAAACTTAAATGAATAATTATAAATGATTTACAATTTGGATGATAAATATAAATTTTTTAAATTTTGAATGACTATTTTGTAAATGGACGAAAGTACATGTGCTTTTGGTGTATTTAATCCTATGGACAGAGCTGCAATCCAGTGAGCGGTGGTGATTGAAAGCTACAAAGGGGTGGAGGGACCAGATGCAATGCGGTCTACGGATTACATGGTGAACCAGGTCCAGTGAAATAGTTCGTATGAGCGCAACGCATCCTTTGGGTTTTGACTTTTGACTCCCTCTGATTCGATCTGATCCGTCGAATCCCATTTCTCTTCCTCTCTCCGCCGCTGTTCATCATCTCTCCCTCCCATTTCCCCCACCCAGGTGTGAAGCAGAGTCCACTCTTTCTTTTATCTAATTCCTACTAATTTCTTTTTTTTTTGGGGTAATTTATAGATCTAATTACTTCTTTTCTTCAGTTGATAGTGCTAATTTTTTTCCCCCTGTTTTAAGATTTTTTTTTAAATTTTTTTGGGGAAAGGGGGGATTTGTGTGTGGTGTTATTCCACCTACTTCGGAGGGAAAATTTGCTTTTGTTGGTTATTTTCGTTGATATTGAAGCAAGGCTTAGATGATTCATTTCATAGGAAAGTGTCATTTGTTGTAAAATTTTTCTTTTTGTTTTTAATTTTGTTTTAATGCATCAAACCCTATCATTTTTGTCATTTAAGTGGGAATATTATACGAATTGGGATGTGGAATGTTTCTTAGGAGGTTTATTTAATCTGTGAGGATTAAATTTATTGAAAAAAAGCTCTTGTGAAAATCCTCTCAAGGAACTGGGCCTAATATTTTCCTTTCATGAGTTAATTTTGTCCTAATTTGATTGTAAATTATGGATTTTGCATATAAATTTGCCATCAGAATTGGTCCTTTATAATGCCCGCGTGGTCGAATACTAGATGTTATATCTTTGTTGTTTGATATTATTTGATATGCTCGCTGATTCGCATGTTGTCATGTATAGTGCTTGAAATACTATTGTTGTAGTTAGGGGAGCTTTTATATACAAGTAGAGTTTAATTCATAAATAGAATCAGATTTCTTTGTTTCCTTTTTTATTTTATTTTTCCTCCTTTGTTTCTACTGTAATAGTTGTATTATCTAAACCCAAAACTTGAGGTTTTCTTTTTGATTTGAAATGCAGGACGAAAGGCGGTTGATGGACGCCGCATGTTTCTCTTTTGCGAGGACTAGCCAATTTGTCAACAAACATATTACTTTCACTCCCGGAGTACTCTTTGCATCTAAAATCACAAAATTTAGCACCTTTTCTCCGTCCAAAGGCACAGTTTGCGTATCCTTTTCCCTTTTTCACAGTTGTTTTTTCTCTCTTCAATTTTTCCTTGTCTTAAAGCCGTAACTTTTAAGAATTTGGCAATGTTAGGTTGCAAAGGTCTCAGTATCAGGAGCTCAATGAAGTCTTATAGATTGTCCGAGTTAAGTGATGCTGAGGTTGATGGCCTCAAGGCTCGTCCTCGCGTAGATTTCTCCTCGATTTTTAGTACGGTAGGATTACATATTCTTTCCAGGAAGTGGAAATCATCGATTCATTTCACATGAAAGTGATTGTTTAGTATTAATGATATACTATTTTTTAATTAGGTGACGCCAATTGTGGATGATGTTAGGATAAGAGGGGATGCTGCAGTTAAAGAGTAGGTGGATCTTTTCTGTTCTTTTTTATATTACTATACTTCTCAATAAACTCATCAGCAGCAGTGAAGAAAATAGTCGTTCTGCAGCTGATGCTCTTGTTGTAATATGTTTGCAGTTACACCAGAAAATTCGACAAAGTCGAGCTTGTTAAAGTAGTTGACCTTGTCAATGATCTACCAGATCCAGAGGTGGGCTATTCGTAATATGAAATATATACATATATTTTAGCACTAAAAGCCATACCTATATTTCCAATTATCTTTTATAATGTCCCAGAGAATAAGAAGTGTAAAAACTATGATTTTCATGCATAAGTACATGTGATGAAACAGTTGCAGTTAACCTTAAATGATAAATTTATAGAAGATATAAATAGTTGACATTGTACAATGTAGCTTGATCCAGCTGTGAAGGAAGCATTCGATGTAGCGTATGAGAATATCTATGCATTTCATGTTGCCCAAAAGATTCCAGAGAAGATTACTGAGAATATGATAGTAAGCACAGTCCTTTTTCTTTTGTTTTCTTTCTTCGTTTTTTTCCTCCGGTTGATTCATTTTGTTAATAACAAATGTGTGAAGGGTGTGAGGTGTAAAAGAATAGCACGGAGCATCGGCTCTGTGGGGCTTTATGTTCCTGGCGGAACTGCAGTTTTACCTTCTACTGCTTTGATGCTTGCAGTGGTATGCTTGTGTCTTGTTTAGACCTTTTAAGAGATTCAATCTTTTCCACTACCAGTCCAAAGCATCTACAGGGTGCACCTGGTTGATGTTGTTTACTTATTTATTTTTTCCCACCAGCCCGCACAGATAGCTGGGTGCAAAACCATTGTTCTTGCGACTCCCCCACGTCCTGATGGTAGTATTTGTAAGGTATCCTTCATGGCTCGCTTAATTGCTGCTATCGTTTATACAGATTTTAACGTCATCTTTACACTTTTTCCAGGAGGTTCTATATTGTGCCAAGAAAGCTGGTGTTACGCACATACTTAAGGCTGGTGGAGCTCAGGTAGAAGAAATTTCAAGTATTTTGTTGTGTAAAAGACTCCTTGTATACAGTTCTTAACACACTCTACCTGCAGGCCATCTCAGCCATGGCTTGGGGAACTGAGTCGTGTCCAAAGGTATTAACGTCTACTCTTTAGCTCATTTACAATTGAGAGATTTTACATAGCTTCGACTTTATGTTCTCTTGCAATTTTGACATGGAGCTTTGGGATCAATTGAGGCTTTTATTTCGGTTGTATGTTGAACATGCATTAGAACAAGTAACTTGCAGCATTTCTCATAATTTCATTCGCCTGTGGAATCAACTATATCTCCAGTATTTTAGGCAGTTGGCAGATTGAATTGAATGTTGATACATTCTCACTGATATTAACTTCTCGTCTGGTAGCTTACACTTGAGAAATGTGCATAGGTGGTGCTATTTTAGCGCATTTCTTATAGTGCAGTCAGTGTAGTTATTTTGTTAACCGAATTGCACCCAGAAGACATTATATATATATATATATATATTTTTCCTCCTGTTGCAGGTTGAGAAAGTTTTTGGACCAGGAAATCAGTATGTTACAGCTGCGAAAATGATACTCCAAGTACGATCCTTTGTTCCCTTTACTTTGCTGCTTTCTTTTGCGATAAAAAGAATAAACTGATCAACCATGTGGATTAGCAGAATGCAACAAATTGAGTTAATAATACCTATATTTCAAGTTGCCCATTACAAGCTAATTCATGTGATATTAGTATTTTATTTCTTCTAATATTATTCTAAAATAATTTATCCGGTTCTGTGCCTTCTGCTGCAGAACAGTGAAGCTATGGTTAGTATAGACATGCCTGCAGGCCCTTCGGAAGTTTTAGTCATTGCTGACAAACATGCCAACCCAGTTTATGTAGCCGCAGATCTACTCTCTCAGGTGCAAATCTTTTTTCACTTCTTTTATTATCAGTTAGTATAGCTTCTACATGACATGCGTTTTCTTCTGTACAATGCCGTTTTGCTTTCGCTAGGCACCCTTGCTTATTCTGCATGTTATGTAACACATAATTAGGAAAATCATTTGAAATATTAATATTTATAGCTTCGCAAGTTTATCTATGTACATTTCTCCCCATGAAATCTGAATTTTCATGAACAAAACTTCCTTTGATACAGGCCCATGTACCGACAAAAAACACCCCTTCAAAAGCTTTTTCTAATTCAAAACCAATACCAACTTCTCCCCATGAATTTGATGCCTTTTAAGGATACTTTTGTAACAAAACTGCACTGCTAACGGTTTATATGAAATTTCTACACCAAGTGCCCGCTAAAATGCAAATTAAAGCATTTCTTTGTGTAGTTGATGTTTCTTTATGAAGTTCCAGAAGAACAGAATGTAGAGCATTGGGTAGCAATGAGTTGAGAAAGTAAGCTTTGACTAGTTATTCCGTCATTTTATGGCGCCTAAGTTGTTGTCGGCTGGTCTTATAATATTTCAGGCGGAACATGGCCCGGATAGTCAGGTGGTTCTTGTCGTAGCGGGAGATGGCGTGGATATGGGCGCAATCGAAGCTGAGGTCAGCAAACAATGCGCATCCCTTCCTAGAGGAGAATTTGCTTCGAAAGCACTTAGCCACAGCTTCACAGTGTTCGCCAAAGATATGGTTGAGGTTGGTTGTTTGACCCCCTGTCATATATCTAGCGAAGTTGTTCTGTTTTACAAGAACAATATTTTCTCGGAGAAGAAACTATTTCTGCTGATTATTGGTTTTAATTTTCTTATCTTATATGGCTTAAGTTTGCAATCAAATTTCCGTCATAGTATGGTCACGTAATTATGATTGTCGGACCATGTTCGTTATCTCGATGGCAAATGGCCACCAAGAGTTGGATATTCAATATCGAATTTGTTAGCAGGAATACTCGAACGCTCTTTTAAATTTTGCAGGCAATTTCCTTCTCGAACTTGTATGCTCCCGAGCACTTGATCATCAATGTCGAGGATGCGGAGAAATGGGAGGGCCTCATCGAGAACGCAGGTGACTGCGCTATATGCAATCAATCGGATTGTTTCGATCATGAAAAAGCACGAGATTTGTGCGCAGGCTCACTTCTATTTTTATCCTTTTTTTTTGTCGCAGGGTCTGTATTTTTAGGGCAATGGACTCCGGAGAGCGTCGGCGACTACGCGAGTGGGACGAACCATGTCCTTCCGACATACGGCTATGCGAGGATGTACAGCGGGGTGTCGCTAAACTCTTTCCTCAAGTACATCACAGTTCAATCTTTATCCGAGGAAGGGTTGAGGAGATTAGGGCCGTACGTGGCGAAAATGGCGGAGGTCGAAGGGCTAGAGGCCCACAAGAGAGCAGTTACCCTTCGGCTGCGGGAAATCGAAGCTGCTTTAGCTGTTTAGTGATTTTGCAACCTCTCATCTCATTTACAGATCTGTAACTTTATAACATCATTAAACCTGTGAGAACGAACTTATTTGTGGGATTTTTCCCTCTCCCAAACCATTTGTTCTGCAGGAAATGCTTCTTTTTGGTTAAAGTTGTAGTTTATGCTGATGGAGATTAGAGCAGATCCTGATGTAATGAACTAATTGAAATGTTGGGTTCTTAAAATGTCTTTTTTGAGTCTTTTTTGGGTTCTTAAAATCTCTCTTTTTGTACCAATCAATCCTAGACATTATTAGCATCTCAAATACGTACAAATTTTTTGTATGATTATTCAATTAAGTCGAAAACTTTATTACAATGATTTTGTAGATTACTCAAAACTTTTAGGTCGGTAACATTTTAGCTTTCAAATTTAATATTTAATAATTTTTTGCTTGAAATTTTTAGATTGTTATAGCTAAGTTTTACTTATATAATTTATTTGAATAAATAGTGGTATATTGTTGATGTGATAGTAAAATGATCGATAATATGATAATAATTAAAATATTATATAATAATTAAAGTTTGAGCATAATTAAAATATTATATAATAATTAAAGTTTGAGCATCAAAGTGTCGTACCCTAAACCCAATCGCTGACTAATTTTTATAAATATTTTCAACCAAAATTAAAAGAATCATTTTAAAATTTTGAATATATGCATATGATTTTTTTTTTCTAGTTTTAAATATTTGAATCTAAGCTAAAGCACGATGGTTACTGCTTTTGATCTCCTTCACTACTCTCCTCTCTCTCTCTCTCTCTCTCTCTCTCTCTCTCTTTTGCGATTCGTTCGCGTCGGATCGGAGCTCCGGCGATCGTCGCCGCCGCACAATGCAAACGCCGGCGGAGGATCGCGGCGGCGCCGCCGCCGAGGAGGCGGCGGCGGGAGGAGCGCGGCGGCGGTGCGTGAGCTGCGGCGCGCGCGTGGGGGCGCTCTTCGTCCAGTACTCCCCGGGCAACATCCGTTTGATGAAATGCGTAAGAGACTCGAACGAATCCCTCCTCCTCTTCGATTGCTGTATCCACATTCTCCGAGTGTTTGCGCTCAAAATCGTGTCGTATGATCCGCAGGATACGTGTAAAGCCGTTGCCGATCCCTACATCGAGTGCGAGTTCATGGTTCGTAAGCCCAAAAAAGAGGAAGAAACCCTAAATCTCGCCTCTTTACTGATTAGTACTCTTTTTTTTGTTTCCCCCCCTTTGTATTGTTTAGTAGTGTAATTTAATAGTGGTTTTTTCCTGAAAAATTAGGTTTTTCTCTGTGATTTTTTTTTTTTTGGTTATTGGGTATATTTTAATCTCGACAGCATAAATTTCTTGATTTTATAGCTTATCTTTGCTTGTTATCTAAGAAAATGCCTTTTTTAATTCGTTGAGATGCTAAAAAATGGCAATTTCTATTACCAGATTATTTTGATCGATCTGATTCTGCACAAGGAAAAGGCATATCGTCATTTGCTATTCAATATGCTGAATCTAGAATCCGGCGACATCATGGTATGATATCAATGAGACACTTATGAAGCTTTTAATACAAATTTTTAGCAATCTTTTATGCTCTGTAATTTGACTTACTATTTCTGAATTACTATAACATCTATATCTCTCATTGTACTATGACATCTATATTTCCCATTCTATTTGTTTTCTCTTGGTCTTTTGATCTCTTCATGTGAATTGAGATACAAAGATTACTTTGCATCTTACTAAGTGCAGCAGCCCGAGATGTGAATCACTTTTCTATTCAAGATACCTTTATAGTTCAATTTTGTCTCATGTACTGAAGTTCTCTAACACCTTCTTCGCTAATCTGGGGTTGGTAATTATTGTTCAAAACAAAACATGTCTGTTTATTGACTTTTTTTTATTTTTGAGAAAAGTTTATTGCTATTGTTGTCTCTATTTTCCCCTTGAGTTGACAAAGTTTTTTTATTTAGTGAACAAAAGAATCAATATTCTAGCTGGGCACTGACTATGTTGTTGGTTCCTGTGTGCCGTACCTCGCTTATTTCTGCTAAAATGTTTTGTGTCGGTATAGATACTCAATTTAATATACTAAGATGTTACTAGCTTATCCTGATTATTTGTGCATTGCTTATTTTTATTACTACAGTTTAATGTGCTATTTTGTGCTCAGAATTTACTTATCCTATATAATCACTTTATACTGTGTCTTCAGGGTATTCTTGGCTATGACTTATCGTCTTGTGTTTGCAGGGAATACTGCAAAAGTCATGTTTAATTTATATTCTTTTGGATGCATGTATCCTTGGGTGTTCCTTTCATTTTTCTTAGTGTTCCTTAGTATCATCAGTTTTCCAAAAGACACGTACTTTATCTACTTTGTTCAAGCTCCTTAACAATTTAAGTCAGGATTTCTTTCTTAAAAAGCAGTAAAGACGACTGGGATTTTTCTACGAGCCTTCCTTTTGCTATTTGGACTTGTGGAAAGGTGGTTCAATTCTTGCCGAAGCCAAGAATATGTTTTATTCATTTTATAATGCTTAATTAGCTGCTTTGCTTTTTTTTTTTTTTTAAATCTGTTTGGCAGGTACTGATGAATGTATTGTTGGGAAGCTTTGTATTTATGCTTATAATATTTCTTGCAATGAGGTTTTTCCTCAATTTGTCACTTGATATGGCCAGGTAATAGTTTACCTTCTGTTCCACATTTAGAATCTTACATGTAATTCTGTTGATAAATCTTCTGTTTTCTCTATTCTTACGGAAATTGTGGTAGACTGGGTCTGTGCTGTAATGCATCCAATAATTGTTATATATTGTTGCAAACAACTATGCACTGGAACTCCATATGTTTATAATTACTTGATCTTTTGTATCAGCAACTAAATGATTACTAATAAACAGGCCTTTAGATTTCATATTTTGTTCGTTATTTAGAGCATTTTGTAATTATTCAGGTACAAAGAGGTTTTGCTGGCCATCCTCATTTCAAGCTACTTCAAGTTGTTTCCTATATTAATGATGGTAAATGTTAGCCTTTAGTAACAGTATTTCATTGAAAAAGTTTTCTAATGTTTCACTTCTACACTATTTTAACGAAGATTTTATTTTATTTTACAGATTTGGGAGTTTCCATCTTCTGTTCTTTTCATTGTTGAGATTTTTGTTCTCTCGTCAAATACAGTGGCTTTAAGAGGTGTGAACTAGGTGTTCTTAAGAAAACAAATTTGACGCTCTTTTCCTTCAAATAGAATTTAGTCAATGTAGTACTATGCAATTTCTTCATGCACATAAGCAGATGCTTTGTAGGTCGTATAAGGTCCCTTTAAGTTTCACTCTATGTAAATGGCTATAGAGGAAGTTAGCTATGGTACTATTTGTGAAGGATAATTTCACAACTAAAGCCTTGTAAAACGTTGTTATTTCATCGACCTTGTAAAACATTGTTGTTTCATCGAATATTTCCAGTTTCTGACTTTTTGATCTTACTATTGCAGAATCTATTTAAATTGGCACAGACATGATCAGCATAGGTTTTATTTGAGCCTTTTACTCTTACCTAAATCTTAATCCTGTATGAAAATGGCATGAATCGTCAATAAAAATAGCTCGTCTTTGATTTTGACGAGAGAGAAGATCCCCCCAGTGCGGAGGAGTACCTTCCTCTATTTAAAAATGAATATATACATATATGTTTTTCCATGTATACACTAGGTGCATATGTAGCTATGTATGTATGTACTTATGTAGTATGTACGTTAAGAAGATGCAGCAATGCACTGCTATAGGATTGCTTGATCACAGGGGGTTGTTATTCGTCTTTTACTTCAGATGAGTTTTCTTTAATTATTTTGCTGCTTTAATTTCTTACTCTGAATGTTGTCAATTTCATCTTTACAGTTGTAACTCAATCGCCAATTGCCCGTTGTTTTGGAGTATGCTTTGTAGCACATGCAACGAAGTTCTTTACTGAATATTGCCTGCTGCATCAACTATATGGTTTGTATTAGGTGCACTAGATACTTGAATGTTTACTTATTGAACTTTCCCATATTTTATCTCGAACCCTCATCAGTATCAGGTTCTTCAGTTGAAAATTTTGGCTTGTACAGTTTAAATCATGAGGGGTTATCATACTTATCTGTATCTTTATCTGTATTTCTTCTGTCAATAACTAATATTAATATATTATTTAAAGAACTTTAGGTTTTAGCTTATGAAACACTGCATCATCTCTTACTGTTTCTTTTATACTGCAAATGGTAGTGGCATAGAGTAGGAATGATGAGTAAGTTCACATGTTGCAATTCACCATCAAACAGTTGGTAGTTTCCAGCGCCATTCTATGCTCCTTTAGGTATAACAGCAATCAGTGCATGTTTGCATTTTAGAGTAGTTGGCGGGTGCATTTAGTCTCCCAGTGTATCTCTAGTGTTTGGTAGCAATTTTACTATTTTGATGCTTATGTTTGCCAAATGGATTGGCTTTTTGTCATTTTTTTATTTGCTAGGTAGCTAAATTTGCAGTGTTCATATCTTGAGAAGTTTAACCATAAGATTTTCTGGTTCTTTGGTTTTGTAAGTTGCTACGAAATAATTGAGCAAATACACATTTAGATTCAATGGATACATTTGATCTTCACTGTTTAGATTCAATATGAAAAGGTGGAGTTTTTATTATTGTATGCTCTTTCAATCATTGAAAAGAGTATGAACTATCTTAATACGGTTTGTTTTTTGAGACAATGAAAGATTCTTTCAATTTCTAAATTCGATCCAACAGAAAAAAAAAAAACACCACAATATATATATTCTTTTCTTCTTTGGACCATCATTAAATTGCTTAATGTAACAAATAGGTTTGCCTCACTACACATAAAACTACAGCTTTTATCATGTGATAAACATGGCCTGTTCATGCCCTTGTGATTTTCATGTTTCTGATAAGAATTGCGAGTCGAAGCACAGAGATCGATATCGATGTCACCGTAAGTTGCAGCCACCTATTAATCAAGGCAAATAGTTTTCCCTCTTTAGCTTACATTTCCTAATGCCTATATGGCTTGGTGATTAGATTGTTTGATGCATTTTTGTTTCTCCAAACCATTCCTATTACTCCCCTAATTAACTTTGGTATATCTTATTTAAGGAAAAGGGCCCAGTTAGCAACTGTTGAGAGATTTGAGAGTGTGCATGAGACAATGAGGAGACTAAAGCAAGACTAATATGTTGGTTTATTATTTGAGGTGACATTAATATCTTGTGACATTGATGGACAAGTAGATACAAGGTAACAGGGATTTTTCATAAATTAATCAAATAATTTCCTCTTCATTTAGATTTCATCATCTCCTTTGTTTCTATTTTAGTTTTATGGAGTGATAGAAGATATTGTCCTCTAATTGATCTATTTTGCATAGTTCCTAACTTTTCTATTTTGTGTTGGTGTGACATTATGTGATCAGAAGGTAGTTGTCAATCTTAATGAAATGCTGTAGATTTATTTATTTTTCAGTGAAGTTCTCATTTTTGTTAAGCTTCAGAATTTCTATGATGGCTTCTGTATTTTTCTTGTGCAATTTAAACTATATTATTATTTTATCAGCTTCAAGATTTGCTACTTGTTAGACATAATGGTTTTGATACAATCATTATTGGGCATAGTCAAGTGTATAAAATTTGGAACTGATAATTACTTCTCCCAAAGGAAAGAAGGAAAAAAACAAACAAATATTGACAAATAAATCTTATACCCCACAATCAAATATTTAACATGCCTATGAACATGACCCTACATATTGCAGTTGTCAAAGGGTTTGAATGGTTGGTAGCTAAGATCCCAAATTCGAATCTTATTTGCTTTACGTTTCTAACTGAGTTAATTTTTAAAATGAACTAAGCGGGTATCTTGCTATTTTTCTCAAAACAATTTGTGTTTTTCAGTTACTGCTTCAAGTGTAGAAGCTGTTCCAGGTCCAATATGAACTAGAGAACCTCTCTAAGAGGTGGAGCTAGGATCCTATGCTTTCGAAAGTACGTAGGGTTTCGTGTTTGTAAGTTGTTTTCGATTATAGAGCATCCGATTCGGCGATCGATTCTGTTAGACATGATCTACGCTATTGAAACTATCTAGAAATTAAATTTTATAATTTTTTGACTTTATTTGCCTACTGAACGAGTAGCCTCGAAATGAACAATTGAAAATAAAAATCTCATAAAAAATAGTGATAAAAGATTTAAATTTCAAATCAGAAGAATTGATCTTGCTATTGATGTTAAGTAGAATTTTTTATAAAAGTTTCATGTAATTTGAATTGTTCTACACTGTTGAATTTAAAAACGTGCCGCATCGACCGTTAAAAAAATTATTTTTGAAACCTTTTGATCACTTAGTAAATAATGTTGAAAAATTATGAAATTTAGTTTCTAGATAATTCTAACAGCATAGATTATGCCTACGGAGCCGATCGTCAAATCGGATGTTCTATCATTGAAAATAACTTACAAGCATGGAGATCTCCGTACTTTCGAAAGCATAGGAGATCTACTCTTAAGAGGTGTATGTATATCCCAATGTTCTTTTGTGAAGGGTGATTAAGTAAGTAGATATTTTCTTTTATAAGTAATTAGGAAATCAACTTTTAACCTACCCATCACCAGTTCCTTATTTCTGGACCATCAAATTCTCCTCTCTCTCTCTCTCTCTCTCTCTCTAGTCTTTTTAAGTGCTTTTATAAAGACCCTCACTAAACTTTGCTTATAAGATTTGTTTCTGTTGCAATTGATTGCAGAGATATCTTAATTAACATCCTTCCCCTCAGTGGGGAAGGTCATGAAAACCTAATTCATAGCAAGTGAGCATAAAAAATAAAAGGCACTTATATGAATGATGATCAACAAGAACCAAGAGAACTTTTAAAAAAAGCGAAAAGGAATATAATAAATTTTAAGCTAAATTACAGAAAATTTTCTGTCAATATTCGCTTTTTTATTTTCCCCCTGTCATTCAAAAATCTACACTTTGCCCCCTTAAAAAATAAAAAATATTCACTTCGTCTTTCGCCGTCAGTGTTCCGTTAGGATTCCGTTTATATCTTATTTTTTATACCAAAAGTACCTATGAAACCCTCATCCATGCCCACACATATGCCCTCGGCCGCCGCCTCGCCCTCCACTGCCGCCTCGCCCTCCGCCGCCTCGCCCTCGCACGAAGTCGGAGTTGGGGTCAAGAGAGGCGTGGGCGAGGGTGCGGGATGCGGGATGAGCAAGATTGGGGCGGAGGAGATGAAGAAGATGAGGGTATTTTGATCATTTTGTCACACCGTACCCCCATATGAATATTTTTTATTTTTTAAGGGGTTAAAATATAAATTTTTGAATGACAGAGGGGAAAGTAAAAAAGCGGGTATTGACAGGAAGGTTTATGTAATTTAGCCTACATTTTAATTTATAGTTTTATATAAATCACTGATTAGGAGAATTCCCAAAGGTCCACAAAAAGAAAGGCCTATTGATAGTATGCCACATATCACTTAGACAATGTGATATCTATAAATGATCATAATCATGTGAAATAATGTAACAACCCCATAGTTTATGTACTGCTAAATCAATTAAAGGTTTCTAAAAGTGCTTATTTTGGGCAAAGCTTTTGGAGACTCTGGGTTAATTTGTATCATATACTGTAATTTCCTAACAAATTTAGATATGGCAAAGACATTTTCAGGGCTGTCTAAATCTTAATACTAAAACAATAAGCAAAACCCAATGCCTAATCACAAGATTAACGTCGAAAAATTGACGATTAAGAAAATAATCTTAAATTAGGAGATGATGTACACCTATTAACTAATGTGTTAACTAAGCACAATATCTTAAAAGAATAGTGAGACTATATAACTACTTTTATGCTCTTTGGAGACAATTAACTACTAACTAACTCCTCCCACATCTCCTTTGTAATGTTTTGCCCACATGCTGCATTTTTTTTCCAAAATTCTGGGACTAATTTATATTAGTCGGTTTCTACTAAGTTAAGTAGCATCATATATTCAAATATTTTGGAAACTTTAGGTCCTGTTTGGATATATTGCGATATAATTTTTCTTATTCAAAAGAGAAAAGATGATTTAGAGGTCGGATATACTATTCAATCACAGACATCTAATCACATTTTTCATTCACCAAATTATACAGTCTTCGTGAGTAAATTAAATAGATATATGTCATATAAAATATTCATGCAATCCAAACGAGACTTTAGTTTGGCTTACAGCCTTATGATTATAGCAGAATTGATATTAATTTTTGCATCATATTAATAATCACTGTTTAAAGCAGTTCGTTGTTATCTTGAAGGCCAATTTTTCAGGCTTGAAATTCGATTCATACCTTACAGTCGTACTTTGAAAGAAAGGGGGTTCGAGACCCTAGTAAATAGTAAAATGGGTAAATTACACTTTTGGTCTTCAAACCATGAGGCGCATGATATTTTGATCCTGAAATTTTAATTTGTAGTAATTTCTGGCTCAAACTTTTTAAATTATTGTAATTAAGTCCTACAACCTAATGCCGACACATTACTGATGTGAAAGTGATGTAGTATTTAAAATTACTGTCGTGATCACATTATTTCTATATTACCGATACGTTAATATTTAGTCCACTAAATTGAATCGTAAAATATGACTGTAATAATATAAAAAAACTAAATTACAAATTATTATAACTTAAAATTATTTTAAGAACAAGAATATCACGAGCCTCTTAGTCCGTGAGTATCAAAAAGAGTAATTTATTCTAATAAAATCCAATTAATGTGTAGTAGCGCGACAGGAGGGCGCGAGCCACGTGGCGACATTTTTGGCGCGCCCTTTCCCGACACTTTACTCTGATTCCCCTCCCCCCCAATCCCGAGCATTGAATCGTAGCCGTGCGTTAGGCGTCGTTGTCTCACCGCACGTGCGCCCCCCCCTCCGCACGTGCGCACAACTACACTCTCGCCACGTATGGTGACGTGGCAAGATCATTTAGCATTTTTAAAAAATATTTAGATGCTCGTATGTGAATGCTTCTTTATAATTTATAATTTTATTTGAATATTTTTTATTAAAAAATATTGTTATTAATATTAACGAAAAGTTCTAAGGAAAAAAATCATGATTAACAGTTATAATTAAGCCTATTAATGACCAATAAGAATAATTTCAACTTTTTCTCAAAAAAAATTTCCACCTGTATTAATAATAAGTAGTTATTACCGTGGGAAGGGATCTTTCCTACGGGCAGGATCGATCTGCGCCGTCGAATGCCAACCGCTGGTAACGAATCCGACGGCCAGGATCGATCCGTGGAGCGGAGGGTATTTCCGTAATTTCGCTGCAGTAGAGGGAGCGGGCGATGGGGTTGGGAATCAGAGAGTGAGAGGCCCCGGCGCAGGTTAAATTAATAAGTGGGAATCGGGCGGGTCACGAGACGCCGCTATCGTGCGCCGCATTAACGAGGCTAACGTGCGCTGATTCCCCCGCTCCCCTAATGTTGTGTATTTAAACCCCTCGACGACGAGCTCTCCACCTCCCCTCTCTCTTCTCTCTCTCTCTCTCTCTCTCTCTCTCTCTCTCTCTTCGGCCATTTCTCTCTCCTCCTTCGAGAAGAGACGCGAAACCCTAGAAAATGGCGTCGGCGCCGCCATTGATGGAGCCGCCGAGCTTCGACGTCGACAAGCTCAGCTACGAGATCTTCTCCATCCTCGAGAGCAAGTTCCTCTTCGGCTACGACGACCCCAAGCTCTTCCTCGCCCACGCAGGCGCCGGTGCCGGCGCCGGAGCACTCCCGGAGACCCCTCCAAAGCCCGCCGCGGCGCGGGCTGCTCCGGCGACGCGGCCGAGGGTCCGCATCCTCTCCCTCGACGGCGGCGGCCGCGCCGCCGACGGGCTCCTCGCCGGCGCGGCGCTCGTCCGCCTCGAGTCCTCGCTCCGCAAGCGCTCCGGCGATCCGGGCGCCCGGATCGCCGACTTCTTCGACGTCGCCGCCGGATCGGGCGCCGGCGGGGTGCTCGCGGCGGTGCTCTTCGCCCGGGGCGGCGGGGGGCGGCCGCTCTTCTCCGCCGAGGAGGCGATGGGGTTCCTCCTCAAGAACCTGCGCCGGAGCTGGATCCGCCGGGGCGGCGCCCTCCGGTCGCTGCTCCTGCGCCGGCCGCGGGCGCGGGCGCGCGGGGTGTTCGAGCGGGCGCTGCGGGATCTGACGCTGCGGGAGACGGTGCGGCCGCTGCTGATCCCGTGCTACGACATGGCGACGGGCGCGCCGTTCCTGTTCTCGCGCGCCGACGCGGTGGAGTCGGAGGGCTTCAACTTCCGGCTGCGGGAGGTGTGCGCGGCGACGTGCGCCGGCGCGGAGGGCGGCGGCGGCGGCGGCGCCGTCGAGATGAGCTCCGTCGACGGCAGGCGGAGGCTCGTCGCCGTCGGCGCAGGGCTCGCCATGGGCAACCCCACCGCCGCCGCCATCACCCACGTCCTCAACAACAAGCACGAGTTCCCCCTCGCCGCCACCGTCGACGACCTCCTCGTCGTCTCCATCGGCTGCGGCGAGCCCCCCGCCCCTTCCTCCTCCTCCTCCTCCTCCGCCGAGGAGATCGTGCGAATCGCCGCCGAGGGCGTCGCCGACATGGTACGTACATGTTATAATATGCGGAACTTGATATTACGTCGAACAGTTAAGCCTCACTAGCAAAATGTTACCTCGTGGGCTACGGATTCTACTGATCAAGTATGATGGACGGTCAGGATTAATTCTATATTCGATGGAGGAAACTGTATACTGCATAATTTCGCTACGGAAGTTTTAATGTGCCTAATTTAATAATTTAGGCGACAGTTAATCATGTTTTCGTATCTCGTTGGTATCAGGTGGATCAAGCGGTTGCTATGGCTTTCGGGCATAACAGGACAAGCAACTACATCCGCATCCAGGTACTGTTGAAGGTCAATCTTGGAATTTTCCTCCTTTTATATATAGTATTCTTGTTAGAGATCGATATAATGAGCGAGTGATCTCCTCCCTTGTGTTTCTAGAACTTTACATGTACTAGAAGTGAGGTCGAGCAGACACTGAATGGTATCGTAATCTTTGCAGGCCACTGGGAGTGCCCTCGCGAGCCGCGACGGCCCCAGGAAGGTGGCGGGGGCGACGGAGGAGATGCTGGCGCAGCGGAACGTGGAGTCGGTGCTCTTCCGGGGGAAGAAGCTGGCGGAGCAGACCAACGCGGAGAAGCTGGAGTGGTTCGCCCACGAGCTGATCAAGGAGCACGACCGCCGCAAGTCCGCCCCTCTCTCCCCCGTCCTCCTCAAGCAACCCATTACTACCCCAACCGCCACCCCGTTGACCCCCACGCCGTTGACCCCACGGCCGTTGACTCCGTGGGCGTTGACTCCGAGATCGTTGACTCCGACATTGTCCTCGGCCACAATGCCGCCGCTCACAAACAATTTACCATTCGGTGCTACGGCTGCGCCTGTGCCCGCGACCACGCCCGCAACTACAACTGCAACTGCGACCGCATCCGTGGCCACAACCGCAGCGGCGAAGCCCGCGAAGTCCAAGAAGGCCTTAACGCAATCGCCGTCGTACTCCGTCCTCGTCGGCCAGATGCTCACCACCATATTATAAGCGGGAGCGGGAGAGTGTCCAAAATTCGGTTAAACTTCATGACGTTCTTTTTGGGTCTAGTAATTGGAGAGTGAATCGAAATATTTCTGGTTATGTACATGTTTTCCCCCCCCCCCTTTTACCGGTTTCCCTAAAATGTGTTTGTATGGGAGCCATCTAAAAGTTTCGGTCCGGTTTTATTTTTCATTTTTTTTTCTCTCCCACTCGCGGTTGATGAATTTAGCACTAGTCTCTCCATTTTGGTTTTAAATGTGATATACTTTCGTTTACGCAACTACTAACACCATTGTTTATAATATGGCTTGCACGTCTCAAAATGCTTTCCACTCCGCATAATTGAAATGTCAGTTTACAAATTATATACTTGCTCTGTTTCTGTTGCGCAGTTCTTATCAGAAGGCCTATTGCGTTTATAAGATATGATATTATAAGCTGTTTAATTCAAATCCCTGAATTTTCTTTTCCAATTTGTTTATGCTTATACGGTAATAGCTAATTATTATATATAAGATTCTGCAGTCGCGATTCAATCACTTTTATTGACGAATCGGGACTTGGTATGGAGATCTGAGGATTACATCTAATCGTCGCAGTTACGGAAAGGCGAGGAGGTAATTAATGGGTACAAAAATGGACGGACGTAGTTTCTTTGTCGATCGATCTATGCCGCGCAGGAAACGATCATTCCAATGTGCATCAAACAAATGCATCCCGCCATTCATTTGCAGCGGAAATCACCTGCGCCCCCTCCCCCCAAAAAAAAAGGACGTGTACAAATTGGATGCTTCCAATGAATTGCCAAAAGTAGTAGCGCTTCATTTATTTATTATATCCAGCTTTGCATGAGCTGGACACACACACTCTCTCAGATGAGAGGACGTACGGCTAATTGTCAACCACGGAGTCCAATAAATGTGAAGAGTAAGGTAATGTTTGGAGAAGTAAGAAACTGTGGTTAGTAGAATATGTTCTCACTTTTCACTAGCACTCTAATGAAAAACGAAAGCTTTTTATCTATGAAACAAATGAGATTCTAGTGGATTGCCCACTCCGTGGAGAGAGGAGTTCTATAGATACAGTTGGAATAGTGCTATCATCTGGATAATGAAATTATTCTATATTCTCACGCTAGAGAGCTAATTTTTAAAGCTGTACATCCAAAAATTAGTATAAATTTTACGTCTCGTTTATTTAAAAATTTGTTTTATCACACTAATGTTACCACAACATTAACTTTTTTAATATTAAAAATCTTAAAAATTATTTAAATTCTTGGATGAACGGAATGTTACTTGTACACCATACTTTTTGATTTACAAATAGTATTTCTCTCATTTTTATATCTATGTGTATAGTCTTTTTTATATATATAAATAATATAGAACTATTCGGATGTGATGGCCGCTTTAATCAATCAAAACTCACAAAGTCACAAACAATTGTGATGCATCTTGAGTGCAATGCCATTAGAGAAAGTCCTCTTTGTAATAGATATGTTATGTATAATAAACATGCAAAAAATTCTATTTTACTGTCTGAGATAGTGCAAGATCCAATTTTTATGTTCAAATAATGCTAAAAAATTTTACTCCTGTACTTTCGTACAATATAAAAAAATTACTTTCCCGATGGTCTAATATTTTTCTGGGGTTATATTAATTGTTGAGGGAGAGTGCCCAGCTGATGCTTGCATTAATGAAAAATAAATAAATAAATAAAACAGTGCTCGAAAACCCAAAAACCATGCTTTAGTCAAACTATGATCAGCTGAGATTCTTGATCAAATAAATAGTCCACAGATTGTGATATCTAATGCTAAATTAATTTTTTTCTGATCCAGAGTTAGGTTAGCTGCAGCACTAATTCTTTGTTCATATATAGAAATTAATTAAGGTAGTAAAACCTCAAAGGAGATGAGGCTTTTACAATCATTACCATTTACAAACTTTGGCTTTCTAAGTTTGTAAACAAATTTTAGCTATGTTTAGATTTCTTTTTATTTGTTCGAGGTCAAACTGTAGTTCTAGGAGTGGAGAAGCTACTACAAATTTACAGCAACTTAGCGCTTGTTTGGTCATACTGAAAGATGTACTGTGTAATTCTATTATTCAATAAAATATTATTGAAGTAGTTTTTTTTTAGAAGAAACACTATGTTGAAAACTTCTTCAATTTTTATTTGTAACATTATAGAAGCTTTTAACTGGAGTGTCTGTTTTAAAGCTCAGAATCTCATTTTATCCATAATCATATTGTAAAGTACTGCCTGTTTGAGATCAAATTGGTTGGACTTTTTTTGCATTTTAACCCTTTAAAATTTTATAATTGGCCAAATAACCTTGTAAAAGAATTTTTTAGTCAGATAATCCTATTTTATCAAACTCACTATCGGGGTGTAAAAATGATTAAAAAACGGTCAATCATCTACTGTATTTAATAGAATTTAGAAGTCAATTCACCGTCTTTTCTTTTCCATTACAGTTCTTTTCTATTACAGACGATAAATAATCCACCGTCTTTCTTTTAAAGTAGAGAACGGTGAATGATTTATCGTTTCTTTCTATTTTCATATATAATTTTAACAACCATATAAAAATTTCAACAAATTATAATCCTAACAACTTAAAATATGCTAACAATCTATCCATATAATTTTAACCATCAAATAAAAATTTTAATAATCCTCGTACAATCTTAACAACCTCAAAAAAATCCTCACAATTTATAAAAAAAAAAATTAACAATACGAAAACGGCGAATCATTCACCGCTTTTGAATTCATCGTGATTTTCAAGTTAGTTGGCCACATAAAATTTTGAAAGGATTATTTGGCAAATTAGAAATTTTAATAGAGTTATTGTGAAAAAAAGTCCAATTGGTTTAGGGTTAGTTATTAGTTGAGAGAGAGAGAGAGAGAGGGGTAGGTGTGTTTTGGTTGAGGAAAGAGACTACATGGTGTAGAAAAGAATGACTCTCTTGCGACTGCTTTAATTTCTCCTGGTACCATGAAACGAATATAATAAGAGGAAATTAATGAGAGAGAGAGAGAGAGAGAGAGAGAGAGAGAGAGAGAGAGAGTGCAGGGGTTTATGTTGGTTGAGAAAAGAGATCATATAATGAAGAAGCATTAGAAAAGGATGGCACTTAGCCGCAGCAGTGGAGGGACCACGACCTTTGATTTGAGCGAGAGCCCACTCCCCTTAATTTACGTGCTCGCATTACTCTATTATCATCCTTATAAACATATGCATTATTGAGAATAAATTTAATATATCATAGTGGTGCTTAAAAAAAAAAAAAAAAAACAAGGCTAATCAATTATAATGGGGAGAATGAGTGGAAGAAGAAGAGAAGAAGCCCAGTATGAAATTAATTAGGAAATAGATATCATGATTGAGATCACAATGGAATGCTAATGATTCACTTTGAAGACTTTTGTTTAGGGGGAAGGGATAAATAAGGATTTAAGAATGGATAACATGGAATAAAGCAATGCTAAAACTAGGTGGTGAAAGGGTCCTAGACCTTTCCTTTCTTTCTTCTGAGTGCTTACTGTGCTATTCATATGACTAGTTCCCAAAGAATTGATGTGCACTACTGAATCCAAATGTACAGATTTGAACTTTTAGATTGGATGGATTTTGATAAATATGTTAAGCCCTTGCACCATACAGGATTCAGTCAGATCAGATCCTTCCAACTAAAAAAATAAGAAAAATACTATCTATAAACCCCATGTAAGAGTATACATCTTACATCCAACGATCTAAGGGTTGATAATCTTTTCGAATTTTAGTAAATTTTTTTTAAAAAAACTAAAGCGAGTTAAAAAGAGCCACCAGAATCCTATAGGTGTAAATTCTACACCTATAAATAGAATGTACGAGTAGCATTGCTCAAAATAATATTATTGATGGCACTTTTCAGAGCACTATATCAACCGTTCGGTGGCTTTTTGTGGACATGGCAGGATAACACTCAACTTAAGCTCCGTTAGATTGAGGAAAGATTGTATCATATGCGGTGAGAATGTATGACGGAAAAATACTCAATTTATTTTCGTATGTAATATCATATCGCCTATAACGCAATGAGTCCGTAATAGTATATTTTCTGTAATCCTACCAAAAAATGAAGAAATATATTTCTATATGTTTTCGTCATAATTTTATTTTGCATAATAACATTAGGTGACCTCTCAATACCAAACAGACCCTTACTTCAGTTGGCAGTCATGTGTGCTTGAGTTAGGGTTAGATCTCACTAACAACCTTTAGGTTCTCATTGGCTTGGTTGGAACTTTTGCAGTAATGCTGAGTGAAAAAACTATACATGGAAATTACCAAGTATTGTCTTATTTTAGTTATAAGTAACTTTTAATGGAAGCCAATGTAATCTAAGTATGTTTCTCATTCAATTTCCCTTTAAAAATCTAACAATTTCTATACTTAGGTAAGTAAGCATTTATGAGGTAAAAGGGTTTCGGAAGGATGAAATTTCCCTTTGAATCGTTCCATTTATTAGCAGTACTTGCTCTACTAAATTAAAGCAAACATCATATATTCTTTGAAGAAGGCATGTTGGAGGTTCCATAAATAAACTCACCTAAGATATTAATCATATTTTATGCTATAATAAATTGAACAAAAGGCGACAAAAGATGGTGGTCCATGGGCTTGGGCTCACACTTTTACTAGAATCAGAGGGCCTAAAATTGTCAGGTCCCTTTTGGATGTGGGCCTAATGACTATAGAAAATAGTGACAAAAAGGAGGTGGCAGAAGCAATAAAAGCATGCCTTGCATTTAGCTTGAAACTATTGGAAGAAGAAAAGTTAATTATTTGGTATTTTCATGAATTGTATATGTTAGCATCCTAAGCTTCTTCTTTTTTTTATTTAAGAAAAACCCTTTTAACAAAACCCTTTAAAACTCACTTTCTAACACCTTATAAAAACAGTTTGATTATTTCATTCCAACCATCCTGCCATGAATTGATTTCTCTAGTTGAGATGGGGAATTTTGGAAAAATATTGAAGGTCATGTATGTTATGTTGGATTTTATAATGGGTATTCATAAGTATGTATGCAATTTCACAGTTCATAAAATGTTTGGTTTGAGAGTTTCAATCCCAAGAATAGTAAGAACTATCCTAAATGAGAACTATTCTAGATGACGACTTCACCAATATGTTTGGTTGGGAACAATAAGAACTTTTCTAGATAATGACTTAACTAATATGTTTGGTTAGTGTGAAACAACCGTTGTACTCTAAAAGCTTAAGCCGATAGAGAACGGTGTGGTGTTTAAACATTTTTATATTTAACACTCCCCTTCACGTCTGGGCTCGAGACTTTTCTTAGGCCCATGACGTGGGCTTGAATTAAATGGGAGGAAATTAATAATGCTAGGAGCCTGACATAACTCGAACTCAGGACCTCCTGCTCTGATACCATGTGAAACAATCGTTGTACTCTAAAAACTTAAGCCGATAGAGAACGGTATTTAAATATTTTTATATTTAACAGTTAGGAACAATGAGAATTAGTTGAGATGAAGGAATTTAGAAATATTGTAATTTCGAAACTATCATAAAATTGCTAGAGCTACTGTTATCCCACTTTATACCCCAACCAAAGGCTAAAGCTACTTTTCAAGGTTAAATATGTAAAAGAATATATAAAGGCTATGATGAAGTATTGAAAAGAGTGAATGAGCACCTATATTTGGGTGGATTTAGTAAGGATCCCTGGGATGCTATAGTGGTCACTAGCATAAAGTGGTGCACCAACCAGTGTGGGGAGTTTTACTATTTGAGTCAAAGGTTCCTAACCTTTTGGGGATGAAATAAGATCAGCATGTCGCACGAGCGGTTCTACAGTCCAACATGTGGCTGTTGATGAGGGCCATCCGGCGCCATTTTTCTTTAAAAAAGAGAAATTCTATGAAATGTTTATTTCAAGGTAAACCATTTACTGGTCCAATTCGAAGTTGTTGATGTTTATACTGGTCGATCATAGAATAGAAATGATGATTCATTCAGATCAAGCTTCCTTCCTATTAATCTGGAAGTTCTTCTCCAATATTTGGCTTAGATTCATAAACGTGGGGTCTCTCTCATTTTTTGTTATGATCAGAGTACATGTACATCATCAGAATTTGTTTCCCATGCTCGACGGTGCCTCTAAACCTCCTATAAACTGTGATAAAAGACTTTGACTCTCCTAATCATAACAATTTTTGTAGATGCATCATAGCAGTATGACTATTTCTTACTTAAAAATTATTACTTGGAATGTCAGGTTCAGTTACATACCTGATAAGAGACTGAAACTTCCTAGAATTTTGGAAGCTGCTCGTGTGCCGCTGAGAACCGCACCTTCAACATTTGGGCTCGCACAAAAATCTCCACAAATAGTCAATTTAGTGTTTTTGTCCCAGAGACACTTGTCCTCCCCGCCGATCACGGCACTAGGGAAAGCACTGCCCCTGCATTTTCATCAAGTATTCCAAAAATATTTTTGTAAAATTTATCGTTGATTGATTAACAGATTAGCATTAGACTCGCATCAATTTCGATTTTATTGCTTCGTTCTAATCTGAAAAACCATGGAACTGAACAACGCATTTTCGACTGTGGTGTTTTGGTTTTTTTTGCCATTTTATTTCACATACTTGCGATCTTTTGCGCAAAACACGTACTTCATTCCCTATATTCAGGATCACTATTATTGTAGCTCGTAAGTGTAGTTTTGATTAGAATTTGTTTATTTCCCGCAAATTCCTATTAAGTTGTTGCTTTATAAATGTCGACAAATTCATTTTTCTTTCAGGAAAGATGTAAAGAAGTTCTCAGAATTAACAGAATTACTGAATTTTCATAAACAGGAATTCATTATCATGTATCAGTTAATTTGACCGTATATATGCTCTTATTTTGACCTATACTGGTTTTGTATTAATTTCAAAGTTGATCCGTACTAGCAATAATAGCTTGGGTTTGAATTTGTGCATCTATGGAGGAACAAAAGAAAGGTGCGCTACACTAGCATCTTACTTCTATTGTGAGTTTGCCTACTATAGCAATATGCTAATAATCCATCCAACTAAAAAATATTTAACAATTTTTCTGTGGTTATTAGAAAATGATTAAAAGACTAACCATCTGTGAGCTTTCATAAATACTGGCTGAGGGATATTCAGACCGGTAGTTTTAAATTCTTGGAATA
The DNA here is from genome assembly GCA_016920855.1 of Puya raimondii. Classification (NCBI taxonomy): domain Eukaryota; kingdom Viridiplantae; phylum Streptophyta; class Magnoliopsida; order Poales; family Bromeliaceae; genus Puya; species Puya raimondii. Next base: position 48,606,742 of record JABWPP010000050.1, on the reverse strand, counting down.
ACTCTTCCGCAACCTTGGCAAGTGCATCATTTGAAGGTTTCCGAAGCCCATTTTGAGCTATCACCCTAGAGGCATACTCAGCTGTCGAGTGTAGTACCCAAGTTTCACTGGATAAAAAGAAGTAATTAAGTGAAATTATGAGGAACAAATAGCTATATATAGTGTGCAAGGTTCATACAGTGACTACCTTACTGGGGGCACACAGGTACGTCCCGGCTTACTACTATCACAAAAGGCCCAGCTTAAAAGCTCAGAGTTTTTGAATGAAAAGCCTTTAACAGGGATCTGAAACATTGGAATCCAAACATATATGAAGAGCAGAAGCTAATAGCAGTGCAAATAGAATTTCTACCTCTTAAAAAAATAATCAAGGAGAATGAAAGAATCAAGTAATAACTTAAAGTAGCTTCATAACTGAAAGAGCTGGTATACTAGATTCAAAAGTCTGAATAAATGAAGAAGTTACAATCATTTACTTTAACGGCATGTTTGGTTCGCGATTGGAATTGGAATGGGAAATGGAATTGGATTGCTTTGGAATGGGAAATGGAATGACGAATCATCCAAAGACGTTTGGTTTATTATTGGAATGGGTAATGGAATGAAAATCTAGAATTTTGAATAGAGTGTTTTGATTAAGAGAGAGAAAAGTGATGATGGGAGAGGAGGGGAGGTGTTGGTAAAAGAAAATTTTGAGTAATTTACTTTGGAATGGGCCAATCCGGTATTCAAGGCCGGATTGGGCCATATATGGAATTAGTCATTCCCATTCCATAGTGGAATGGGAGTCGGAATCCGATTTCTTTAAAACAAACAACAACTATTGGAATCAATGAATCCCATTCCGATTCCATGATCTAAAATAGGTGAACCAAACATGCCCTAAAAGTCTTAAACTCTCTAAAAAACAAAGACAAAAAGGCATGAGAACAGGTAATATTAAAATTCTAAATCTGTTTTGAGTATGTGGGCAATGAACAATAGCACATCCAATAAGCCAATCCGTTCAGACTATTAAACAAAGTATCAGAAAGTAAACAAATAATATTATAAAACACATATATCTAATGAATATTAATACTTAATCGAACAGTATCACAACTCTTACCGAAGTCAGAGGTTCCACAAATGCTAGCATAAGAGCAAAGCATGAGTGGACAGGGATATCTTGTGACATCACCGACAATGCTGGAAATAACGTTATATCGGTAAAAGATTATCATGTAGATTTTAGAAAGCACATATCAGCTATCTTGCATATCAATCAACATTTAGAGTAAACTTTATATATGTCGACAACAAATTTACTTTGAATCGATCTTAGAACTTATTGCCTTTTCATTTGATTTTGTACATTTAAACAAGCTTCTGTATAATCATATTTTGAGAACCAACAAGTGCAACCTTCTTGAAGTGATCTTGGGCAATTTCATAGCGTATTTGAGAACGGGTTTCCTCTAACAAGGCACTAAAGAAGAACCAAGTGAAATCTAAGAACCAATCACAATTTTCAAGGTAGAGATTTCTAAACAACCGAACAAGTATATGGGCCTGTTTGGCCCTATGGTGCGGCCCACGAGCAGGCCGCACTGCAGGGCTTCTTGGGAAAGCTCCAACATCGGAGCGTATTAATTTCCCTCATTTTGCGCGGTCACGCGCCGTTATTCATTTCCCCCATTTTGCGTGGTCGTGCGCCACAAACGTACGCGCGACAGCACGGCCAGACACGGGCTATGTAGATTTTAGGTCCCCATAATATCTTGCCCTTCTTTCCTATAATGCATTTAACAGTTAAGTCAAAATATTATTCTACTATTTTGTTTTACTACTAAGGCCAAATATAATTGCTGAGATTCTAGGTATAGTGAAAGACGACAAACCAAGAGGTGGTGATTTTTCAGTTAAACCAGTAAATCTCCGTGATGATATATTCTTGTCCGAGGCCACAACAGCATCAAAATGGCCTAAATCTTGCCCATCCAAGCTAGCTAATGACCATAAACTCCTCTCGTGAAGCCAATCCATTTTGCCAACAGTGACCCCAAATTTGGCTTCCACTCCTGACAAGGAACGCGACCACAAAAAGACATTAATTCTTTTCTCCCTGTCAGATATTGAAGAATCAAATAAGGGAGAAACAGAGCTAACCGGCTTCTGAACATAGAGCTTTACATATTGAATTCATGCCTGGGACTCCAACATACTTCTTTGCTGTCCCTTCCTATAAGATTGAATAGTGTAGACAATGATACATCAAATGCATTACTTAATGTGAAGGCTAAGGCTTGTCCTTGCCCCTAGGCCCTAGGTGATCTGACTTTTTAAGTCACCAAAACAGCCTCTCAACAAATGAAAGATTATATACACTAGGAGACTATCATGATGCATCAAATAGTGAGTAGAACTTCATAAGCTTAGCACATTGTCCTAAAATTTCGAAAGACCTAACAATATATAAGAATTATAACTAAATGTTGTTCATTCCACTAGCAGTAAAGAGCACATATAACATTGGACGGTAGCATCTTATGCATATAACTATCATAGTTTGCAGGCATGTGAAAGATCTACTGGCTAACAATGTCCAAAGAAATTACTACATTGTAATCACAAAATCACCAAATTTTACATATAAATGCCTCTTGAAATAAGTTAGTCCACTGTTTTACGTGCAAATTTGTCACTATTCACGTTAACAAGCACCTCTAACCTCGATTCCGTGCTACTTGAGTTGCTTTGTAAACACAATCCACGTCATATACTCATTATCAAATAATATTTGCAACAAACCTTTTCAAAATCGGCGAATTCGCCGGTGTTGCGATCAAAACACCAAAACTTCGCCTTCCACTCCGCCACAAGCCCTCGCGCCTCCCACGATCGTACGATCCCCGCCACCTCACCGTGATCCGCAGTAAAATACGGAGCGCCATGGTCGAATCGGAGCTCGCTCCCATCCTCCGTAGCTTCTCTACACCACCAACAACATCCAATCGATGGGGATCAAACCAAATGGCGATCGATCGCTTAAACAACATCAAAATCAACACGAGGAAAAGAAAACAAAAGAAGAGGACCTCCTCTGCGACATCCTCCCCCCGGGGCCTCTCCCGGACTCGAAGACGGTGACGGAGACCCCTTTTCCGGCGAGGATCGACGCGCACACCGCCCCCGAAACTGGTGGAGCATTCGAATTCGAATTTAAATTGGAATTGGAACTAGAAACAAATGCATTGATTCGAAGATGAGATCAAAGGAAGGGTATGGAGGAGAGAGATTACTTCCACTGCCTATAATGGCTACATTCGAAGCAGCTCCCATGGCGATCCGCGAGAGAGAAAGAGAGAGGAGAAGAGAGGTGAGGTGCGGGAGCGTTGGGAGCCCAATAACGGCCCAATGAGTGGCGAGCGAGTGTTACGGTGAGCTTTTATAGAAGGTACAAATGTACAGACACCACCCTAAACTTTAACCTTTTTGCAAATTAGCTCCTGAATATTTTTTTAAAAATTTACACCCTTCCTAACTAATCTTTTGATTTAGATTTCTTTATTAATAATTTTAAAAATTATGTTAAGATCAAACGCCCACAAGAAATATACATAATTTTTTTTCGATTAAAGTAATTTTTTATTACGTATATCTCACGTTAGTATTTATTTTGATTCCAAAGAATCATCAAAATTGCTAATAGAATAAATTTAAATCAAACGAATAATAATTAGAAGAAATATAAATCAAATAAAAAAGTTCAGGGGCGACTTCAAAAACTGTTGAAGTTTCGGGGTATCTATACATTTTAATGTTTACATGCGACGGAGAGGTGATTCGTGCGGTGGACATTTGCGGCTTACGTGGACGTTCGCAGAGCCTGAACACTATTGAGGAGAATGGGAGGGCATTGCGTGGACCGCGGTCTATGAACCAATCTCCTTTTCCATCTGTTAGTGTTAGAGCAATCCCAAACAAAGCCTCCGTGGACCATTTTCAGAGAGAAAGTTTCCGTGACATAGCACGGTTACACTGAAAGTCTCCAGAATAGACGCTCACGATCATCAGCATTCGACAATCGGACGGTCCACAGGTTAGCCCGTCTCTTCAGAAAGCTTTCGATGTAAGGGTTATATGTCACCTTATTTTCACTGACAAGTGGGGCCCACAAATGTGGGGTCGACAGAGCCAGAGAAGGTGATACACAACCGTTACACCGAATCCGCCTCATTCAACGCATAAATATCTTCTTTCCCGTCCAAAACCCTCTCGCGAGGTTTTAAGTTTAACCCTCTCTCTTCGCCTTCCTCGTTCTCCCGCACCCCTTAAAACCCTAGCCGTTCTTTAGGGTTTTACAACCTATCTCTCAATCCCCTTCTCCTCTAGGGTTGTCAATCACCCCAGGATGAACTCTTTGTTCCGGAGATCCACTTTGATCGCCTCCTCGGCGTCGAGGCGAGCCCTCGCTGCGCTTCTCTCGTCGGAGCCGCTCCGGATCTCACCGTCGATAACGAGCAAATCCTTGTCCGATGCGTATGGCGTTTCCAGGACCTTTGATGGATCGGTCATGGCGGAAAAGGTCGGATTTGGCGGCGGTGGTGGTTTCTTCCGGAGGGAGTTCCATGTCTCCTCGGGGCCGCTAGGGTTTAGGTCCACCGGCGCCGCTCGCGCGGAGTTTGCGGTCGATGAGTTCTACGACGAGGAGAAGGGGGGCTCGAAGAGTGGGGACGAGGGGTTGGAGATCGCCAAATTGGGGATCTCGAAAGAGATCATCTCTCATCTGGCGAAGAAGGGGATCACGAAGCTTTTCCCGATTCAGGTATCATTTCTTTCACTGGAGATGTAGCTTTGAACGATTTAGTAGCATGATTTGATTCTTCTTGCTTCTATTTTTTGCTCTCTTGTTGCATCGGGATGCTTGGTTACTTGAGGATTTGGCATTTAAGTTTCCATTTCTATCTCAGTGGCATATAGGATTTACTCAAGAAGGACCGTTGTGTTCTATTAGGTGATAGTATAGGGTCTAATGTAATCTCTACTGCGAGTCACACGAATTGATTCACCTTTCTCTAAGGTATTATTGTGTTAGTATTGTTTGAAGGCCTTATTAGTGCAGGGACCTTTTATCCTGAGGTATCCTTATATTCCTGCATAGCAGAGAGCGAATTCAAAACTATTGTTTCGTTTTATGTTGCAGAATGCTCTAATTATTGGCCTGCGACAACTTGTTCCTTCCAAATATGCACCAAGAAAATCTATTGACTAGAAAGTTTTACGTCGACTTTGGTTTTTTTGTTCACATGAATGAGTGGTGGCCTTGTGGAATCATTTCTCTTGGCCATGATTTTTGTTAGGTTATACCTGTAATTTCAGATTGATATTAAGGTATGAAACAAAGATGCTTACTGGCCTAATAATTATGTATGTGGAATGCAGTACTTAAATTAGCAAGTCTTTGTCACTAGTGAAAGCAGTTATCTTTCAGTTTTATACATGAAATAGATGTATTCCAACAGTTTCGTACATGTTAAAAGATTTTTTTTACTCTCATTTTATTGTGTAGAGGGCTGTTCTTGAACCTGCAATGCAAGGAAAGGACATGATTGGCCGTGCCAGAACAGGAACAGGGAAGACTCTGGCTTTTGGTATTCCCATTATGGACAAGATAATTCGCTTTAATGAGAAGCATGGGTTAGTGTAGTATTTTCCCATATGTAATTGTGTGGTATTATTAATGTTCTCTGCCCTTGTACTTGTGACATATTATGAGTGCTTTATCTTTTATCAGGTAGATACCCATATCATACTAATTTGTTACTTTCCTTGACTCCTGCAGTCGTGGTAGAAATCCTCTAGCTATAGTTTTGGCTCCAACTAGAGAACTTGCTCGCCAAGTGGAGAAGGAATTCAAAGAATCTTCTTCCTTAGACACAATTTGTGTTTATGGAGGTGTTCCCATTAGCCAACAAATGAGAACTCTTGATTATGGTGTTGATGCTGTGGTTGGAACTCCTGGTCGAATTATTGATCTGATGCAGAGAGGCGCTTTAAATTTGTCGGAGATCCAGTTTGTTGTTCTTGATGAGGCAGATCAAATGCTAGCGGTGGGGTTTGACGAAGATGTTGAGAAAATTCTGGAAAAGTTGCCAGCGAAACGTCAAGGCATGATGTTCTCTGCAACAATGCCAAGTTGGATAAGAAAACTCACTCAGAAATACTTGAAAGATCCAGTCACCATCGACCTTGTGAGTCTTTGTTCTCACTCTTTTATCAGCAGTCAATTTGCGTGACGTTCTCATTTCGAAAGAAATATTTGACAGTTTTATTCTTCTATTGAGATACTTTATAATTATTGATGGAGTGGGAAATTTTATTTCAGGTCGGTGATTCTGACCAGAAGCTAGCAGAAGGAATTTCTCTTTATTCTGTTGCTTCAGACAACTATGGGAAACCATCGATTCTTGGGCCATTGATAAGAGTGAGTATTAAGCATGCTCTCTTTTCTCCTTCAAATCACTTCTTTAAGTTTATATACCCAGCAATTCTATATGTGGCTTATAACCTATCTATTTTTTCTATTTTTCTTCTTTTTGTTAACAGGAGCATGCTAAAGGTGGCAAATGCATTGTGTTTACCCAAACTAAGCGTGATGCAGATCGACTAGCTTATGCTATGGGTCGTAGTCTTGAATGCCATGCTCTTCATGGGGATATTTCACAGAATCAGAGGGAAAGAACACTTGCTGACTTTCGAGATGGCCGTTTTAATGTTTTGATAGCTACTGATGTTGCTGCTCGTGGACTAGACATACCTAATGTAGATCTGGTGAGTTGTTATGCTTGCTATTCATATGATAGGTTAGCACCATTATTTTTATGATTTATTGGCACTGATTCCTTGTCTATTTACCCTTAAGTTGGGGTTTTTTTTTTTTCCTGAACTTTTTATGGAGCACCTTATTATGAAGAGTTAAGAAATCCCAGTTTCTGAGACTTCTCAATAGATTGATTTGCAAAACTGTCCAGTTATGTCAAATTTGATAAAGAATTTTGACTCAAAGATCTGATTATTGACTCAGACAGCTAATCGGATTTCTATTGGACACAACACAAGACATTTTACTCCATTGGTTATGCTTATAAAATGAGAAGTTCAAAATTGTTAGGAAAATGAGTGTACCTTTCAGTTGCATAATCAATCAAGGAATGAGAGCATGTTCATTGGCTTCAGCGATGCCATCGCTTTGACATTTTGTATTGCTTAGTATATGGACCACTATTTATTAAACATGATGGCTAAATTGGAGAATTAGTTTGACCAAAAAAATTGTCTAACTTAAGTTTCTTTATTTTCTAGGTGATTCATTATGAATTACCAAACACATCAGAGCTATTCGTTCACAGGTCTGGCCGAACCGGGCGAGCAGGAAAGAAAGGGAATGCAATTCTGATTTATACTCGTGAACAAACTAGGGCTGTTAGGGTTATTGAGCAAGATGTTGGATGCAAGTTTACTGAGGTATGATGATTTTCTCACTCATCCATTATGTGATCGTTTTCTTTGATCATATTTCAAGAAATATGCGTTATTCTCTTCTGCAAATAGCAGTGTTGTAGACTGGTAACTATCCCATAGAAAGAGCACCGAAGGAAGCTTTTCTTGGTTATATTTTTCAAATGTTTTCTTGGGTCCAATTTGGAATGGTTTTGCTCAGTGAAGGGTGGGCTAGCTATGGGGTGGGGGCCATGCATTTGTTTTACAGTTCTAATGGCTTTTTAACAAAATACTATTCAAGTCCTTTTGTGTTCTTTATATTGTTTTTTTTTTCTGATTTTTTATCCTGGTGCTACATTGCTAATCTCCTGGCCTTGCAATAAGCTAGTACATGAACGCTAGCTAACCTTTTTTTAATGTCTTATAGCTTCCAAGGATTGAAGTCGAGGGTGGGCCTCAAGTTATGTTTGATGATATGCCCGGTGGTCGGGGTGGCTCAAATTTTGGCCGCGGTGGTGGCTCTAACTATGGGAGGTCTCGCAACTTTGGCGATTCTGGTGGGTTTGGTAAACCATCTGGCCGCTCTGGTGGCTATGGTGGCGATTCTGGTTCAGGCCGTTTTGGTAGTGGATTCAGTGGCTTTGGAGGGTCCAATTCAGGTTCATCTGGTGGGTCTGGTTTTGGCCGTTCTGGTTCTGGTGGTCTTGGTGCCTCTGATTCCAGCCGTTCAGGTGGGTTTGGTGACTCAGGTTCAGGGCGGTTCGGTAGCTTTGGTGAGTCAGGCTCAGCGCGTTCAGGTGGTTTTGGAAAGTCGGGCTTCGGCAGGAACCCTAGCCCCAGTAAGTCTGGCAGCTCTGGTGGGTTTGGCTCTGGCAAATTCGGCACTGATTCTCGGAAGGAGGACAGAGATGATGGCTGGTTGAGTGGATCGTCAATGAGCTCGTTTTAGGTTTGTCTCATACTTAATTAAACAAAGTTAATCAATTTCCTTCATGATGCAATTCTATGTTGTCTAATTTAATTGTTCGCTTGATTCTCGACCTTGTTAGTTAGTGTTAACTTATTTTTTATCGGCTGTAGGTCATAAGGAGGCTTTCTTATGTAACAGGTACTGGATATTTTCATCTTGCAGGAAGGCTTAACTAGAAAATATAAATAGATCCGTTCGAGCTTTGTTGACAAAAGAATATAATATTTCGTCGCCCTTTATTCACCAAACAGAAAACTCAAATGCACAAGACTCTAACAGGGAGATGCGTGAGCTTCAGATTCTTTCTAACTACTCTAGAAGGAAATAATATTTCGAATTTTCGAAGCGTCCATCATCTTTTTGGTTAAGTTTTGGTGCACTGGAGCCTCTATATCCAAAATGTATACGAGGGTATTGTTCGTTGCTATGGAAATTACTGTTTCTGTTGTTACTTCTTAACATAATATTATTATATTGTAAGAATCTGGCTACTCGAAATGGTTTATCTATTTGCTTATATAATCAAGTTTTCTACTGGTCAATTGATAATATTTTGCTCTTATTATGGCCGGTCAATTGACAATTTTTTTTTCTATTTTTTTTTTTTTTTGTTATGCCTTTTTTACCTTTCCTTATCTTGCTCTTGTGAATTCATGGTGAATAATTGTTTTAAGCTGCATAATGGTTACATTTGGTGATGATTTTTGTGTATATCTTATCATAGAATTTTTTGCGTTGCGTAAAGTTTTTGTTGTTATACACTTTTGTTGTTTCATAACAGTTATGAATCAACTGGATATTGGGATTAGCATCAGTGAAAATTTTATTGTGGTATTCCAAGTCTCAGAGATGGTGAACCAAACTAGTTTGGACAAGCATCTAAGCTGTTGAATTCGCCTACAGTAGGTTTGGTAGGTTCTCTTCAACTGCTCATCTGTTTTTAGCTTATCTGTATCTCTCTTTGCGCGTTGTTGTGTTCTAGTAATCAACTTTGAATTGAATGGTGTTAATTGTGATTTTATGCATAAAAAATATGGCCACAATGTCACTCCTATTGGGAACATAATTCGTTTCATTATCTCTGGGATCATCTGCTTGAGATTCATTTATGTTTTCGAGCATGTATTAACAGTGCTAATGTTTATTTGGATGTTTTGGCCTCAAAAGTCTCCTACGCATTCTATATATTCGTAACTCTCTTGCATCTTTAGAAGAAAATCTACTCACCTGTGGGAGAAAATGCATATGAAATGGCTTTTCTGGGGCAAATATCTTAGGAGATACTCGACTTTCTCTTATGCATCTTATTAGAGGCAGGAGTGGTTTAAATGATGCTACTGTGGACGAGCTTCGGAGTGCTATGAATAAGTTGTTCATTTTGGCACAACGCGCGTGAGGTGTTGGGGGTTCCGGTTCCAATGCGGGCTCGTTTTGGGCTGCAAGATGGGCCTAAAGTTGGTATGCGGAATTTGATCACACGTAAAACGAGTTTGGTGTGGAATAGGGGTGTCAACGAGCCGAACACTAGCGAGCTGGGGCCGGCTCGTTTCATAAACGAGCCGAACACGAGCTGGCTCGTTAAAGTATCGAGTCGAAAAATTTAGCTTGTGTTCGACTCGTTTATTAACGAGCCGAGTACGAGCCGAATAAGAGCCGGCTCACAAACAACAAAAGTATTAGAAAAGATATGTATATAGAAAATAAATTTATGAGATCTTATCCATTAGATTTTAATCTAATAGTTGAAACTTTACTAGGGGTGGAAACGAGCCGAGCCCGAGCGAGCTTATCTCAGCTCAAGCTTGGCTTGAAATTAATTTCGAGCCTAAATTTAGGCTCAAGCTCGGCTTGAAATTAATTCGAGCCGAGCTCGACCGAGCGTAACTTCGAGTCGAGCGAGCTCGAGCCCTAAACGAGCCGTTTGAAATTCTTAATATCATGCAATCTATAGTTTAATTTTTATAAAATATTATCTAAAGTTTGATACAAAAAATGTCTAATAGTTCAACATACAAAATGAATGCATGAAATGCGGTATTATAATATTAAAAAGAAGGGGGAAGCGACTCTGCGACCAAGTGAAAGAGAGAGGGAGAGAGCAATTAGAGTAGAATTTTATTTGTTTGATTTTGTAGGCCAGCAAATGTACCCAATAACCTAAACTCTATACACATATAATTAAAATATATAATATATATATTATTATATATAATTAATATAGAGTCCGACTACTATGCTATCGATAGTACCTAGCACTTTGTGCTATCGAATTTTTCGCCGTTAGATTTATCCTTTTGATCATTTCCACCCGTTAATTCATACTATTCAACCAACCACCAACTCAACCCTAGAGGATTACTATCATCCTAACGACACATCTTTTCGTCCAATGGTCGAAAATCTAATAGCACCAAGTGCTTGGTACTAATATCTAATAGGCTAATTAGACTACTAATTAATAGTATAGTAGCCTAATTAGCCTATTAGATAATAGTACCAAGCACTTGGTGCTATTAGATTTTCGTCCCTTGGATGAAGAGATGCGCCGTTAGAATGATAGTGGTCCCCGGTTAGGATGATAGTGATTTTTTATGGTTGAGTTAGTGATTGGTTGAATAGTATGATCTAACGGGTGAAAATGATCAAAATGATAGATCTAACGGAAGAAAACTCGATAACACCAAACGTTTGATACTATCAATAATATAGTAGCCGGGCTATATATATATTCGAGCTTTTCGAGCCTAATTCGAGCGAGCCCAGTAATGCTCAAGCTCGGCTTGAAATAAATTTTGAGCTTTTTTTTCTGTTCAAGCTCGGCTCATTTAATTTCGAGTCGAGCTCGAGCGAGCCGAATATCGAGCCGAACGCGAGTCGAACACGAGCCGGCTCGCTCATTTGCCAGCCCTAAACTTTACATATAAATTAGTCTTTTCATTATTGAATTGGACTTTATATTTAGGCTGGGGTAAAATTCAAATACTAAAAATTTATATTTATATACATATTATTTATTTATATTTATAAATATAAATTATATAAATTATATAAATATAGATATATGTAACACGAGCGAGCTGATCCCAGTTCGTGTTCGGCTCGTTTATTAAACGAACTGAAAAATTCAGCTCGTGTTCAGTTCGTTTGCTAGACGAGCGATTCGATCTCGAGTTCATTTCGAGCCGAATACGAGCTGGCTCGCTAACAACGAGCTGGATTGCCACCCCTAGTGTGGAATTATATAAAAGGGGCAATTGCTTATATACTCCTGAAAAATTTTCGACTTTCTGATTTATCCTTCTTAGAAGGCTAATAGTGAAAATATTCTTTTTACGTTCCAATCTATTTCAAATATACCCTTAGAGTTAAATTAGCAATAGTTGTTATCTCTGTGAAATTACTATTTTGTCCTTTCAAATATACCCTTCTACCATCACCGACATTTCTTATTTGTCCTTAAGTTAAGGACAAAAGCGGCATTTTGATTTTTTTTTAACTCGAGTGGATATTTAACTCACGTTTAACCCAAGTTAACTTAACGAGTGGTAACTATAGAAATATTTTTGAATAACGGAGGAACATATGAGGGTTATATTGGAAAAAAAAAAAGTAGAAGTAAATGAGATATTTTCAAGGTTTTGAGGGGTATATAGATAATTATCCCTATATAAAAATATGCTTGTCTACTTTTGGAACGACAAGGTTTTTTTTTTTGATAGAAATATAGTATGCTATCCGTTTCATTTATTTTTTTAGAAATAAAATTAGCTAGAGCTTTTAGATGTAGTTGCCGGTTTTTTTTAAAATAAAAAATATTTTATATTATTTGAAATATTGAAAGTTGGTCAGTTTACGATCGTATTCTGATGAAGTAATGTAATGTACTTTAGTCAAATAATAATGGATGGCAAATTTTTTAAAAAAAATTAAAAATAAGTTATTTTTGAATTTTCGCAGGATGCAGAGAGGCATATTCCATGGGAATTGGGGGAAGCTACCCATCGAATAATTAATCAACTCTATTTTACCTTCTTTATTTATTTATTTTTTTAAAAAAAATCATGATATTCATTACAAAAAGAAATTCATATCCATTTCTTTGTGTTAATCAAACCCTTATATTTGAAAGGACTTGTGCCTCACGTGATGAGAACGTACACAACATGTTCTTCTTATAGTTGGTAAATGATTTCAACGATTAATCTGAAGAATGTTTGTTTTGATAAAAGATAAAATTACTCATTTTAATTAATTTAGTTAGACATTTCTTTATTAAGATCAATAAATAAGCTCTCTATTAGAGTATCTCTTATGGCAGTTAATAATATACGAGTTAGAGATAAGATAATAGTAAAGGCCACTATACTATTGTGAATACGAAAGTTTTTGTGCTTATAAATTATTTTTAATGATAGAGCTTTCATAAATTATTTTTAGTAATGGAGCTTTCAAAGTACTGATCCATACTATTAAACATGATTTAGAATATTTAAGAACCTAGAAAACGACGTTTTATACTTTTGTTAAATTATAATAGAGTCCATCAAGTGTGTATAAAATAAACGGTTTAAATCGAAGAATCTAAAAATAGAGTATCAATTTTTTTAATTCAAAATTGATCTTGTTCTAGATAGTAAATAAAAATTTCTATTAAAAATTTAACCAATTTTCATTCTTTTATACCGTTAAACTAGAAAACACTCTATACTGACCTTCAAAATTACCAATTATAAATCTTTTAACGTAAAGTACAAAAGGTCAAAAAATTATAAAATTCAATTTTACAATATTTAAATAATTTAAATTATGTTTAGCCTGATGGATAGCGAATTTAAAAACTCTATCATTTAAAATAATTTATGAATACGAAGATAATTTATGAGTACGAAGGTGAACGTACGTAACTGGACTAGTAGATATAACAATATTCTACTTAAATCCAACATATATAGCACATGAAAATGCGTGTATTCCACAAATAAAAATAGCACATGAAAATGTGTACATTCCACAAATAAAAGTTAAAATTGTTACCAATCTCCAAAATTTCCACAAGTATCACGTACTATATGATTTGTAGCCTCGACATTAGTTTCAAAAACAAAAACATTATGATTACATCAAAGAATAATACATTCACCATTTCCATCACAAGTCGCCACAAAGCGAACCAAAATCAAACCAACATCGAACCAGTTATCTAAACCCGTGCACCAACGAACCCAGTTTTTCAATCTAAACCCCATCAAACACATATATGATCGAAATCTCGTTGGACCATAATCCATCTGAACCCATGCGTCTAACTTGTATCTTTTTGTAGAATAATGAAAAATCACTTCCGTGTAGATGATGGAGAATTTGATTCATTAATCCTGCACTCACATCAATTTTCACTTCCAAAAATACACTCGGAAGTGACGTGACTCATGTACGTATGTACGTACCTGCACTTAATAGAAACATGCATGGCTTATCAAATATTTGTAACAAGAGCCAGAGTAGTTTAACATCTTCGTGATATCATATCAAAAAAGAACTTCAATACTTAGGATAATACGATTGATTTTAGGATGATTTAACATATCGTAGAATATGAGATTAGTTAATATTTCTTAGTTGTAAACAACTATATATGTTTTAAACAAGAAACTAATAAGGATATGCAAAGTAAAAATACTTAAGGCTCTATATATAGCTCCGATACAATTAACATATATATTTCGTATGCTTCATCTATGATAATTGAACACAAGTAATAACACTAACCACACTAAATAATTGGTTGTCCAAAACTTCATTATAAACACTATATATATTTGCCTACCAAACCTTATAGATGGAATTTTTTTTTTTTAAAAAAAAAAAAACTGTAAAACATGAAGTTAATGACCTACGAATTAACCTCAAAGGTAAGGCATAGTAATTTAATATTCAGAGATCTTCAAATACGCAAACTTACCATTTATTGGAGATTAACACTCCGAAGAAGAATATTACCCCCATATGAAATGAAACCAAAAAATTTGAAAAGTATCGATCTCCGTCTATCGGTTTAAGCTTCTGTGTTTGTTCAAGCCCTTTAACACACACACACACAAAAGATTCATTAGTACATAGGAAAAAAACCAAGTACAAAATTATTAATCTCTACCTACCGGCTTAAGCTTTTGTGTTTGTTCGAACCCTTTAACACACACACACACACACAAAATTCATTAGTACATAGAAAAAAAGAGGTACGTATAAAAGTATCAATCTCTACCTATCAGCTTAAACTTTTGTGTTTGTTCAAGCCCTTTAACACACACACACACACACACACAAAAGATTCATTAGCACGTAAACAAAAAAATGCATGAGAGAGAGAGAGAAGGACATGCTTGGCTCCTCGCACGCCAACCATAGTAGCCAATCTACGTGCTTAGATTGGTAGCTACACGGGTGGCATACAGGGAGCCAGGCACATCCCCATTTTGATCACCTCTCTTTTTTTCCCTCCTCCATTAATTCATTTCCTCCACCTTCAACTAACACACTTATTTAACTCCACTCCACAACATGCATATATGCACCATGCATGTATTTACGCCAACACTAACATAAAACTCTCATCATCTTCTTCTTCTTCTTCTTCATCTAAAACCCTGGCCTCATGGAATAGAGATAAAAGGAATAGAAACCTTATGAGGTATAACAAATAGAGAACCATATATAAAACCAAACCCCTTGAGTGACCGTCTAAAATATAAGAGTACTCCACAAAATACTCATGATCACAAGAACAAGTGCACCTCTCTATATAATTCCTTCATAAACCTAACTAATTACTCAACCAGTTCCATACTTCGCATGCACTATATATATATACACTCACCAACACTTATCAAACCCTACTCTCCTTCTCCTTCTTCTTCTTCATGTAAAACCCACCATGCAACTCTCTCTCTCTCTCTAAAGGAAGGGGATAAGAGATAAGGAGAGAGGAGTAAACATGAAGGGAGTAGTAGTAGTATGCATACGTTCGTTCTCCACTCTTATCACATCCCCTACAGGGTATAAATAAGCGTAAAACCCTACAACTAATGAGTACTTCACAAACTCATGAGAACAAGAGATGCAAAGTGACCCACCACCAAAAACCCTAGCCATGATGACCACTGTTCCCCTCTCAGTGTTCTTATTTTAATTTAAAAAACTAAAAAGTTAAAAAAGAAAAATGAAAAAGAGAAGGGGGAATAAAAGCACGCACCCTTCCAAAGGGAAACCCTAGCTAGCTAGGGTTTAGCTGGCAAACAGTGTCAGGGGTGGGCTTCGGCCGTATGTGGAGGGTGAGAATCTTAGAAATTTTAGTGTGTTTGCACCTTTTCCCTGGTGCATGTGGAGATATTATTGCATGTACCATGGTCTACATCATATATACACATACACATGCAGAGTCGATCTCCAAAACTAATTAAACAGTTAATCATGAGATCTTAGGTTTTGCTTTGATCTTGATCTGCTGTTATAATTAATTAGTGGAGAGTTTGATAAAAAAAAAAACTTTGAGGATAAAATTCTGAGTTTCATACATAAGATGTAATATATTGAGTATTTCAATAGCTATTCGTATACAACTTTTTTTCAGACAGTACTACACTCTGTACGTAGTAGTTTCATATAGATTGTAATATAACATCTCACCTGATTTAGCGAAGTTGTCAGTCTGATACTTTTATTATAGTAGAAGGTAGAAGTAGAATACATATTGCTTGAACACATATTTAAAAAGACTATATATGTTCAAAGATATATATCTACGAAAACGCAAATGATCGTTAAGAAGTTATAGATCATATCTAACGGTTTATTTACATCGACGCTCTCCGGTGCACTGAACATGGTCCATGCAATAATATCTCCCTGGTGAGATGAGTGTTCAGATGCAGATAATGGGCTATGCATGTACCACCTCCTCGCTTATTACTGAGCCCGCTGTGTGTTTTTGGACTTGGTTTTGTCTCGGAGCGGTTGGATTTAAGTGGGATTCTCTGAGCCCGACTCCGACCCACCACATGACCCACTTCATCTCTAAATTTCTCTTCTTTTTTTTTTTCTTTTTTTTCTTTTTGCTATTTTTAAATATTTAATTACTGCTTTTGATTCTTGGGGCCCCGTGACTATATATTTCAGCTTCTTTGAGTAGTATATATGTATGAAGCTAAAGTACACATTCAGGGAATTTTGACCACAAATATTGTTGTACGTGTAGTTTATTTTGAACTCAATATATAGGTACAATGTACAAAATTTATCTAAATTATAAATTAGTTTATTTCTTTTATTTAATATTTAAGCTAATTACTTACTTTAATAGTTATATGAATTGCATCAAATATGTTAATTAATTAAGTTTGTAAAGATAAGCGATATATTCAAATTTTAAAGTTAAAAAGTTATTACCCAGCTCAAATTAAATAAATTAAAAGATTAAGCAGCAAAAGTAAAATATTTAATGGTTAGATAGTCAGATCAAAGTGAGTGTAGTTGATGTAAGTTTCGTTCATTTTTATCTAATAGATAGTATAGTAGCCTCATTATATATATATATATATATATATAGAGCTAGTCTCCTATACTATCTATAGTACCGGGGCTCCGGTACTATAGTTGCTTTTTCGATCTTAGGGTGTTCAAATCAACGATCCACACCGTTAAAACTGATCTAGGATATTTGAAGTTCTTAGGAATAAAATTTTATAATTTTTCGACGTAGTTTACTTTGTGATCAAACCGTTTCAAAATTGTCAAATTTCAATGGTTATTATGGCGAGTTTGTAGTTTAACGGTGGAGAAGAATCTAAATCTATTCAAATTTTGATAAAAAATACTTTAAACTACATAGATGAAGATCAACATCCTTGATCTTGAATTCGAAACTCCTATACTCAAATTTTAAGGATTATTCAATTTTCACCGTTCATTTTGATATGATTTATTTACTAAGTAAACGATATCGAAAAAAACTAAAATTTTATTTCTAAGAACTTCACATACCCTAGATCAGTTTCAACGGTGTGGATCGTTGATTTGAACACCCTAAGATCGAAAAAGCAACTATAGTACCGGAGCCCCGGTACTATAGATAGTATAGTAGCCTCATTCTATATATATATATATATATAATATATATATATATAGTACCGTTCGTCGAAATTATTACTAAGTGCATTGTACCTGATATTGTATCGATGTTTCACATAGTAACTTGTGATTATGATCAGAATCGATGTATCTGCTTATATACGGCTAACCAGTTTATTGATTAGTTGGTATTCTCGTTTTCAAACTATGAATGGATGGAGATTTTAAAAACCCACGAGGATAGAGACCACCCCGTCCCCACCCTGTCCCGTTGTTATCCCTAATGTGTGAGTATGTGAAAATTTACGAGAGGGTTAATGGTTCTCAACATATAGGGATGTCAATGGATATGGATGTCCGAAATTTTATCCGAATTCGAATCTGAACAGAACGAATTTATTCGATGCTAAATGGATATGGTTTTGAATATGGATATCAAAAACAAAAATCTGACGGATATGGATTGGAGTATGGATTTTGATGGTACCCGACCCGAACCCGAACCCGACCCGAACCCAAATTTATTTTATACTATATATAATATGTATATAAATATTTGATTTTATATTTGAATTTGTATTTTAAAATTTTAGATTTAATGCAATATATTTTAAAATATTGAAAAGAGAAATAATTGTTTCAGGTTCGGATTTTCGGGTTTGGGTTTGGGTTTCGGATTTTTGGTCGGGTTTGGGTTTGGATATGGATTTTTAAAATCCGTCGGATTCTGGTTCGTGTTCGGGTTTCGGGTTCGGGTTTGGAGTCGGGTTCGGATTCGGATTTTTAAAAATCTGCCTCGAATCCGACCCGTTGACATCCCTACCAACATATTTTGATATCATAGTACCTGCAACTACAACAAATTAGAAAAAGTCTTAACCTTAATTGGTACCCTGTATCGTTGTTTATGGATTAAAATTTTATTTGATTTAGTTTTTAAATTTCAAATATGACTATTAATGCAGTTGAATATAAATATTAAAAACGCCATTCTCTAATAGCTTAAATTTTTAAAAAACAACAATTATTTTATTTTATTTAATATAATATCAGAATAGAAAGTATTGAGTTTGAGTCTCGTGATGCTCGTAACATAATTATTATTTTTTTCATTTAATTCAAATTCACGTATTGGGATCATTAAAAAGTCTCAAATTTAGACATGAGGGAAAGTGTTGAATATAAATATTAGAAATACCGTAATTTTTTGAAAAAATATGATTATTTTATATTATTTAACAGACGCCACATCAACTCAAAAAAAAATCTAAATCAATCTTTATTATGTATATATACAATATTGACTTCATCAATAATATTTTTAATATAGCTGTTGCAAAAATAAGCACCTTAATTATTATTTTATGCGTGCTTATATAAAGCTGGGTCAAGAGTACTCGGGATCACGAGAAAGAATTTGTTGTGCTTAATTACAACTATGTAATCTCATAAAGTGTCTTGTTAATTGCACTATATTCCTTGTTCCATTTCTTTATTATTATTATTTAGTTAAATGTCATGCATATAATAATCTAGAGCTCCCCAATAAGCCATTCTTAGGACCAGCTTGGTATTAAAGTCCCTCTAATATTATTGGATGAAATTTTTTTCAAACAATGATATGCAAGGACATATCATAATCAAGTCAGTATGATCAATAATTAATGTGTTCTATCAGCAACCTAAGTGAAAACATTAATATATCAAAAAATCCCATATGCATGCATACCGTCACATCATATATGTTAATACATCAACAATCGCTAAAAATAGTATTCTATCAATTATTACATGGAAGCTTGACTGGACTACTATCGGTAGTAAATGGCTCGATTTATTACCGATTTGTTTTCGATTGTAGAGCTTCCAAATCGACGATCGGCATCGATGAACATGACTTAGACCATTTAAACTATCTAGAAATTACATTTCATGCTTTTTTGATATTAATGACCGAACGATCAAAGGGTCACAAAATCTGTAATTTTAATGGCCGATATGGTGTGTCTGTTTATTTAACGATATAGAAGAGTTCAAATCAACTAAATTTCTGTTAGAAATTTTTTTAAACTATTTAAAACAAGATCTAGATTGTAGATCTTAAATACAAAAATTGTATCATCATATTTTAAAGAATATTTATTTTTAGTCATTCATTTTTTGTTCACTTGATGGACAAGAGAACAATATCGAAAAAAGTAAAATTTGATTTTCAAATTGTGTAAATGGTTTAGATCATATTCAACAGTGCTGATCGTCGATTTATAAGCTCTATCATTGAAAATAAATCGCTAGTAAATCAAGCCGTTTACTACCGATAGTATTCTAGTAAAACTGATTACATCGTATTTATTCATATATCAGCAACCAATAAGAAGAGCTTGTTCTAAAATAACTATAATAATACTATAAATTTTGCACACCAACAAAGAGTGAGACCAAACAAGCTAGTCATGCTTTAGAGAGAGAGAGAGAGAGAGAGAGAGAGATTCGTAGGTCGCTATCAAACAGATCGCATGGTCTTATTCCTGGGTATACTGAGAGACCTAATCTCCACAGTGAAGAAGCCACTTTTTGAAAATATAAATATAAATATATACATATATAGATGTAGACTACAGAGATGAGGTATCTTCCTTATCCTTTTGTCCTGTAGCTTTTCTGCTTTTTCCTCCTGTTCGCATCCTCCGTGTCTCCTCAGTTTTGCTGCGTTTTTTGCTCTTTCGCGTTTTGCAAACACGGATGCTTCGGTTTAGGAACTCATAGTAATAGCATTAATTTATATGCCTATGAGATGAAAATCAAATATACTACTGGGGTTGAGTTTAATGCTTTTTTTTTTGTTGCTTTTTCAAGTTAGAACTCAAATTTTGACTTAACTGTTTTAGCTACAGTAAAATGGAAAGATTTAATGCTTCAAGTTTTTCTTTTTAAGTTAGCATGCGCCACATAACTATCAACTCATCAACAGTATTTACGCGGATTTTTTTTTAAGTTACAGTAGAAGCATCTTACTGTAAAGCTTAAGCTTCTGGCGGTCAAAAACTCGTTTCCAACATTCACGACACCCAACGTTCAGGATCTATTAGCCGCCAAGGCCTTTTCACTGTTGCTTTTCAAAGTTTAAAATACACAACTTATATATTACTCTTTTGTAAAATGCAAGCCTGTTTAACTATGGGAAGTGGTCAAATATTTCTGCAGGGCTATTTTTTTTTATTTTTTTTTTCCCCTCCTGAGTCATGTGCCCACCTACCTTTTCTCCGCAATGTGTATAGAACTTGCTGGGCTCGTATTCAGGATTCAATTAACAAATTCGTTGTATTTATTACTCCACTTTTAATTTCTCTAATCACCTAGCATCTATTCAGAAAGCAGAGGAACCACTAACAACTTCGAATCAGATATGCAATTATGTACCACCGAGCTCTAACCTAATTTGCTAGCTTTGAAGGGTTACCACAAGCTCTCGAGATCGATTCTCGGGCGGAGCAAAAACACCAGAGGTATGCGCCTATAAAAAAACAAAAACAAAAAACAAAACAAAACAAAAATACATATGCAATTATGTAAGATCTAACCTATTAACTTGGCTCCGAGCTCAAATTGAACCAAAGATAAAACCTGATCCAAATAAAAAACCAATTAGCTGTCTAAGATCTCATTTTAGAACCCAAACCTAAATCCCAAGTCATGTTTAAATTCCCCTCCAGCTGGGGTTAATATGGTGAAGACAAAAAATGTTGCGTATGATTCATACCTGTTTGATATTTCATCTGTCAAAGGCATTGCAGCGTAAAAATAAATTTAAAATAGCAGAATGGTCGAGTACATTTAAGACGGCTGTTTTTGAGTCCAAAACCCAGGATCAAAGCCATAATAAAAGTATAATAATTGAACCAGAGATATTACTAGATAAGAATTTCGACCTTTGAATTGATTGATTATATCACAGCGATAACAGGAATTTGTGGGAAAAGCAATATTTAGAATACCGATTAATCCAACTACCAATCATCGACAGAAGCACTTTCAAGACTAAAATTCTACGTGTGTACAAACTCACAGTTTCGAATTGCTTGGTTTCTACCTTAATCTTGTGATTACTTCGTGAACCTGCCAGTGAAATGCAACCAGGTAAGCGTTTTTACAAGTATTGAAGTTGATCAAAGAAAAAAACTTAAGGACCCAATGTTTTCGGAATACAGGATGGGATTTGCTATAGTTACATAGTCAGAAAGTTAGACCTTCAATTGCTAGAAGTGAAAGCTCTTCTGGGGGCAATAACAGGATCAAGTACTACTAAATTCCCGCAAGCAGGTCCACAACCCACAACCTTTTTTGATGCAATTCCAAAAGCAGCACACACCGAACACAATTATCTCGTGTTTACTAGTCCCGACAACAATACATGTCCTTAATGTCTATTCTGGTTAATTTTCGTAATTGTCTGAACAGCGGCTTGAGAAGAGGGAGCATAGAATCCCAGGAAGTTAGGGTATCTCGGCATTTTTGTTCAAAAGTTTATAACTCTATCTGGTTCCACCCATCCAATTTCTGTTGGTCTATCAACCTCTTCCGACAAGCGAGGATCATTAACCTCTTGCAAAAGATGGGAGGATGATAGGTTCATGAAACAAGAATGGTCCATCTCCGTGCCTAGTCATTTGGCACTTCTCCAGGGTTGAAAACGAAAAGATAGCAGGGACAGGAGAGCATTTTTTTTCATATGGCCCTAGACAAGTTTACAGGTGTAACGTTTCTATTGGCTTAAGCTGATGTCGTAGGCACTTGTGGATAAGATGGTAGGGAGAGTTTCCAGAAAAGAAGAACAGTTAAAGAATGAGATCTTATCCTATACCTGAATAGCAAATAAACCTAACGTAAATCAAATTCTTGAGAGTTAGAAGCTACAATCATAAAATCCGAATTGGTACAGAAAATAGTTTGACGAGCATTCTATTAAGTATTGTATATTCAAAGAGGAAACAATTCTTAATAAGTTAGCGAACAGAAAAAGGTGTGTTGTACACAGTTACCAGAGTATTGCCACGATAAGCTAATCTCAGAAGCATTTTCTGTGGACGATTGCCGGACCAGTCTCATCATAATCTGCCTTTGTCACATGCTGGTTTTGAGGGAAAACAACTTTGGCCAATATTGCGCCACCCATCCAGGCAGAGTTCTTCGCCAAGTTCTCCGGCATGTACTCCGGTGGCTGAAATGGATTTGACAGTATTAATCAATCCGTGGTTAATGTAATATGTGCTTAATTTTCCAGCTTCTAAAATAGCTTCCCTAATCGACAAACAAAAGCTAGCTTTTCAAGAAACATAATATCTAGAGCTCCTAGCTGGAGTGGCAAGCAAGAATGAGCTTCTAACGCCCGAAAATTGAAGCTTTTAGAGAGATTTTAATGCCAACATTTTAAGGGCTTCTTCCATTAGCACTTCCGCAGAAACTCAAACTAGGTAAAAAAAGGCCCCATCTGTTGAAAAAAAAAAACACTATGTACCTTTACAAGAGCCGGACGGATGGACGAAGTACATAGATTTGCTTCTCTCTGGAACCTCTCTTCAAAACCTGAGGAAAGGAACAAGTGTGCAGAGTGAATCTACTCCAACTGTAAAGTTGCATAGAGATGTGATACAACTCTTCAGGGGAAGTAACTGATAACTAATCAAATTACTAATCAGCAATGCAGTGGGTTACAGCAAAAATGCTGGAGGTGATTCCCTAAAAATGATAAAACACCTTAGAGTCCACCATTAACTGTATTGGAAAGAAGAAATATTGCGTGGCCGCAGAGGACCAGCAGCTGATAGCATGAGTAATGAATTTCAGAAATTGAGTATTAAGTTTTAAGTTTATAAAACTCAACTAATGAAATAAATGATAAGTTTAAAATTGGATGAAACACATTCACACAGATTCAACATAATTAAGCAGTAAATATATTAACTTATAATGTGTGGCATAATCAATTATAAAATGATAGCTGAAAGCAGTAAGTAGATCTACTTTTCAGAATCAAGATCGCAATGATTCCCGAATTCTGGCTATACATCTCAGTACTTGACAGATTCACTGAAAAAGAGGGGGGGGGGGGGAAAAGAGGGAAAAAAAAGGAAAAAGAGTGGTGATGCTTCTTCAATAATTATAATTAACAAGTGCCAAATATAGTGGTTCATCTATTAAAAGTCTGTGAATCTTCTATTTTCAGCTACTGATTATCTCAGCAAATCCAGCATCCTTTTGATTTTTTTTAGATCCAATGTGATTATGATAGCATTAGAAAAAATCATACAAATGTAACCAACAAACAATTTGTAATAACATATCAGTAGTAAACAACTTTGTAGAAAATAATATTAACATACACTTTAATGGAAAGCTACCATCAGTATAAACTGAGACATATATATAACAACAGCAACAGCAATGATGACAAAATTTGAGCATTTAACCACAACTATCTGGAGTTCGCTGTATTGATGCTGCACTTACATGCAGTTTTGTTTAAGGCAAGAGGCTACATCAAAACCAGTGCTACAATATCTTTCCTCACTATTTCCTGTAAAGATTTCCTCTTCAGCATACTAAAGATCTACTTACATATTTTTCCTGGTTTCTTGACAAAAGTTTTATGCTAGCTGTTAATCTACTCAACAGGACCTCCTCTATCTCCTGGCTTGGGAATATGTTAAAAATAAAACATTAAGCACAGACATGCAAAGATTTTAGCATCAATAGTAAAATACTGAAATTTCCGAGTCCCCTAGTACATGTCCCAAACATGATCCAAGAGGTCTTAACAACTCTACCAAAAGGTTGACCTTTTATTCTTCCTCTATTTTATAATGGCTCCAGCACCCCGGAAGAAATCCGAATACGCTCCTGTAAAACAGGAGCAACTGAATCCTCGAAGCAAAGGCCATTCCAGTGTTTGCTATGTCGGATAGACAACAAACATTTAGACAACACAACACTGGGGAATACAACATAATTTCATTTCAAGAACCAAAATTCTTGAAAAAGCCAAAAAGATACCTCACCTAAAGAAGTTTGATAAACATATATATACAAGTTACTTTATAGAAATAAGCAATAAACATGGCTCACAGATCTGCATAGAGCGCCCTTTCCTAACTAAATTAGCAAATGTGCTTAGACAGAAAGAGTTCTGCTAACCCAATCCTACTAGCAAAACTGTAAAGAACAAAAAATTTAGATGAAGGGATGTTACAACTAACCAGTCATAGATGCTGTACCACCACATAGCATAGTATTTTCAAAGAGCTGTCGATGGTACTCAGATGAAACGGTTGAGATGCTCCGGACTAGCTGGTCAACAAGTCCATACTCCTCTAATCCCAAGATAGATGGTTGAAACAGAGCTTCACCAACAATATATCGCTCTCTTTCAATTGTTATCACCTGAAAGAATGGTTTTAACAGTCGCTAGGGGATTAATCTAAACTATGCTCAGCAAATAAAGACAAGATGACTTACAAGTGAAAATGACAGAAGATTTCATGTAACAAATGAGCAATCACTAGCAAAATCCCAGTGCAATACCATATTTTGCTTTGATTATTATAATGCTGTACATTCCAGACATTGGAAGGGAAAGAGTGCATTGTAAGGTGTAAATATGTTATGAGCCAGAAAAGGAGAAACTAAATTGTATTTGACAAGCTACCACGAGGAAATAAGGTAGAGATTAACTTACCAAGATAAATGAGTAAAAATCTAGAGCAAAATAATTTGGACCTTAGCCTGCTAACAGGTCATCGTCCGGCCTAACATTCTTAACCTGATTAGTGGAAAAGCTACCTCTCATGGATCAAGCTTGCTACTGCATAAACAAATTATGTAGGCAATAGTTTCATCACAAAATAGACAAGCACCTATACCAGTTCCTAAGCAAGGCATAAAAATATGACATTGATATTCTTACGAATGAGGAGCAACTTTTAGCACTAGCACAACTTTCCTTACTAATGAAGGTATAATCTAATGCCACCTAGCTGATGTAATGCAGGATTTCAATCGCCAACATATGCTATTTAGTTAGCACCAGACAAACAAATCTATATAACATCAAAAGGTAAAAGGATAATTCTATTACAGCAATTGATTATTAGTCCAAATACAAAAAGAGGAAATGTGGCATTTATGAGACAACTTTCTGACCTGCCCATCTGGGAGAGTGTGCTTCTCTGTCTGGCACGAATTTTGTGTTTCGTCGAAGGTAGATTGGTCTTCAGCACAGCAAGCATACTGCTCTTTCAACTTCTCAATCTCAGAAATGTCAATGTTAACTAATGGATTGGATTTTTGAAGTTCTCGTGCAAATAAATTTGTCAAATCAATTCCCCCGATTTCAAACCTTTTAGAAGCTATATGGTGGACCGCACCTTCACAAACTGGCGCAATATCTGGATCAAATGGAAAGTTCGTCAATCTAGAGTTAGAGATTCTAGAACAGCAGAAAATGTTTATCCATTAGTACTAGCTGATCACATCAAAGAGAAGGCTAGAGCAATTTAGAAATATCATGAATATCAAGACTATGTATGCTGTTCATCTTACATATGTATAGAACATTGTTCCATTAACAATCAAGTATGTAAAGATTTTACCTGCTTTAAAGAAGGTTAAAATTCCATTCTTATCACCATTCAGACAAATAGACTCTCTTTGTCATTTAAATCAAACTGTTAATTAAATTTGATATCACAAAGTGTATTGACACACTTCTCAAAGTGCACGATCTTAGAAATCCAGCTTTTTAAACCAAATACGTTCCAACCTACACTGTTCCATTATTGTGGAAACACTCCATTGCATACATTTTAACTTCATATGAAAAGTACGTTTCTCTTATCATCTTAGTAACAGTTTTTAGGTTGTCAAGCACAGTAGCATCCGGAATTTTTATGGGTGTTTTAGTCAAGCAAACATAATCTGTTATAGTTACATACAATTTCAGCTCCATACAGTTGCAAAAGCAGCTAGTCGGTGGTCTAGAATTCATACCTATCTTCCCATGTCCAATGTCAACTGTGCATCCTGAGATGCGTCCTACAGCATAAAGTGATAGTACAGCTTGTTCAGAGGCATAAAAGCCTGAAACATTAAATGTTTCAAACATTAGCTGTACCAATTGCTCCCGGAGAGCCTGTATGGGGAAAAAAAAAATGTAAAGGAACGTCACATTCAGAGTTGAGAACTAAACCGATTTCTAGGAGAAATGCAACAAATTGTATGTTACTCTGAAAAATCAAATAACGAGATATCTAAACTGTTACAGTACTGATTCCGCTGCTAATATTGCCAGTAATTCTTCTACTGTTACTATTGCTAATACTTTTACCGGCGTTAGTACTACAGCATCCAAATGCTGCTGCCACAAATATTTTTGCTACTACCACTGCTACTAATACAGAACTAGTTCATACTCTTTAATTTATGATTGACCTTTCTACTCTAAATCCAGATTGTATAAACATGCATAAATCTATGAATTATAAATCTTCGAACATGGAGCTCTGAGTGAGCAAGAAGCAGCATCAAAACATCAACTTGAAACATCAAAAGTAGTGAATAATGAATCAATGGCCCATCAACAAAACCTTCGGGGTGAAGAGAGGATCCGTGAACAGGATTTGTCCCTCCTCCCCGATCTCCCATCCGATCAGCGTATACAACACATGCTTGAGCAAGTCCTCCATGGCGTCCCAATCCTTGACAAAACCCCTCACGACGGGATCCACCGTCGCCTCCTCGACCTCCGAAGCCTCCCCCTCCCCAGCCTCTCCCTCCTCCAACACCCGCTTCATCTTCGTCGGGAGTATCTGCCCAAACACTCGAATCAAACAATTAAACTCGATCTACGAAGAAGAAAACAACAGGAATTACACGAAAATGCGATACCAGAGCAGGATTCTGATCGGGGGAGGCGATCCCGGCTTTGAGGAGCTTGGATCCGGCGTCGACGACCACCGCCTCCATGGGAATGGTGGGCAGCTTGAATCGAAACCCTAGATGTGGGAATCGGAGAAGGAAGAAACCCTAGCTTCGGGGAATAGCCCCCTTCGCTTCTATGTGGAGGGTGTGGAATGGAGAAGCAGTGGAAGTGTGGGGGATATTTAAATGGGAGAAACGATCGCGGGAAAATGGAAGGGGCATCGACGGACACGACGAGATCGATGGGTTTTTTTTTTTTTTAATCTTTTTTTTGGGTTTTTTTCCTGGGACTCGGTGTTGCGGGGGAGAAGGAGAAAGCGGGTCGGGTTGAGTTCAATGGTTTCTCCCGATAACCCGCAAACCCGGGAAAACCGGTGTTTGGTTATTACTTAAAAAAATCGTGGAAAACTATTTTTAAAAAAATCATGAGAAATATCATTTCTATAATTTTTGTTTTTCGAATAATAAAAATACAAAAAAAATACTACTTTTTTTTTATCAATTCTGAAAAATACTTTTTCCGAAAAGCTACCTTTTTAAGTTCCTAGAAAAACTATTTTTTCTAGAAAAAGTTTACTCCAGTATTTATAGAAAAGTAGTGCTTTTGTTTTTCAGATTTTTTTTTTAATCCCAAAATCGAAAGCTATGAAAATAAAATTCACATTAAAAGTACTTTTTTAAAAAAATAATTTTTCACGCTTTTCCGAGGAATCAAACACCCCCTTAGCATTGCAAGGAATGTTTCAATTTAAGTGATCCAATTTCTTTTTGATACATATATATATGATCCTTAATTTAGTCAAATATGGAGACAACCTTTACATGAGAACAGCTTAGTGCAGAAACAAGTAATCTCTAACTTTCATGGAACATTCTGTTCTCCATACAACAGTGCCTGCATTTTGCAGTGGAAGCATACAAAATGATTTCACAGTTCACAAGCTTGCTGCGCGGTTTTCCCAGCATCCCAAAATTGTTACAGTTGATCCACCACGATCCTTGGCCGATAAGTTTCGGTGACGGGAGATCACTGAACATAAGTGTTTAATCTTCATGTGTTTGCAGTTGCGAGCAACTTTTCAGAATCGCGACTATTCTTAGATGTGCTCATCTTCTGCGGTCGGTGGCTGGCCAAATGCTAGTAGGCTCATATGTTTGCTCCCATCTGTGGTCACTGCTCGCACCGCCTGCAAAAAGCGATGCAATTTACATAAAAAAAAATTTACCAACCACTTAGGCTTGTTTCAAAGGTACTAGCAAGAAAAGTTCATAGAGAGAGAGAGAGAGATGCAATTCTCATACAACTAACTGAGACTAAAATAATGCTGAGATTGCGCACCTTATCTATTTCACTGCAGATAGAAGGATTCTCTCGCAGATACTGTAGTGCTTTGTCTCTGCCTTGCCCCAACCTGGTAGAAAATTTAATTGTTATAACAATAATTTAAAAAAAATGAATCAAGATATAATTGGTAACAGTAAATTAGAATGACATTTCAGCAGCACCTAAGATGCTATACTTGAAATGCATATTTCAATAGAATAGATTAAAAGATCCTTTGGGATCTATTAATAGCATGGCTGGACAAAACATCTCTTCCTCATAATACAACTGACGAGGTGGACATAGGTTTTAAGATGATTCGGAGATGATTCTGAATAGAGGAAGCAAACCTCTGGTCTCGGTAACTGTACCATGATCCCTTCTTCAACACAACATCCATCATTTCAGCACAATCAAGAACACATCCCTGAAGGATAACTTTTACAGAGTAAGAAGGGTGCTTCTCAAGCATTTATTAAAAAAACAAAAAGGAGAAAAAGTCACTATATGCTGACCAATTTACTGACTCCCTCCCCAAATATGATTTCGAATTCAGCTTGTTTGTAGGGTCGAGAGACCTGTGAAGAAGACAAAGCAGAAAAACAAGTTATAGCTCAAAAACCTGGAAGAATGCACAAAAAATAAATCTACTACTCGCAAAATTTCCAGTTGAACTTTCAGAATTTTTCTCTGCTGCATAAATATTACAAATTGAAGGATAAGAACTAAGCTAGTATAAATACTTTGCTTTTTTGCACCCTAACACGGACCTTGACACCAATATCTTCGTCTTCTTTTGCCTACATAAAGAACAATAAACCAGTTTTATTTGATTAAAGGCTTCATTTACTTTAGACATCTCACTACAACTCGCCTGCTAAACCAAAATCTAGTTTTATGGGCTTACAGACTTTATCTTCCCAATAGGACGAATCTCAAGGCGAACCGATGCAAAGAATTTCAAAGCTATTCCTCCACTAGTGACTTCGGGATTGCCATAGAACACTCCAATCTTAACAAGAGAGGGCACCAAGTTACAAACTCCCAAAAAAAAAAAGAAGGAAAAAGGAAAAAAAAAATAAAAAAATCAGACCTTATATCTTATCTGATTAAGAAAAATGAGAGTACAACCAGCCTTCGAGGCATTGCCCGACATTTTCCGTAGAGCTTGACTCATTAGACGAGCTTGAAGACCCATTTGCTGCATTCCTATCTCACCCTAAACATAAATTGCAGAATTATAATTGACGAGGCATATAAATTATGGCCGGAAAAAGAAATTAAGGGGACTATGTAAAAATGATCTCTTCTATAGTTTCTTACAAAAGTACCATCAGGGATAATCCAAATCAGAGGCATTGGTTTTGTATTATCCGAAGTTCTTAAAGAGCAGCAGCACCTTTTTAAGGAAGGAGGTATACAAGTTTACATTTTGCCGGGATATGTTGATGTCAATAGATAGTTTTGCAGGGTTATATATGTGAACATATCAAGAAAAAGAACGAAAACCTACTTCAACTTCTGCCCTTGGAGTGAGAGCTGAGACTGAATCAACACAAATGAGATCTATTGCTCCAGATCTGCACATACGATCGGCAACTGAGATAGAAGAATGTTAGTCAAACTATACTTAAAGAAGTGACTTTAACATGTTCCTTATCTATCTAACTTTCCCATATACAACATAAGTTGATTGCCGATGAAGTGACTTTAACATGTACATTAAATTTTCTACTCTTACACACTTTACCCCCTTTAATGTATGAAGAGTAGCCATTTTCCTACAAACTGTCCGTAAAGTCTATATGGGAACGAGAGAAAAGCATCTCCACTACCGCTGAACATACTCTAAGAAAAATTAGTTTGTATCACCACTCTCTGTGAATAAAGCAATTAGTTACCTATCTTCAATCTTAACATATATTAAACACATCATTTCGTCAAAATAAATTATGATTGGACAGTCGGGATAAAAATTTTTGATTTGCTTTATAGTAGATTTAGTGATCTCGCAAAATTATCGGTATCGTAGAGTTTCTAATAAACATTAGCAATGATATAAACACCTGGCTACATAGAAACAGAGGTACAGAGTGAATCTTAACAAAAGAAAAGGAACTGGAAGTTAGAAATCATATGGAGGAAATAGAAATGTTACTTTCTAACGCCATTTCTCCATTATCAGGTTGACAGACAATCAGATTCTCTATGTCTACCCCCAATGCCTTTGAATAAGCCGGATCAAAAGCATGCTCTGCATCAACAAGCATAGCATTGCCTCCAAGCTTCTGCATAGTACAACTACCATTACACTATATTTTAACAGTAATAAAGCATAATTAGCGTTAATATAGTTCGAGTGGCTGTAAAAGAATGCAATATCTCGTTATGGGTCTGAAAAATTGAAAAAGCTAAATAATATACAATGCTAACCTGTACTTCCGCAATTGCATGCAGAGCTAGGGTAGTTTTTCCACTGCTCTCTGGGCCATATATCTGCAAATAGGTAGAGTCAAACTATTTTCAGGATGCATATTGTTGGTAGTAGAAATATGTCCATGACAAGTCAATTTTATGTTTAGACACTCCTATTCTGCATGGTCCATATATATAAACAAGATAAGCAACTTTGGCTAAAGTACTGTAACCGGCACGATAGATTCTTTCATTCTCTTTTTCTTTTCCAGAATTGGATAATAAGATATTGATGTTGGCAATCAAATTATAAACTGATATCTTGACCAACAAAAGAAGTTCAATTTAGCTATGGAAGTAACAAAAACCCACCTCCACTATTCTTCCTTTGGGAATACCACCACCCAAAGCGAAATCTAATGTCAAACACCCACTCGGGAAAGTTTCTCTGCGATAAAACTAGAATAATCAGCACGACCTCTGAAGAATAAAAAACTATCTTCATATAGAAAGCAAGAAGGGAGCTCAAAAACATACACTAGAGCACCACCGGCACTGCCTAATCTTGTAACACTTCCTTTTCCAAATGAACTGTTTATATCATTCATCGCTGTTTCCAGTGCTTTTTGCTGCATAAACAAGGATCATAATACTTTAGGATTTCTCATAATATTTTACTAACAATTCTAGTTCTATCACAAATTAAGAAGGGGTGAACAAATTTAGCGGCCATGTGACCGACGTTGAACATAAAGAGGGCGCAGTTTCCTGTACACCAATTTGCAGGACCACTAACTCAATGTTGGCCTTAAGTATGGAGTTAAAAAAATGCTAATTTTTTCTAACAGTCGGGAATGTGTGCGTATTATTACGATTAAATTAGAAATAGGAATGTACACTACTTGAGAAGATATATAATCTAGCAATAAAACATGAATAGCTAATCTCCTATAGGAATATAAGAATTGCTCCCCAGTGATTAGCGAAGGAAGGTTAGAGTAAGCATGGAATGGTACCCAACACTTCAAAGAGGGAAAAGTAGCTCCTTAAACCCTAATCTAGAGAGTATTAACGTAGAGAAACAAGCCGATACTAGAACTCATTCAAGTATTACGAAACCAACAGAAAAATTAGTCCAAATTTACACTTTGTAACAACCAATGAAGTAAAAAAATCACATTTTGAAGAGAACCCACGACATATTTCGATCAGAATCAACTTCCCCAACGTTGTTTAAGATCGAAACCCTACCCGATCGATGAGACGAGGGTCGGTGTCGCCAGAGAGGGCACCATTACCCTTCACGTCGAACTCGCACCGAAGCCTACTTACTCTCGCGGAGACGAAGGGCGTAGGGCACAAAAGGGGAGCTCGGAATCGAAGAGGAGGGGGAAATAGCGAAAGCGGGTTCCCGAGAGGGGCGTGGGGGATGCTCGGGGAAGCGGGGGGCGCCATGGGGATCGATCCGAAGCTGAGGAAGAGGAGAAGAAGAGATGGGTGAGAGGGAGATGTTGGAGAGAGAGAGAGATCGAAATGGAGGGGAGGAGTTGGGGGAGAGAGAGAGAGTGGGAGTGGAGAAATTGAAAATTAGGGATTTTCGCAAAATAGGATTGACCTGGATTAGTTACTGCGTGGACCTGGTGCATCGTGCACCAGGTGTATTAGTAGAGCTCATACACCACCACCTAGGGATGTCAATGGGTCGGATTCGGGGCGGGTTTTTAAAAATCCGAACCTGAACCCGAGTACCAAATCCGAAACCCGAACACGAACCCGAATCCTACAGATTTTAAAAATTCATATCCAAACCCAAACCCGACCAACAATCTGAAACCCGAACCCGCAAACCCGAACTCAAAACAATTATTTCTCTATACAATATTTCAAAACATATTATATTAAATCTAAATTTTTAAAATACAAATTCAAATATAACATCAAATATATATATATAGAGAGTTCGGCTATGGTGCTTGTAAATTTTTTATCGTTAGATCTATCACTTGGATCATTTTCACCCGTTAGATCATATTATTCCACCAACCACCCACTCAACCTTAAGGGTCCACATCATCCTAACCGCATATCCTTTAATCCAATGGCCAAAAATCTACAAGCACCAATATCTTACTACTTTTAAAAGCATATGAGCTCAATTATATATATATATATATATAGTGATATAGTGAGGCTAGTATGCTTTTGGAAGCACGGACCTCTCCGTACTTCCAAGTCGTTTTCGATGTTGGGACTTTCGAATCGACGATCGGCTCCGTTAGACTTGATGTAGAGTATCTGAAGTATCTAGAAAATAAATTTTGTAATTTTTCGATATCATTTGCTTAGTGATCCAAGGGGCTCAAAATCAATAATTTTAATGGCCGTGGTAAGCCGTTTGCAAGTTTAACGGTGTAGAAATATCCAAATCACGTGAAATTTTAATAGAAAATTTTTTATACTATATAAAACAAGATCAATATCTTTGATCTAAAATTTTAATGTCATATCATCATATTTTGTAAGATTTTTATTTTTAGCCGTTGATTTTGAGCCCTTTCGATCACTAGGCAAATGATATAAAAAAATCACAAAATTTATTTTCTAGCTACTTCAAATACTCTAAATCAAGTCTAACGGAGCCGATCGTCGATTCGAAAGTCCTAACCTCGAAAACGACTTGGAAGCACGGAGGGCTCCATGCTTCCAGAAGCATACCAGTATATAATATTATAATGTAAAATCAATTCGGGTTCGGATCAGGTTCGGGTTCGGGTCGGGTACATTCAAAATCCATACCCGAATCCAAATCTTTCGTTTTTTATATCCATATCCGAAACTATATCTGTTTAACATCGAATATATCCGCTCCATTCGGGTTCGGGTTCGGAGAAAACTTCGGGTATCCGTACCCATTGAATCCCTACCACCACCCTGGAAACCTTATTACCTTGCAGTTGCGGCGTATAGTTGTACGGATACACTCGGCGCACCCAATATCTTTTCCTTTTTTGGGTAAATTTTCCTCGTCGTTGGAAAATTCCAGCTATAGCAGTTGGCCTCAAACCGGCGAGAACGTCTCTCTCTCTCTCCCTCACCCAAATAATAATAATAATAATAATAATAAAATAAATAAATAAATAAAATAAAATAAAGTATATATCTATTTAATTTGATCGTCTTCTTCTTCGCAAACCGCGGAAGCGCTTCTTTGAGAAGCGTCGGGAGAGGGGCCGATTCCAACGACAACTCCTCGCGATCGGAACGGGGTTTCCCTTCGATTCGTTTTGGTAATATACAGGTAATCAGATCTTCGCTTCGAGTTTTTTTTTTTTTTTTTGGGACATTGATTCTACGCTTAGTTAGGGTTTCTGCTCGCTTTTTGTTAAATTTTGGTGTATTTTGCGAGTATTTGGATTCGATGGTGCGATGTAGTAAATTTGGGCATTTTACTGTTGTATTAGCATACCTACACTGCTTTTTTAATGCATATAATTGAGATATCCTGTTGATTCGAGGGGGGATTTGTGATGCTTAAGAAGCTAGTCCATTACTTGATTTTTGTGACCTAAGATGATTTGGATCAGAAGCTTTTGTTTGTGTTATATTAAAGGATGATTTTTGTGTGTATTTTTGCCGTGGGGCATAGGTTTGTAGTTTTCGTCATTTAAGGGCTTGCGTTTTTTTGAATTAAATTTTGAAATCTGAAGAGAAGTAGCTGCAGGAATGAAGTACTTGCTGTTTCAAGGATTTCTTAATTGTTTCATTGCACATTATACAAATAAGCAGTTGTTTTCTGAGACATATATTAGCGTGTTTAATCAGAAGATTTAGATGCATTCAAAACCCTGGCAATTAAAATTTGATGCACTTTTGATTCTCCGAGAATATATTTATATCTTAGCAAAACCTTTCATCTGATGCTTCTTGTTTGGTGCATAAGTTAAAGATCTCAAATTGTTTCTTTTTTTTGGCTGGTGAAATAGTTCTGATCACAGATCACATTTTTGCTCATCAAATTATGTGGCTTCAGATTGAGTTTTATCAAAATCGAGCATGTTTACTAACAATCATTCGCCAAGTCCTTGTCGTCCTCTTTACGTCCGTGATGCTTGGATTATTTTGTGATCAGCTGCATTTGATCACTTTACTATGGTTGAATATTGATTGTACAGGTATGCAGAGCCAAGTTGTGTGCAATGGATGCAGGAGCATGCTTCTTTATCCCAGGGGAGCCACTAGCGTATGCTGTGCACTGTGTCGTACTATAACTTCGGTGCCCCCTCCAGGTACTTCTTACTTCTGAGAATGCTGATTATTTGTATCGCTTGTTTACTAGCCTATTTTAGCAAAAGTTTAGAATGACTTGCTATTCTTTACTTGAAGAATGTTGGTAGGAGTGGTAGTGTTTCTTAGTATCTGGAAAACTGCTGCTCTTCTTAACCCATGTCACGGTATTCATACAAGTGTCGTAAGTACCATGGACATCCACCAATACTTGCGCACATTAGACGAAAGCGGCGAGTATATACATGCCAAAGGAGGATTGCGACAATGTGACCAAGGCAACCTGTTACATAAACCTTGTATATGACTGTTCTGAAACTCCCCATCTACTCCTTATCAACCTTACCTAGCTTAACCAACGTCTACCAAACTATCGGATGTGAATGTTTTTCTTTTTTTAATGACTATTAATCACTTAGGCGTGTTGTGTCGCCATAACACAAATAAAAAGAAAAGGATAATGCACAAACTTTGAGTATGGACAAGTGCTCATAAGAAAAAAAAATCATTTGAGATTGATTTCTATATGAATTGTGGTTGAATACTTGACCTTAGATTAACATAGGATTCTGCTTGAACTTAATTAAATTGGTATTTGAAAGACTATTACTTGCTGTGAGATCCACAAAAAAGGATTCAATTATGTAAACAATACATTCTCAGATGTCATATAAGCTATTTTAAGTAAGACACCTTCATTTTGTTTATTCAGTAGTCTTTGGGTTAAAAAGATGAAGCCTTTCTTTTGCATAAAATCCGAGAAATATAAAGCAATACTACTTACACAAGTGAAGAATTATATTATGATATGTTGATATCCTAGGTTCTTGTGCATACGAGAATCATAAGGTGTTGATTAAATTTTTCCCTTCTACCACTTTCTTAGTCTATGTTATCATGGTTCAACAACGCAATTTAGGAGATTAACATGTATTAACCTTTTTGTAGGAGTTGAAACGGCTCATCTTATATGTGGTGGTTGCCGAACTTTGTTGATGTATCCTCATGGTGCAGCAACTGTGAGATGTTCCTGCTGTAACATGATCAATAATGTCAGATCAGGTGATGACAAGATATTTATTTATTATTCCTGACATTCTATTTGTCCTTCTGGCAAGTAATGTAGCTTCTGTTCTTAATTACTCTAGTCCTTTATAGTATCCCTGAATATGCTGATCCAACATGAGAGAGATATTCTCATGAAATTCTTAGTTTATAGTTTACTATTAACCATCTTGGACACATTTCGACTGTTTTAGTTTTGCCGGAAGTAAATTTGACCTCTCTTAAGTTGCCGAATATCTGTACTTGTCAATGCATCCTATCAGTATTTTTGGGATCATTCAAATGCAAACCACAAATTGGACGACAATAAGTTGATTTATTATAACGGTGTCATTCTTACAAGGTTTTAATTTTGTTTTTGCCTGTGATCAGCGAATAGTGTAGCTCATGTGAACTGTGCCCAGTGCCGTACGACACTCATGTATCCTTATGGAGCTCCATCTGTCAAATGCGCGGTATGCCATTATGTTACAAACACCGGGGTATTGCCGAAATCTCATCTCTTCTACGTTCCTCCTACATTTTCTCCAATATCTTTCGCTATCTTCTTCAGTTTTGAGTAACATAAATATTTTTCTTCTTTGTTACTTTAGATGACCAATATGACGGCTCCTGCTTCCGTGCCGCAGCGACCTAATGAATATCCGTCAACTTCAGCTGTATGTCTTTTATTTTACCCAAGTTGGTGATTTAAATTCGAATACATATTTGACCATACTAGTTTTTACTTATTTATATATTTATTTTACCTCTGAATTGTTTCAGCCTCCATCGCAAGGCAACAACGTCACGGTTGTCGTCGAGAACCCTAAGTCGGTGGACGAAAGAGGCAACTTGGTAAGCATCTTTTACCTCTAGTAGAGGTATCACTATATCCCGGGCTTTTGCGAAAAGCTGATTTTACTTTTGAATTTGATTCACGTTGCGCGATGCAGGTAAACAATGTCGTAGTTGGAGTTACGGTCGGGAAGAAATGACACTGCAGTCGCGCAGTTGCCGCCGTTCCTTGTATTTGTTTGTACATGAAAGTTGGAATCCTCGTAATTTCTTTGGCGTAAAGACATGATGAAACACAAAATAATGTGGTGCTAATTGTTGTGCTTGGAGCGAAAAGCCGAAAAGTGTCATATTTGTAGCTCAATTGTGTAATTTTTTTTGTGTATTTTCTGTATCTGTTTTACGAGCTTGACTGGGCTACTATCGGTAGTAAACGGCTCGGTTTATTACCGATTTGTTTTCGATGATAGAGCTTTCAAATCGACGATTGGCACCGTTGAACATGATATACACTATTTAAACTATCTAGAAATCAAATTTCATAATTTTTTGACATCACTAACCGAACGATCAAAATGTCACAAAATCTCTAATTTTAATGGCCGATATGGTGCGTTTGCTCGTTTAACGATATAGAAGAGTCCAAATCAACTAATTTTTTATTAAAAAGTTCTTTAAACTATTTAAAACAAGATCTAGACGGTAGATCTTAAATACAAAAATTGTATTATCACTTTTTGAAGGATATTTATTGTTAGCCATTCATTTTTCGTTCACTCGATGGACAAGAAAATAATATCGGAAAAGTATGAAATTTGATTTCCACATAGTTTAAATAGTTTCGATCATTTTTAACGATACTGATCGTTAATTTGAAAGCTCTATCATCGAAAATAAATCGGTATCATCACTTTTTGAAGGATATTTATTTTCAGCCATTCATTTTTTGTTCACTTGATAGACAAGAAAATAATATCGAAAAAATATGAAATTTGATTTCCAAATAGTTTAAATAGTTTGGATCATGTTTAACGGTGCGGATCGTCGATTTGGACGCTCTATCATGGAAAACATATCGGCAGTAAACCGAGCTGCTTATTACCGATAGTATTCTGGCAAAACTCTCTGTTGTACTGCGACTTTTGCAAAAAAAAGAAAAAAGAAAATTATATTCGAGCTCAGATGTGTGGATTTCGTCTGATAATCGGACGGTTGTGAAGGACCCACCCTTTCACAGATCACACAAATGATCATCACAGCTCGAATCTATTTTAATGAATGGGGTGAGAGAGGCTCGAACTCTCGACCTCAGGATAACTCAAACAACAAGCTATGAGACCTACGCGCTAGCCAACTGCGCCACCACCCCTTTGTTGTAATGGTTTTAATTTTTATTAATAAAAACTATTATTTGACTTAGTCCACTAGTTTATAAACACGGAATAAGAATTTCATGTAAATTTTTTCTTCAAAAATATATTTGAATTCGACAAAATGCAATAGTAGGCAGTCAAACTCTTGATTCTCAAAAAAGGGGAAAAAGAAAAAAAAAAAAAAAAAAAAAAGAAGAAAAGTTGTGATTGTTTGGGTGGTTTAGGTACGGGCATGTTTGTTTAGATGGAAGTCAGGGGTTGAAGTGAGGAGTTCATGTAACTGAGATCGCAGAAGTTTGGTAATAACAAAAAATTTGGACTTCCATGGGGCCCTCGCGTGCATTTTCGTCTCATGGGGCAGCAACTTCGTGTATGGCAGGAACTTGCGACTTCGTGTACGGCAAGAATTCACGACATTGCACAAAAATTAGAAATAAACTTAGCTGGAAATGTGAAGCAACGAGATTTCGAACTTAGGACCTCAGGTACCAAACAACAAACAAACCTTTTGCCACTTGCGTTAGGGACGATCAGTAATTTTGTGCTCTTAACCATTGCCTATCTAATCATAGGGACGAGATTATTTGGAGATGGTCCCCTTTCGGCAAGTTCTCCGTTAAATCTCTCTATCTTTTTCTTCAAGACGGAGGAGTTAGAGGCGCTGGTTGGTCACAATTGTGGAAAATCCACTCACCGCTAAAAGTCAAAGATTTTCTCTTGGTTGGTTCTAAGAGGCAGAGTCCTAACGGTCGACAACTTGGAAAAGCGAGGTTGGCAGGGGGACCAAAGCTGTAGGCTGTGCAGCATCGACTCGGAATCTGTTCATCACCTCTTTGTCGAATGCGAGACCTCTAAGCTTTTATTAGAATGCCTCTTGCCAAATAAGAGTTGTATTCATAGAAACACCACCGTTGGCCAGCTTTGGAAAGAGAGTAGTAGGAAGGCTGCATCCTTAAGAAAACAGGAGCTTACGACAACTGCTGCTACTTGGTGGGTAATTTGGCTGGAACGTAACAAGAGAATTTTTTCAAACAAGAAAGCGGACGTGGGTAGACTCCTTTGCGAGATTAGATCTCTCATGAGCCTCTGGTCATCGTAATTTTTTTTTCCTGTTTCAAGAGACCTAGCTGCCTCAACCTTCTATAGCTAAATTCATTTCTCTGATGAATGAAACGGTAGCATGCTACCTTCTCTCTCCAAAAAAAAAAAAAAAACACTATTGCCTTCTTTTTGCTCGCTAGAATGGCTAAATCACGACTGAATCTATTGTACATGAAACATAAAATCAATATGAATCGGCAATCGATGGCTGGTTTGGATCACCAGTTTGCTTCAGCTATGCTTGCCCTTATATGCTTCCAAGGAATGATAACTGATAATAAGATAACTTAATTTTTTGAGAGAACCTAAAAAATTACTCCTGAATATTTATTATTTTTATTAAATGAAAAATTTTATATGAAGGTGTCGTGGTGTAGTTGGTTATCACGTCAGTCTAACACACTGAAGGTCTCCGGTTCGAACCCGGGCGACGCCAAATAATTTTAAAATTTGTTGTTCCTGATCATAAAAACTATAATCTTTTTAATAAAACCTATTTATTTAACACAAGAGAGAATTTGATGGTTAATTAATGAGGCAAATCTAATGAATCCACATAATATACATTTAGAAAGCAAGGAGGAGCTCTAATTCAAAACTTACAATTTAAAATTTCTAATACTTTTTCAAACAATTTAATTTAAAAACAGAAGTGTAATATATAAAAACCAAAAGTTAAAAGATTATTAAAAGAGAAACATTTATATATGGTGAACTGAATAGTGACTACCCATACATGATTCTATTATAACCTTTTTGTTTTTTAATACCATATATCAGTCATGTTGTTGACCACATCTTAGCCATGTGATAGTGGGGCTTATGCAACATTATTATTTATATGCCAAATATGGAAAAATTTACCTACTCAAAACCTATTTACTATTTAGTGGAGGTTGCATAGAGTTGTAGCCCCTTTTTGGGACATTGATATATACCATGTTAATTAATTAAGATGAATTTAAATGCATGTAAAGTGTTTGAGGCATTGATTTAATTAGGAGGTGGCTCCTATTATGGAGCAGTGTTTAATTTATTAAATTGATTTGTATGTCCATAATTGTAGATTCCAAATCATACACTACATCTCTACATGCATAATTTACTATAATCAAACTATAGCAACTCATATATTAGATAATTGTGACATTTCATATCTAAGAATTGGCTGCTGAAGTGTAACAAAGAATTTGTCATTGACAAGTACGTGTCGTTTTATCGACATATTCTACTGGGCTTCTGAGTAATAAGATCTAAATTATAGAGTCGTAAAATAAAATTATTGTATAGTATGAAAGGGGCTTCATTTCTAAGTTACAAACCAAAGTTTAAGATAAGTGTTTCATCTTAAAAATAGCCCATCACAACTTATTAACAAATCTTCATGAAAGGGACATGACATTTCTTCATCTAGTAAATTTCTTTGCAACTAGTTTTTAAATTGGTAAAATAAATCAATAGTCTCTACGCTATCTCGATGTTTCAACTTGGTTTCCTATCCATCATTTACTATATCTCAACATTCTTCAAAA
Source organism: Puya raimondii (assembly GCA_016920855.1). Classification (NCBI taxonomy): domain Eukaryota; kingdom Viridiplantae; phylum Streptophyta; class Magnoliopsida; order Poales; family Bromeliaceae; genus Puya; species Puya raimondii. The sequence goes on along the minus strand of JABWPP010000050.1, from coordinate 48,565,321 downwards.
ATCAAATATCGTATACTGTCTGAGAAGTTACTAAGTCAACAGCTCGAACCCTCTAATTTTTGGAATGGATGTGCACTTAGGTAGCATCCGAAGTGATAATCAACTGCTCTAATCCGCGGTTGTTCCTAAATTGGATTAGTTTGCTCTTTGAGGGGATAGATAGTTTGCTTTTTTGAATGATACTAATGAAAATAGTTTAGTTTCCATCACAAACATGACCCACAATGTAACATCACCAAAAAATTAGAGGTGTTTATATAATTACATGATACACTTGATGATATTAATAATGTCACTTATTGTTATACAATTAAAGGTGATAATTAAGAACCCTGATAAGAAATGTGGTCCAGTTGAGAACATTGTGTAGACCAAAATGCTAAAAAAGATGCACTTGGATGCTTGTACTTATCCTTTGCTTTAATAAATGTGAGCATGATTGGATTCAATTCCTTCTTGATATGAGGTGTTGACTGAAAGGGACTTCAACAACAACACAGTATGGTACTTGGTTAATAATATAATGATATATTGTGAGACCCCAGATAGTCCTATATATAAGATATAATAGGGCTAGAACTCTTAACCCGGCTTAAACATTTTGGGTGGTGGTTAGACTCAAGAGGTTAAAAGAGTTAAGCGTGTTAGGACGGGAGTAGTCCTAGGACGGGTGACCCCCTGAAAAATTGGGGCGTCACAGTTGGTATCAGAGCCAATTACTAGCCGGAAGTGTGAGATGAGTCTTGGCTGAGCCAGGGTCGGAATGACAAGACTAGCGAGATGTCTCACATCGCCTGGTACTTGTGAGTCTGAGACTGACGAGGACGTTAGGGCTTAAAGGGAGGGAGATTGTGAGACCCCATATAGTCCTATATATAAGATATAATAGGGCTAGAACTCTTAACCCGACTTAAGTATTTTGAGTGGTGACTAGGTCCAAGAGGTTAAGAGAGTTAAGCGTGCTAGGACGGGAGTAGTCCTAGAATGAGTGATCCCCTGGAAAGTTGGGGCGTCACACTATATGTCCCACAAAATTAATCTATCATTAATTAGATTGAGCAAATTAAGTTATGGGTTCTTTTTTTTATGTGGCTATATAGCCCTAGTAATGTGGAGCATAACTTTTGTTTCTGGAAGTTTCTATATATGTGGACAAAGCAAATGATTAGCAAATAATAAACAATAAACAATGTGGTTAGAATGATTAATCACTTGCTTTGGTTGGATGGTGAAGAGGAATAGAAAAAGGAGAAAAGTTACCACTGCGAGTTCCCCAAAATGCTCCTCTTATAGATTGATATGATACTTAGTATATGCATAAACTACTTATTAACACGCATGGTAAGAAGTGCTTCAATTTTTCAAATGAGGAAAGAAATAGGAATTCAACGTTTTAACTCATTAAATAAACAGGTGTGGATTTAAATTCATAATCTTATAGAACTGAAGGGATTTATAATTGACTCTAATACTATGTGGGAAAAAAAAAAAAAAAAACTAATCTAGTAGCAAACAACGTAAGGACAGTATTAATATCATTCTTAATATAGAGAGTTTTGATCGGTTGACGCATACAGTCCTAGCTGTCATATGATACTATACAAAATAATCTGTGCATGACATATCAGCAGATCGATAAAACAAGAGAAAGCATTTTTAAGATACTTACAACAGAACTCATAGAAAAATCTAATCCAAGTTGTGGGGGAAGAGAGAGAGAGAGAGAGAGAGAGAGAGAGAGAGAGAGAGAGAGAGAGAGAGGTCATAAAAGATATGATACATGATCAGTGGCCATGTTACCAAAGGGGCCACACCCACTGACATTAGTCTTTTCCAAGCTGTTGACATCAAAGAATAGTAGAAAGAAAACAAGGGTGGGAGGAGCTGTCTGCTGCCCCCACATAACATGGCTGATCCTGCAAGACCCTTCTTTCTGCTCTCCATCCCTGGCCAGTTGGCTGCTTCAGTGGCCCCTTCACAAAATTCTCTTTGGGTCAAGTTTGTGGATAGTCCCTCTACTATTCTGATACTGCGACTTGGTCTCTATAAATTTTTCACTTAAAATTTTTAACTCTTTGGCTAGTTGATATAAGGACTAAGTACATGAAAAAAAATAGAATTCCATCATGGTCCACAAAATTACTATATCCTGATCATATAAAGTTCGTTTCACGAACATCTTTTCCCACTCAATTCCAAGTAGGCATAATGATATTTTTATTGTGTTCCCAATAACGACATGAATATTCACTATTATCCTCATTCTACTTTCCAGCCTTATTTTGAGTATATGAGAAAATAAATTAAATTACTTCTGAAGTGAAGAATTATCACAGCGCACCTTTATTGAGGGGCTTGTTAACGAATTACTGAACCGCGCGTATATAATTCAACTTGTAGGAGAATTTTAACGGTCTGTTCCAATTTAGAAGTTCTTTATCCAAATCTCAAATCCGCTTCGAACGGTGGATTCAGAGAGAGCCTGATAAAGGTTGAATAAGGAGCTTCTCCTTCAAGTATTTTTTTCAAAATTTTATCATGGTCATTCTACAAGAAAAACTCGGAAAATTCCGAAACTAAAGTGTTTTTAGTAAAAGTTCATGGATTAAGTCACAATATCAGGTTAGCAGAGGGACTATGCAAGATTCCCATATTTGAATTCTCTCTCTCTCTCTCTCTCTCTCTACCAACAAGGCAAGTTGCAAGATGATTCTGCTACAGTAGCTTAAGACACACACACACACAAACACAGAGCCTAAATGGGCCCAGTAATCTCACATCACTCACCCAACATGCTGCTGCACTACTGAGCCATTATTAGCATACATATCAGAGATATTTTCCCTTTTAATAAATCAGGTTCATCTGCAATGCCCATAACCTTTCCCTAAAAGGAAAGTTGAGGTTGGAGAGTGGTGGCAAAATCTCAACTCCTTTGTAAGCAGTACCTGGGATTTAATTATCCCAAAATGGCATCTGAGACACTCAATCATGATCTTATTTCCCTTTTGTATATATTTGTCCTTTGGATTCTTGGTTTCTCAACAACTGACACCAAAAGCTCTTAATTTAAAAACCAAACTGTGGTGAGTGTTATGATACCCCAATAGGAAATAATTAAGTGGATATTGTTTGCATCTTTTAAAAGCTTTTCAATATTCCAAAAGAAATAAACAAAAATATTGATGGGTAGTTTCAATTCTTTACTCGCGCGTCACCACGAAGGTCTCGTCTTTTCCAAGACCGCTGATGATTAAAAAGAAAAAATAAAGGCTAAATTACAGAAAATCCTTCTATTAATACCCGATTTTTTACTTTCCCTCCTGTCATTTAAAAACTTATATTTTGTCCCCTTGAAAAATGAAAAATGTTCACTTTGCCCCTCACCGTCAGTATTCCATTAAGGTTCCGTTTATATCCTATTATTATATATTTTTTATACCCAAAATACCCGCAGCCTCCTCCCTTGCCGCCTCCTTCCTCGCCACCCACACCGCCTCGCCCTACTCCGCCGCCTCGCGCTCCGCTGCCTCGCCCTCGCCCTTGCCCTCGCCCACTTCTCCGTCCATGACCACTCGATCTCCTCGTTACCGTCGCCGAAATGGAGGGTGGAGGGTGCAGGACGAAGAAGGTGAGAGGAGACGGCGGCTGAGCGAAGAACGGAAGAGGAAAGACGGCGGCTGGGCGAGATTTGAGGGAGAAGACGAAGATGGTGAAGGGCAATATGATCATTTTATCATTACAGTTAACACCGTACCCCTCTATGAACATTTTTCATTTTTCAAGAAGGCAAAGTGTAGATTTTTAAATGACAGAGAGGGAAAGTGAAAAAGCGGGTATTAATAGAGAGGTTTTCTGTAATTTAGCCAAAAATAAAAAATAAAATAGTTCAACACAACTTATAATATTCCAAATTTGCTGATCTCAGTAAATTACCAAATGAAAATTTACACTTGTTAGATATTTATACCTAGCAATAAAAAAGGAAAAAAAAATAGATTCTCATAAGAAATATCAATAAATTAATGCTTCAGAAAGTTTTTGGGCAAGGAAAGATGATACATTTTTCGCCATTTTATCTCTTCACATAAAAAAGAAAAATGAGTTCTAACTAACAATTAGATACTTATTTTGGCCGCCAAATCCGAATGTCTTCGACCGCAAAAACGAGCACAAAGAAGCAGTCATGTCACAGCTGCAGTGGGTCTGATTGCGCGAAAATTTCCTCCGAGTATGAACCGTTTTCCGCTAACCTGTCGACATCGAGAAAAAAGATACTTAAAGTTTTGATTTCGAAAGCTCTGATGCTAACTCCTCTGCTTCCCTTATTCATACGAATTCGTGAAGAATATAAAGGCAACAAATTGGAAAGAAGTAAATGGTGGCGAAATGAAATTGATTGCTGTCGACGACGCCGCCGGATACGAACAAATGGACCCATCAGAGGCTCAAATTGGCTGATGCCGATATATTCGCGCAGCAGTTTGTTCTTATCTGCCTCAAACTTTGATCCCAATTTCTTTTATGTTCTCCGAGGGGTTTCGACCCCGCTTTAGTCCTAAAAATTTGCTTCCATTAGCCTACCATCTAAAACAGATGCGACCTCAGCGTCGTCGCTGAAATTCACTGCTAGGGCCAATCTCAAACTGAATGACTCTATGAAATTAAGTCGATACATCCACGTATTACGCGTAACATAATCAATTCACCTCTGATCATCAAATTAAATGTGAACAACCCACCCTCGATGCTGACGCGGCGTCTATTTTAGATGGCAGAATATATAACAGAAGGACTTAATTGTTACCGATAGTAAGAGCTCGGTAGCGATACTGTCTATGAAAAATTAAATCTTCTACTAAATCTCGCCGAATAGCACGCGAAAAGCATTGATAATTTACGCGACTATGTCTTACCAGCTTTGTGCTTCGGAGTACTTTCGGAAGGAGAAACTCCCGAAATTGGCTCTACTGACTGCTGCTGCGCTGTTTTAGGTCCGTATGCATCGCAATTCATCGCCTGCAAAAAAAAATTCATGCGAAAATCTTTTAGAAAAAAATAGGAAAAAACAAAATGTAAATTCGTACAAGATCGACGAACCTGAGATTGTGGCTGAAAATGATTAAGACCAAGTAAACCAGCTCCGAGAGGCAAATTCGGCATTTGGTTGGAGAAATTTGCCGCATTTGGTGTAGAAGTCGAGGCCATGAACTGATTATTCATGAATGGCACTCTCGGCATCGGAACTGGACCCATGCGCGACATGTATTGGTGGACCCCGCGAAACATCATCGGCCCCATACCAGTTCCCATCCACAGAAACTGCGAGAGCGAGACATGTAAGAACATTTTTTCTTCTTTTCCCCCCGAAATGAATCGATGATTCAAAGTAAGATTGAAAGAACATAGAAAATTGTTTCTGACCTGAACTTGTAGTTGAAGCGACTTCAAGTACTCGATCGCCTCATCTAATACAGATGCTTTGTCACTCTGAAATTATCACCAATATAAACTCAACTAAGAGCATATTGAAATTCGTATCGTTTTTTCCTATACGCAGTGCACACAAAACTCTCTGAATTGATTAAAAACTCAAAACTTTGTGTATGATACGAAATTGCCGCGACAAAGACATCTTACCTTGTTGCAGTGAGGTATGAGCTCTTGCAGTGCTTTCATTTTCTCATTAATTCTATCTCTTCTTCTCTATCAAATAAAAGATATAATAAGAAGATGAGCTACAACTAAGTTAAGAAAAACAAAGAAAACGAAGGATCTTCGACGATTCTCACCCTCTCTGACATGTTATGAACTTCAGCAGCACGGCTTCTGCGCGTAGATGTAGACCGCTGAGCTCGGTTATTCGCCTCGATGGATTCGTTCTCCGCGTCCTACATAATTTTAAGTACCATTTTAAAAGACGAGAAATTACTATAAACCAAAACTCCAAAATAGAGCTTCTACTTTACCTCGCTGAGGCTTTCGAACTCCTCCACTCCTCTTCCCTTTCTCTTGTTGCTATGTTGTCCCGTTCGTCCGAAACTACACCCGGAACCGCCCGACGACGAAGCCACAGCGGCTTCTTGCGAAGCCAATCTAGTGTGAGCTTCTTCTCTCAAGCTTCTTCTCGAAGCAGAAGCCTCGGCACCGCCGCTCGCAATATGGCTCAATTCAGCAGCCACTTGAGTTTGGTTGCTCACGCAAACGCTCGACGCTCCCGCCCCTGCATCACCACCTCCCTTCCATTGTTTCGCGAATTGCGAAAAGTCAACTGCATCATTCTCCGCTCCCGGTCGCTCTTCGTCAGCATTCGGCATGTCGAAGAAGAACTCGGAGTACAAATCCCTGTCGATCGAATCCTCGAGCGGGTACTGGAACCACGACGCGGCCTCGTCTTGAGTAAGATTGCTCGTGGTCGCGAATGTCACCCCAGATTTCAGCATCGGTTCATCGTGTTTACGAACTTGCTTGAATTCGGGGCCTAAGGCCGGGGGTTTTCGATGAGTCTGGCTCTGCATAACAACATGCCCATTCTGCCACAGCAGTTCTATGAGCTCATTATCTCCTCTGCATCATCATCAGAACATGAAAACAAATGTTGAGACTTGTAAAAGTTAAAATTGAGCTAAAACCGGATAAAATTTTCGCAAACTAGGGACTGACCCAATAGGTTTCTTTTGATCCGGCGCGGCGACGAGATCTCGAAGAGATCGCGATTCGTCGTCGACCATGTTCCAATTCGGAACAAACTGGTTCATTTGCTCTGCTTATTGAGATCTACTCCACACAACACTGCAATAACTAAAGAGCAAATGAATTAATCTTATTAGGAGATCATATATATATGTATATAACACATTAACAAGTTGTGTAGTTACATGCACAATATAGTTGAACATTATTAGAACATAGATCATATATGTAACATGGCAAGTCATAAAATGCACAATAATAAGTGGAATTTGAAGGAGAAAAAACAACAAAATTAATAAGGATTGTAATAAATATTGGATATTTGAGATGGATCATAGATATAAGATCAAAAAGAGGAACTGTGGATTGAAAAAGAGTGCACCAAAAGCCAAAAATTACTTAGCACAAAAGAGGAAGTGTTTTTTTTATTAAAAAAAAGGAGAAATCATGCAGTAAAAGGAAAGGAAATAATTTTTTTTCAGTTTAAAACAAATGAAAATAGTGAAAAAAAAGACCCATTTATCAAAATGGATGATGAATTATGACAAGTTTAAAACACAAAAAAATAGCTAATCAGATAAGCAAAAAATTGCAGCTTTTTCATGAAGCTAAAAGTGGTGAGATCCATATAAATAAAAAAAAGAAAAAAAAAAGAGGAAAAAAAGGTATAGGAGATAAATAAAAAAATAATGGGTGCAAAAAGATAACCTTTTTGTAAGAGAACTTAGCTTCAACTCTTCTTCCATTTGTTCCACTCTAGCTTCAACACAGGAGAGTTTATAATTACACAACAAAGATATATTTATACATAGCCCCCTCATTCTTTTCGTATTTAGTATTTAGTATTTAGTTTTTAATTTTTTTTTTTTTTTATGCGGACGGATTCGGATTGAGAAGAGGACGTGAAATTAGTACCGGATCACTCAATCATACTGTTTTATTATATTTGTCGCATAGAATATTTACGGATTTTAATTTTTGACCTTTTAATTCTAAAAAATTAAAAAAATACTCAAACTTACGAAATTAAGTTACTTCTTAAGTTGAAATTTACTCGTAAAATTAGTCTCGTTAGATCATGTGCGTTTGGACTGAGTCAGAATTCTAACGCGCAGTTAGTTTCTGTCAAAAATCGATATTTCAAATATCTTATATATTCAGCACTAGAAAATTTAAAAAAAATCTAAACTCAAAATCTCATGTTATGATATCAGAGATTAATATTTTTATTATTTTATGTTCGATCAGTCCGACCTCAATTTATACGAAATCAAAAGTAGTATTAATGGAAGGACGCATTTGCAAACTAGCGCAAAGGACAACCAAAAATTTATTTTTTTAAAAAAATAAGCAAACGGACCAAAATGTTCCACTTAAGGCAGGATTAGATTCCGAGACTCATAATATAAATCTAGGTATTTTTTATAGAAACATAGATACGGACGTCAGACACAGCTGAACACCTCTAATAAAATATAATATTATAAATAAAAATATATATATTTATTATATATAAATATAAATTTTATTGAAATATTGTTATAGTTTTAATATGAATAAAAGTTAATCATAAAATTGTTTTCATATATTTTAAGAACTTTTTTTTTACCATACATAATTTATATGTATCGTCCAAAATGAATTTGTATGCATTCATAGAAAAAAAACAAAAGTTTTATCATCGTATATAATATATGCGTAAAAAAAGTATAATAATTTTTTTCTATTGTTTAATGGGTTGCAATGTGGACGCGGTCGAACGCGCATTCATAGTGCGTCAGTATCGAACACGCTAAAACCCTTTATCAAATCAATCTCTAAAATCTGACGAATTAAACCAGCTAATATATATTTTGTTTGATTTCGTACTTATTTCAGAGAATGCATCTAAACCCTCCAAATTATATACATGAATGTATCGTAGTTTACTCACCGAACGGATCAGCAAAATCTAAAATTTAACAAGAAAGCTCGAAATCTAAATATAAATTATAGTACGTGACTTACATCATGTAAAATTTTATATGTTTAAATTAATTTTGATAACTTTTTTGTTTTATAACATTATGTTTATTAAGTAGTCGAAAACGACCTTATACGATACTTAAAAGATTTATTAAATAAAAACTAATTAGAAATATAATAAGATATTTAAAACCGTTCCCCCGCATATTAGCTTATGAAGGGACGTCCGCATAGAACATTTTTTGCTCGAGCGCGAAATTTGATGCAGCCGTAATTTTCGTCAGAGTTGCCGATTCCAATGACCGCATAAATTTTGACTTACACCGCTTTCCCAATTTGGGAAGGGTCTCGTCGTGTTCGCTATTTTTTTTTTATGTTTCATTTTTTTTAGCTTTAAAAACAAATAAATATAAATAAATATAGTTAATTGAATCGTTAATCTCTAATCTTCATCTTTTTTTTACTTTAAAATATATTTAATTTGTTACTTATTTTAACTAAATTTTTGTTTTTCAAAATATTTATTAATTTTAATATTGATATCAATATTAATAATCAATATTTACAGTGCCCGCACTAAATTTTATGTGGTAATTAACTTTTGTATAATTTAACAGCATTATAACGCGAAAACTTGTCAATTAGCGTAGATTATATTAATATCAAGTAGTTATAAAACGAAAGCATGTGTTCATTATCAAATTTATATAAAAAATTATAATTCTTTCAAATTTATTTTATATATATATATGTATATAGTCATTTTGATCCAATTAACCAAAGCTCAAACTAGGCTCAACTCGAAATTTGACCCGATTAATTCGAACTCAATCAATTGTTAAACGAGCCAATCTCTAGTTTGATTACAAATTTAGCTCGAATAAACTCGACAAATTAAAATCGGTTCGTTTACACCCCAAATTAATTTGGCTTAAAAAAATTTGCCCTTTATTAAGGTACTAATCTGAGTTAAACACATTCACTTTGACACTTCACAGAATCTTTAAAAATTCTAAAATATTTTAATATATTTTTAAAAGTTTTTTTTTTTTTTGGTGTGCTATAAATTGATGATACTTAAAAATCGTCGCAGAAGCTGGAAAAGTGTTTGTTCTTTGTACGTAAATGCTTATTATGGGAGGTTAAATTAATTGCATGCATGCATGCAATTAATTGAATCCATTTTCTTTTTTTTAAAAAAAGAAGTAAAAATAAATAAAAATAAAAGTAAAAATAACTGGATGTTCTTGAAGTATTGGGAGATACAAATTCCTGTAGTACATATTCAATAACCATGAAAATATGAAACTTTGTGCATCACCCCTCTCTCTCTCTCTATCTTCTTTGGTTTTTATTCTGTGGGCGCGCAATTAATGTATTGAAAAAAGCTAGTTTTGTCGAACGAATCTGTTTGGCGCAGTTGGAGCTTCTGTCTCAGCTTTAATTATTTCTGTAGGCGTACAAGATATTAGAAAAACTAGTTTGTTTGAATGCATATCTGTTTGGCGTAGCTGGAGTTTCACCCATATGTTTTAACTGTTTGAATAATTTCTAATTCAAAGTTCAGAAAAACTTGTCGATTCGATCGGTCACTAATTCGAAGTTTGTTTACTAGAGTTTAGCGTTAAAGATCAATATGAGATATTTTATTTTGATAGGCCTATAATGTAAATTTGAATTAAATAGAAGAAAATTACTAATACTAATTGGCGATGACTCAAACTCGTGATCTCTTACTCTGACACTATGCTAAAGAATACGAAATTATTATTTTTCTCCTTAATATTTTTAATATTTTATATTTAACATTTAGAAGCAGATGCTATAAATGAGCTGTTATCTGTACACATATCCTACATGTGTAAATTTTACACCCTAGCCTTTGGAAAGCTAGGATCTCCTCACTTATAATATTAATTTTTTTTTTTACTACTAACTAATTCTATGAGAGCCCTTTTTAGAAATTATATGAAACAACTTTTTTTTCCCCCTAAAAAGTTTAACTTATCAAAAAACTATATTTTTTAATATTTATATTCAACATTTTCCTTACGTCTGAGTTTGAAAGTTTTTTTTTTTTGAGAGAAAGATAGCACGCTACCCGCTTCGTTTATCTTTTTTAGAAATAAACTTAGCTTGAAATGTGAATCAACTAGGATTCGAACTCGAAATCTCGGATACCAACCACCAAGTCCTTTGCCATTTGCGCTAAGAACGATCGGTTTTGATAGACCCAAAATGTAAACTTGAATTAAAAAAAAAAAAAATTAAACTATTAAACTACAAAAAAAAAAAAAAATTTAAATATTTTGTATTCAACACTTCAATCCAACTAATAATTAAAAGAATAGCACAAACTGTTCATATGTATATTCTTAACTAATACTTCAATAAAAATAAATATAAATAAATATCATATATGACTCACCAACTTTGTTAATTAGTGATAGAATTTTTGGGGAATTCGCTATCTTTATCTCTTCTGGGAAAGAGCAAGAAGATTCTAACACTTTTATAATATTTTAATTAACACCATCCATAATATTTTTTAACACCATCCATTCATTTATTTTCCAAGTAATTTTTGGCCACAAAAAAAGATCCTCTTCTCTCATTTACCTCCCATCTTTTTTTTCTTTTTTTTTTCTTTTTTAAGGGGAAAAAGTTTCATATGGCTCACATTTTTTTCTCTTCTCCTTTTTTTGTTTCTTAATTTGGTAAAAGTGCATGGAGATCCCCCCAACTATATTTGTTTTGAAATTGCTTTAAATTTTATTTTATTTTAGAATTGACATATTTAATTTTAAAAGCTTTTAAAAAAAAATATTTTTAGCTAATTAAATTAAATTTGTATAATTGACATATAGAAATATATGCTACTATTTTTTTGATGAAAAAGCAAAAAATATATTTTAGCCAAGTCATTACGATATGTTTACATGATATCGCTTATAAATGCAATTTCCAACATAGCCTTAGATCCTGTTTGCCATTACCAAAAAAATATGTTATGTATGATAAAAAAATGTGGTGGGATAATATTTTATTTTTTTCTATAATTTTTTTTTTTTTACATTGTGAAGATTGTAATGATTTGATTCAGATATAATTTCTACAGTTTCATTAAAAAGCGAAAAATTAATGTTTAATTATGATAGATAGCCCGCAAAATGGGCCCTTAGTAATTTTTTTTTATTTATATATGATTAATTACACAAAAAAATAATCCTTTAATTTTAGCCTCAGTTTCTATATTAAAAAAAAATTATTAATCTTTGTTTGTATCTTACTAGTATAAAACAACTGTTTGTCTCCAAAAATTTAAACTGTCGAAGAGCAGTATTTTTTATATTTATATTAAATGCAGTACTATAACATTTTAGTTATTGCTACAGCAGCATATTAGTATTTAATCAATTTAATTGGATGGTGAGGCTCGACTGCAACAATCTAAAAAATTCAAGTCAAAAGTTGCAAAAAATGTAATTAAACCTACATGTTTTTATTTTTAGCTAAAATACCTTCAACTTTATGCATTTTTACTTGATACAATATAAATAGGGGGTGATATCACAATTGAGGTCCCAAAACTTATTCATTTGGGTCTAATTCAGAAGCTTTATTCCATGAAGAATAAGCTCCCCAATCTTATCCTCTAACAGGATCTTATTCCACATCCAGGTACCTTTGACTAAATCATGCCAAAAAAGTAAAGGATAAACTCAAAAATACGGCCTCAAAAGCGACATTAATTATTTCTAGGCTAAATTATAGAAAATCTCTCCATTAATATCCGTTTTCTTACTTTTTCTTCCTGTTATTTAAAAATCTACACTTTATCTCTTTATAAAATGAAAAATATTCACTTTGCCTCCTACCGTCAGTATACCGTTAGGATTCCGTTTATAAAATATTATTATATATTTTTTATACCCAAAATACCCTCAGTAATATTGGGGAGAAAACTAAGATGATGAGGGGTAAATTAGTCATTTTGCCATCAAATTTAATACCGTTCCCTCCTGTGAACATTTTTTATTTTACAAGGGTGCAAAGTGTAGGTTTTAAATGACAGGGAGGGAAAGTGAAAAAGCGGGTATTGACAGGGGGATTTTCTGTAATTTAGCCTTATTTCTATGTTAATGATAAATCATGTAGCTTCTTATCCATTGCAACACAAAGAATTATATACTTACAATAACTTTTAGGGTTGGACTGTTTGGTTACATGTAATTGTAACTATATATACTTTAATTATAACTATATGTAAATTTAAATTCAGTGTTTGATTTGATGCGTTTGAATCTAATTATTGCAGTTGGAGCTACATGAGGAGGCCCAACTGCAGCAGAGGCATAGTTCCACCTGCTGTAGTTGGATAGATTAACTTTAAATAAAAGTAAACTTATCTCTCTAATCATTTTTAATAAAATAATATTTTTTCTATATCGAAGGTAATATTACTATATATAATTTTGTACGTGCACTTTTCAACTACACGCAACGAAACAAATTATTTATAATTACAACGCTTTCTACCACATCCAACCAAATGAGATATATATAATTATAACTGCTGCATCGTAAATTACACTGTATTTCCAATTACATCCAACCAAACAGCCGCTTATATTTTGCAATTAATTGGAATAGCTATATATATGCTAGTTTAATGGATTCTGAGTTTCAATGAAATGGACCAAGGCCCATTATGGGCCTAATTAGGCCCATTTATGTTTTTTGGGCCTTATAAGGTCCGAACCTATTTTGGGCTAACACTGTAGTCGAAACAATAATGAAATATAAAATTTAAATTATCATCTAAGCTAAGAAAGTTTGCCTACGAAGAGCATTTCTTAGACGATTTTTGTGAATTGATGTGACCCACCAACCAATCAAAATCGAAAGAAATAGTTTCTAATATAGTGCATAGTGCATGAAAAATAAATTCTCGGAGAATAGTGGTTATTTCATTTAATTCAATATGGTATCAGAGCATGAAATTCTGAGTTCGAATCCCATGAGGCTCTAAGCATTATTTAATTTCGTCCAATTCAATTTAAGTTCACGTCTTGAACCTATCAAAAAATTTCGAGTCTAGACGTAAGAAGAAGTATAGAACAACTCATTATTTAATAAAGAGATACGCATTGTATTCGGTAAATCATAAAATGTAATATTCTGACCATGCATATATATATATATATATATAGGTCCGTAGGAAACAGTAATGAAATTACACTACATATATAAATAAATACATCAAAACCAACAATGTGAAGTGAAAACCTCCACAACACAATAACAAATCTAAAAACAAAGCAAATCACATGCAAATATATATATATATATATATAGAGTTGAGCTAGAATACTTTTGGAAGTATCATGGGGGGTGGTGCTTGTGGGTTTATAACCATTGGATGGAGATTTGGAGGGTTGAGATGATGGTGGTAGGTGGTGGTAGGTGGTGGTAGGTGGAATAGTGTTTGATCTAAAGGTTATAAGTAATCAAGAAGTAGATCCAAAGGCTAGAAATGTGGAAGCACCAAGGGGTTGGTGCTTCCAAAAGTATTCTAGCTCAACTCTATATATATATATATATATATATATATATATATATATATAAAAGGACTCTCCCTCTACTATAAGTAGACTCCTTATACTCTTACCACGCATAAGATACTTGCACCCGGGGCTCACCAACACTTCTCTCTTCTATGTATAACACCTCATGGCTCATGGTCGGCGGCCGGAGGCGGGGCGTGGAAGGGGAACGGAATCTTCGGGATTTCCGGGATGGTCGGAATGGCAGGCATCGGCGGCAACTCGACCTTCGGGATCTCCGGAACGGTCGGAATGTGCGGAATCGGCGGCATCTCAACCTTCGGGATCTCCGGAACGGTCGGAATGTGCGGAATCGGCGGCATCTCGACCTTCGGGATCGGTGGCACCTCGACCTTCGGGAGCGGCGGAATCTCGACCTTCGGGAGCGGCGGCATCTCGACCTTCGGAAGCGGCGGCATCTCGACCTTCGGGAGCGGCGGCATCTCGACCTTCGGGAGCGGCGGAATCTCGACCTTCGGCACGGTTGGCACGGTCGGCTCGGCGGGCTTGGGCGGCAGCTCCGGCTTAGGCAGCGTCGGAACGGTTTCGGCAGGAGGGGAGGTCTCCTCCGTGGAAGGAGTAGGCTCTTCGAGCCGGCACGCTGCGTTGCTCGTGCAGGTCGCGGCGAGAACAAAAGCAGCCACGAGGAGCAGAGAAGCTGTTTTAGAAGCCATGTGAGAAGTAGGAGATCTAGAGTATCACAAAAGTGATCAGAGCTTTTAAGTGTTGGAGATTGGTTACTACTACGTACTTGGGCTTGTGATTATGAGATATAGCATGCATGGTGGAGTGGTGTTTATATAGTGGGGAGGAGATTAGGGTTAGATTGGTGGTTGGGATTCAATTGGGTTAAAGTTGATTGCTTTGGTGAGAAAAAAATGAAAAGAGGTGGATGTGCTTTGTTGTTAGTTCACCAATCCTAACAATTATTACCACGTAAGTACAATTATTTTCTCTCTAAGCTACATAAGTCAAGGTATGGTAGGGGTGATTTTTGCACTAGACCTGGTCTACCACCTCACAATACACCGCTAAAATGCGGTCTTAATTGGTGTCTTAATTCGCGTAGGTCAAATAGCCATCAGATATTGACTAAAAATTAGTTGAACTATTATTTTTACATATATACAATGTGGGCCAAACTGCAAATACAGAATTATCTCAGGACTATCATGTAAACAACACCCAGTGAGAAAGATGCAATATCCAAAGATCAAAGAGACTCAAATAGCCAAAAAAAAAATCCCGCCCAATTCAAAAATGTTGACTATGTTAATTGCGTTCCAAGCTCGAATCACTCTTAGCCACAAACCAAGAGTTACCTATTCCTGCAACTTCCAAATTTAGCTCCTCATACACATTTCATTTGTGTAATCTAATAAAAGGTTCATACATAAACATCTCTACATTCACGAAATACATTAGAATTTTTAAGGATCATAATCTCCATGAATCGCCTCGTTTTCGCAATCTTACTCGCGGCGATCTCCGTATCCGATGTGAAATCTTGCGATGCCGCGCGGCTTTTAACGGATTTACCTCCGGACGCAGTTGCGATGGCAGTGGCAGCGGCAGCAGCGACAGCAAATGTATCATCTTTCGCAGACATGATTCCCGCGAATCTTCCTGCTGATATTCCGACCATTCCCGCAGATCTTCCCGCTGACCTTCCGGCCGATTTTCCGGCCATTCCGAAGCTGCCGAACTTGTCAGCGGAGATTCCGGACTTCTCGCTGCCGCCGATCCCGTCGCCGAAGATTCCGCCGTTGCCGAGCTTCTCTTTCCTTGGTGTTCATGTCCATCTCCATTCCCTCTTATCCTCCATGTTTAATGGACACAATTGAGGGTTTTTGTTTCCCCTTCTTTTTTGTTTAAAAGATGCAATTGTTGAATGATGCTATTCAATGTAAGTGAATTGAATGTATTGTAACAAAACAACACTACAAAAAATATTGCATTTAAGGCCGTTTTTTTTTTATAGTTAAGGATACTTAAAAGCGTCCTAATATAATTTATTGTCGTATTTGAAAGCGTCGGTAAATAAAGAGTCGTTAGATATATACCGACGCTTATGCTAAGCATCGGTAAAATATATTTTGACGCTTTAAAATGTCAGGATTTTTTACAATCCTGACGCTTTGAAGCGTCGAAAAATTAAAAATAATAGTAAAATTTTATATTTAATAAATTAGTATATTATAATATATGGTTCATATGACGACGCTTTTTGAAGCGTCAGTATTTGCTACATTATAAAGATGCTTGGGGACGCTTATCCTAAGCATCGTCTAAATCGCGTCCTTATGTTGAAATTTTCTTGTAGTGAAGGACTAATTGTATGATCCTGATACCATGATGTATCTTACTACCAAATTGAAACACTTCAGCTTCTGAATTTTTACATATACGCAAATATATCTTCTATTAAATGACCTTTTTTGGACCCAAAAAAAATATTTCACTGAAAAAATACTTTTTTTCTTATGATTGGAAAGAAACATACAATATCTACAACAATTGAAGTACTAAAATATTTAAGCTATAGATGATGTTACAGCGAGTAACCATTAATTTCACCCTGAAAAAGTAGTGAGGCAAAAAGTTTTGAGTGAGGAAAATAAAACAACATGTGGAACTAATCATTCATGTAGAGTTAAATTATTATTGAAATGAATAATACATGTTCAGCAACAAAACTAGGAGGTTACAGCAGTAGCAGCAACATACAAATGTGTCATTCTAGAGAGAGGATGAGAAAACATTATTGTCCTACGTGGTCCAATCAGATCTCAGCAAACCATATCCAATAATCTTAGCATCATCCAATCACCACACCCACACACTATCCACACAAAATCCACTTCCCCTCCACACATCAACAACAGATACCACAACAATAGCCCACACAATCCCTCATACTCAAAGCCAACTTAGAGAGCAAGTGAGAGAGAGAGAGAGAGAGAGAGAGAGAGAGAGAGGTAGAGAGAAGTTACAGAGAGAGAGATGGCCTCCACTGCTTGCTTCCTCCACCACCACGCGCCGTCCGCCGCCCGCGCGCTGTCGCAGCGCGCAGGGCAGAGCGCCAGGCCGGCCCAGCTGGTCTGCAGAGCTCAGAAGCAGCAGGCGGGCGTCGAGGGCGAGAACGACGCCGCAATCTCTCGCCGCCTCGCTCTCACCGTCCTCCTCGGATCCGCCGCCCTCGGCGCGAAGGTGTCGCCGGCCGATGCAGCCTACGGAGAAGCTGGTAATCTTAGTCATCTAACACTTCCAAATTATACTACAAGTAGAACAAAGAAACACTCTCAAACACCAAAAGATCATAACTCACAGTGTTCCTCAATCCTAAAAGCTTTACATTTGCATGATCAACTGTTTTTGCAGAGCTGAGTTAACAAGAAAGAACAAATAAAAGTGCAAATGTTTTTTTTTTCTTCTGAAAGGTCTCATCATTTATGATCATTACAGTTTTTCCCTTTTTCTCGCAAACTAGATAATTCTACAGATAACTTGAAGATAAATTGAAGTGAAATGCGAAGGAAAGAAAACAAACACTAGAGCAAACAAAGTTTCCGATTTTCATACCCATCTAAAAACACTGAGCATATATTATCTGGGCGCAGCGAACGTCTTCGGGAAGCCGAAGACGAACACGGACTTCTTGCCGTACAACGGGAATGGGTTCAAGCTGTTGATCCCGGCGAAGTGGAACCCGAGCAAGGAGGTGGAGTACCCGGGACAGGTGCTGAGGTACGAGGACAACTTCGACACCACCAGCAACGTCTCCGTCATGGTTACCCCCACCGACAAGAAGTCCATTACCGACTACGGCTCCCCCGAGGAGTTCCTCTCAAAAGTAAACAATCACACTAACCCCCCACAAACCATTCCAAAGATCATTGTATTAGGATCTGTCTTTTGATCAAAATGCTATACTAGTCAGGCTCAATGCTAAGATTAGTCATCTTCTTGGGCTGCAAATGTTTGTCATAATTTGTATAAACTTCTAATGCAGGTTGACTACTTGCTAGGAAAACAAGCTTACTTTGGGAAAACAGATTCTGAGGTACATTGAAGATCATCAATTTACTGATCTCTATTAATCGTGTTACGTAAATCTAAACGAATGAATTCCGATAGGGTGGATTCGACTCCGACGCGGTAGCAACAGCGAACATACTAGAAAGCTCGACGCCGGTGGTGGGCGGGAAGCAATACTACTTCCTGTCGGTCCTGACGAGGACGGCCGACGGAGACGAGGGCGGGAAGCACCAGCTCATCACAGCAACGGTTTCTGACGGGAAGCTGTACATATGCAAAGCGCAAGCCGGCGACAAGAGATGGTTCAAGGGAGCCAGGAAATTCGTCGAGAGCGCGGCCAGTTCCTTCAATGTCGCATGAGATTAAAAATTTAATAAAAAGAGGAGGTGAATGAAGAAGCCTCTCTGTTTGTAAATGAGCGAATTCTACGAGAGCTATTTAAAGTCTCTGGCATTAGACCTTCTAATCTGTTCAAACCTTAGAATTATATCCATTTTGTATCTCTTCTATGCTTATTTAACAACCCAAAAGAACAAAAAATAAACAAAAAAAGATCATTACCTTTGGATGTGGTGTGAAATATGCAAGAGAATTAAACATCATGTTATTAGTAATCCTAAGTGCCTCTAACCCTGGAGAGGAACAAATCATTGAATTTTTATCTCTCACAAGGAAAAAAATGCACAAGATTATTTAGATTTAAGCCATTTGCATCAATCAAATACAAAAATTTGTGAAATTAAATTGTGATCCTGTTAAATTGAACAAATAGGAATTGCAAATTTCATTAACTATTGATGATGTATAGATATTGAACAACTAATTCCTCCGAATACCAATTCAAATAAGGAAAATAACTCAAACTAAAACAATTAAAAGGTCCTATTTGTAAATGGCCTGTAGTTGAGGGGATCTCCATGCTCTCATTTTTTTTAAAAAAAAAACTTGTTATAGCTCGTTCGACTACAAATCAAAGCTATTATTGATATCATCATCAAATGAACATCATATAAAAAGCATACAAATCAAAGAGATCGAATATATATATAAAACGCCATGATCGACTCACCGAGGAGAAAATTGTAGCTCTCGGAATCCACTTTCTTCAGAACACGAAGAAGAAGAGCGAGCTACGTAGAAGGGATTGAATTCGTAGTAGTAATCGCGTAGATTAATGGAAACGAAGTGTAGATGAAGCAGCTTCTCTCGTCGTCGTCGTCGTTGGAGGAGAAGGGATGGGAGGGAGGAGACGAAGCTCTTCCATGGCGATTTGGTTCGATCGTGGAGAAAGAGCATTAGGTTTTTTTTTTTTTTTTTTTTTTTTTTTTTTTTTTTTTTTTTTTTTTTTTTTTCCGGGGATCTCTCATGTAGTTGTTTATTAAGTAAATAAGTTTTAAATAATTTTTTTTTAAAATTATATAAATGTTTGAGATATGAAGAATTTTACATCCTTACTACAAGTTTGTTTTTTTCTTTTTTTTTTGGTAATATAAGTTTGTAAACATTTTATGGATAAGCAGAGATTAATTAATACGAAATATGGGATTAAGAAAAGTAAATAAACGAACTGTTTAGAAAATGGTGTAGTTCAGATTACAAAAAAAATTTCTGTATTTTTAATTTATAGGAAAAATTTTAAATACCACCTCTGTAATTTCGCACTTTCTTATTTTAGTACCCTGTGATTTAAAATATATCACTTTAATACCCTGTGGTTTTATTTTTCTCTTTTTGTTGTTCATTTTGTTAATTGTTTCGTTAAATAAGTGAGAAAGTTAAAACTATAAGATATTAAAATAAATATTCGATAAATCAGAGGTGGTTATCTGAAGTTTTTTCTATATGATTTAACGAAAAAATTAACGAAAGAAAAAAAAATTAGAAAAATGAAACCACATGGTACTAAAGTGTTACACTTTAAACCACATGGTACTAAAATGAAAAAGTACGAAACCACAGGGTGATATTTAAAGTTTTTTTAAATTTTTAACCTGCGTCTCAAATATCCTGTATTAAAATTTGTATCAATTTATATCTTAACGTTGACATTAAAAAATAAAATTATTATTGAATTTGATTGTAAAACTTTAACTTAAATGAATTAGCGTAGCATATTATTTAATATCGCAACAACTATCTAATTTGCAATATAAATAATAAATCTGAAATTATATAAAAGAAAATCACCTACTATGCAAGAACTACCAAAATTTTGTACAAATTTATCTCTTTGAGTTAAATTCAACAATCACCTTAAATTTTTGGTAAAAATGTATAAATTTTATCTCAACTATAGCCTATTTTGATCTTACTATCTAACTTTTAAAATTTCTAATTTAGCTATATAATATTTTAATTTATTTAATATAAGCCAAGTATTGGCTATTTAACTTTAAAATTTGAATCAGTAGTTTATCTTTACAGTTTTAATTAGTATATTTTATATAATTTATGTAACTATTGCATCGAAAGAGTCATCAAATAAACTAAATTAAACAAATTAAAAAGTTAGGTACTAAAATAAATTTTTTTTAAAGATTAGGTTGTAAAATCAAAATAGTCTATAATACATGTGAATTCTATACATTTTTACCTAATTTTTTTTATAAAGTTAAATTAATGTAAACGATAAATCAACATGGATTTGGCTTTTATTATTTTTTTAAGAGAGAACATAGTAACCAATTCAAATATAAAATTTAAAATTTAATTTTTTTTAATTTGATTGTTGTTTGCTCCCTATATAAACCGCGAAGCGTAACGGAGCACGGAGCATCGTTCTCCTTCGCACGTCGCTTCTTTGTGCGCTTTTATATGCTCGAGAGCCTCCTCTCCCTCGCCCTCGCCGCTCCCCCCTCTCTCTCCCCGCAACAACCAAACCCTAACCCTAATCCTAAATCCCGATCTCTCGTCCCCTCTCCTCCATGGCGTCGTACTCTTCCTCCGACAGCGACCGAGACGACGCCCTCGACGAGGATATGGAGGCCCTGCGCCGGGCGTGCATGCTCACCGGAGCCGACCCCGCCGACGCTCTCGGCGGCTCCGACTCCGACGCCGACTCCGGCGGCGAGAGCAGTGACTCCGACGACCTCGGCCTCCTCCGCCGCCTCCAGGAGCGGTTCTCAGCGCCCTCCGCCGCGGCGGGGGCTTCGGAGTCGGCCCCCTTCGTCAAGCCCCTGCGCACCCTCCCGCAGTCGGATTCGGACGAGGAGGACGATTTCGAAACCCTACGCGCCATCCAGAGGCGGTTCTCTCACTATGAGAGTGGTGAGTGGTTGGGTGCTTTTGAATGTTTCTCGTGCTCTTGCTCTAGTTGGGATTGACCTATTCTTGTTAGTGTGATTCCAATGCTGAATAATGTGGAAGCATGGTTTGTTATTAGAAACGGCGAATAAATTCAGATTGTTCTGTCTTTTTTTTCTCCTCTTCTGTTAATTAAGACTAGAAATTTCACATATAACACAAAAATTGCACGGATATTATCATGCGGATTGGCGGACTCAAAGCAGGTGAAAAATGTATCAGTTATTCGGAATATTAGGCTTTGCGTGACTGAGTAGATTTGAAGGATTTAGTTAAACATTTGAATGATTGAAAATCAGGCAGTGTCTGAGAATGCCAAGGGCAGGCATTCTTTTGATTGTCAAAATTCATGGCGCACTACTGAATGATTTAGTGAAGTTAGAAGGAATTTATTGTTATTATTGGAAGCAGAATTGCTTTTCCTCACGATTTGTGTTATGATCACATCAAGGCTCCTAGGGCACTTCTGACAACTCTGGACTTGTTCTCTCAATTTAGGCTTTATCAGTGAGGACTGAGGAGATTTATTAGGTCGAACTTTTCAGATGATGTGCGCTATTTATTGAGGTCTTCCCTTTTGTTTCGTGAGAATTGAGATCTATGGAAAGTTGGAATAGTGCTCAGCCTGTAGTTATCCAAGAGACATCTTTTAGAAGAGGAGGAACGATATAAGGAAATTCATCTGTTAGGATGCGTGCCGATCTTAGTTCTTTATATGTATTTGTAGTCTTTAGCATTGCACATTTGAAAGCTAAAAGAAAATTAGGGGCCTTTTGTGAGCTGCTATTCACATTAACTTGCGGTTACCGTGCTTACTGTCTCCTAGGGACGAAAATATTTACCTTGTTTTTTTCTTCTTTGATATTTTCTAGGTATAGTTAGTTTTCTCTTGGTACTTTCCTTCACTGATTGAAGAAGACAATTACTTTGACAGCTGCAGTTCTTTTTGTGTGCGTGTTTGTGTGTTTGTCCAGAGATGTTAATTTTAACTAGAATGATTTTTGTTATATTTCTGCTAATTATCGAAAACTTCCCATTGTAGATGCTCTGCGACAGACTTCTGAAAGTTTTGTACAAGAAGCTGATGACTTGGGTTTGATGTCAGGACAAGGAACCCCTGAGATATTTCCTAAGAGTGGAAAGCAAAGTGCTCTGAGTGAAGGGTATTCTGGCTCTGCTGCAACTGTGACACACCATGGGGAAAATAAAGCTCTCAACTTCAATTCAAGGACCTTCACACATTCCCAGTTCCCAAAGTCTGCACAAGCCTTAGTTGATGCCCTCAAGAAGAACAGGTCATGCCAGAAATTCCTCAGGCGGAAGCTGATTGAAATTGAAGCAAAGATTGAAGAAAATAAGAAACTGAAAGATCGTGTTAAATGTCTTATGGATTTTCAGGTTGCCTGCAAAAAGACTGTGGGGCACATTTTGTGCCAGAAGAAGGATCCTCGTGTCAGGTTAATCTCAAATCAAAAATCAAGAAGTAGGCAACCTCAGAAGGTTTGTGGCTGTACTTCTATACTCTATATCTGTTTGCTTTTTTGTTAGTAATGTTGAATGTTTTAAGTTGGAGGATTGTGCTGTGTAACATCGTGCTCTTTCTTCTGTGTTCATCCTTTAATATTTATGCTTTATTGTGCATTTCTATTACCAAACTGATGTCTATCTGCAATTTTTGGTTCAATAAATTTAGCTACATGCTAATAGGAAATAAGAGAGCACGGATCCTTGCACACCGCATGTCTCATTGTCGGCTGGCTGTGTTGGTTCTTGGTGTTTTTTTTCTCATACAGCTTGATTAGTGGTTTTATACTTAATGAAAATACTTAGCGGCATGTATTAATATGCTTGGCTGGTTTCAGAACACATGCAGGAAATTACCTGCCCTGTATTATGGCCCGGAAGAGAACTCCCAAGTTTCAAAATACAAACTGGTACAAGAGCGATTTCCCGTCTCACTTCGCAAACAACCATGGTCAAATACAGAAAGAGAGAAACTAGCTAAAGGAATCAAGCAACAGTATCAAGAGATGTTGATGTGCAGTCTGATGAATGCTGACAGGTACCTACCGCACTCTTATTTTGAAAGTGCAACTTATTCATAAAGTGCTTGTGTTCGATAGAATTTGATAGAATTATCATTGAGTTACGTGTGGATTACAAATACATAGTGTTGTTTATTGCCTACTTATTTTACGATATGAAATAAATTTATTGATAGGCCTGCTCACTATATCTCTCTTTTTGTTAGCTCCTTTGCCTTCTGTTAGGCATCCAGATTAACTACAAAGTTTAAGTTGATTTCTAAATTTTGTTCTTGGACTGGAAGTTGTGTGAGGAGCTTGATTTACTCTTGAAAGCACTAGTCATGCAGTGCAACTTTTCTTATGTGAAAATTCGTTAACGTAGCTTTTGTCTTGCAGTAACATTGAGGGTCTCAATGGTTCAGATATGATGCCTGCACTATGTAGCAGTGATCTTGAAGTCCCTCCTGAAAAGATTAGATCTTTCCTTCCATCAGTAAACTGGGACCGATTGGCCACTATGTATTTACCGGACCGTTCTGGCGAGGAGTGTGAAGCAAGGTATGGTCTGTGATGTTTACTACACGAAGCTCACTACTGAGAGAGTAGCTTAAACTTTATTCTTACGTCCTGGTAATTTGGATGTTAGATAACACTTCATGAAACTATTTCTTTCACAAAGTACTAATTGTGGAATGCCCAAATGTCTACAGACTGCTAATTTTCTCCCTCTGTTTACAATCTAGGTGGTTGAACTGTGAGGATCCGTTGATTAATCATAATCCTTGGACCATAATGGAGGATAAGAAGCTTTTATTTATTGTCCAAGAGGGAGGCGTTTATAACTGGATTAATGTTTCAATTTCATTGGGAACACATAGAACTCCCTTTCAATGCCTTGCACGTTACCAGCGAAGCCTTAATCCTCATATATTGAATAGGGATTGGACAGAAGAAGAAGATATTACTCTCTGTGCTGCTGTAGAAACTTTTGGTGATAATAATTGGCAGGCTGTAGCTTCTCATATGGATAGTCGTACAGGGCCTCAATGTTCTAACAGGTAAAAAGGTCTTCTTGCTCATGAATTCTCATAACTATCCAGCAATTCACCTTAGAGAATGTCAGTTCGGCAAAATTTAAGTTATTGAGTGTTGTTGAATAATGTTGGTACTCAAATTTTAGTTGTTATGACGTGGTCCATAACCTTTTCAGAGAACAGTAAAAAATGAAAATAGAATTAGTACTATTGTCTTGCTAACCGCATTAATCTCCCCACTCTGGACTTTCATATTCATTTCAAATTTGTAGAACTATCTACAAATTTTCTAGCTGGTTATTATAATATATATATATATATATTTTTTTTTTTACTAGTACTCTTTTTTTATTTGTAATTGTGATTTACTAGTTGTTTACGGACAATGGGCTAGTTTGCCATTTTAAACTTCATATATTCTGTTTGAGCAAGTTTTACAGATATTTGACTAAGGGTTCTTTTTTGGTCGTCACCTATCTTAGCATCTCTACTTCTTGAATTCATCTTTTTATCTGGATGGTTGTCTTACCTACTTGTTCTAACCATTATCACATCTAATTTAGGTGGAGAAAAACCTTAAACCCTGATAGGAGAAAGGTGGGGAGGTGGTCTGTGGATGAGGACAAGCGCCTGAAAGTAGCAGTAATGCTTTTTGGGGCCAAAAACTGGAACAAAATTGCGCGGTTTGCTCCTGGTCGGACTCAGGTTCAATGCAGGGAAAGGTAGGACATTTCTATCGTGTATGGATAGTTGCTGTATTTGTAACATTGCAACCTATTCACCTAAACTTTCTTGTTAAATGCCTAGCACATCTGATAGAAGCACTTTCCTACATTTTGCACTTAAATCCCTAACTGTGTATGCTGATCAAACGTCTGTCAAGTACATGCTCTGCATGCAACTAAGTTCTCTGAAATTACCATTATACCCTTTTTAGTGTAAAATGTTTTCCCCCTTCACTTATTTGGTGCATGGGTAAAATGATCATTCTATAAGACACGGTCATGTGCAGAGTATGTTACTTGTGTCAGACATGGGATGGCAAGTAGTGCAGGTTGCAACTGCACAATTATAGGGATTGAATGGTTTATTGAGAAGTTCATGGACTAAGTCACATTATCTACAGGACTATCAGTGCATTTTATCTGACAACAATCAAGCAATAGATACAATGACAACACTAACTTGATGCATTCCTGCTACAGGTGGCTGAATTGTCTCGACCCATCTTTGAATCTGCAAGCATGGACAGCTGAAGAGGACTCGAAATTGTTGGAAGCAATAAATGAGCATGGTTATTGCTGGTCCAAGATTGCAGCCTGCATTCCTCCGCGTACCGATAGTCAGTGCAGGAGGTACGAAAGATATTTTTTTTTGTAATCGGCGGTGATCAATTGAATGACTAATTCCAAATTTGGTTCCTGAAATTTGAACCCAAATTTCGACCACATGCTCATTGTTTCAATTGTGACAATTGCGTCCTAAAGTCTTTTCTGTGTAAGCACTAAGTCCTTCATTTATGCTACAGTATTACAAGAACATCACATCAGCAACACATTAAATTTAAAAGTATGAAATTTAAAATGAAATCAAGCTTCAGCATTGGTTTTGAAGCTCTGACAATGAAATTGAATCTAAGGACAAACTTCGTCAAAATCTGGGTCAATCTGGGTGACTAAATTTGCACTTAAGCCATATTTATAATTTTATGTATAGGATGGTACTATAGCATTTTAAATGTTGGATATACAGGAGATGGAAGGTTCTGCTTCCTCACGAAGTGCCTTTACTCCAAGCTGCAAGGCAAATGAAAAGAACCGTACTCATATCTAATTTTGTAGATCGGGAGAGCGAGAGACCGACAATTGGTCCCAACGACTTTACTGCCATAATTAGTTCTAAAAGTGGTGAAACTGTTGAGAAGACATCGAGGTATTGTTGCCCTGGACAAAATAGGATCTTTTCTTTTTCTCTATTTCTATACTGTCTTTTCTAGTCCTTGTCTTTGATTACTTAAGTATTTGTTATAATTTTGTACGTTTTTGTTGTTTCTTTTCATTTTTTAGTGATCAAACAAAGAAGACTAGAACCAAGTCTAAAAGACTTCGCAAGGAAAATTCAGCAGCAGATGGACTGATGGAATCTTCTGCTGGTACAGCTGAAAATGTCAGAGTTGAGAGGTCGACGAAAAGGTCATCCAGGTATTGTGAGCTAAGAGACTTTAGCCTCTTTGTTGAAATTTGTTTTCTCACTTCAGATGTGGTCTTAACATATCTTATTTTGCAGCAGTAGTCGCCCAAGGAAGTCCAGAGATAAATCCAAAAAAACAGATGAAGAAAATTTAACGACTGATGGCATAGCAAATCCTTCTGGTGATGATGTTCCTGCTAACATGCCTTTACATGGTGTGAATTCTTGTACTGCTGAGAAGATGAGCATTAAGCGGAAGAGGGAAACATCAAGGTAGTATGGACTATCCACTTGTCATTGATGTGAATTTTGCTAAATGTCTTTAATTTTTAGTTTATTTTATTTTATTTTTTGGTAGCAGCAACTCAAGAAAGAAGTCGAGAAATGAACCTGGTAAATCACCAGGAGACAATTTTACACCGTGTTCTGTGGTAAATACTTCTGCTAATGTAAATTCTTCTGGCTTGTTGCTTTATAATGATGGAAATTCCCATACTGAAAACAACGGGAACACTACAGGAGTAGAATGCCAACATTAAGGTACTATGGTATTCCAACCTCTCTCTCTCTCTCTCTCTCTCTCTCTCTCTCTCTCTCTCTCTCGTGCACGCTCGAGAGCTTGCTCTGTGGGTGTGTGCGCGTGCGCGTGCAATGGGATTTAATTGGTTGACGTTGTTTCATCTATCTTGTTTTCTATTTGCAGTGCTGAGCAATTAAACAAGTAAAAAGGAAAATCAGATCGATTCTCAGAATAAATTTCACGGGTTGAAAACATGATAAATTCTGCTGAACGATCTCCTGCACTGCTAACTGCACCCATTTTGTAAGGTTGGCTGTTGCTGAACGTGGAATCACATGAGGGCAAGGAAGAGATTTATTTGATACCAAAAAATAGATAGTTATGTTTGTGCTCTTAGCTATGGTATGTAAAGCTGATCTTTTGTTTTTTCTTTCGGAAATCTGTTTGCTGCGTGTATGTTTGCATCTAAATTTTGGTGTTTTACTGACCAATGCAGCTGAAAATCAACATTACGAAGCTGAAGAAAATGAGAATCTCTTGTAGAGTTTGTTTCAAAAGCCATCCCTGTAACTTCTGCTGGACAATGTCAATTGGTCTAAAAGATTCAACATTGCCGACATTCCTTACAGTCAAATAGCACAAGAAAAAGAAAACCACAAGGTGTTCTGGACTAGGTTATTT
The DNA here is from genome assembly GCA_016920855.1 of Puya raimondii. NCBI lineage: Eukaryota > Viridiplantae > Streptophyta > Magnoliopsida > Poales > Bromeliaceae > Puya > Puya raimondii. The sequence goes on along the minus strand of JABWPP010000050.1, from coordinate 48,537,264 downwards.
AACCCTCTTGTTTGCATCAAAGATTATGTCCTTGAGATCTGCTAACAAATTTTTTTGTCGGGCAATCTCATCCTTGAACGCACAGGAAAGATTCGAAAGCTCAGATTCAGAAGAAACCCACTTCGTTAGCTCGAGCATCGGTCACTTTCTTGGCCATCTTTAGGCGGTTATTTTTGTTGCTGGGCATTATAAACTTTATTGGTGACAATTTTAGCGTGATGCCATACTCAGGAATGCTGTTTATCTCATGCAGTTTGAAGTTAGCCTAAAGTGAGAAGAAGAAAGTTCTGAAAGGAACCAAATGTAAGAGCGGAGGCATCTAGAGTTCCCTCCTATTTAACTAAAAACTTAACAGACACTTGCAATATTGAGTCAATTTCAACTGTGGTCTGCTCGAGCAATTTAGTAGCTTCTTATTATCATGTTGAGGCGATGTGTTTTTAACAGTTCGAAAGAGAAGGAAAAATGATAACTATGAATCTAATTCGTAATGATGTTTTTAGATTCATAAAATTGTGTCGTATGTCGGAAAGTTTCTGCATGTGGTTTCATCCTCTTCCTTGAAATGATCTCTCCTCTACTCAATCCGCTCATTGTCCCTGGGGTGGTGCGGCATATTCGATACAGATTTATTGTGTAATAACAAACATTTGTCTCGTGCTTGTGAACGGTTGCAATTTCTTTCATTACGACCCGGGAGGAGAAAGAGCGCATTTAATTCCTTTCAAGGTGTATCGATATAATATTTGTTGATGTGTTTGGTTTGTGCACGATCGTTACTGATATTTAATTTAATTTTTTAGGTACCAAAACATGGCACCTAATATAATTCCGATTGTAAAAAGTCAAAAAAGAAACAAAGCTAATAATCACCCTCCTCGTTGTAGCAAATGACCACCATGTACTTTATCCGTTGGGACGTTAACGGTCGATAATTCATCACGTCAGCAAGAGAGAGAGTTTCACACTCCGCACCACTCCATGGCGAGGAGGCAGCAGGAGAGGTAGGCGCGCAAAACATGGCCCACGCGACCGTTCCGTTATCCGTGCCGAAGCATATTCCGTCCATCCGCCGGAATATTCCCTCCGTCCCCGCCCGTGGCCGGAGCACGGTGGCCTCCGTCGCCGACGCTGCCGCCGGCCCCGACTTCTTCGAGGCCGCCAAACAAACGGTGGTTGCATTATCACAACAATTTTTTTTTTTTTAAAAAAAAAAATCCAGTGCCTCATCAGATATGTCGAAAATAGCCTATATATACAGTTCTAGGGATCTCCTATTTTCATGTTAGGTGTTTTGTGTGCAGGTGGATAGATTCGTGAAGAGTGGGATGGTGGTCGGATTGGGCTCCGGTCGCGTGTCGAGCTTCGCCGTTCGGTATCTGGGGAGGTGTCTACAACAAGGAGCTCTCAGCGACGTTGTCGGAATACCCTCGTAAGCGATCCTCTTCTCATACATACATACATACATACATACATACATAGATGTCACTCAATTTTCCGCAAAAAAGGCTTAACTACACTATACCATACTAGACCTTTAGATGCGTCCACTCCATTAATAAATGATACTCGTACCCGTGTCCATATAACCCATAAGAGTTATACAAAAAAAACATTCTTGTTCCTCTTTATAGTATTTGATTAGAAACTTTTGCTCGCTAGCTTTAACACTTCTGCTCGCATGCATTGCGGAGACGAGATGAACTATGCCGTGTGGAGCGGTAGGAGAGATCGTGAAAGAGATTTAAGATGGGTGCATAGCAATTAAGCGGCGGGATGTGGGGAATTAAACCTAGATTTTTTTGGAATTGAGAAGACTTATGATTGACTCTGGGGACTTAGATTTCTTTGGAATTAAGAAGACTTATGGTTGACTCTAGTGTTATGTTATCCAAAAGTATAAATTGTAACTTGTAACATTTATGTGGAGATTGAGGAATTTGCACGAAACCAACCTCAAATTATCAGATTTGATGATAATTTACGAAATTTGCTAAATCCAAAAAAATAATTTAGTTTCTAAACTTTAATGATTTCAAGTAAGGTATTTACCTCTTTTGAGATTCATATGCAGGTCAGTTTTCAGTGCAAGTGAGGCAGCAAAAGCAGGAGTTCCACTAAACCATTACCAACAGAATCTTCAAGTGTGTATTAGACCCTTGCTCTCACTACTTCAGTTTCTTTTTTTCTTTTTTTTGGGTGAGTATCACATCTTAAATCTTGCGGACTTGTATCTATACAGATTGATTTTGCATTTAATGACGCCGATTTGATTGAAGAGGGAACACTAACTGCTCTCATCGGTCGGCGAAAACCGGAGGGTGGAGAGTCCCTTTTCATAGAAAAGGTAGATCAAACTCCTTTGAATTGTAAATCAGAGAAGAGGAATAGATACACTGATAATTGCACTTTTAGCTCTTTTTTTGGGCTTCTTTTTGCAGTCAATTGCAAAAGCAGCTAGTAAACTGGCCTTAATTGTTGCTGAGAAGCAGTACACCAGAGATGTGGATGGATCAATTCCAGTGTTAGTTAATTGTGTATGCTACTTTCTATAGTTGGTAGAACACAGAAGAATCTGAGTATCATGTAAAACATGAACAATCAAAAGGCGCACACACTTCTTTTCAGGGTAATTGGATGGAAACTGCTGAGGAAATAGATGACTTGTTCCTGGGAGATGCCGAGGTTTGCCTCTTTCCGTGTGTTCAGTATAAGATATTAGCAGATTAAGCTTTCAGAGAGAAATAGTTGTTTCTAAGCCCATCACTTCATTTTGATGTTTTAAGTTTTAGTTTCATTTAGAATGAGCTTCTGGATTGCAAAAGTAAATAACTCTAGTTTAAAAACTCACTAAAAAACTATTCAAGTAGAAGCTCCAGCTAGGCCAAAAAAACTTTTTTAAGAATATACAGTACCTGCTTATTGGAATCTTGCTGATGTTTATGTGGTTTAATATCTAATATTGAAGGTATGGAGAAGGCCAACATCTGGACAAGCAGACCCAATGGGAGGTGATTTCCCTTTGGTTACTAAAGAAGGACACCATGTTCTTGATGTTATTTTCACATCTCCGGTACTTGATTTAGGTACAGTTCATTGTGGTTATACACTTCATTTGTAGAGAAGTTAGCTCCTAACAATGAAATGAAACTACTGTATAGCCACCTTCAAAAAATCCTTTCAAAACCGCTAATATGTTGGAATTCATGCGTGGCACACGCTGATTGGTTCACGTGCACACCTTGCAGCACCACCAGCCCTCTAGCGGCACTTTGGATGGTGCATAAGTATCTAGAACGTTACTCACGAATAATCAAGCATCTTAACATTGTTAGAGTGCCATCTAAATAGGAATTTTGTTCATGTGGTCCAATAGATTATATGCATTCATAAGTTAAAAATAACATTCTCTTTTTTATTCATTATATGGCCTATGGTTTTTCTTATGTTTTGTTCTCACCTCAAAATACTTTGCTTTTTTTTTGTTTATTTATATATAGATAGAGGAATTTTTCTATTTTTAAAATCTTTCTAATTAAAGATTCTTTATGTGCTTTCTGTTTCTCATTTAGGTCAAGTAGCAGAAAGCCTGGATCAGATTGCTGGAGTTGTGGACCATGGAATCATATTTAGCGTAAATCCGTGAGTTTCTTTTTTTCTTCTCAACCTACATTACACATAAAAAAGGCACCATTAAGTTAACATGATAACCATTTTTATAAGATAAGGCATGAAGTTATACTTAAAAAGTTATTAGAATTCATTCCTTTGTCTTTAGAAAGTTTATGCTATATATCCTTTGATTTGATAAGCAGTTAAGAATCTCCTTTGAACATTTAAGGAATAAGCAGTATGAATTCCTGTGTCTTGCAGATGCGTCGCCATCGTCGCATCGAAGAATGGGGTAGCAATCGTCGATAAGAAATCTTCGGTAATTTCCTGAGGATTGAAGTATCATCGTCGAATCGAGAGAAATGAGTTAAATGGTTATTTGCACTGTGATATCTCCAGAGAATTATCTTCAATTGGATGTGTTGATGCAGTTAGTAATGGATGATAAATTTTCTTATCATGTTTGTTGATTTTTTTCGTCAGTAAACAAGTAAAAATATGGGCTTGTTTTCTGTTATAATCTTATATGAGTACAATGAAAACAATTTTTCCTCTTAAAATCCATTTCACTGGAATTAAATGTATGGTGTTTTGCGTTCAAACCCAGCAAATTAGATATCTAAATTTCATACCTTATTTCTGAATTTCAAATTAGATATTAACAATTTCCTTATGTTTGATTAATGAGACCAAAATAATTTCAATTCATACTGATTTAGTAAAAACATTATCAGATTCCCTCTGCATGTAGAAAAAAAAAATTACATCAAACTGCTCCAATTAAAATTAAAAGCACAATATCTTACCCATACATCAATATTGTATAAAGCATTAATATAAATGGGTCACTCTGAAAAATGAATAAGAATTGCAACCACCTCTCTAACAACTAATAAGACTAATTTCTACAACAAAAAGAGCTGCTTCACAAAACCATGGCGAGCGGCGGGCCGTAGCCGCTCCGATGCGATTTCTGCCATCTCCATGCGGTTTGAAGGCTCTCGAGGAGATCCGTTCGCTGCGCCGTCCAATTCAGTTCGCGATTGATCTTAGTCGGGTCGCTATAAACTTCGGCATAGTCGCCGGGCCGGCGCGAGAAGTAATCGACTTTAATGTCCACTCCAGTTGCTTTCTTGCATGCTTCCACAAACTCCTTCACTGACCTACCTGAACCACCCCAAAAGGAGGGGTTAAAAAAAAAAAAAAGTATTAGTCATAGTTCTTAAGAAATTTGATCAAAAAATAGATCATTATTTGATCTATATGGTTAACTTAATTTGAAGTTTTTGCTGTAGGGTATTATACACAAATATTATATACAAGAAGCATTACCAAGTAATTATCGATTGTTGGAATAATGAAATGCACATTAGGATGCGTAAATAACCTTTTCCTGTACCAACATTGTATATACCAACTTTGCCCGGCTCAGCTTTGGCGAGAGCTTTAACATGAGCATCAACCAGATCAGTGACATCGATGTAGTCTCTTATACAAGTTCCATCGGGGGTTTCGTAGTCAGTTCCTTTAACCTAAAGAGTCAACCATCAAAAAATTTACCAACCAGGTCACCGAGTACGGCTCTAGGATAAAATTTTAAGTAAAAACTGAAGGAAATTTCACTTTTAAGGTTTCCTGCAATTGGGAATTCTTAGAAATCCTTATAATATTTAACAGATCAAATGTGGCGCGAGGACTAGAAGTAGACTATACCTTTAAACCCGGAATTATCCCTAAAGCTGCATCAAAGCATGCACCAGATATTCTCCCGTGCTCCCGTAATTCGGGTCGGGGAGCTTCACCGAACCTTCCTTCTGGGTCAGATCCAATGACATTGAAGTATCTGAGAAAATTACCGCAAAGTGAATACCTATTCATTGATTAAGAAACTTGCTTTTAAGCTAAATATGTAACAGTTTAGGGTATTTTAGCCCATATTTCTCTCCGAGCTCCAAACCTTAGAATCATCACGGCCATGTTCGACCTCGTGGAGAAGTCCAAAATGATGTCCTCTGCCATTTTCTTGGCCTTCCCGTACGGGTTAATTGGAACCTGTGTCGGCACCCAGGAAATCAATATGAAGAGCCTTCAATTTTTACTCTACCTAAAATAATCTCTTTCTTTAAGGGGCACGTCAATGACGAAATTATAGGATCAATTATACAACAAGAATTCCTATGCGCAAAACCATTTAACAAGGAACCGAAATACAAAAGGTCTTGATGGTATTTTGGTATTATAAGCTAACCTGAGGAGTTTCTTCAGTGATAGGCATCTTCTCGGGCTCCCCATAAGTTGCACATGTGCTAGAGTAGATTAGGGTTTTAACACCATGTGCGGCCATAGCTTCTAGCACAACCAAAGTATTTGATGTGATATTATGATAGTACCTGTTGATCATTTAATACATTTTTTTTTAAACATGTAACAAAATGAAAGGGGAAAAAAGAAAAAATTCAACACTTCACTTTCAAAGTTATGTTAAAAAACAAAAAGCCATATATATTCATAGCTAAAACATTTAACAAAACATTTAACATGAGAATAATATTGGAAAGCGCCTGTTTCACCTGGGTAATAAAAGAGCTTATCTACTCAAACTAGCAACCAAGAGTTGGGAAACAAAAAAAAAAAAAATCTAGATTTTCCAAAGCTGGAAGCTGAAATCAGCTTTTGGAGCCTGAAAAACAAAAGCACCAATTTGGAGCTTCTGCTTCAGTTGCAGCGGGAAATTGCTGGAGCTATAATACTAAACAAAGAAAAGTCGGTGCTCTTTCCACTAGCTCTACTCGAAAAGCACATGTGACGAAGTTTCAGCCAGGTCAAACAGTCGATTCTTTGATCCAGCACAAGTAGATAAGAAAGTTAGTAGTCCAGAATGTAAGTGTTGGGACCAAAAGAAGGTTGAGTGATCCAAAAGAATTTCTAAATCAACTTTTGAATCAAGATTGAGTGACCCAAAAGAAATCTTTTTTCTTTTTTTCTTTTTTTCAAGTGGACCCGAAAGAAGCAATCAATTCCCATTATCTTTCTTAAGATTTTAGAAGAGGTTTTCAGAGAATAAAGTACCTGAGAGGTTCAAGGGTACTCTCACCCACATAAGCAACAGCTGCAAAGTGCATAACAGCATCAAAGGCATTTTCCGCAAAAATTCTATTGACCTGAGCTCATGTCAAGAAATCCAACCAAAATAGGCAATAACTCAACATCGGGATATTGTATAGTATGAAAAGATCGTGTAGCTTGGATACAGTTTTCGCATCTCCTAAATCAGCATATATAAATTGAAGACGTCCAGGCTCTGGGAATAGATTCTGGAGAGCTTTGATCGCCCCTATATTTCCTCTTGAAAGATTATCCTGATGAATTTATGCAACAACAAAAAAAAAAAATTTAAAGGTCTTATAGGCGCTTACATTCAACAAGAAAAACTAAATCATGGTTGGCCTGGGTTATGAAATAGGTTCTCTTCTCCGAGAAGTACCACAAAAGCATCATAGCCCAAATTTATAAAATGAGCTTTTAGTTCCCAAAAGCAAAAGTGCCAATTTGAAGCGTCTGCCTCTCTTGCAACAAGAAGCTATTTGCATAGTGCTTCTTCGAACGGCTCTACTTAAAAGCACTTATGCAGAAGCTCTTGCTAGGTCAAAAAGCTGACAGGCCCTAAGCTTTGACTTTCGAAGCATTTGAGTTCAAGAAGAAACAACAATAATGCAAACTAATTTCTGAAAATTACCACTATAGTAACTCGATATGAATCCTTGAGAAGTCGAAGAGCAGCATGAGAACCTATATAGCCAGCGCCTCCTGTTACTAAGACATGTGTTACCCCTGGTTCATGGATGGAGAACTAAAAGAAAGCAAGAGAAAGTTAAAGTAACCACCAAGGGCCTCATAAAAATTAAAAAAAAACAATAAATAACCACATATTTAATTCATCTATCATCAAAAGTAATTCTAAGAAAGCATAGTATGTTGTACTAGTGTTTGAGAACGAACGTAAAAAGTGGACCGGTGAATTAATAAACTCAAAATATTGCTACCGATAGATGGACTCGCCAATTAAGAGTAAAGAAATACGTACAGTACGTACAGGAAGATCATAATAAGTCATTCAAGCTTACCAAAAGTAAACAAAAACTTCTAATTAGCCATGAAATCATGACTAGAAAACGCTAGAAGAGATGCATTCGCATACATACTTCCTTTAAAGAAAAGTAGCTAATCATACAACAAGCGTAACATAAGCTACGGCTCTAATTATATAAATTAACAAAGAAAATTAGTATTAACTACAAGGGGACTGAACTTACCACACTCGGACTACTGTGACAAGGCGACTGAATCAGCATAACTATGCACATGGCAGTTAGAAATGTGCCCATGAGAATCTTACTGAGAAGCCGGGGCTTGCGTTTTGGATCTGAGAAGTCCATTTCTGAGAGGGAAAAAAAAAGGCAGAATCAACATAACCAGATAATATTGCAACTATGATGTTGAACTTTTTCAGTCATATTATAAGCATAATTATGCATGCATTTTCTTTCCTTATCCATGAGGAGCTCATCAAGATTTAAGTTAACTATGCAAAAATTCACAATTTGCAAGAACCTAAAAGAACTGATCACTTTACACAAGATATCATTAATCATCAATTTTTTTTTGTGAAATTTCACAGTAAGACACAATTTTACTGAAGAAAATGATCTGAATAAATTTACGACCGATCTGTTGCAGAATTAAAAGAATAAATTTGTAACAGGAACTAAACCAAACCTGAAAAGGACCAAGATCTGCTAGCCCTAGTCTGAGGTCTGTTTCGATTTGTGGGCAACATGGGAGAAAATTACTTTTAACCCAAAAATTTAAGAATTATGATGCAGAAAAGCCCTTTTCGACGAAAAGAGCTTCTCCCTGAAGCAAACGCTGAAACTTCAACAGCAGCAGCACCTGCCCATGTCAACAAAGACCCAACAACAATTACTCCACCTAAATATAGCAATAACCAAAGAGACAAATTAAGCAATTAACTACTGGAAATTGATGATGAGCATATTAAAAAAGAAAAGAACCCTAAATTTCAAAAAAAATGCAAGAAACTCGTAAAAATTAGAAACCAAACTAAATAGTAAAATCAGACTTAAACTGTGAACAATGTTGTGCAGATTAAATAAGAAAAGAGAAATTATAGGTGGTTTTAACTTACAGAAGGCGAAAACAACCAACCTCTCTGCTCAAATCGATACTAGAAACCTACATAATTCGAGAATTGCCCTAAAAATTTAACCTGGAATTGAATGAAGTTCCCGACTCGGTGTCAGGAAAATCCCCAAAAATTCGATTTTTACATGAAATCCAAGTCAGAAAAAGCGAAAAATCGCTCCTTTTGGTGCCCAAAAACACGCATTCAACACAAGAAGCCTCAAAGCCGAAAAGGAAAGAGAGAGAGATAGTATGTGTACGAACAAAAGAAACCAAACTCCCAACACATGTCAAAGAGAAAAGAGATCAAAATTGGCTACGAAAACCAAAAACCCATGTCGAAAAAGCCATTAAAATCGCAAAAAATCGGTGGGAATTCGAGGTCTCAGGAGGGGGAAGTTACCTTGAAGAGAGAGAGAGAGAGAGAGAGAGAGAGAGAGAGAGGTCGACTAGTTCATGTTTACGCGTTTTGTCAAAAAATAAAAATAATATAGGGTAGGTAATTATTAAATAAGAAAATGAGCAATAAATTGGTGACATTTATGGGTTAGATCCCTCTTCTATCACGATATTGCAAGGTTGTCCTTCTACTTTTTAACTTAAGTACTTTCTAAATTTTTTATATGGGGGATACTTTGGGCCTGCTTCAGTTTATATCAGGACTCTTCACCTAAAAAGACAGTTTAACCAATCATACTCGCTTTCTAAGAAACGTCCTTATTTCGATTATCAAAATTTATCATATTCTCTATACGAACGCATTAATAATCCATATATATAGGATTTGAGAGAATCTGTAGCAACATTATATATATATATATATGTATATTACATGTTAATTTCAATTAACAATATATACATTTACTATAAAATAATCTTTTAACCATATTTGAATTGATAAAATGATTAGTTCACAAATTTAGAACTCAACAGACTAAAGTCTTATAAATATGTAAACATTTTACAAACTAAAGTGTTTAAAACAAACAATTAGGTACCAAATTACAAACGTCATGAAGGACAGGGACTATCCATACATATTACCTTAAAAAAAAAATTAAAGGAAAAAGAATTGACCCATTTCGTTTCCACTCTGGGCATCATATTCTCAATCACATCCTTTTCAATAGAAAACTAGAAAGAATGCAAAGTGCTAACAAAGTTACAGTGACTCGCGCACTTTTGCACTTTAGTCCCTCAAAAAAGCATATTCTAATTTCTTTTCTCTATTCACATTTTTTTCTATTTATTTTTTGGAGAAGATCCCACAGTACTGTTATTGGTAAACAATTTTACTTACCAATAATTGCGCGTAAATATTGCCGGTGTCAGTGCGTCCATACATCTATGCATACTGGGTCTGATGAATCTCTCAATTGCATTTAATAATAATAACACTGTACCGGATTCTTGAAACTATCAATTTTGGCTCCAAAATCTTCTGCCGCTCACCTGCTGTCTCTGGGCGTTCAGGGCAGCGAGAGTAACCAGCCAACATGGCTAGACGACAGTCACGGACATCCACGCCGGTCAAAACACGAAACCCGAACCAAACACGCATTTCGACCAGCAATTTTGCCGTAAAATGCACCAAAGTCTTATTCTGACGCCGCGAGGGCCACCGGACCTTGGACAACCAGTCCAGAAATCACAAACAGTGATTTCACGCAGCCTGAGGCAGCCCGCAAACTCTATTTTCTATTTAGGAATTTATTTCTATCGAATATTGAATTATTACTCGTCAACTTTAAGGATATTTACTTTACTTATTAATAAATTTACAGGTCCATTTTATGAACATTGGTGTGGAAATAACATAGCATATATATATATATATATATAATAATTCACCTCTAATTATTATCAATTATTAATTGTTATTAATGCGCAATAAAGAGAAAACATTGTAGGAAGCACGTGAACGAGTCCCACGGTCGGTGGGAATGTAAGTATTCACATTGACATTTGCAGTTAGGTCCAAATGGACGAGGACTTGAAAAGAAATAATAAATTAAAATAAAATTGAATCATGAACTAACACTAGGATTATGAAACTTTTCCACAGTTGAAAAAGAATTAAAGAAAAAGAAACAAAGTTATATATTTTCTTCTACTGTACGAATTAAAGGCCATTCAACAAAAAAAAAAAAAAAAAAAAAAATCACATTTGAAGCATTTTTTATCCTTGAGCTTTGAAGCGCATGATATTTTTAGTCCTTAAATATTAATTTATTATAATTTATAGTTGAAATTTTTTGAATTATTGTTTTAAATTTTATAGTCCAATGTGATAGTGATATGACAGTTTTGTGGTCGATGAAATCGTAATAAATAAAATATTACATTGGTGCAACATCATAAATTTTAAAAATATTAAGTAAAAAGAAATTTATATTTGACATAAAAAATCTAAGAAGTAATTTAGGGTGCTGGAAAGGTCATTGTTGTAATTATTTTAACACAATACTTTTTTAAGTAGCGGTATTTAAATAATACTTTATTAAACAGCACCATACCTTATAGTAAAAAGAGTTTTTTTTTAACAGATATTTTATATAGGAATAATAGGTACAGAGAATCTCCTAGGTTATCCTATTTTGCTTATTATTTTAAATAAGATTATATATAAAAATAGATACAGAAATAGACCGTTGCGTACTTAATCTTTATATTCAAAATAATTGTTTAGCAACAAAAAAAAACCTCTGAAAATAACATTTTAGTCCAGATGCATTGCAATATCTGAATACCAATAATGCCAAATAAGGCCTTAGATTTTTCTTTTTTTTTTCTTTTCTTAGTTTTTTTTTTTTTCTTTTTTGGGTTTCTCTCTTCTTGTTTTGTTTTTGGGGATGTAAAAGGGACAAACATATGCATGACAACACCAAAGCAGTTTAATTGACACTGATGCATCACCTTCCATGTATCTAACAATCAAGTGGTCCACATAACCCCAACTAATTAATCAATTTAAATCAAGAGGAAAAGTATAACTACTCTTGCTTAGCTGTCTGGTTCCTCGAAAAAGTATTAAAAAAAATTCGAGAAAAAAAAAATTCAGTTTTTCGTCAGTTTGGTTCTAAGAAAAACTAGTTCTTCATAAAATTTTAAAAAAAATTTAAAAAAGCGAGTTTTTCTTTTTTAAAACCAAACAGGTAAGAAGCGTTCGGTCTTGAATTTTTTTTTTTTTTACACTTTTCTTAGGAACCAAACATCCCCTTTTTATTCTTAGCAAACCATTGTATTATTATTGACATTATCTTGCTGATTTTGACTAAGTCCACAGCAATCATTAATGTAGACAAAGCCATGTGAAAAGATATTTTTATATATCAAAACCCTAACAATTTCCTTAGCTACCACATGACAAAAGATTAGTGCCTTAAAAAGTGGGTTATCTTATATTATGATTATGATTGTGAGCATGATCCCAAAGTTTAATCAACATGGGGGTAGGTGGCAAATTCCAATAATTGAGTCTCTTGTGAGGGAACAATTGAGTAGTACCATTGCATGATTGCCTAGTAGTTGTCAAGCATATGCAAATTTCAAAATTATAATCAAAAGCTAATGACTCAAAAGCAAAAAAAAAAAAAAAAAAAAAAAAATGTAATTGGATGTATCTTATATCTTGTATAGGAAATGTATTCTAGTGGCTAAGAATATATTATTTTCTGTCAAATCGATCATTGTTGATAACATATTAGTCAAATCTAATTCTCAATTCAGATTAGGGTATCGTAGCGATCTTTCCTTTTATATGAGCAGTCGATAATCGCGTTGAGAGAACGAAAACTCGTAATCGAGTTCAATAGTGGGAAAATCTTGATATGGTATGCTTCAGGCTCCAGCTAAGCGATTCAAAGAAGAAGAAAAATAATCAGTAGAAAAAATCTTCTTGTGTAACTGGAAAGTAAATGTTTGATTTTATGTTTTAAAAGATCTTAAAATTTCTAATTTATTAGGACATATTATATATTTTTTGTATTAATAAATTGAAGATATATATCGAATAAGACATTCATGCGCACACAAACAGTATATGAGAAACAACTACCATTAAGAAGCTATGAATTATGTGACATCCAAATCAAGATTTATTAGAAGTGGGTGTTTATAATTAAGAGCTTAATTAACATTCTCTCCTGCTGCTGCTAATCACTGTCAAGGAGCCAGTTCAGTTCCATCAGGGGAGTTCTTTTATTAGAACATGATGTGATGGGGCAATGTGACCCAGGACACACCAACCACCACACACAATCTGATTCTACAAAGAAATGCAGCTTTTGCATCCAAAGATATGATATATAAATTTGGCTAAATTATAGAAATTTTTTTTATAAATATTTAGTTTTTTATTTTTTCTTTCTAACTTTTAAAAATCTATATTTAGCTACTCAATATTTCAAGTTGTTGCATTTAATCTCGCTCCGTCAGGGTTCCATCATTATTTTATCAATTTCTTATAATTTGTACCGAAAATGTCCTTTAAAATGACATAAATATATTATAAAAAAATTTACTTATAGAAGAAGTTAGGGCAATTTGATCATTTTGCCCTCTCCATTAACGCCGTACCTCCTGAAAATATTTATTAAATTTTAAGGAGGCAAAATGTAAGTTTTTGAAAGTCAGAAAGAAAAAGTGAAAAAACGAGTATTTACAGAAATTTTTTTTATAATATAACCTATAAATTTGAATCACATACAGAAAAATTTTCTATAAATATTTTATTTTTATATTTTATTCTCTCTCCTCCAAACATTTTTATTTTACCTTCTTGAAATGTAAACTTGTAACACTTAACCCAGGTGTATAAATTGTGTAGTACGTTCGAGTAATTTACTAACTTATTAAAATATTTAATATATTCATAAAAATAGTGGGAATGCATAAAAATTTTCAATTTTCTTTTAAATTAGGTTACTTTTAAAATAAATCTCCCATTATTTACAAATTAACTTTTCTTTTTTCGTTGTTTCTAACGAGTAATATTAATAACTATCTAGTTATATCTTACAATGTATACATAAAACGGTGACGAAATACTAACAGTGTAAGATTAAGTACTACAATTTTAAATTTCGAGAGGACATGGAAGTTTTTAAAAGGCATGAAGGTAAAGTATAAAAGTAGATATTTATATATAACAAAAATCTATATTTTAGCCTATAAAGTTTACACCTATCCATTAAAGAGTTTAGACATTTTTTTTAAATTTTAATATTAAAAATATTGATAAGATTAATGTGAAAATATTAACCCTTGGATTAATATGATGTAATATTTACGCTCACTTTTTGACTGTACAGATAGCATTGCTCGATTCCAAAATGCCGCTGAGAAATGTAAGGAAGAATAATCCTATGTGATAGTAGAGTTGAACTGAAATACTCTTAAGAGGTACTATGCTATTGACACTTTTGTGTAGTTTACGCTGATGGAATATTCATGTCGATAATCGATGCCATTAAATATAATTCACGACTTGTAAACTTCTTTGAATTAAATTTTATAGTTTTTAATCGTTATTTGTTTATTCTTTAAGTGTAAATCATCATCAGCTATGTCAGCCATTGATTCAGATGCCTCGTCAACGCAAACTAATTATTAGTATCAAGGACCTGATGCTGCTAAAATTATTCCAGCATAACTCATGAGACTAAATAGAGAAGCACGAAAAATAGGATATAAATTAAAGTGACTAATTTTTCTCAAAATAGTACACAAAAGTTTATAGTCGCACAATTTTGTGTAAATATCTAAAAACAAACTTTGTTAATGTCCAAATTGTACTCTCATTCACTTTTGAAGACAAGCTAAGTATTACTTAAAAAAAACACCTTCTATTCTAACGAGATAAACTAATAATATGATAATAATAATAATAATAATAATAATAATATATGAGTAGAGTTACTATATTTTCGAAAACATAAGAGAATTAGTGCTTCAAATATTTTAGCCTTTGAATAAAAAATTATAGAGTCGGGATGATAGTCCCCCCCGGGTTGAGTGGTCCCTCTAAGGTTGAGTGGTCTTCCAAGCAGTGTTTGAAAAGGCAAAAGGCGCGCCTCAGGCGCGCGCCTCAGCGCCTAGGCCCGAGGCGCGGACCTCAGCGCTTCAGGGAGCGAGGCGCGCGCCTCAGACGCGCTTCGTGATATTTACGTTTAATGAGTCTAGGATTTGAGTTTCCGAGTCAAATTTTTTTCTATATATTCTAAAATATTAAGAAATGAAAAAAATATTCTTAATTTGAACGCTTTCTTCCCCAATGGCAACAAGCAGCAACGGTGATAATATGTATACATGTGATTTCTTTACTTTTTTTATAGTTATTTTGTTTGTGTATGACTATTTTCAAATTTTTAACGTAAAACATCCGTTTAAAGTAGACTTTTTGAGAGTATTTAATTTTTATTATATGTGCGCCTCACCTTCTTGAGGCGCGCGCCTCGCGGTGCGCCTCGCGCCTAGGCTCTAGAAGGCCTTTGCGCCTTTTTACGCCTTGCGCCTTTTCAAACACTGCCTCCAAGAAAATAATATTAATCCAAATATCAGAAATGATCAAAAAAATTAATTCAAATGTCAAAAAATTGAAAGTACTAACTCCATTAACTTCCTTATGCTTATGAAAATATAATAACTCTACTCATATTATTATTATTATTATTATTGTTATTATTTCCTCTAACAATATGACTTTCTCCCAGCTGCTCAAATAACAACAGGTTGGGCATGTATAATATATCCCAGAAACAGCGAACAGAGTATGCATTACAACCTTTCCATAAAGCGAAAAATGAACACACAAAACAACTTTTTCATTAAATCGCGTTTAGCAGTAAGTAAATACATATACCTGGGGCTTCAAATTCTTACAAGAGAAACTCGAAAACAACAGCTGCAGATCGAGTAACTCCTCCATTTTGGGAAATTTTAGTTGCCACCTAATTCACATTAGAGATCCCACGGATAAAATTTGTTTACATTCCAACTCCACAGTAGCGAAAAATGACAGATAACCAACCAACTCAAGAGAGCTTATCGGAAAAACATACCTGATTTTCTGATTACCGAATTCGACAGCAACATCTGACCATATCCATCGACCCACTAAAGAAAAACATAAACAGGAAATATTACACCTTCCATTAAGTAGTAACGAGTTCATTCGCAGAGCACATTTAACATTTCATGCAAGATGATTCGACAGCAACTGAAATTGAGCAAAGAGAAAAATAACGCAGAGGAAAGAAAAAGAAGAACAAACTGTGCAGAACTCGACCATACAGAAGCTACCGCCAAGCTTTCTTCACCAACCAAAAGTAACATAAAAAGAACCTGAGCTTATGACACCTTCAGTCGCCTTCAAAAGAACATTCGAAGAAGGTTACAGTAACAGAGACCCTGTACAACTTTTCAACACCAACTTTTCAACACCTTCAGAAATAGAGCCGTGAATTAAAGCTCCCCAGCAGAAGAATCCCAGTCTAAAACGCTATACTTATGCATCGATTGATGCGTTCAGATGCCAAAGAAGTAATTGAAAGACGAAAAAGAAAGTGTCTAAGTTTAATCCGAACCTTAAAGATTATCATCCTCCCCTTCTGCGATTATGTTCTATATAGGCCAACCGTGTGTGTTTTGCTTCACAGAGGGTTGCAGATAATTCACAGACGACATGGTTTAATCAAGCCACTTAATTCATCTCTTGCTGGTACATTAGCCAGGCACAGATTCCGAAGTAATGGGCCCGCTGTCACCACCGTGGGTACTAAAACCAGTGACGGGCATCGATCTCTGAGCAAAATCGAGCAGCTTTCTTCTTTGCTGCTCATTCGTGTGAGGGAGGCTCGCACGGAGAAGCTCGATTGGCATCTCCCTGCTTATAGCTCTGGTTGCCCCAGATCCAATAATAGCCGCACTTGGCGGCACTTGTATGAGCAGCATTTGCATTATGCTCTCATATTTACTAAGACAATAATTCGTAAGCAGCCCGAAGAAAGCATCAAAAGACGCCTGCCAAAGAGCTCGATTAGACACACTATAGCTGGTCGAGGCATGGGACTCAGTGAGAAGCTCTGTTGCTTGGTCTAGAAGCGCTTTTATAATTACAGAAGCCCCATCACCAGCCGAACTACCGAGAGGGCGAAGAGGCGGCTGTTCGGAGGAGCAGACGACGGCAGCAAGACAAGCACTTAGAGCACTAAGTTCCATACTGCGGATGCAAGAAGAAACAGTTCTTGCAAGGTTGGTGGTTGTTTCTGCCGCACTAAGGTCCGAGGACAATCCACCGAACAGAAACCTAAGGTGGCGGAAAATGGCCATGCAGACTATGCGGGCAAGCTCGCTTCCAGGTATAAGAAGCTGAAGGTAGCGCAATAAGAGCTTCCGGCCTTTAGGGAGTGACATGATGCGGAGGAAGACGAGGTCGTCCTGTGGAGCGAGCCCTGCTGAGTGGCCGGGCTTGCCCGGCCCAAGGGGGTCCACGAGCTGAAGCGAAGTCGCTAGCCCTTCCAGAAGCACTTCCCTCCGCCGTTTCAGATGGAAGCCGCCATCCTGTGACTGGCTGGACTGTAGAAGCCGATCAATGTCATCTACATCAAGCAGAAGGCAAAGCCCATCCTCAACGGTGATTCTTGCAGCCAGCATAGGTTCCTGCTCTAAAGGCTTTATAGAGGACTTCTGTTCGTGGACCCCGTTGCCTGATTCGGATGATGGAGGGTCCACTTCGAGGAGAGGGCGCGGCCGTCGGATGGAGGAGAAAGAAACCCTCCCAAGCGCATCGACATGGAGGTATGCATGCTGTTCACTATTTGAACGTGTTTTTGATGGCGGATCCTTTATAGAGGTTGGGCAGAAATGGTGCTTAAACCGGGAATTAGAGGACTTCTTTGCGAGACAAGCCTGGTGGTAGTAGTCATCTATATAAGGATCATTGCTGTGAGTTGCGGCATGCTGCATCCTCAGAATGCTCTCGATCTCTTCGGCGGACATGTATTTGGATCTGAACTGCAGCCACCCTGTTTCACTCTTCTGGCTACTCGCGTCGGACGACTGTTGGGAAAGGCGTGTGGCATTGTGTCTTCCCCTCTGCGATGGTTTCGACCGCTGGTCTCTGACCGGTTGTGGATGGCGATTGAAGAGGTGAGACTGCAAGTGTGGGTAAGTAAGAGATAGCTGGACCTGCTGTTGCTGCTGCTGCTGAGACAGGAACCGAGATGATGGAATTAAACCATCTGGATGAGGAAACTGTTGTTGCAACAAGCCGGGTAATAGATTCGGATGCTCTGCTGCAAACTGGTTGGCTTGGATTGACCAGTGGTTTTGGGGCTGGCCACTAATTGATAGATTTGACGGAGTAAAAGGCAAAATCCCACCGTAGTTGCGGCCGTGAGGTAGTCCTGAGAGACCCGAAAAAGGAGAAGCACTAGGAGGAGGCAAATGGAGGCCAGTAGTGAGAGAAGGGATGCTTGAGTGGCGAGTCAGATTTAGCGAAGGGTAGGATCGGCTGCCACCACCTGGCGAAGGATAGGAAGGGAAAGATGATTTGGGGACAAGGATTTGTTCGCTCAGGTGATGTTGTGGTTGCTGCTGAGGGTATGAGGATGTTCTGTACAGTGGTTTGGAATCTGAAAGCCACAACAATGAACGGTCAGGATGCGACCACCATCTTTTGGCTTCTTGGGCACTTTCAGCATCTAAAAACTGCTGTTCCGTCCAACTTGGGTACTCCGCCTCCTGAATCCAGTCAGCGGTTGAAGAACCTGAAGAAATAGAAGCACAATTTTAGTAACAGAGTGCAGTAGGGCAGGAAATAAGGGCAGTTCTTGCACCTCCTATCATGTTCTTATGCTAGAGTAGAAAAACACTTATTCTGTATCGAGAGAGAGAGAGAGAGAGAGAGACTCACTTTCTCTAGAAAAAGATCCTCTATCTCCAATAACTCCGGCATGCCTTGGTTCATTAACAACTCTGTTCAGCTGACACCCAAAAAGACATATTATTGTATACTCTACAATGACTCTAAGGAAATGGTTTTAACAAATTCCCTACAATGACACTAAGCAGCCATTTTCCAACATAAAACTGAATCTTTCTCATACTATCTGATATAAGCACCAGGCGCACAATAAAATCTGAAAAGGTAGAAATCTAATATGAAGTATCCTAAAGTGTATGAATTAAATAAACATCAACATTTAAAAGATATATCTTTTGAACACTATATAAATAGTTAAATTAAATCAAGATAGAAAAATATATAGATATACAGGCTAAAACTATTATAAAATAAAAAAGACAAACTATATAAGATTTCTCATCAGTCAAACATACGATAAAGAATCATAACCGGACACCTACCTTTGCAAAGGTGCTTGTAAGATCATCAATATCAGATAAAGAACCTAATCCTTCAACCTGCATATGAAACATAAAACTCTGTTTAAGAAATTCAGTGCAGCTTCTCAAGCAATGAAACTATCATGCACCAAACTACAAAACCAGCAGTAAGCCAAACAATAAAAATACGGAGACTATAAAGCATTCCAACAACAATAAAGATATGGTGCTGCAATAAAGATTAAATATCTAGCTGCAACACACAAAATGAGCCTTGCTACTTAAATTTTCCACAAAGAAAACAAATGGAATAAAATCTAGCATGACCAAATTTAAGTAGGGAACAGATGGGAGGGATCCTCCTCCCTGTTGACGATACAGAGAAAGCAATAGTCAGCATGGCAGTTCTAAGGTATGTGAATCAACAACTGAAAAGGAAAAATAACACAAAACATGAAAGAATTGGGCCACAAAAGACCTCCTATGGTTGCCTTCTCTGAAACTGCTGCAACACCATGGTCCAAGGATCCATAAGAATGCAAGTTGCATTCCTTGGAATGTTCTAACATCCCAATATCCCACTGGCCAAAAAACATGTAGCTTGCTGTCCAGGATGTTGATCGAGTAGTTTCTTGTCTTCTCAACTCAATATGAAAGTAAAGAGGTCCCCATCCAAAATATGAAAGAAGGAAAAAGATATGAAGGAACAGCAAAGTGTTTCCCTTGTAAAGGCAGAGGCACATGATTAATCAATAGTTCCATCAGCCTGTGGCATTGCTATATGCATTTGGGGAAAAATGCTGCTCTCATTAAAATTGTTTCGATCTCGCGGTTTCTAAATTTCTCACCAGCTTTAAAACCTACATAGAGGTCCCCTAAACAGCCAAGCCTAACGAGATCTCTTTTTTGTACTTGATGTGCTTACCGGCTTCGAAGTTAGCCTACAAGCCGCATTTGTTGCGATAGGTGTTAAGAATAGTAGACTACAAAGAAAGCCAGTGATGGCATAGCAAAAGTTCAGTACGAACCAATGCTAATCTGATAAGTGAGCTATTCAAAGATCAGATGCCAATAAGCAAAACTCAGAGAACTATCCATACATTTATCTCTTTCAATTTAACACCTATTTTTCGGTGACACAAATACATTCCATATTGTCCGTGTTCTCAATTGACTAGCTTATATGTAAGGAAAAAAACTCCTTTACTTGAACCACTTAATTGAAAGATTAAGATCCACTGGTAGCTTTTCATAAAACACATTAAAAAGACATTGGGAACATAGCCTAGTGGAAGCAGTACCATTTACGTATCCCACTGAATTATGGTAAATTCAAACCTTGAGATAGAAGAATTAATACGAGAAAGCTCCAAAATTTTCAATGAAAAACTGTATGGGATT
Organism: Puya raimondii; assembly: GCA_016920855.1. Taxonomy (NCBI): domain Eukaryota; kingdom Viridiplantae; phylum Streptophyta; class Magnoliopsida; order Poales; family Bromeliaceae; genus Puya; species Puya raimondii. Next base: position 48,516,702 of record JABWPP010000050.1, on the reverse strand, counting down.
TAATTTGTGATATTAAGTAGATAGAGACAAATATATACAACTAACATAGTATTTCAACAATAGTACCAGAAAATCAAGGCAAGGAACAAAAGCAGAAATTGCAAAGAGCAGAAATTGCAAAGAGCAGAAAGAAACAAAGCTGAAATTAAATAACTAATAGCAAAGGAACTACAGTATGAACTAGACTTCGGAAAAGGCACTTAATCCACATTGTGTAAAATAAAGGATCTAACCTCTTCTCTATTTCCAAATGAAGAGAAATGAAATTCTTCGTCAGCAGGCCCTCCAGATCTTGTATCATTATCAATTTCATCTTCTAGCCCACCTAGTTCAACTTCTTCCACGATCCCCTTACCGAAGAACGTGTATTGTGAAGCATCAAAACGGGCATTATCTGCTGAGAAATAGAGTTGAAGTTGCATCAACAATAGAGAAATTGAAAAAGTCGACAGCGTAGCAAATGTGAAATGCGCAGGTATTGGTGCAAGAGTACAAATATTCATTCATGAGCTGCAGTACTCAGGACATAAACAGGAAAGAGGATAAATGCAAAAACAGGAGAAATCTATTAAGTTGTTACTAGAATGAAAGGAGATGCAAAAAGGGGTCATCCTGACATTCCACATATATCAAGAATATGCATGCTAATGCAGCTAAAAGCAAGCAATTTAGCTACTAAATGAAGCATAATGAACTTAGTCGAACAATGAAGTTTCAGAAGCAATAAACTTGAACCAACACAGCAACAAGTTTCAGGTCTCGATTAATAAACAAACAAGACATGGGACTGCATTCCTCAAGTAGAAAGATACCAAGATAAACATTCATAATCCGTTTATAAAAACAGAGAACGTATACAATCATCGCCTGTGTGAAACCACACTACAACACTATAATTGCACGACTACTTACTTGGAACTTTGTAATCATTTACTACTACATAAAGTTTCATCTCTTACTCATACAACAATAACCAATCTTCAAATAAGACCCTAATTCGACATACCACACGGGTCCAGAGGAACCCATCTCAAATCTAAGAATCGCCTAAAAACCAGCTCAATCCAACACCAAACTCATCAAATTAGTAAAAAAATTGAGCAAAATTAGAGAAATAAGAGAGATTACCAGCAACAGCATCGCCCGATTCTCCGAGTTCGCGACCGGGGCCCGGGTTCTCCGCAACCCCCCCACCCTCTCCCTCGACTCCTCTCATCGATACTAACTACTAAAACCCTAGCACTCCAAACCCTAAACGAGACACCAATTCCCAACGATTGTAGAGATCTAGGGGGTTTCCGCCTACGATCTCTCCGATTCTAGGGTTAGGGTTTCTTAGAACTGAGACCTGAGACCAATTAAAAAGACGAGAGAAATTATAAATAAATAAAAAAAAAACTCAGCGACCAAAAATATTAGGAGAAAAAAAAAAAAAGGAAAAAAAAAAGGGGAATTTAGGGAGAAAAGGGTCTCGGTGCTTTAATATTCGCTCTCTTTTTTTTCTCTTTTTTCTTTTTTTTTTGAAACCTTTTTTCCGTGCGTCCGCATAAAAGGTGGGAAAGGGAACTCAGGTGTTGTTCACACTTTATATATTATATATCATATTTATATTATATCACCATTTTGTGTATTCTTTTCGACTTTTTTTGCTAATTTAAAATAATTATGTGGTAATTAGTGGGTGATTTATTATTATATTAAGCTTCCTTGGCCTAAACCGAGTTCATGATTCCACACTTGAACCAGATTAGTTAAATTATAATATAAAAAATGATTACAAATATACCTGTTCAGTAACGAATGTTCATTCTAATAATAAGTTGCTTGAGTTAAAAAATAACATCATAGTATTCTAGAAAAGTAAAATAATAGACTATTGTGAAATTATAAAGTAAAATAAATTAGCATTTTTTTAATCATTTATAGATGATTATTTTCAAATTAAAATAAAATTTTTTTATCTAAAAGATATTGGACATATTTATGTATTCATAAAAAAAATATTAAGCATGTGGACAATAGAAGCGAATTATTATTTGACCATGGAGCTTTCATATTAGTGAGGATATGTTACATATGTATATGTATGATTCTCTTTGTTGTTATGATGATTAAGGAATATTCCATGTTAGGTTCATTATATAGCAAGGAATGTACATGTGGAAATTGTTGTATCTATTTGTATTTTTATTTTAATTTTTTTGGCCAGTACTTATCATCCTATCTGGGATAGATCATAATTTGAATATTTTTTTAAAAATAATAATTAATTCACTTAATGCGTATCGACACAGCTAGCATTTACGAATTTATATTATAGTTTGGCACGAGATGCTAAACCTATGATAAAAATTTTAAAAAGCAAATGAAAAAAAAATAAAATGTTTGGAAATGAATATCATTATCTCACACCCTAATATAATAATCCTATGAAACTAATATTTTCCAAGAAAATAACGCGTGCACGGATGGTTTCTTAACGACTTTGACAAAATAAGAAAAAATATATATATTAATTTTTCTTTTTTAAAAAAATTCAAAGCTGTTGGCTTAAATGGGCCAGCATCCTGTCTTGTGGCGAGAGACCATGTTGGGCCGAGTCATGTTCGAAATGGCGTGAGGCTGGGTGGGCCGAGTCATGTTCGAAATGGCGTGAGGTTTGTGGGACCGAGTCACAATCGAAATTCGTGGGCGCTGTATCTGTACACTTTAAGTTAATTGATTGCGTATTTCTAAGAATTAATAGTTAGCGCCAACGATCCGACAAGTCAAAACAGTACAATAGTAAATAGTTGGTGGGAATACCAAAATTTTGATATTTATGTTTTTAATTTTTTACATTTTATTTTTACATGCTTCTAGAATGTAGATATATTATTATTATTATTTATTATTATTATTATATGCAATATTGGTGTGGTTGAGTGACAGAGACACTCCTCCAAGTTCATGTGAGTAGCTCCCATTCTGATATAAAACCATTAATTTTTAATAAAATTACAATATTATCATATGTATGTGTCTTATTGTATTTATTATTTACTGACTAAATTTGATCAGATGATTCTTATCCGATTTGAAAATCTGACCAATTCAATTAGATTTGGAGCGATTCGGGTCGTTTTAGGATTAATACTCCTCAATATTTTTATTTGATATTGCATTTTGCGTATGCGTAATTAATATTGTACATCATAGCTGAGTTGGCTCGATTTTGACATTATTTGACTAAGTATTCGCGGATTACACATCATAGCTTACTTAGACTATTAAGTACACAATTATATTAAATTAACATAAGATGATATCTAGTTTATTTAATTTGTCCAAAATAATATTATCTTCAATAATGTTGGAGCAATGTGTGTCAAAATTTGGGCCCTATTTTAAGGCCTGATTTAGTTTATGGGCCTAGGCCCAGGTTAGGATTTAATGGAATAATTAAATAATAAGCCCAAAAAATTATGGGCCCGGCCCAATTGGGTGGGCTATTTATGGGCACAGCCCAACCAAATTTCCATTTTTATTTTATTTTAAATAAACCAAAGTTCTTTTAATTTCATAAGCCAATGTTCACTGATTATTTTTTAAAAATACTTATCCAAGCAAACTGTGTATGAAGCAAAAGTTTTGGCGCCCTACCGATGATTGATACCGGATGTTCCAGGTTTGAAGTCTAGTTACTTCGTATTTTCGGCTGAACTTATTTAAATATAAATAAATAAATAAAGCAGATAACATGTTGCCATTTTCTTAAAAAAAAAAAGTTTTGGCGTCTTAGGTCGCTGCATGTCGAGAAATGCATTGTAAAGGACTTCAATTGGTTTAACTAAAATGTGTTAGTATAGCGATTTATTTCGCATGTTGTTGCTAATTAAGGGCGTGATTGTTTTACCGAAAGTGAAGAAGGATGAAGTTATTTCGACTGTAAATTTTTATTTTTGTTATTTTGTATACCGTGATCGTCAAAACTCCCATAAATAGCATAATCAACTACAGCCCGCCCCAAATCGCAACCAATTACGAGAAATAAAATAAATATATTAACTCGTCTCTCACGCTTTCAGTTTTTATGCTATTTACTTTTTATCAAACGAACAGTAAGATTTTAAAGAACTTTAGCTCGACAACTATATTAACAAACAACAAAAATAAAATAATTTTCATCCGAACTCTACTTTATTAACTTTACCTATGGCGAAACAACAGGCCCAATAATGCAACACGCATGGTCCCCTTGCGTTCATTTCTTCAAGGGAACCTACTAGACCAAGATAGTCTCTTCTAGAATCTCACACTTATTAAAATTCTCTTTTTGGTACAAAAAATACGAGCTAAAATTCTTTATATATATATATATATATATATATATATATATATATATATATATATATAGAGAGAGTTGAGCTAGAATACTTTTGGAAGCACCAATCCTTTGGTGCTTCCACATTTTTAGCCATTGGATCTACTTTTTAATTACTAATAGCCTTTAGATCAAACACTATTCCACCTACCACCACCTACCACCACCTACCACTATCATCCCAACCCTCCAAATCTCAATCCAAAGGCTATAAACCCACAAGCACCACCTCCTTGATACTCTTAGAAGTATTCTAGCTCAACTCATATAGAGCTAGGCTGGTATACTATCGGTAGCACGGAGACCTCCGTGCTACCAAGTTGTTTTCGATGATGCGGCTTCCGAATCGACGATCGGCTCCGCTAGACTTGATCTACACTATTGAAAGTATTTGGAAACTAAATTTCATAATTTTTCGATATTATTTGGCTAGTGATCAAAAGGTCTCAAAATTGACAATTTTAATGGTAGATGAGATGCGTTTGTGAATTTAACGGTGTAAAACAATCCAAATCTGATGAAATTTTTATAAAAAATTCTTTGAACTATTTAGAGTAAGATCAGTACCTCTGATCTTAAATTTAAGTCTTTTATCATCATTTTTTATGAGATTTTTATTTTCAGCCGTTCATTTTTCGATTACTCGTTTGATAGGTAAATGATATCGAAAAATTATGAAATTTAGTTTCCAAATACTTTCAATAGTGTAGATCAAGTCTAACGGAGCCGATCGTCGATTTGGAAGCCACATCATTGAAAACAACTTGGTAGCACGGAGGCCTCTATGCTACTGATAGTATACCAGCCGGACTCTATATATATATATATATAGAATTAGGTTACTATACTATCTATAGTACCGGAGCTCCGGTACTATAGTCGCTTTTTTGATCTTAAGGTGTCCAAATCAATGATCCACACCGTTGAAACTGATTTAGGGCATATGAAGTTCTTAGGAATAAAATTTTAGTTTTTTTCGATATCGTTTACTTAGTAAATAAATCATGTCAAAATGAACGGTGGAAATTGAATAATCCTTAAAATTTGAGTATTGGACTTTCGAATTCAAGATCAAGGATATTGACCTTGATCTATATAGTTTAAAGTATTTTCTATCAAAATTTGAATAATTTAGATTCTTCTCCATCGTTAAACTACAAACTCGCCATAATAACCATTGAAATTTGACAATTTTGAAACGGTTTGATCGCAAAGTAAACTACATCGAAAAAATATAAAATTTTATTTCTAAGAATTTCAAATACCCTAGATCAGTTTCAACGGTGTGGATCGTTGATTTGAACACCATAAAATCGAAAAAGCAACTATAGTACCGGAGCCCCGGTACTATAGATAGTATAGAAGACTAGCTCTATATAGAATTAGGCTACTATACTATCTATAGTACCGGTCCGGTACTATAGATAGTATAGTATATATATAGTAGGTCTTGTGTGCTCTCGGGAGCAGGGAGGCCTCCGTGCTCATGAGCCGTTTTCGATGAGGGGACTCCCATATCGACGATCGGCTCCGTTAGACTTGATCTAACATATTTAAAATATATGAAAAATAAATTTTTACGATTTTTCGATATCATTTACATAGCAATCTAAATGGTTCAAAATCAACAATTTTTAATGGTTGATATCTGCCGTTTCAAGTTTAACGGTGTAGAAATATCCAAATCATATGAAATTTTGATAGAAAATTCTTTATACTACCTATAGCAAGTTCAATATCTCTGATCGAAAATTTTAGTACTATATCACTATTTTTTTAAAAATTTTTATTTTCAGCCGTTGATTTTGAACATTTCCGATCACTAAGTAAACGATATCGAAAAATCACAAAATACTTCAAATATGATAGATCAAGTCTAACGTAGTCGATCGTCGATTCGGGAGTTCAATCATCGAAAACGGTTCAGGAGCACAGAGGGCTCCGTGCTCCTGAAAGCACAACAGCCCTGCTATATATATATATATAGAGCTAGTCTCCTATACTATCTATAGTACCGGGACTCCGGTACTATAGTCGCTTTTTCGATCTTAGGGTGTTCAAATCAACGATCCACACCGTTGAAACTGATCTAGAATATTTGAAGTTCTTAGAAATAAAATTTTATAATTTTTCGACGTAGTTTACTTTGTGATCAAACCGTTTCAAAATTGTCAAATTTCAATGGTTATTATGGCGAGTTTGTAGTTTAACGGTGGAGAAGAATCTAAATTTATTCAAATTTTGATAGAAAATACTTTAAACTACATAGATGAAAGTCAACATCCTTGATCTTGAATTCGAAACTCCTATACTCAAATTTTAAGGATTATTCAATTTCCACCGTTCATTTTGACATGATTTATTTACTAAGTAAACGATATCGAAAAAAACTAAAATTTTATTCCTAAGAACTTCACATACCCTAGATCAGTTTCAACGGTGTGGATCGTTGATTTGAACACCCTAAGATCGAAAAAGCAACTATAGTACCGGAGCCCCGGTACTATAGATAGTATAGTAGCCTCATTCTATATATATATATATATATTACTGAAGCAAAATGCAGTGTAGTTATTAGGTAGCCGTTTGGTTAGATGTAAATGCAGTATAGTTTGAAATATATACATAATTAAAAATACAGTAGTTATAATTATATAAATTTTATTTGATTCGCTATAATAAAAGTACAGTTACTATAAATACTTTATTTAGTTATATCCGGTTGATAAGTGCATTTATAAAATTTTAGCATTTTGTATAGAAAAAAAAATATTTTATGTTTGCAAGATTATTAGGAAGATAAGCTTATTTGGGTTTAATGTTATTCTCTTCTAACTGCTATAGTTAAAACTACAGTCAACTTGGGCGCAATTTTAACTATTGCATTTGAGTCTTCTCGTGCAGTTATAACTGCAGCAGTTAGATTCAAATGCATGAAACCAAATTGTGAATTTAAATTTGCTTGTATTTACAACTATAGTTGATAAACATATTGATTGGCTCACACACACACACACGTTATAAGAGACAGAGTGTCAGTGCATCTGAGGCATTTTGAAGACACCAATAGAAATATTGGCACGGTGCGATTTTCGTACGCACGAATTTTCTGGTGCATGCAAGCGAATTGCATCCAAAACAGCAGTACTCATATTTAATTTAATACTAATTTGGCACGCCGAAATTCTCGAAAATTTAAAGCGTCGTGTACCGACAGGACTGCAGAAAAATCGCGCCTAAGGGGACGTAGGGCACCATCGGGCGCGCCCTCATTGGGGCGGCAAGCGAAGTGCAGGACCACGACCGACCTTCATCAGCGCCAAGCATGTGCTCCACGCCTAAAGTCGATAAGTCATGCCAGGTTAAGCTTCATCGTACATGCATTGTAATGTGATCACATTCATGTTCCCTTTTGCTTTTGTTACAAGAGCACATTGATTCATTGAACCTGTTAATTACATTTACCTGTTTCTAAATTAATATATATATTCTATATTTTTCTTTATTTTTTGGGAGGAGAAAAGTCCGTAGGTATTTAATTTATTTAAAAAAGTAGAATTTGATTACAACAGTAACTAACATAAGTGTTTCCGAAACTAGACAAAAGGAAAAAAAAAAAAAAGAGTTAGCGGTCTCCAAATCTAAATAAAAAAAATGAAAAGACAAGTAAACTGGCCTCCAAACCTACTACTCAATCAAGTTCGTGAATGTTAAGCTCGTAATATGATAAAATATATAGAGAATATACGATAAGATAAAAATAATCATCCAAATTACACCCCCGATCCAAGTGTCGTCTCTCAACGCACAATAGAATGTCCTGATCTCTGAGTCCGCCAAGCTCTAGTAAGAAAAATATGCATGAGTCGGAGGCGCCTGATAAATTAAAGAAGAGAGAAGATATCTGAATAGCGAGTGGAGTAAAAGAGAACTGAAGATCTAGATGATTGTGGTATAGATCATAGTAAAAATATAGAAGGCAGCAATTTAAAAAATGATAGAGAAAAGTAAATACTAATTTATACCTATTGGTCGAATTTTGACCAGATACCCATTCAAAATTCTGCGAAAGTGGCAAAGGGCAAATGACTTGGTGGCAAAGGGCTTGGTGGTTGGTACCCAAGGTCCCGAGTTCGAATCTTAGTTGATTCACATTTCTAACTAAATTTATTTTTAAAAAAAAATAAACGAAGCGGGTAGCGTGCTACCTTTCTCTCAAATAAAAAATAAAAAAAATCTGCGAAGAAGCCGGAGAAAAGGGAAGCAAGAAGAAGAGAAAGAGGGTGGAATGGTTTGAGAGATTTCGAGAGAGAAAGAGGAGTTTTAAAATTATACTTTAAATTTTAATAGTTAATGCATAAAAAGTTAAAATATTTTAATAATATATGAAGTTGATATAAAATACTTTTTTTTTCTATAGTTATAACGATTTGGAAAAGGATATGTTAAACTCTGTGGAACATTATCACAATTATGGATTACTATCAAAACTCGATAAACGTTACACCATATGAAGAATGGGTAGCAGATTTCTTGCAATATCAGTACGCAGATAAATTCTACACAAAATAGTTTATTTATCTTATCATTGATCATCTGAAGACGAGATTAATCTTAATTGCGATATCAAGCTTTCTTGGCTAATCCATTCGATTTCTGCAATCGATTAAACAAATTTTGCATTTATGATAGCCAGCAAAATTACCATTCACACTGGTTTGCTCAGTTTATGCTGCCTTAAAATTTTGGTGATCATCTATAATGACTGTATATGAGCAATGCTATTTACTCATTCTATTCTCTTGAAGACGAGCATTATCAATTTTATCAATTTTTTTTAGTGCTAAAGGCCAAAATATTTTTTTTCTAAAAAAATATTTTGATAATGAAATTAAGATGCACGCGTTATAATAGAGTGTGCATGTAGCATTTCTCTTGCTGTATTGATGAGGTGATGAGTCACCACTTACCACATTAATGCTTGTACTATATTTGACTTTAGGGGTGCTGCTCAATGATGAAGTGGTAGACCACGTCGAAACACCGAACAAAAGTTATATGAAAAGGGTTCCAATAGATAGATAGATAGTCTAATCAATTATTTATTATATAAAATGTATTAATTTTAAAACAGTGATAAACAGTCGACTAATCTGTCTTTCAGTGAAGAGACTTTAATGTTTTTATATAATTATTTCTTTTTATCCATCACTATCATCTCTCTTCTTTTTTTTGCTATATATATACAGTGACCAAAGTCCTCCTACAGCTCTCCAAATCAATGCACTTAACAAAAAGGGGAAAAAAAAAAAAAAAGGGAATTGTTCTCCCTACACTCTTTGAGCACACAAATCTTTAGCTACAATGCCTGCAGTCTCAACCACGGGCGCCGCAGAACGCCTGCAGCGCCCGCAGTTGAGCCGGTACGAGTCGCAGAAGCGGCGGGACTGGCTGGCGTTCTTGCAGTACCTGAAGGCGCACCACCCGCCGCTCGAGCTCTCCCGGTGCAGCGGCGCGCACATCCTCGAGTTTCTCCGCCACCTCGATCAGTTCGGAAAGACCAAGGTGATCATCCCGTTATTAATTAAAAACAACATCAATTAATGATTTAAATTATAGCGTTTCGCTGCTGCAAAAGTTTTAGATTATTTTTTTCGCGAAATACTTTACTAAATAAATATAACCTTATTGTACTTGGATAAGACCCATTTTGATGAGTGCGTGCATGTACATAACATCTACTTAGAAGTATGTGCATGTTTTGGAATTTAAAATTTGATTTCAAATTTTAAAATTTTGATTTAAAATTTGGTTTTTCTTTATTCATATTTCTTCTAACGTTCACTCGTTCCCAATAGGTGCACACCACCACCTGCCCGTACTTCGGGCAGCCCGGCACGCCGTCGCCGTGCCCCTGCCCGCTCCGCCAGGCGTGGGGCAGCCTCGACGCCCTCATCGGGCGCCTCCGCGCCGCCTTCGACGAGGAGAACAATAACATGAGCTTCGCGCAGCCGGACGCCAACCCCTTCGCCGCCCGCGCCGTCCGCCTCTACCTCCGCGAGGTCCGCGATATGCAGGCCAAAGCCCGCGGAATTGCCTACAAAAAGAAAAATAAGAAGAAAAATACAAATAATAGTACCGAATTAGATACCGATAATAACCCGAATAAATCGCCGTCGCCGTCGAAAAATAAAAATAAGAGCACAAATACTACCACGAAAGGTTCCGATGGTAACTCGACTATGTCGACGGTGGCGGCGACGCCTTTTGAGATGGGAGTTTGTCAAAAGGATGTTAATGTGCTAGCAATTGGGCGAGTGTGGTCGTGTGAGTATGCGAAGTGGCGAAATGGTAATGCATGAGATGTGGTGGTGTTTAGGGTTTAATGAGTCTTTTATGTAGCTATTAATTTGTGTGTAGGTTGATCTAGAACATATATATCTATGCATGACTTCTTTAATGGAATTTGATATTGTTTTTATACTCTTTCAAGCTCACATTTTTGGTGCAAACTTAATTGTTTAGGATATTGTTTAACTATATATATATATATATATATAGAATGAGGTTACTATACTATCTATAGTACCGGGGCTCCGGTACTATATATAGTTGCTTTTTCGATTTTAGGGTGTTCAAATCAACGATCTACACCGTTGAAACTGATTTAGGATATATGAAGTTCTTAGGAATAAAATTTTAGTTTTTTTCAATATCGTTTACTTAGTAAATAAATCATGTCAAAATGAACAGTAAAAATTGAATAATTCTTAAAATTTGAGTATAGGAGTTTCGAATTCAAGATCAAGGATGTTGACCTTCATCTATGTAGTTTAAAGTATTTTCTATCAAAATTTAAATAAATTTAGATTCTTCTCCACCGTTAAACTACAAACTCGCCATAATAATCATTGAAATTTGACAATTTTGAAACGGTTTGATCACAAAGTAAACTACGTCGAAAAAATATAAAATTTTATTCCTAAGAACTTCAAATATCCTAAATCAGTTTCAACGGTGTGGATCGTTGATTTGAACACCCTAAGATCGAAAAAGCGACTATAGTACCGGAGCCCCGGTACTATAGATAGTATAGAAGACTAGCTCTCTCTCTATATATATATATACCCTAAAATTCCGTAAACTATGAATACATCTAATTTGCAAATGACACAATTGTTCCTTTTTTTTCATATATATAGTGTATGACAAGCATTTCAAGTTATTCTAGAAATTAATATTAATTTTTGTTAAAATAATGGTCTTATATTAAATATAAATAAAAATTAATTCTAACTCGTATTAATTCTCATCAAACTAAGATTAATAATTAAAACAATTAACCAACAATATCTAACACAGTAGGCAAAGGATTTAATATCCAAGTTCGAAGTCTAACTGCTTTTGTTTCTATTTGACTTTATTTTATTAATATTATGGACAAGAAAAAGAAGAACGGTTCAAATTTAGAAGCGTTATAAAGAAATGACAAAAATGTCGTAAACTTTAGACTTTAGAATTAACTAAGACAAAAACAGATTAAAATTGTATGTTCATGATGGATCTTGTCTAGTACATTATTTTCAGAAGAAATTAAAATTCTTTCCCTATTATTGCATGGAAAAGTAATTTCTATGTATGCAAATTGAAAATAAATTGAACCATGATCACATGATTCATGCTTAATTAATTAATTTGCATCTACATTTTCTCAACAGAAGATCCAATATCATTTAATTCACATGTACTATATAGGTAGCTTTGATATATCACCTAACTCATTAATGGAAAAAACTGGTTCTTTATTTATTTTATTTTATTTTGTTCTTTTTGCTAAAGCTTGAGCCCAATGTTTTTTGCATTTCTTTTTTCACTTCTAATGTTTTGAAAAATGTTTTGAAACTAGATATGCGTTTAAGTAAATTAGCGAAGCATAGCTTAAACAAATATCGATTTTGATATCTAATTACTCGAAATAGAATTATCAGATATTTGGTAAATAAAAATTTAACTCGAGCTTTTACCTACACTTTAGATAGTGAGAAACAGAAACTAGACCAAGTTTTTTACTCTTAAAATGAAGAAGCAGCAATTTAAATTTTTTGCATTTATTGCAGCAACAAATTGATTGTGGGCGAACTCCACTCAAAGAAACTGAAACAAAATTAAAATATTTTAACTTTGCAGAGAAAAATAAATTGTAAATTAAAATGATGGGACGATGTTAAATCCTTTCTTCTATCAAATGCGTTTAAGATTTGGAGGATCTGATTCGAGTCACTGAAAAAAAAAAGAAAAAAAAAATTCTATTTGCTGTACCAAAAATAGCATACCAATTAATTGCAAATCTTTTCAGAAACATACACATGTGCACACACACAAGAAACAATAAAAAAGAAAAATGAAAAAAGGAATAACAAAATGAGCATTTACCACATGGCCTAATGCCTTAGTGGTGGTCCAAAGAGAGACAAATTAACACAATACAACACAAACCACCAAGAAGGGTTTGGTGGATGTTGGATCACACCCAATAGTTGCCTTCCACAATGCGAGGTAGGTTTAAAGAGGAGAGAGAGAGAGAGAGAGAGAGAGAGAGCCTCTAATGGGTGGGTGATGTGAGGGTCATATCAAATGATAAGTAATGTTATATTAGTGTAGTAATTCGTGCGATGCGATGAATAAATTATTGAAGAAAAAATAGAAAACGGTGAGAAAGGAAGAAGAAATGGCGATTGAAGAAGCGATGATGAGGGATGGGATTCATCTTGCCAATGAACGAAGGTAACGGCCAAAGGAAGAGGAAGAGGAACAGTTCGGCCTAATGTAGAGGTGTGATCCGGTTCGGTTCAAGCCAAAGAAAAAATAAAGCCCGGTTCAGTTCAAGCAAAGAAAGAGAAAAACTTGAGCCGGTTCGGGGTGCAGCCCACACTCAACAGTGATCGGTTCGGTTCGGTTCAAGCAAAAAAAAAGAAAAATTTGGTTCAAAGATGGAAACATGTGGAGTAGTTGGGTCGGTTTGGCCTAATGCAACAGGTTGACCCTGTTCGGTTCAAACAAAGAAAGAGAGAAACCAGATTCGGTTCAAATAAATAAAGAAAAAAATATGTGGAATACTTTAGCCGGTTCGGGGGAGCCCACACTCAACAATGACCGGTTCGATTAAAGTAAAGAAAGAGAAAAATTCGGAATGGAGCCCACACTCAACAATGAAGAGAGCGTCGCCATATAGCAAATTTAAGAGGAATAATATATAGATAGATGTACACCCAAAAAATTATATAAATCTTACACTTTCTGATCCAAATATCCATATTTAATTTTTATCTAGTCAAAAATATATTTTTTGGCTCAAAGACTAAATTTTTTTTAAATATTGTTAGAATAAGAAGTTGTAAGATTTAGACTTTATTTTTTGAATATACAGGTAACACTTTCCGTGAATATATGGAGATAACCTTCATTTTTTCATGCATGAACCAGCACAAAGTATACTTAATTTTCTATGACAAAAAAGGACATCAGTAATAAATGATGATAAACCATAAAGTAGCTTAGTTTTATATAAACATGCTGCATCTAGAATTAAACATTTTTGTCGTGTTTTGATGAATTGAAATTTTGAAATAGATATGACACCAATTACTTTGAAATTAATCGCACGGGATACCTAAGAGAGAATTCAAATTTTTTCTTTTATTTTGAATAAAAACTTGAAGGCAAAATAGAAATTTATTTAGCTGTTAAATCAATTTAATTGTAACTTAATTGATTCAGAAAATCGTAATTGAAATATGAATTGATGAAATTTTTTATGACCACTCAACTAATGATCAGTTAATCGGCAAAATTACGTGTACCTCAAAAGAGTTAAATAGAAAAAAAAAACCCTTCATATTTTAGTATTTGAATATCTTGTAACTTTATTATAGAGTAAGTAACTATGTACTATGATATATATTTTCTAAAATTTTAGCATTACAATAATTAATTTAAGCTTTTTTACTTTTAAAATAAATTTACATTAATTTTTTAATATTGTTGATATTTTTTGATACTCGAAAAAAATTACATTAAAATATATTCTTTTGGCTAAAAGTCTAAATAATTTTCTAAATATTAGAATAAAAAGGTATAAAATTTACACATTTTTTTGAATGCACAGATAGTATTTTTCGCCGATGAATATAACTTTACTTTCTAATGCCTGTACCAGCACAAAATATATTTACTTTTTTACATGCAAAAGAAAACAAAAGGACACGGGTAATAAATGATGATAAACCATAAATAAGGTTACTTTTCATATAAACATATTACATCTGCAATTAAATAATTTTGTCGTGTTTTGATGAATTGAAATTTTGAAACAGAAATGAGACCAATTACTTTGAAATTAATCCCATGTGATACCAAAGGGAGAATTCAAATTTTCTTTTATTTTGAATAAAATTTTGAAGGCAAAATAGAAATTTATTTAGCTGTCAAATCAATTTATTTATTGTAACTTAATTGGTTTAGAGAATCGAGATTAAAATATGAGTCGGTGAAATTTTTTATGACCACTCAGCAAATGATAAGCTAATCGGCAAAATTACGTGTAACATCAAAAGAGTTAAATAGAAAAAAAAAATCTGATATATACACATATAGTATGATATATATTTTGTAAATTTTAGCATCGCAATAATTAATTTTAACTCGTTTTACTTTTAAAATAAATTTACATTAATTTTTAAATATTATTATTATTTTTTGATACTCCAAAAAATATCCAAACCATCGTTTACATATCTGATTACTATTTTTGATCATATAATAGAAATTCTCTAATACGATAAAAAAAAAAAAAAATCGAAAAAACATAAATAATAAATAAATAAATATTTCTCTGATCAAAAATCCCATCAACAGGGATTCTCTTACTCTTGTATAAAATTCGTGCAGGGCTCCAAGCCGTTGGATTTGACGTTGATGTGATCTTTCAGATCCCACACGTGCGCGGTGGACCACCTGTCCCCGTGCAAAATACCGTAAATACCCCTACTTTGACCCTCTAATTACATTACTACCCTTCGTGTCTTCGCTGGTGAGGACGATATGTTAATTGTGGGGAACCTTGAAGGGTATTATGGGGAATTTATACTGGGTCCGTACGAGAGGTCGCTGTGGAACGTCTAATCGGTGGGGCCCACCGGGTCTTTGGATCCGCTTACGTCATTGGCTGCAGGGTTATTGGATTCGCGGCGTTTGGATCTTTGCTGTGGAGAACTTTCGTGAACCGAGTCCGCCACGTCATCGGTAAACAAATTGCTGTGGATACACCGAAGTGACTGAAATTGTCAGAGGTATTGGTTCACCACGTCAGCAAGTGTATCTTTGTCATAGATTCGGGGTAAACTTCAAATTTCCCCCTCCTGGTTTAACTCATTGTTACTTTACTATTTTATATATAATTTTATCTATATTTTTACCCAAAAAAATTTATTAATAAATAAAATAGCAAAGTAATTTTTTTTAATAATAATAGAATAGTTAAGTGTAATTTTTTTGAATCACAAAGCGACAAAAATAAAAATGCGCTAAATCACAAGATAGTTAAATATAATTTTTTGAGTTAAAAAATGATAAAATAAAAATAAGCTAAACAATAGGGAGCAAGAATTCAAGTTTACCATATATTCAAACAGCAAACTATGTGAGTGAAATTACATGAAAAAAAAAACAAGAGAAAAACAAGTAGATCACACTTTTTTTTAATCTATTTTAAAGAGATCTTAGCACATAAATTACAACAAATGAGCCCCAGCTCTAGAGTGATAAAAAATAAAAAAAGAATATTGGAGAGAAAAAGATGCACAACATTATTGGGAAAACAACCAAAAGGAAAGTGAAAGTATAGTAGGAAAGCCCGGAAACATCGCAGGCCGACACCGGATTCATGAAGCCCACGAAGATGCAACACTGCTAACCAACAACCCACAAGAGCAGCATTTCCCGAAAACTTGCCAGGAGTTCGCCTCGGCGACACAAAAAAGAACCATCTTTAGATTACCTTCTAGTGATCGACGGATAGTTACCGAGATTCCAGCATTTCCTTTGCTGTCTCAGGAATCAAATACTGATCGAAAGCTACCGAAGACCGATAACTAGAGAAGATGTAGTGTAGCTCGGTCAATGATTCGGTTAACATCATTAGAGGATCAAATTGAATTGATTTATAAGCATAAAGATGTTCATAACAATTTGATCATGAGCTCCTTCTTGAGCTTTCTGGTCATTTGTTGTACTCTGGCTCAGCATAAATCCGACCAAATTTCTTGATTTGTTGGATCTGTTGAGATATATATGCCGATGTGGAGTCAAAATTTCACCACCTGGCATGCAATCGGCGCAGATAGTTTAGTGGAAAGAAACATAAACAATAATAGATTCGATTTGATTCCCGAAATAATGATAAATAAATACAGATGAGCAAGAATACATAAACAAGATTTGGGAGTTAGCTTGTTAGTATCAGTAAAAAGTAGGAAGGGCTCAATAAAACAACATTCAGACCAATATAAGAAAGAGGAATATTATTAAATAAGAAGAGGTTTCTCCGAATTACCTCTCAAGGCAAATTAATAATGATTATTTCAAATAAAATGGAAACATGGATGAAATAAAGAGTGATTGACCGCGAGACTTCTTTTTTCTCAAGTGGGAGTGAGAAAATCTAGTCAGATTTTTCAAGAATTTTATGCATCATACTTTAGAACTATTTTGTTGAATACGTGAATTTGATGTTGAGGTATACCTTCATATATCTTTCTAATAGTCCTAGTCCTTCATCATTGCATCCTTTGCATGGAAACTTGTTCACGAAATTGAAGTGCTTCGTGTTGGATTCCCTGCAATATGGCAGCTCACATGCTGAACAATTTGAAGTATTGGAATGTTAATGCAAAACAATGGTTTTTAATCTTAAGCTGTTGAACAGCAAACTTGATGGATCAAAAGATTAAGACGTTCAAAAATTATGCCAAACTATCAAGAAACATTTGATAGTAAGAAAAACTTCACTGAATACGCTAGAGAGTACATTTCATTGTTCATAGTTCATAGAAGACATCTTACAGATTATGCCTTGTGACGGTTAATTAATAAGGTTTCAAATATCAAAGTATTAATATGCATCATTGACATAACTGACAAGAGGCCAACGATCTAACTCACATATAATAATTTCTCGCAATCTTTAGATAAAAATCACCTTGCTGTTGTCAGGAGCCATCAGGATCAAACCACAGTTACCTTCAAGAAGAAAAAATATAAATAAATAAGCTATCTCAAGTTAGCATGGGTCAATTTGTTTAACTGTTTAAAGCTTACCACGGTTATTAAAATTGTACAACTAAATACATAAAATCAGCAGAAAAGGAAGAGCTTTTATCATGCAAGAAGCCATGTAAAACTCTGGAAGAGTACCTGATGATCTGAATCCCTGAGCAGTGGGTAAAATATATCCGGTTGGGGAACATAGCCTTCATCTCTTAGCCCAAGAAGAAGGCCTTTCAAGAAAAAGTAAATATCTTCAGATTCTGGGTGGCTTTTGTCCTCCGCAACAAACATATGACTCGAGTTGTTAACGTCGATCCAGCTATATCCAGGCACCTTCTGTACATTCTTTTCCTTCATCAGGCTTCTCACCTTTGAAACCCCATCCCACCGTCCAGCCACCGCATTAATATTTGACATGAGTACATAATATCCTGAGTTTTGACAATCCAACTCGAGAAGCTCCTTCGACGCCAGCTCTGCGAGCTCGACATTTCGATGAACACGGCAAGCCCCAAGAATAGTACCCCAAATGCCAGCATCAGGTTTGAATGGCATTTCCGCAATTACTTGCAAGGCCTTATCTAATTGCCCAGAACGGCTGTATAAATCGACCATGCAAGCAAAATGCTCCATTCTAGCTGGAATACGAAATTCCTCGGTCATGCACCGGAAAAGTCGAAAGCCCTCCTCGACTTCCCCAGCATGAGCACATGCCGATATTAGGGCAAGGAATGTTATATGATCTGCTTTGAATCCTTCCTCCTGCATCTGATTATAAAAAGTGACCGATTCCTTTACAAGCCCGTGAGCTCCATAAGCAGCGATGATACTATTCCATGATACCTCATTCTTCTCAGGCATTAAGTCAGACACCCGTTGTGCCAACTTCAAATTTCCACATTTTGCATACATATCTATTAAGGCACTCTCAGCAAACAAATCTAACCTCAAAGAACTCTTCATCATAAAACCATGGATCTCTTTCCCATAATTTAATACGGGTATGTTAGCACATGCTGATAGAGCAGATGATACAGTGACACAGTCATGCTTCATCCCTTCCATTCCCATTTGTCGGAAAAGACTTAGGGCTTCTTCAGGCTGCCCATTCTGTGAAAAGCTTGTAATCATCGAGTTCCATGCAACTGCATCTTTAACACACATATTCGAAAAAATATAGTGGCTTAGATCAAGCCTACCACATTTAGCATACATGTCCATCAAAGCACTTCCAACATAACAAATTCCTTCATATGCCTTCTTAAGAATGTAGCCGTGTAGCTCCTTCCCCAGTTTTAACGCGGTCAGGCTCGAACAAGCTGGCAAAACACTTGCCAGCGTCACGGCATTAGGCTTCAGACGATCCTTCAATAACAAATGAAACATTCGAAGCGCATGATGGCTCATCCCATTAAGCACGTAACCAGAGATCATTGCACTACAAATAACAACATCCCTTGTACTAGAAGCATCAAAAACGTTCTTCGCCATTTCAACGTTCTTACATTTGAAATAAACATCAATTAAAGCACTTTTCAAGAAAGCATCCATGCGCACGCCGTTCTTTATTATATGGGCATGAACCTCCTTACCCTGTTTGAGGTTTCTCGAGTTGGAGAAAGCGGGAAGAAGACTAGCAAGGGTAATCTGATCGGGTTTGACGCCACTACTTTGCATCTGATAAAATAGTTCTACGGCCTCATCCATCAGTCCATTTTGGACATACCCAGTAATGATTCCGTTCCAACCTACTAAATCTCTCTGAGGCATTAAATCAAACAGTTTTTGCACATCGCCCAAACAACGGCTTTTTGAATACATGGCCAACAATGTGTTAGCCACTGATATCTCAAAGTCCAATCCAAATTTAATAGCTAGCCCATGAATCTGAATCCCATACTTCAACATTGCTTCCGCAGCACAAACGGATAACAAGCACGCGAATGTAACAAAATTCAGCTCGCAATCCATCTTCCTCATATCACTAAAAAGCCCAATAGCATTCCCCACATCCCCACTCCTCACATACCCATCAATCATAACATTCCACAAAACACAATCTCTCTCCGGCATTTGATCGAACACCTCTCTCGCCTCGTCGATCGAACAATTCTCGGCGTACATTTTGATCAACGAACTACCCACAAAGAGATCGGTCTCCAAACCCATCGAACAAATCGTCCCATGAATCACCCTACCCAACCCAACAGCAGAAACCCCAGAACAAGCTTTGATCACATACGGATAAGTGTACTTGTCCGGCGCTACGCCGAAGACCCACATCTTAAAATAGAGCAACAAAGCGGATTCAAACCAACCCATCGTAGCAAACCCTCGAATCATCCAATTCCACGGCAAAGGAGACGCCTTTTCGACGCGAAAAAAGAGATCTTTAGCATCGGAAAAGCTCCTGCAGAGCACGTACGTGCCCAGAAGCCTAGTATACAAGAAATCTGAGTCGATTCCATTCACAACGATTTGGGCGTGGATTTGGCGCCCCTTGGGGAGATCCGAGGGGTCGGTGCACGCTCTCAGAAGCGGCAAAAAGCGACGTAGTGAAGGGTCGTCGCCATTGGAGGGGTGAGAGGGGATTGGGGGAGATTGGTTAGGGTTTGCGGGGTAGAGAGAGGAGGAAGAGGAGGAGCTTCTTCTGGGGCCGGTGAAGGGGGAGCGGAGGTGTTTGTGGAAAAGGAGAAGGGTTCTCCGGCGCATCGTAGCAAAGGCGAAGGAGAGCCGCGCATTTTAGCGTTTTAACTCCTCTCATAGTTGGTTAACTAGTTGTGGGCCTGGTTTTGTTGGGCCTTTAATTGGCCTTTAAGGGCCCATCCTTTTCCTTTTCCTTTTTTTTTTTTTTTTTTTTTTTTTTTTTTTTTTTTTTGTGTAGAGGGATTGGGAGATTGAGACTTTGCACTGGAAACAAAATCTCTATTATCTTATGCGCACAATTTTTCCGTATATAATTTGACATGGTCTATGATTTGGCCCGCAGGTGGGACGACTCGACCGATAGGTTGATTATTTGAATTATGCATTTTGGATAGGGATGTCAGCGGGTTGAATTCGAGACGGATTTTCATAACCCCAATCCGAACCCAACTCCAAACCGGAAACCCGAATCCGAACCAGAATCCAACGGATTTAAAAATTCATATCTAAACCCGAACCCAACTAGAAATCCGAAACCCGAACCCGAGCCCGAACTCGAAAACCCGAACCTGAAACAATTATTTCTCTTTTTAATATTTCAAAATATAATACATTAAATCTAAATATTTTTAAATACAAATTCAAATATAACATCAAACATTTATATATATATATAGGATGGTGTGGATCGTTGATTTGAACACCCTAAGATCGAAAAAGAAACTATAGTACCGGAGCTCCGGTACTATAGATAGTATAGTAGCCTCATTCTATATATATATATCTATATAGAGTCCGGCTGGGATACTATCGATAGCACCAAGGATTTTGTGCTATCGAGTTTTCCACCTTTAGATTTAACCCTTTGATTATTTTTACCTGTTAGATTATACTATTCAACTAACCACCCACTCAACCCTAGGGGACCCACATCATCCTAACCGCATATTTCTCAATCCAAGGGCTAAAAAACTAATAGCACCAATAGCTTGGTGCTATTGATAGTATTTCAGCCTAATTATATATATATATATATATATAATATTATATAATGTAAAATAAGTTCGGTTCGGATTCGCGTCGGGTACAATCAAAATCCATATCCGAATCCAAATTCGTTGGATTTTTATTTTTGATATCCATACCCGAAACTATATCCATTTTGTATCGGGTAAATCCACTCTGTTCGGGTTCGGGTTCGAATAAAATTTCGGATATCCGTATCCATTAACATCCCTATTTTTTGATGAGCAGCTTGATAGTGGATGCACCGAAAGTTCGTACTTATTCACTTACAAAGAATTTCTATTTTCTATAGTCGTATCTTCATTTTTCCTAAGACTATATCTATTATTAGCCGGCAATAACCCACAGAAATAGCTAATTTGAGAAACTCTGCTCAAAATAAGAATCTATGCGAATCGCGCCATACAAGTTCTAGTAAATATAAATTTTCACGTTATCTCGAAATTTCTATTTCATTTATTTTTTTATAAAAAAATTTAACTATAAAAATAAAATAATTAAATTTCGAACTTAGAACTTTAGATATCAATCATTAAACACTTTGGACATCTGACCCCACATTTCTACTCTATGCCTCCACTTCCACCACAGTGGTACTGTGCCCGTAAATACACCATCAGAAAAATCCACGGATTTTAAAGATTTTATTTGATCATACGTGGCGCCATCACGGGCCGTCCAATGGGTAGGTATGGTGTCGGCCCCATTTTAATAGTCCCTTTAAATTCGAAAACGCGTTTTTTGAGGGGCCTTTTGACTAAAGCGAAAGGACCACGAACCTTCCCTATCGTGTCCCCATGCCTGCGAGAATTTATTCCCCGCACCCGGTGTATACTTTCATCTCATACACCGCATGGGACTGTTTAGTTATATGTAATTACAACTGCACTACAATTGAAACTACATGCACATTCAAATTTGGTGTTTGATTTTATGTATATGAATCTAACTACTACAGTAAAAACTATATAAAGAGGCTCAACTGCAATAATTAGAACTGCGGTCAAATTATGCACAGTTTCAATTGCAGCAATTAGGAAGAGAAACTTACTCCTTTGATTAATTTTTGAATGTAAATTTTTTTTTTTCATAAGGTAATTTCACCGTCATGCATTTAAAGTAACAAAATTTTGAAAACATACTTCCCCACTATATGTAACAAAATAATCTTTTTATAATTACATCGTTTTCTATTATATCGTACCAAATAAGATGCATGTATTTTCAAGTCTATGTATTTTCTAACTAAACTGTATTTATAATTACATCTAATTAAATGACCCCAAATTATATGTAACTAATTAAGTATACTCTAAGGTGAAACTATAGCTCGCACTCTTGATGTATTTGTACACTCTATACACTGCATCTAATTTTTTACCATTGATATGTTAAAATAAATATCTAATTCAATAAATATATTCTGTAATATTTTAAAAAACTATATAAAAAAGAGGAAAAATAAAAATTGATTTCTCAAAAGTCAAATATCTAATTCAATAAATATATTCTATAACCTTTTAAAAAACTATATATAAAAGAGGAAAAATAAATATTTGATTTCTCAAAAGTTAGCGTTCAAAATTTATGAATTTTGACACCATGTTATCATATATTAAAAATGTAGTATATAAGATGTATTCGCTAATCGGGAATCGACTTATATTTTTGGGAGTCTATGATTTATAAATCAGCATATCAATATTAATAAATTCTGAACACGGCCTCAATTTTTTAAAATTAAAATAATAAATTTTTTCTATTATTAATTATTAAAATAACTTAACGTATAGATAATAGATTTTTAAAGTATCTAAACTTTTTTTTATATATATAGAATCATTACATATTATAGATTGCATCTATTTAATCAAAATTTAATTTTAAGTAAAATAGCCAAACACTAGATTCGGTTCATAGAGTGAAGATATACACTCGGTGCAGGTAATAGTTTCTCGACGTACGCCGCCGCCCACTGATTCGGCTACGTGCCACGCTCCAGGACACGCGCCGGACACCTCGATCGTTACTCGCCGTCCGATCATGGGCGCACCGGATCCGCGGTCTCCATTTGTTGAAGAAAATGTCTCAGACCTCCCTCATCTATATTCCATTTTCAAATTGCTCCTCAACTTTACTTTTTTATGTTAAAACCTTTTTTAATTTTTTAAATTGAACAATGATTCTAGTCAGTTAATGGAGCTATCAAGTTTAACACAATTTTTAACTTGAATAACTAAGATAATTTAAAGTAAAAAGTTAAAAGTTAAATAGGGACTGCTTGAGAATTATTTTATAGGTGAGGGGTCTCTGTACATTTTTACTCTTTCTTTAGTAACTAGCGGGAGCATTTAACGGCCCCGCTTCCGCACTTCGAAATTACGAAAACGCCCTTGCTTTTAAGTCTACATTTTCTCTCATGAGAAATTTCCATGGACCGGGCTCTCCAAAAAAAAAACCAAAATCGAGATAGCTTAAAATCAAAAAAGAAAATATTAGAGATTGGAACTATATAAATTACAATATTTAATATTTTACACTCCATTGCTGCTATAATAATTAAAAAGAAAAGCTATTATCGGAGAATATTTTGTTTGCACTAGATGTATAATCACAATATATACATTATGATATATATATTAAAACTAAATCTAAATCAATAAATATTCATTAAAATCATGATCGTATATATATAAAAATTAAATGTTTTAAAAACATATTATCTAGTCTAGACAAGTAATAATTATGAAAACTAACGGTATAGAAAAAATTATCACTTGATTTATGAGAAATCGATGTTCAAAATTTACAATTATTAATACATAAACTTTTTAAATATATAGAACACATTCAAAGAGTTAGATTCTAATTTTAAGGCCTCGAATTTTAAAGGTGTGGTGCATGAGATGTACTTGTGCACCTCGCGCACGAGCAAATAATTTCCCCTAGTTTTGGACGCAGTGGTCTATAGACCGGGTCCACGCAACAATTTCTCCTCAACCGGCATTTACTCACGTTAAAGGTCATTGTAGTAATTACACAAGCGCACTTTTAAACTCACCCCATCTTCGCCCAATCAGACGCGCATTTCACGCCACCTTTTGAGACAAAAAAGAGGCGTATACTTAAAAAGTGAGGGGGTGAAAATATCATTTACAAAATTAAAATAAAAAGTCGGGGTTATTATTATAGTGGAGCTTAATCGTGTTGTGCGCGGAAGGTGGGAGAGAGAGAGAGAGAGAGAGAGAGAGAGCTCAACGAAGAGGGCGAAGTTGCGGAGAGTCAAAGCGACGTTTCCTGAGCTCGAGCAATTGGGGATTTTACTCTTCGGGGGAGAAAAAGGGGGAATCGAATCGAGTTCTCCGCGGTTTCGAGATCCAGGTAGGGTTTCTTTGCCCTGTCGATCGATTTACGCGCTTTTGTTTGGCCAATTTTGCAGAGAAATGCGCTTGATTTGGTTGTTGTTTGGTGTCTTCGCGGGTTCTAGGGTTTTGATGGGTAGATTGCGTTTGCGGCGGGGAAAGTTGGGATCTTTGTGTGTTTTGTTGGTCCCAATTGGACTTTTGATGATTCCACTGTTCGAATTTGGCTTGTGGTGTAGGTTTTGGTAGTTAGATTTGAAATCGTCGAGAATCTGGGGGAATTGTGCATTTTGATTGGATTTTGTTATTTATTGCATTGAATTGATGTAGATTGGGCTGTTTCTCTCCGCACAGATTTCCGTCTCTGATCAAATTTGAGAACTTTTCTGGCTTCTCGGGGGTGATCATGGTGTTGTGATCTATAGTCATGGATTCTGCGCGGAGCTGGTTCCATAAACTCCAACCTAAGGGGGATAAATCGAAGTCGCCGACCAAGAAGAAGGAAGGGAACAGTGGGAAGGATTTGGGGAAGCCGCCGATCGATGAGGCGCCTTCGACTATTACGAAGCAGAAGGTTGCCGCCGCGAAGCAGTATATTGAGAACCATTACAAGGCCCAGATGAAGTCCATACAAGATCGAAAGGAGAGGTTAGTGTCCTCTCTTTTCTTTGCCTAGTATTATTTGTTCCTGTTTAACATGTTATTGGAATATCATTAAGTAGGAAATACTCAGAGACCCACGTCGGAGCTTAGTGTTTAACGTAATATGGCGATGACTTTATCCCTGAACATTCTCAGGCCCAATTTCTGATTCTATCACTGCAGTTGATCCACTGAAGTACATTTGTTATTACATATGTATAATTTGAAAGGATATATGGTTATATGCTACCAATTGATTGTTTGGCCCAGCTTGTGTTATGCTTTCAGTAACAGCAGCCTCTAGTAGAGTGTTTGGTGAAAGTAAAAAAAAAAGATCTGGAGCAGATCCTGAGCTCAAAAGCAAGAGCTCCAATTAGATACTTCTAATTCCTATCATAAATATAACTTTCCTTTAAAAATATTTAAGGCTATAATTTTGTTTTCTCAACAATTCTTCTATAGGTTGCCCACATTTAAATATTTACCTTTTAGGTGATCCACTGTTTTATAGTTTTTCTTCTTGATTTGTCGGCAATTTAGACGATGGATCTTGGAAAGGAAGCTTGCAGATGCTGAAGTTTCTGAGGAAGAGCAGAACAATATCCTTAAGCATTTAGAGAAAAAGGAGACAGAATACATGCGTCTACAGAGGCATAAAATGGGAGCGGATGATTTTGAACTTCTGACTATTATTGGGAGAGGAGCATTTGGAGAGGTTTATCAGCTTAACTCTCTATTTTCTTGTTGCTTCTCCTTGTCTGTTGCATTGAAAGCAAATTATTCTGATGCTGATTTTTCTTCTTTCTTTTTTTTTTGAATCAGTAAATATAAAAATTCGAGATTGCGATTAGGTACTTTGCATTTTCCTTGGAGCAGTCATTTCTGATAGAGTTTTGAAAAGAAATTGCTGATCATGATCATAAATGTCATAATATTTTGGCTGAATACACTTCTAAAATGTTGTCTTACTACATCAACACGTATAAATAAGATTGGTGTATTATTATTTATTTAAAGTAGTTGCTTATTTATTAGGTCGGATCTTTTCAAACTAAAAGCTTGTTATTGGCGGTCAAAATTCCTAAACCTCATTATACTTCTTAGGTTTTCAGAATATTGTTTTTAAGTAGGTGAAACTTGAAAAAAATTAATGAAAGGTGGCATTTAGTTTGAGGTATGGTATTTGAAGGCAGGTTATGCTATTCAAGAGCTGATACATTGACTTTTTTACTGTGTGAACTAGCAAGGTTTGCTCTCTAAATATCAGTACCTTTCCTAGTTCTGTACTTCTGTTAGGTATCACCAAAGTGAGGTCCTCAGAGGCAGTATAAACATGATGACATTTAAGTTAATGCTCAGCTCTAGTAGTTCGTAACTTTTTGTTTGGACTAATCATTAATTGTTTATACATCGGCATTGCTTCTAACATAAATTTTCCTATTACATATTGTTTCCTTGATCAGTTTAGCTAACTAGGTGGAACTAGATTTTATGTGATATGCTGTATTTCAGCATGTGATATCTTATGTTCCTAGACACTACTCTTTGAGCATACCATATAAATATATCCATTGAGTTGATAGTTTCTTAACTTTATGATATCCACGTGTCTTCGTCTATGCTGACAGTTTTTAGCTGCATCAGAAAGATTGTAGCTTTCATCACGAGAAGAACATATGACAATAACAAAGACAAAAATAATGTTTACATTTTCTTCTGCTCTTCATATTTCTTGTCGGATAGCTGCTTGGGTTTTTTGCATTGTGGAAAATAAATCTTGAAATAGATGTGTAATCTTTAATGCACTTAATAAAATGCAGTGGTTGCTTTACTTTTGGTGGTTATTTGTTGTTCCTGACAAAGCTATATATTCTGAAACTTTTGTTTTTGTCATACAGGTAAGACTTTGTAGAGAGAGGGCCACAGGGAATGTGTATGCAATGAAAAAGCTTAAGAAATCTGAAATGCTCCGCAGGGGACAGGTATCATTGTTTTGCTCTGCCTTCCCTTTTCTTCATTTTAACTTTGCAGTTTCCTGACACTTCTGCGATACTTTCTAGGTTGAGCATGTGAAAGCTGAAAGAAACCTACTCGCAGAGGTTGATAGTGCTTATATAGTGAAGCTCTATTGCTCCTTTCAAGATGCTGAATTTTTGTACCTCATCATGGAGTACCTTCCTGGTGGTGACATGATGACACTACTCATGCGCAAGGATACATTAACAGAGGATGAGGCCAGATTTTATGTTGCAGAGACGGTACTCGCTATTGAATCCATTCACAAGCACAATTACATTCATCGGTATGCTGTTATTTGTTTTCTTATTCTAGGTGCCTATTTGGCTGACTTTTGGAGCTTTCATTGTGGCTAGAAGCTGAAACAAGCCTTTCATCTTTAGGCCCGAAAGGCAAAAGATCTATTTTGAAGCTTCTGCTCCTGCTGCAGTAAAAAACTGTTAAGGAGATTTTAAACAAAAATTTCTAGTGCTTTTCT
This sequence comes from Puya raimondii, assembly GCA_016920855.1. NCBI lineage: Eukaryota > Viridiplantae > Streptophyta > Magnoliopsida > Poales > Bromeliaceae > Puya > Puya raimondii. Next base: position 48,488,846 of record JABWPP010000050.1, on the reverse strand, counting down.
GAATAGCTCTGGTCAAACAACACTTCTCCTGAAGCTCCAGCCTGGCCAAATAAGCTCAAGATTTAAAACTTTCGGAAGTGGAATGTCTTGTTTCTGTCTTTGTAGGGATATAAAGCCGGACAACTTATTGTTAGATTGTAAAGGCCATATGAAGCTTTCGGATTTTGGCTTGTGCAAACCTCTGGACAGTAGTAGCTTTCCAGATTTAAATGAGCCTGAATATTCTGCGGGAAAAAATGTCAAGCCCTCACAGGAGGGCGATAAGCGGTTAAGTACCTCTTCAGCACCCAGGCGTACACAACAGGAACAACTGTTACATTGGCAAAAGAATCGACGGATGTTGGTCAGTCACATATTCAACTGATCTATGTGCAGCTAATTTTTAGATGCGCATTTGTTGCCTACTATGCACTTCTAATAGAATATAACTCCATTACAAAAGTTAAATTTTCATAGAAAATTTTTGGATCTCAGCTAGCACATTTGTGGAGGATTAGGACTGTGACTAAATTCTCATTTCGTTTTTGGTCTTTCTCCACCAAGACAAGATTTTTAATTTCTCATTTTGTTTTTGTACTTTCTCCACTAAGACAAGAATTTTGCCCTCCATTTATCTTTGTCGTGTGTAATGTCCTTCAGTAACAATAATGCTTTCAAAACTCTTATCCATTTTCTTGTGTACATTGCTCAAACTTATGGGTCAAACATGGAAGTGAGCTAGTACTACTTGCTTGTTTGTATTCCATGGTCATATCAACTTAGCGACCAGTCCAGATGAATAACTGCAGTTATTGCACCAACAAGACCATTACGTATATGTTTCATGTTCTACTGCCAAGATGTACTAGCAAGCGCTTTCAATTAAGCCCACACCAATGAAAACTAAATTGTTCGGTTTACTACTAGCGCCTCTTTGCGGTAATTTGAACTTTTACTTACATGCCCTTTTGTTCATACAGGCTTATTCCACCGTTGGTACTCCTGATTATATTGCTCCAGAAGTATTATTAAAGAAAGGATATGGAATGGAGTGCGACTGGTTAGTTTTTTAATCTTCCTTGTACATTTTAAAATCATATTAAAGTTTCTGACTGTACATCCTTTATTAGGTGGTCACTTGGAGCAATTATGTATGAGATGCTTGTGGGTTATCCGCCATTTTACTCTGAAGATCCTATGTCAACTTGTAGAAAGGTGTGTATTTTCTGTTTTGAAAACTGGCATGCTATTGATGGTTTACTTTTAACAGTCCATTGGGCATTGATTTTGTTCTGTTTCCATTGGTAATTGATTTTGGAATCTGCTTATCACTTTATGCTTTAGTTTTGCTCACAGAAATTTCTAAACTTTGGAATAATGTTTATCACAGTGTTACTGTTATTGAAATTGAAAATTTACCTACTCAGTTTCTTCCTTGAAATTTTCAGTTTGTTTGTTAGAAAAGCTGAAAATGGGAATGAAACGCTCTCCTTGTCTTCTTCGCCCACTACCCCCCTTCCCTGTCCCTTTTGGAGCCTCTTTTATATCTTTTGATGCTTAACGAGATATATCCACATGCCTTTTAACTTTATTTCCTTGACTGTTCATCAAATATTACACGAGAGTGTTGTACAATGTCATATATCATTTCTGGACTGCAGAAATCCCTTTAGGAATGGATTACTTGGCACTTCTCTAGGCTGGACTTGAGCGTCCATTGTGTGTTACCTTAAAGCTTTCTTGACTTGCATTGTGCAGATTGTAAATTGGAGAAATCATTTGAAATTTCCTGAGGAGGCAAAACTTTCGCCTGAAGCTAAAGATCTCATTAGCAGGCTTCTATGCAATGTTGAGCAACGGCTTGGAACAAAGGGAGCCCATGAAATAAAGGTGCAAACTTTTGCATTTCTATCTCATTCTTATCTAACTTTTCATTTGTGTCTCAAAGCTTATCATCGGCCAATGCTTTGCTTCAGGCCCATCCCTGGTTTAAAGGCACGCAATGGGATAAACTGTATCAGATGGAAGCTGCATTCAAACCTGAGGTTAATGGTGAATTGGACACTCAGAACTTTGAGAAGTTTGAAGAGGTGACGCCTTATGCACTCGATCTATATTTCTTCATGCCTTACTGATCACATGTTTAAACCATGATTAAAGTTGCAGTTTGATGATTTATAGTCATTAGCCAAATCCTCGTTTGGTTCCTAAAACCACCATTAATAACTATGTGTGATGTAGTGATGATTGGAATTGCTTGGAATCACTTTATAACTGCTTCAATTAATATGAGAGACATCTAATATTTGTTCCCAAGTTTCTCAGAATGTTTAAAAAACATCTCAATGCCTATAACCTTTCTAGAAGGCAAAAATAGTTTACTTTGCATCTTTGAGATGTTATGATTCTTTTAGTTACTTGCTCTGAAATCTATACATTGTTATCATGGTGCAGACTGCGGCTCCAATGCAAACTTCATCAAAGTCTGGCCCATGGAGGAAGGTATGGTTGTTGCGTGTTTTGTTAATTTTATCTCTATTATGCTTATAACCATGCATTGCATACGTTTAGGCTGACCATCATTGTACAGGTTTGTTTCTTAAGATTGCTTAGGCTGCGTAGATGATTGTTTTGACTCTAAAATTTAAATCTCAGCGATGCAAAAGACCGAACTTTAGTTAACCTCTTTTTTTTTCCCTATTATTATTATTTGGCTACACTGAGTAGTTATTCTTCTTTAACAGATGCTTTCCTCCAAAGACATGAATTTTGTTGGTTATACTTACAAAAACTTCGAAATTGTGAATGACCATGAGGTTGAAGGAATTGGTTAGTTAACTTCCACCTCTCTCTCTCAGATCTCTTTTCTTCTTCTACTGTAAATTGCCGTACTCTATTCTCCTGACACGATGGTTAACTATTTTATCTTTACAGCTGAACTAAAGAAAAAGACCAACAAGCCCAAGAGGCCAACCATTAAATCACTATTTGGTAAACTATAAGCCGTATCTTATGCACATTTTTTCGTCTCATGTAAATTACCTGTGTGCATCAATTTCTCTCCATTTCTTTTTTAAAACAAACAGAAGATGCAGATAACTCGGACCAACCCGTCCAAAAAGGAAGTTTTCTCAACTTGTTGCCCCCACAACTGGAGGCATCCGAAAGCCTCGAGCCTTCGCCTCACTCGAGCATTTCGTCTCCAGAACAATCTCACGCTCGGCATAGATAACAACTCGAGGTCCCACTGGACTTACTCGACCGAAAACAAAAAGCAAAAATAGTAATAAACAGTACGAAGGGAGCAAGTACGGAATGTCGTATACTGTTTGTTATCCCAGCATTTTGTAAATTATAATGCGAGAACCTCCAAATTCTTGTATTTGTACCTACTAATCCCTCTCCCGTCGCCTCGGGTGATAACAGGGTCTATCGGGAAAGGTAATTGTTTGGTCTCTTGTAAATCTCTTATTCGTTGTTGTTGATGAAATTTGGCGTCGATACGAGTTTTGATAGGCAAAGGCATGCAGTTTGTGCTCTGCAAACTACAGCAGTAAACAAAACTGAGCATAAAACACACTCTTTTGCTGTTAATGTTGGTAAAGCATGTTTGTAAACATTGAGGTAAATACTCTTTAATGTAATTTTCTTGCTTCCCTGTTTTAAGAGTCCTTGTCATCTAGTTCTCATGGTATTTATTCGCTATCGGTTTCCTCGCATCTGGAACTAAGATTAGTTCGATTTAAGTAAAATTCTGCGAATATTTTTATAATTTTGAATGCATAATTGGCCATTTCGATTTTAATGGAATCAATCCTCTGAAGTCCCGCTCCTATGGTGGTCTGATGATGCACATGCGTACATAATTTTAATAAATGTTATATTAATTATTAATTTAATAACAAAGATTGATCGATAGCCCACTAGACCCAAATAGTCGAGCCCAAATCATGGATCCAAATCGATAATTCGGGTCGAAGCGACTCCTCGCCACCGAGTGGATCCGGCCCAAAACCCTAAACCCCGATAGAGATCGATCGAGCGAGATCGGAGACGCCGCGGTTGCGCCGAGCTCCTCCTCCTCCTCCTCCTCCTCCTCCTCCGCCGCGGTCGCTACCTCTGCGGCTCCCATGGCCATGGAGTTCGGGGGCGTGGACTCCGCCACGGGGCGCGCGTTCGCGAGCCCTAGCGAGATGTGGAGAGAAGAAGTCGGCGCCGAGGACGGGGCCGAGAACGCCGACTCCGCCAACACCAAGCGCCGCGAATGGTACCGGAAGGGCATCGGCTACTGGGGAGTAATTAGCGAACCCTAAAAAGCTCTCAGCTCTCGATTTGGTTCGGTAAATGTCGTCATAACCCTAACTTTTTAGGGTTTCATTTGGATTTGGTGTAGGGAGTGGAGGCTTCTGTGGATGGGGTTTTGGGTGGGTACGGGTGCGTGAACGACGCCGATGTGAAGGGGAGCGAGGGTTTTATAAAACCCCTTTTGAGGGAGCGCTTTGGAAGTGCAAAGCGGCATCTTGTTGCTCTCGGTAATTTAATCTCGTTCTATTTTTAGCTTTAATTCTGTGTTCGCCTTTGTTGATTTGAATCATTTGTTCCGGAATACAGATACCTACGTAGAGAAATAGAGCTTAATTTCGCTTTGCCACACCTATGTGCATATAAGTAGTGCTAGGGTTCTTATTGGTTTCATGAATTTGTGATAGATTGCGGCTCGGGAATCGGACGGGTGACGAAGAATCTTCTTATAAGGTACTTCAATGAGGTAAGTGTTGCTTAATGTCTCTCTATGTGTTATTTATCGACGCACGTTGCACTGCTCCAACCAATCCAAAAGCTTAAGCTGATAGGTAGAGAAACACCTGCATTGATGTTTGAACAATCAGTTCTAATAGCGCAAATTACGTTATGTGAGATTTACGTAATGTCACATCACCAAAGAGTTTTTTGAGAGTAAAACGGTTACTAAAGAGTGCGCAAATTGCATATACTGTACGCATCCATGTTAAATTACTTGAATTTCCTGTGGTGGGAAGGTGATTTTATTCACTATTCGGCGTTACGATGGAAAAATCCAACACCTTAGTTGTTTGATATGTGAACAGATGAATAATCATGGGTTAAGTGATCTTGCATAGTGCATATCTGTTTTTCTTAATGTGATGAGCATAATGATTGTAATTACCAGGGTAAGCGGATAATTGACTTAACTCAGTGATCTATTCTTTCTTTGCGTAGGTTTTATGAATGTATTTAATGGATATGTAGTGAAATGTATGTTGGTGCTCATTTGCAGCATTGAGCTTTTCAGGTTGATCTTGTCGAGCCGGTATCACATTTTCTAGAGGCTGCACGTGAAAGCTTAGCTCCGGCGATTGATGTGGAAGGGGACACTCACAAGGCTGTTAATTTCTATTGTGTCCCTCTTCAGGTAGTTACTTTCTTTAGTTGATTTTGTAAGCTTAACACTCAATAAGTCGATATTTATTCATAATTTTGTGTGGCTGGATATCATCACAGGATTTCACTCCAGAAGTTGGAAGATATGATGTAATATGGGTTCAGTGGTGCATAGGGCAACTTCCGGATGATGATTTCATCTCATTTTTTAAGCGTGCGAAGGTATTTTAACTGAAATTTACGATACTTCCATTAACATATACTTTCACATCATTAAGCTGCTCTTTGCTTTTGTAGTTATGAAAATATGCACTTGGATATTTTTTTTTCTTTTTTTTTTCCTGTTTTGCATATTTGTGGTGAAAAATGCCTATTATTGCATTACTATATCCATGTCCATGTTTTAGTTTGTATCTGCTATAAAATTTCAAAAGAAATGGTTATTTCATACACCTCACTGGAATTTTTTTAAAAAAATTTCTGGTGGTTATATTTATTTTTCTTCCGGCTATTTACCACATTAATGGTTTCTATGTAGGTTGGGCTTAAAGCTAATGGTTTTTTTGTCGTTAAAGAGAACATCGCAAGAAAAGGCGTGAACCCTACCTTGTTCTCTCTTGTATATACTCTCGCATCTTGATGATAGAATCACAGATTGCCGATAAGACGCCTTTACACATTAAGATGTTTCTTGCAGGATTTGTATTGGATAAAGAGGATCACAGTGTGACCAGATCCGACTCGTATTTCAAGGAGCTTTTCAACCAGTGTGGTCTTCACATCTACAGCACTAAGGTTTACTAAAATTTACTTATTTTAATTCAATGTGATATTAAAACATACATAAAGAATTCGCCTCATCAATCCATTATGAATCTTATCCTTATTTCCTCGCATTTGCATTAAAAAACAGGATCAAGAAGAGCTTCCCAAGGAATTATTCCCTGTGAAGATGTACGCTTTGGTAACCGATAAGCCGAAAGGTGGGAACAGTAATGGAAGAACCAGGAGGCAAAAGTACACTCCTGTTATCATCCGGTGACAAATTTTTAAGGACCCAAGTGAGTCCCCAAAATTTGTCTATTGGTTATCCTAGAACTATCTTGTGCTAATTAGATGGTGAAAAGTAGATTTGGGATGACTACTTTTTCCCCGTTGGTTTTCATACCTTTCCTTTTAGTTTTATGTGTTAGTATGAAATGATCATTAGTGTTACATCGACACGGACAATACCCAGGGATTTGTATGCTGTTTCCAAAATTATGCCAATCCAAAAAAAGAAAAAATAAACACTGGTAAATTGAAGGTGACAAATGAGAAATGATGATGAAGTTTTCGGTACAGAGTAGTTTACTACACACAAACATGGTGAATTTGTTTTCCTTTCCTGCACATTCCACCCTTGGATAATGATAATGTAATCCTGTCTTCGTAGTAGTTTGAATACAATCCGGTTCAACTCGTATCTCACTTTCATCAAAATTCGATATGAGATCGACTCATGTTGTGTTGGGTTAGTATTGGTCCTTAAAATGTGTTGTTTGTGACGCAGAAGTAATTAGAGTTACGCAATGAAAAAAACTTTTTATTAATGAGATTAAATAATGACTCGATGATCTTCTGGTCAAGAAGAAGGTTATCCACAGAAGAGGTAGCTTACAGAAGTGGGTGTTGGAATTATCTAATGAGAAGTTTCGTCGGCTCCGAAGAATGTTAAGAAACTGGTGAGAATATGCCCGAATATCTACTGCAGAGGATACGCCTGGAAAATTGGTATGTATTTCTTCTCCTGCTTTGACAATGGAACTTCAGATATAGCTGGAAATTTCTTAGACTTATTTTAGGTCAAATTCGGTGATGGGAAATGCCGGTCGAAGGCGACGGCTAAGATATACGTACCAGAAATTTGAGAAATTGTGGATTGGTCTTTAAGAAATGTGGTGGAAAATGTGCTAGGAAATTACGATTCTGGAACTTGTCTAGTAAGATAAAGAAGTTTCAAACTTCCATTTGAAGTTTAATCACGTGATTTGCATTAATTAGATAAGCTTGGGACGTAGGCTCAATTATTGCATAATCCAAAGATTGTGAGAATATTTTCTAATAAAATGTTGGTAGTCTCCTAGTTTTCCATTTTATATATATATATATATATATATATATATATATATATATATATATATATAGAGCTAGGCTGGTATACTATCGGTAGCACGGAGGTTTCCGTGCTACCAAGTTGTTTTCAATGATGTGGCTTCGAAATCAACGATCGGCTCCGCTAGACTTGATCTACACTATTGAAAGTATTTGGAAACTAAATTTCATAATTTTTCGACATCATTTGGCAAGTGATTAAAAGGTCTTAAAATTGACAATTTTAAAGGTAGATGAGATGCGTTTATGAATTTATCGGTGTAAAACAATTCAAATCTGATGAAATTTTTATAAATTTTTTTTTAAACTATTTAGAGTAAGTTCAGTACCTCTGATCTTAAATTTAAGTCTTTTATTATTATTTTTTATGAGATTTTTATTTTCAGCCGTTTATTTTTCGACTACTCGTTTGATAGGTAAATGATATCGAAAAATTATGAAATTTAGTTTTCAAATACTTTCAATAGTATAGATCAAGTCTAACGGAGCCGATCGTCGATTTAGAAGTCACATCATTGAAAACAACTTGGTAGCACCGAGGTCTCCGTGCTACCGATAGTATACCAGCTGGAATCTATATATATATATATATATATATATATATATATATATATATATATATATATATATATATTGAAGATTATTTTTTATGGAATATTGATTTAGTGTTTGGCAAGTGTAGAAAAATGCCTGTGGACCAGTATGTAATTCTAGGAAAAAAAAAAGAAGAAAAAAAAAGGATTGAATATTTGGTGTTTACTCTCTCATGTTGCTCAAGGTGATTAAACTATTCTTTTTTGAGAAATTGTGGATTGATCATGACTGTTTACGATTGAATAATTACTTGTCGGCGTTGCTTAATTGTTCAAACAAAACCCTACTAGATGGTTAGCAAACAAAAAGCATGAAAGTTTTGACCTACTGAAAAAGCAAAATGATATATTATTGAGTCCTAAAAAAATATATAGATTTTAGTTTAAAACTTTTACTTTTAATAGAAGAGGCAATATTTAATTTTTAATAAAAAGTAATTATTTTTATGTGCGGAGCACTCCAATAATATCTTATTAAAAAATTCTAATTTGTTGTTATGTGTCAGTTTTGTTTCTATTTAAAAATTATAATACTTTTTTTTAAAATTAATTTTGTTTTGTAGCTTAGTATTAAAAGACACTCAATAAATTTTTGGATAGAAACAAAATTAATACGTGGCAGCGGAGAACTCTCCAACAAAGTATTGTTGTGGAGTTTCTTACTAAAATTTTATCTAAGATGTAGGCTAATGATTGTTCGGCCGGGCTTCCGAAACAAACTGGATGTATTCTAAAATGCTCTGGAAGCTTAGCTTCTAAAATTACTTTTCAAGCGGAAAAATTTAGTCATTTGACACAAAAGGTAATTCAATACTTCTCATTGGAGTAGTCGAAATAAACTTTCTATTTAACACAGTATGAACTCTAAATTTAATCTTCTTTTCCTCATTGAATTATGGTATGCCTACTTTTCCAAACACAGAGGGTTTGAATTTAAAGGGGGCGTTTGGTTGAAAAGTACTGCAATAATAAATAATTTATCTGATTTTATATAGTTGAGAAGAATATTTTTAAATTTTTATCACTTTATGTACATGTAAGAATATATATATATATATAGAAAGAAAGTTCGTCTACTAGACTACTATACTATCGATAGTACAAATACATAGATTACCATCTAAATTCTACTCTCTATTTGGGAAAGCGAGCACAGCATTACTTTTTCTAACTACACCCAAATACAAATGCATAGATTTTAATCAAAAGAAAATTTATAGTAGAATTTTCCCCAGCTCTGCACGGGCCAAGTAAACCCTAAAATCAGAAAGCAACCAAGTCTAAGTAGAAAGCACAACGCAATTATATACAGGCTAAAATGTATTTTATTCCTATTTAATATATCACCTCTTGTACTTAACTTCATGTATAAAAATAATATGTACTTGATCTTTCTGAAAACTTATCCCGTTAGCATTTAGCCTCTTAAATAAAAAAGATATATACACTTAACTATCTTAAAACGAAAAAAAGGAATAATATAAAGGTGTATTTTATCATATTACTATTTTTTCGACACTATAATCTGATGAAATATTTTTTATCTTTTTGAAAGAATTAAGTGTACATTTTTTTTTTTGGGGTATCTAATGAGTAAAATATATTATCTCCGTTTTAACCTTAGATATATATTTCTTGTGCGAGAATAAAAGCGTTACGCAATAAGTCGAAACATCAACATCCCTACATAGGTGGCCAATTAGCCACTTCGTTCATAGTAATCTTTGAATTTTCCTCTTCATCCCAAAAAGTCCGCATAAATTCCCCCATGCAACCTCGCCAAAACCTCTATAAATTGCACTCCCTCCCCCTCCCTTCCTACTCACAACAACAACAACAACAACAACAACACACAAATCCTTTTGCTCGATCCCAGAAATGGCCACACAAACCACTCTCCCTCTCCTGCTCCTGGCCCTCCTCCCTCTCGCCGCCGCCTCGACGTTCAACGTCGTTAACCAGTGCACCTACACCGTCTGGGCCGCCGCCTCCCCCGGCGGCGGCACCCAGCTCAACCAGGGCCAGTCTTGGTCCTTCAACGTGGCTGACGGCACCACCAGCGGCCGCGTCTGGGCTCGCACCGGCTGCACCTTCGACTCCAACGGCAACGGCAACTGCCAGACCGGCGACTGCGGCGGCGTCCTCGCCTGCACCGGCTACGGAAAGAACCCGAATACTCTCGCCGAGTATTCTCTCGACCAGTCCGGGGGCCTCGACTACTTTGACATCTCTCTCGTGGCTGGTACTCTCACTCTATGAGTTTACGCTATTAGAAAACAGTGTTTTACATTAAAAATTTTGCGATGATACCATGTAGGGGTGTCAACAAGCCGAACACGAACGAGCTGGGACGGCTCGTTAAAGCATCGAGCCGAAAAATTCAGCTCGTATTCAGCTCGTTTATTAACGGGCCGAACACGAGATGGCTCATCAACAACAACTTAAAAGAATTAAAAAGGATATATATAGAAAATAAATTTATGATATATTATCTATTAGACTTTAATCTATTAGTTGAAAACTTTACATATAAATAAACTTTTTTATAATTGAGCTGGCTTTATATTTAGATTAGGATAAAAATAAACAATAAAAGTTTGTATTATATATATAATTATTTATTTTATATATAAATATAAAATATATAAATTATATAAGTATAAAAGATATGTATTCGAGCTGTTATCGAGCCGAACATGAGCGAGCTGAAAAAATCAGCTCGTGCTCGGCTCGTTTACTAAACGAGTGATTCGATTCCGAGCTCGTTTCGAGCAAAACACAAGTTGGCTCGTGTACAACGAGCTGGATTGCCATTCGTAATACCATGTGAATGAACAAACTGCTTTGTTTTCAGGGTTCAACGTGCCGCTGAGCTTCGTGCCGACCTCAAACGGCTGCACGACGGGGCCGAGTTGCGCCGCCAACGTCAATGCGCAGTGCCCGGGGCCGCTGCAGGTGCCAGGCGGGTGCGACGACCCGTGCACGATCTTCGGGACTCCGGAGTACTGCTGCCCGTCCGGGAGCAGCTGCGTCCCGACGCAGTACTCCGAGTACTTCAAGGGCCAGTGCCCTCAGGCGTTCAGCTATCCCGACGATTACCAGGGCACCACTTTCACTTGCCCTGGAAACACCAACTACCAGGTTGTGTTTTGCCCTTAGATCAGAGATACTACTATACGTATATACGTATATGTATTGTCTCATAGATATATACATACACGTATGCCTACGTATTGTGTGCGTGTGGAGTAAAGCATTGTGGAATAAAGTATTGTATAAGAGAAGGTGGCTTTGTGGAAGCTCCTTCCATGGGGATCATAGTTTGAAATAAAAAGTAATAAGCCTGATTCATTTGGTTGGATAGGAAATATAATTACGACATTTTCTCATTTATTATAGGCTTCTGCTGCAACAAGAAGCTGAATGAAAATAAGATTCTGTGCTCCAAATATAGAAGCTCTTTTAACTTCGCCTTGCATGAAAAAGCTGATGGGAGGATTTTAGCAGAGCACTTCTCCCATAGCATTACTTAAAATAGCAATTCATTAAAAAGAACAAGCCTAGCCTAACCTTGATAGATTACAGTCTCCTTAAATGTGTAATGCGGACATCAACTGCTTTTCCCTGCCATCTTCGATGGCGGCAATGTCCCAAACACGACGTCCCAAAGCGAATAAGTAATTCCAAAAAGCCCTTGTTTTGAATTCTGAAGTGGTGGTTCAAATGATACTTGTGGGTATTATAAACAATTAGTTGTTAGAACAAGTAGCAAAAAATGATCCCAAAATATTTAACGAGCACAAGATCATGATGAACTTCTCACTTTGAGGTTTTTCGCTGCGTCGGAAGTGGGGGCAATGCCCGTGATGGAGGTAGTAGTGAGTGCAATCGTACATCACATAACCCAATAGGCCACCACCAAATAAGGCGGGAGTGGTGGACGGGGTCGACATGAGCCTAACCAGGTTCCAGAACTAGAATATGACAAAAAGAGTCAAATAGGCTTTTCTAACAGCTAAACGCTTAAGGCTGTGTTTGGTTCGGGTATAAATAAAAACCGGTTATTTTAGAAATAGATATAAGTTTCAGCATAAGTAGAAACTAGACCATTTTTTTCGTTTGGATGAAAATTGGATTGTCTCTGAAAATAAGGTAAATAGTATTTGGATGGTTAAAAAGGAGAATAAGAGTTATAATCTTAATTAATTTTTTTTTATTAATTAACATCAAAATATTAATTAAAAATAATTTAATAAATTAATAAATTTAGTAGCTATAAATATTGTATAAGATAATATAAATATATTAATTAATTAATTAATTAAATATAAAAAATAATTTAACTTTTTAATTAGTTAGTAAATTATTTCAGTTAGATAATTAGTTAAGAAATTATTAGATTTATAAAAATATTAATATTTGATCAATATAAATATTAGTTTATGGATAAACACATTAAGTTATTAATTTTTAATTAGCTAATTAATTACTTTATTATTTAAGCAATAGATAATGATTTAAATATATTAATTAGATTAATTAATGATTTAATACCGTAAATAAAATTAAATTTAGAGTTTAATTAAACTTGTTCTACTTGAGAACAAGTTTGTTTCCGAAGAAAAGAAAAAAAAGAAAAAAAAAAGATGGAATAGCAGTTTTAGATTTATACCAGCTTGTTCTAGTAGAAGAACCTATAATTGAAATGCATGGCATATAGACATATAGTACTACTAGAAGCCCTAGGTTTTTTAAGATAATGACATGTGTTTGCCCTGAAAACATAGTGTTGAAAAATCTTTTTAGATATATATATATCTAACCCACTTTGCTAATTAACAAAAAGTGACTATTAAGAGAATGAAGAAAAAATGAAGAGAAAAAGGACTACCAGTAGCTTTTAGTCTTGATGTAGAAAAAAAGGAACCGGTGCAAAGTGTATTCGACCAATGTCCATATAAATATTCCAAAAACCCATCATGAGACATCACGGGGCGCGCGTTCGCGAGCGCTAGCGAGATGTGGAGAGAAGAAGTCGGCTCTCAGCTCTCGATTTGGTTCGGTAAATGTCGTCAAAACCCTCAATCACTTTTTAGGGTTTCATTTGGATTTGGTGAAGGTGGGGAGTGGAGGCTTCTGTGGATGGGGTTTTGGGTGGGTACGGGTGCGTGAACGACGCCGATGTGAAGGGGAGCGAGGGTTTTATAAAACCCCCCTTTGAGGGAGGGAGCGCTTTGGAAGTGCAAAGCGGCATCTTGTTGCTCTCGGTAATGTAATCTCGTTCTAGTTTTAGCTCTGATTTTGTGTTTCCTTTTGTTGATTTGAATCATTTGTTCCGGAATACAGATACCTACGGAGAGAAATAGAGCTTAGTTTCGCTTTTCTACGCCTATGTGCATATAAGTAGTGCTAGGGTTCTTATTGGTTTCATGAATTTGTGATAGATTGCGGCTCGGGAATCGGACGGGTGACGAAGAATCTTCTTATAAGGTACTTCAATGAGGTAAGTGTTGCTTAATGTCTCTCCAATGTGTTAACTATAAACATACGGTGCACTGCTCCGTCCAATCCAAAAGCCTGCACTGATGTTTTAACAATCAGTTCTAACAGCGCAAATTACGTTATGTGATATTTAAGTAATGTCACATCACCAAATTTGTTTTTTGCGAGTAAAACGGTAGCTGTACATTAGCAAAGAGTGCGCAAATTGTACATACAGTACACATCCATGTTAAATTACTTGAATTTCCTGTGGTGGGAAGGTGATTTTACTCACTATTCGGCATTATGATAGAAAAATCCAACACCTTTGGTGTTTGACATGCGAACAGATGAATAATCATGGGTTTAAGCGATCTAGCATAGTGCATATCTGTTTTTTTTTTATATACAGTGATGAGCATAATGATTGTAATTACCAGGATAAGTGGATAATTTGCATAACTCAGTGATCTATTCTTTCTTTGTGTAGGTTTTACGAATGTATTTAATAGATATGCAGAGAAATGTATGTTGGTGCTCATTTGCAGCATTGAGCTTTTCAGGTTGATCTTGTCGAGCCGGTATCACATTTTCTAGAGGCTGCACGTGAAAGCTTAGCTCCGGCGATTGATGCGGAAGGGGACACTCACAAGGCTGTTAATTTCTATTGTGTCCCTCTTCAGGTAGTTACTTTCTCTTTAGTTGATTTTGTAAGCTTAACACTCAATAAGTCGATATTTATTCATAATTTTGTGTGGCTGGATATCATCACAGGATTTCACTCCAGAAGTTGGAAGATATGATGTAATATGGGTTCAGTGGTGCATAGGGCAACTTCCGGATGATGATTTCATCTCATTTTTTAAGCGTGCGAAGGTATTTTAACTGAAATTTACGATACTTCCATTAACATATACTTTCACATCATTAAGCTGCCCTTTGCTTCTGTAGTTATGAACATATGCACTTGGATATTCTTTTTCCTTTTCTTTTTTCTTTCCCTTTTGCATATTTGTGGTGAAAAATGCATATTATTGCATTACTATATCCATGTCCATGTTTTAGTTTGTTTCTACTATAAAATTTCAAAAGAAATAATTATTTTTATACGCCTCGGTGGATTTCTTCTTCTTCTTTTTTCCTAATTTCTGGTGGTTATTTGTATTTTTCATCCGGCTATTTACCACGTTAATGTAGGTTGGGCTTAAAGCTAATGGTTTTTTCGTCGTTAAAGAGAACTTCGCAAGAAAAGGCATGAACCATACTTTTTTCTCTCTTGTATATACTACCACATCTTGATGATAAATCACAGAGTACCAATTAGACGCCTTTACACATTAAGATGTTTCTTGCAGGATTTGTATTCGGTAAAGTGATCACAGTGTGACCAGATCTGGCTCGTATTTCAAGGAGCTTTTCAACCAGTGTGGTCTTCACATCTACAGCACCAAGGTTTACTAAAATTTACTTATTTTAATTCAATGTGATATTAAAACATACATAAAGAATTCACCTCATCAATCCATCGTGAATTTTATCCTTATTTTCTCGCATTTGCATAAAAAAAAAGGATCAAAAAGGGCTTCCTAAGGAATTATTCCCTGTGAAGATGTATGCTTTGGTAACCGATAAGCCGAAAGGTGGGAACAGTAATGGAAGAACCAGGGGGCACAATTACACTCCTGTTATCATCCAGTGACAAATCTCAAGGGCCAAAGTGAGTCCCCAAATTTTGTCTATTGGTTCTCCTAGAACTATCTTGCGCAAGTTGGACGGTTAAAACTAGTGTTGGGATGACTACTTTTGACCGTTTGGTTTACGTGCCTTTCCTTTTAGTTTTATGTGTTAGTATGAAATGATCTTTAGTGTTACATCGACACGGACAATACCCAGGGATTTGTATGCTGTTTTTTGGAATTATGCCAATCCAAAAAAAAGAAAAAAAGAAACACTGGTAAATTGAAG
The DNA here is from genome assembly GCA_016920855.1 of Puya raimondii. Lineage (NCBI taxonomy): Eukaryota > Viridiplantae > Streptophyta > Magnoliopsida > Poales > Bromeliaceae > Puya > Puya raimondii. The sequence goes on along the minus strand of JABWPP010000050.1, from coordinate 48,473,271 downwards.
GAGACAAATAAGAAATGATAATGAAGTTTCAGTAGAGAATACTTTACATAAACATGGTGAATTTGTTTTCCTTTCCTGCATATTCTGTCCTTGGATAGTGTAATCCTATTTTCGTAGTAGTTTGAATCACAATGTGGCTCAGCTCATATCTCACTTTCATCAAATTTTGATATGAGATTATGACGCTCTGATTTTCAGGGGATCACCCATCCTAGAATTATTCTAGCTCTAGCATGCTGAACTCTCTTAACCTTTTAGGTTAGCTACCATCCAAAATGCTATAGCCGGGTATAGAGTTTTAGTCCTATTAAATCTCATAGATAGGATTATTTTAAATCCTGAGGTGTCACATTCTTTTCCTCTTTAAGCCTTGACGTTCTCGTCAGGCTTAAACACACTCATAAGCACAAGGTGATGTGAGACTTGTCTGGCTAGCCTTAGCTGACCTTGTGGGGAGCCCCGCTCCATCCACAGCAGTCATCACCCAGAGAGTCGCGCTCTACCTGCTGTATAATCTTGGTTCAGTCGAGACACATCTCACATTTCTGGCTGGTGGTTAGTTCTGATATCACTATCCACAGCGTCCGGTTAAGGCTAGCGAGACGAGTCTCACAGCCTGGTGTTTAGAGTGTGCTTGAGCCTCATTAGGATGTCAAGACTTAAAGGGGAAAAGAATGTGACACCATAAGATTTGGAATAGTCATATATATGAGATTTAATAATGTTAAACCTCTAAATCAGGCTATAGCATTTTGGGTGGGGGCTAGACCTAAGAGATTAAGAGAATTAAGCGTGTTAGAGCTAGAGTAGTTTTAGGATGGGTGACCTCCGAGAAGTGGGGCATCACATAGATTGACTCATGTTGTGTTGGGTTAGTATCGGTCCTCAAATGCGTTGTTTGTTAATGAGATTAAATGATGACTCAGATGATCTTCCGGTGAAGAAGTTATCCACAGAAGATGTAACTTACACAAGTGGATGTTGGAATATCTAATGAGAATTTTCGTCGACTGCTATGCGCATCTCGTCTCCTATTTTGATAATGAAACTTCAGATGTAAGCTGGAAATTTCTTAGACTTTTATTTTAGGTCAAATTCGGTGATGGGAAATGCCGGTTGAAGGCTACAGCAAATGGTAAACTGTACCAGAGATTTGAGAAATTTTGGATTGGTTCACAAGAAATGTGGTGGAAAATGTGCTTGGAAATTAGGATTCTGGAACTTGTCGCGTAACATAAAGAAGTTTCAAAGTTCCATTTGAAGTTTCATTACGTGACTTGGATGTCTTGGATAAACATGGGAAATAGGCTCAGTTATTGCATAACTCAAAGATTGGGAGAAAATTTTCTATTAAATTGCTGCGAGTCTCGGAGTTTTCCATTATATTTTTTGAAGATCTTTTTGCGGAATATTGATTTAGTGTCAGGCAAGTGTAGAAAAATGCCTGTGGAAAAGTACGTAGTTCTAGAAAAAAAAAAAGAAAAAAAAGGGAAAAAGATTGAGTAATTGAGGTTCACTCTCTCATGTTGCTCAAGGACCTTGAACATTTTTTTTTAACAAAAAAATGTATTGTAATCAAATTTTACAGTTAAATGCCAGCTCAAATGATCATGACTGATTACGATTGAATAATTGATTGTCGCTGTTGTCATTTAAACGCCTATTTGTTCAAACAAAACCCTAGATGGTTAGCAGGTAAAAAGCATTAAAGTTTTGATCCAGTGGAAAGCAAAATGGAGGTTATGCGTCCTAAAAAAATATATAGATTTTAGTTTGACAATATTTGATTTTTAATTAAAAAAAACTATCACCTTTTTCGAACAATTTTACTCATATAATATTTTTGAAAATAGAAAAACCGTCACTGGAAAACTCTCTAACGATGTTTCATTGAGAAACTTCGATCCACTGTCATGTACCAGTTTTGTCACTATCCAAAAATTATATTTTTTTTGAAAAATTTATTTATTTTGAATTTTAATATTGAAAGATACCCAAAGAATTCTTAGATAGATGTAAATTTACGCGGTAGCGAATCAAGAACTTTCATCAAAAGCCTTGTTGGGGAGCTTTCCAAATAGACAGAGTTAGAATCTAATGCGGCGTTTGGTTGGATATAATTAACAATATAATATAGTTAAAATATATGTAATTAAAAATACAGGAGTTATAACTATATATGTCTTATTTGATTGGATGTAGTAAAAAAATATTACAACTATAATTAATATGTCAGGTTGCATGCAGTTGAAATATGTATTTTTAAAATTTTATTACTTTATATATGGTGTCGAGGTTACCTCCATGTAAGAGAAAAATATATATATATTTTGTTTAAAAAGTAATTAGAAAGATAAACTTATCTTTTATTTGATGTTAATCTTTCCAACTGTAACAGTGAAAACTGCGACCAATGGGCCTTGTCATAAAGTTTCAACTTCAGCCATTAAATTTAACTATATCAAATTAAATACTGAATTTAAAAATTTGTATATAATTATAACTACATGACAGTTACAATTATATGTAACCAAATAATTCCTAAGTACAGTGGACGGCTGATATGTGATTTCTGTCAATCCTCTAATAATATAGTTTTCACCATCCTAACTCGACTCTCTATTTTGGAAAGGGAGCACAACATTACTTTTTCTAATTACACCCAAATACAAATGCATAGATTTTAATTAAAAGAAAATATATAGTAGAATTTCATCCAGCTCTACATGGGTCCAGTAAACCCTAAAATCAGGAATCAACCAAGTCTACGTAGAAAGCATAACGCAATTATATATAGGCTAAAATATATTTTATTCCATTCAATATTTCGCGCATTGCACTTAACTTTTTTAATAAAAATAATATGTACTTGATCCTGCTAAAAATCTACACCGTTAGTATTTAACGTCTTAAATAAAAAAAATATGCACTTATCTTGAGAAGTAAAAATTAATAATAATATAAAAACAGATTTGGTCATATAACTTATTTTTTTTCCACACTATAATCTAGTATAATATATTTTTATCTTTCGGGAAGAATTAAATGTATATATATATATATATATATATATATATATATATATATTGTATTTAGAGAGTAAAATATATTATCTTCATTTTAACCTTGTATATATGTTCGGTCGTTAAAAATGATTAATTTTGAAATTTTTTGATCATAAGATAAATAATGTCGAAAAATTATGAAATTTAATTCTTAGAAATTTGAATTGCTCTAAATTATATTTAATAATATGGATCGTCGATTCGGAAGCTTTATTATGAAAATTACTTATGAGTACGAATGTGATTACACTCATAAGAGCATAGTAGTTAGACTATATATATATATATATATATGAGTCCGGCTGGGATACTATCGATAGCACCAAGGGTTTGGTGCTATCGAGTTTTCCACCGTTAGATTTAACCCTTTGATTATTTTTATCCGTTAGATTATACTATTCAACCAACCACCCACTCAACCCTAGGGGGCCCACATCATCCTAACCGTACATTTCTCAATCCAAGGGGTAAAAAACTAATAGAACCAATAGCTTGGTGTTATTGATAGTATTCCAGCCTAATTTTATATATATATATATATATATATATATATATATATATATATATTTCTTGAGAGAATAAAAGCATTACGCAATAAATCCAAACATCAACATTCCTACGTACACGACCAATTAGCAACTTTGTTTATAGTAATCTTTGAATTTTCCTCTACATCTCAAAACGTCCGCATAAATTCCCCCATGCAACCTCTCCTTAACATCTATAAATTGCACTCCCTCCCCCTCCCTTCCTACTCACAACAGCACAAGTAACAACAACACACAAATCTTTTGCTCCCAGAAATGGCCACGCAAGCCACTCTCCCTCTCCTGCTCCTCCTCCTCCTCCCTCTCGCCGCCGCCTCAAACTTCAACGTCGTCAACCAATGCTCGTACACCGTCTGGGCCGCCGCCTCCCCCGGCGGTGGCGCCCAGCTCGACCCGGGCCAGTCCTGGTCCTTCAACGTGGCTGACGGCACCACCAGCGGCCGCGTCTGGGCTCGCACCGGCTGCACCTTCGACTCCAACGGCAACGGCAACTGCCAGACCGGCGACTGCGGCGGCGTCCTCGCCTGCACCGGCTACGGACAGAACCCGAATACTCTCGCCGAGTATTCTCTCGACCAGTCTGGGGGCCTCGACAACTTTGACATCTCCCTCGTGGCTGGTACTTTCATTTTATAAGCTTACACTATCAGAGAACAGTACGTATTTTACAGTACAAATTTATGAATGAACCGCTTTGTTTTCAGGGTTCAACGTGCCGCTGAGCTTCATGCCGATGTCGAACGGCTGCACGTCGGGGCCGAGCTGCAGTGCTGACGTCACGGCGCAGTGCCCGGGGCCGCTGCAGGTGCCCGGCGGGTGCGAGGACCCGTGCACAGTCTTCGGGACGCCGGACTACTGCTGCCCGTCCGGGAGCAGCTGCAACCCGACGCAGTATTCCCAATACTTCAAGAGCCAGTGCACTCAGGCATTCAGCTATCCTGACGATTACGACGGCACCAATTTCACTTGCCCTGGAAACACCGATTATCAGGTCGTGTTTTGCCCTTAGATCAGAGATACATACACGTATGCCTACGTACTGTATGCGTGTGGAATAAAGCATTGTGGAATGAAGTATTGTATAAGAGAAGGTGGCTTTGCGGAAGCTCCTTCTATGGGGATTTTTTAGTTTGAAATAATAGTAATAATAAGCCTGATCCATTTCGTTGGATACAAAATATAATTACGACATTTTGTGATTTATTATGAGCTTCTGCTGCAACAAGAAACTGAATAAAAAATAAGATTTCGTGCTTCAAAAGTAAAAACTCTTTTTAACTTAAAAATACGGACTCCTCTCATAACACTACTTAAAATAGCAATTAATCAAATAATAGTACACTCTACAAATATTTTTTTTTTTCATTTGGCTTTTGGGTTAATGATCGAGAGACAAAGTTGGTTGTTTAAGTTGAAAGGAAAAAATAAAAAAAATAAAAAATTATTGCAGTGATTAAATTGTAAATAAAATGTTCATTGAGTGTTCCCCAGAACCAATATCTAAAAAATTAGCCATCAAAATAACCAGACTCTTCAAATAATTTGGTTTAGCTCCCAAGAGCAAAACTATAACATGAAATTTTGTACAAGGAAACTAAGAAAACACAATCGAAGTGGTTCAATTCGATTCATCCATGAAAGGCCAAGAGATCTACTGCAGGCTGATTCGTAAAGGAGTTGATTTCCATTGCAAGGTGATGCTCAAGAACATTGACCGATGAAATCAGGCGAAAACTGCAGCATCATTAACTAGCCATTTACAAGATCCATTAAATAAATAACCAGCCATATCCTAGCGAAAATCTGCAACACTGCGTAAAAGTATTGTTACCATATATTATATATATATTATATGTTACCATGTATAATAAGTATGTTACCATATATATTATATGTGTTAATATATATATATTATATGTTACCATGTATATTACTTTCTTGTTCGGGTAGTAATATTTCTATCTTTTGATTATTTCTATGTATTTTATTTATTTAAACTTATTCTCTTATATAGAGAAAGGGAAAAAGATTTTACATGAAAAGATCAATATGGGTAGAGGGAAAGGTAATAGTGGTTGGTGCAGGTTGAACATAATAGGGAAGGTGCTCAAAGAAAATCGCATCACGAGAAATCCGAAGACGTGGATATAATTTCACGAATACGTCTGTCAGCAATACTCCACTCTTTGAGTTTCTTCTCATCAGCAGGAGAGTTAATGTCATTAATATGATCTGTTAAATCTAGAGCATCAAATAAAAATTGTAGAGACATCGACCACTCTCGATAATTAGAATCAGATAATTTGACATCTAATTATAAAAATTAATTGGTAGAAGATGTCATAACTAAATAAATAAAGAAAAAAAATAGAATAGACAAATATGAAAACGTGGCTTGCTAGAGAGTAAGCTCGCCGAGCCAAAGGATCGAATTGGCTTAGGCGCGTGCAGATGACTCCTAGCAGCTCGGTCAGACGCACGTCATGGTACGATGCGCGGCCACACAGACGTGATGATGACGATCGCAGCCCCAGTTAATCACTCGAACCGAATCGTGTCGTCCTCGGGCGTGGTGCGACGTGATGCTGATTTAGGACGGACAATTCGCCTTTTAAGGAGAGGAGCAATATTGTCGTCGAAAGAAAATAAAACTCTAGAATGGCTCTGATACCATGAAATAAGATAATTGAAGAATTTCCTATGTATATTATTCATCTAAACCCATTCTCTTATATATAGAGAGAGAAAAAAATATTTTACATGGAAGAAAAAGATTGTATCCTATTATACAAAAAAATAATTAAAAGATATAGAAATATTACTACCCTAATAAGGAAGAGTAATATACATGGTAACGCATAATCTATAGTATATACTATTTGACACTTCCATCACATCATGAAAATGCTCTCTAAGAAAGCCACGTCACCCCCTAACACACTAGCCAATAAACAATTGCCACATATTAAAGAAACATTTTGAATGTACCCGTTGCACCGTAACCGCGCGACTTTATAATATGCATTAAAAATAAATTTCTGTAGTACAATAAATTATTTAAGTATTTTATATTATATAGTGTATATCATATTTTATTTTATAATATGAATTATTAAATATTTTATCAATTATTTTATATTCTGCGGTATATGGAGTATCAGTATACACCAGACGTAAGAAGATATTTTTTTTCTCTCTTGAAATTATAGTATTCTATAAAATATTTTCTGCACTGGGTGTATATGCATTTATATACACCGCATACCGGTGTATATGTGTACATATACCACATATTTAAAACTGTTTAATAATGATTTCAAATCTTATTCATTAAATAAATTTTAATTATTAGATTTTATAGATCATGTATATTTAATTAAGGTTTAATATTACAACATTAGTCATCTAATAAGATAAAGACATCCTCATCTTTTCAGTAATTTGATATAAATCCTCCAATTTTAATCTTTTAGTTAGAAAACATAGTTATAAAATAGACACTAAAACAATTTAGTTTAATTGAATTTTGAATAAAGCTATTAGAATAATTTAACCTTTCAAATACTGAAAGTTAAGAAAATATTAATAAAAAATATTATTTTTTATAATATATACAAGGCTAATTTATAGATTTTTTTTCCCTCTTTGGTTATAATTATTTTTATCTTAAAATTTTTAAATAGGCTGAAATACTATCTACCCGCAGCAAAGCGCGGGCCCTACACTAGTATATATATATAGTAACATATATAATATACATGGTAGCATATATATAATATATATATGGTATATAATATATATGGTAATAAGTATATCACGCGAGACTTGCAATTACAGTAAAATTAACATTAGCAATAATAATCGAGTTGGAATGAATCGGCATGGAGAAAAGAACAAGCCTAGCCTAACCTTGATAGATTACAATCTCCTTAAATGTGTAATGCGGACATCAACTGCTTTTCCCTGCCATCTTCGATGGCGGCAATGTCCCAAACACGACGTCCCAAAGCGAAGAAGTAATTCCAAAAAGTCCTTGTTTTGAATTCTGAAGTGGTGGTTCAGATGATACTTCTGGCATTACAAACAATTATTTGTTAGAAAAAGTAGCAAAAATGATCCCAAACTATATATTTAACAAGCACAAGATCAACAGCAAAATATTTTACGCCCGAAAATTGAAATGCATGGCATATAATGACTATTAAGAGAATGAAGAAAAATTGAAGAGAAAAAGGACTACCAGTAGCTTTTAGTCTTGATGTGGAAAAGGAACCGGTGCAAAGTGTATTCGACCAGTGTCCATATAAATATTCCAAAAACCCATCATGAGACATCACGGCGGCTGCCGCCGCCATGGATGGTAGTGGACGTGCGGCGCGACTCCGCGTTGTACATTTATACTGGGGAGGAGGAGGAGGAGAAAGGAAGGGACCATGGCCGTTACGTGGGGTTCCCGTTCCCGCCATCTTTTAAAATCAACTTATAACGGCTACCTTTTCTGGGTCAATGCGGGGGGTGGATTGAGCAAGAAAGTCAACGTGTTGACCTAGCAATGGATAGGTTTGCTATTTATGGGAGTCAGACTGTCAGAGAAAACGGTGTGGGTCAGCGGTTACTCTTATGAACTTCGGTTTTCCAATGATAAAGCCTACGCAATGATGTTGATTCGTCAGAAATTTATATAATTTTTATTTCATAGTCATGTGAGCAAATATGTTACTCATAGAAAGATATATCTGTAGAACTATTTTATGCAAACAGTCGAGGTCCCTCGCTCATGAGCTTCAATTCACTATCATATTTTAATTTTGTCATATTTAAATTCTGTCTTTTATTGAAGACTTATAATTTTTTTTTAAATTTAAAAAATTATATTTTTGCATGGCGATAAAATTAACATGTGACAATAAATCGAAGGCTCTTCAATTAGGTGTTATGAAGAAGCTTTCTACTGAAGTTTTATCCTATTGATGAGTTTGCCCTCATAAAGACCGTACAGTAGATGAATCACACTAATTCTTTAATTGCACCAATTTTGTCATTTTGTTTTGTTTATAAGTTGTCTCGCCCCGATTATATTACAAATTGAACATGAAAATTTTATTTTCTGTGTATCTTAAAATCTAGTTACTTTTTCCCACTAATGCATTTTCGCCTCCGGTTAATTTCAGCATCTAGACGGAGATATTACAATTTGTTATTATCAGTGGGCCTAAGTATTGCATTAAAATACGCACGTATATTGTGTTTTGCCCTTCGATCAGAGATACAATACGCACGTATATTGTGTTTTAGATATATATATATATATATATATATATATATATATATATATATATATATATATATATATATATATATATATATATATATATATATATATATATATGCATGCACGTAAGTATGCCTACGTAGTGTAATCGTGTGGAATAAAGCATTGTGGAATAACGTATTGTATAAGAGAAGGTGGCTTTGTGGAAGCTCCTTCTGTGAGGATTGTTTAGTTTGAAATAAAAGTAATAATAAGCCTGATCCATTTGGTTGGATACAAAATATAAATAACGACATTTTGTGATTTATTATGGGCTTCTTTTGCAACAAGAAGCTGAATGAAAAATAAGATTCTACAAGTAAAAGCTCTTATAACTAAAAAATACGGGCCCCTCCCATAGCACTACTTAAAATAGCAATTCATCAAATAATAGTACACTCTACAAACATTTTTTTTTACGTTTGGCTTTTGGCTTGATGATAGAGAGACAAAGTTGGTTGTTTAAATTGAAAGGGAAAAAAAAGAATTGTAGTAGTGATTTAAATTGTAAATAAAATGTTCATTGAATCTTCTAAAGAACCAATATCCAAAAAATTAATAAGCCGTCAAAATAACCAGACTCTTCAATAATTTGGTTTAGCTCCCAATAGCAAGACTATAACATGAAATTTTGTACAAGAAGGAAACTAAGAAAGCACAATCGAAGTGGTTCGATTCATCCATGAAATGCCACGAGATCTACTACGGGCCGATTCATAAAAGAGTCGATTTCCATTGCGAGGTGATGCTCAAGAACACAAGTGACCGATGAAATTAATGGGGCGAGCAAAAAACTGCAGCATCAGGAACTAGCCATTTACGAGATCCGTTAAATAAATAACCAGCCACTGCGACTGCGACTCTGCGCGAAAGTATATCACACTTACAGTAAAATTAACATTAGCAAAATAATCGAGTTGGAATGAATCGGCATGGAACAATCCTAGCCTAACCTTGATAGATTACAATCTCCTTAAATGTGTAATGCTGACATCAACTGCTTTTCCCTGCCATCTTCGATGGCGGCAATGTCCCAAACACGACGTACCAAAGCGAAGAAGTAATTCCAAAAAGCCCTTGTTTTGAATTCTGAAGTTGGTGGTTCAGATGATACTTCTGGGTATTACAAACAATTAGTTGTTAGAAAAAGTAGCAAAAAATGATCCCAAAATATTTAACGAGCACGAGATCATGATGAACTTCTCACTGTGAGGTTTTTTGCTGCGTCGGAAGTGGGGGCAATGCCCGTGTGGCGCGACTCCGAATTGTATGGTATTGGGGTTGAGAGAGGGGGAGTGGTGGGGATTTATACTGGGGAGTTAGTGAGCAAATATGTTTTTTCATAGAAAGATACATCTGAAGAACTATTTTATGCAAACAGCCGAGATCCCCCCCACTCATGAGCTCCAATTCACTATCATATTTCAATTTTGTCATTTTGAATTTTGTCTTTTATCGAAGACTTATAATTCTTTTTTTTGTTTGAAATTTAAAAAGATTAAATTTTTTCATAACGATAAAAATAACACGTGACGACAAATTGAAAGCTCCCCAACGAGGTGTTGTTGAGAAGCTTTCTACTTAAGTTTTATCATATTGATGAGTTTGCCCTCATAACGACCGTACAGTAGATGAATCACACTAATTCTTTAATTACACCAATTTTGTCATTTTATTTTGTTTATAAGTTGTCTCCCCATGATTATATTACAAAATAAACATGAAAATTTTATTTTCCGTGTATCTTAAAATCTAGTTACCTTTTCCCACTAATGCATTTTCGTCTCCGGTTAATTTCAGCATCTAGACGGAGATGTTACAATTTGTTATTATCAGTGGGCATAAGTACGTAATTGCATTAAAAGTAAAATGTTAAAAAAAAATAATAATCCAAACAATCCCTTGCCATCAAAAGTTCCACTTTACTGATAATTAGCGACTTGAACGAATCCAAAAATTGAAGTTGATATATGAAAATGCTCTTGCATGTTACATACAAATCACAATTTCAACTTATCCAAAAAATTTGAGTCTATACATGAAACACTCTAGCATGTTACAAAACAAATCACAATTTCTACTTCCAAAAGGCCAACAGTTGAGAGGATCTCCAAGCAACTTCACCGTCGAAAACTCCGTCGTGCGAAATCACATTCGAAGAGCGAAGCACCACTGCAGCATGATTTGGATTTGAAACTCGGTAAAAAATACTATCCTTCTAGGAAAAGATTGCTCTAAAACGCTGCTGATGTGCGGACAACTTAATTTGTCAAACAAAGATTGATCTGCAAAAATACATGCTAGCATACTAGCAGATATAAGAATTAAGGTACCAATCTGGAGTACGCGAAGAGCTACTCTTTCTTCAAATGAAAGTAGGCGATGGCGGATGATTACAAAAGTAAATTCATCAAACAATTGTCCTGAATTGGATGTAGCGACATTTCGGAGGAGAGAGTAAAAGTACAAAAAAGTTGTAAAATAGTATCATAGTAATCGAACTGAATAATCAAAAAATTATCCTGAAAGGATATCCACAATGCAATAAAATGCACGGCTCAAGGTGCATAATAGATATACACTCTACTTTAAGGAAGTAATGGATTAGTATCATTTGTTACCACTAAGAGAAGATACTTAAAAACAAATTAAAACAATCTATCATTGTGGAAGCTTATATTAAGTGTGTTAGTGGTGAGGCCACAAATTGCACCTGGAGCTAAGATTAAATATTTACATAATTTTGAGCCCTATATGTGTTGAGTGTAATTTGACATTTCGATTTTAATGGAATCAATCCTCTGATGATGTACATGCATACGTAATTTTAATAATATTTTAAGGAAAATCATGCGGATCAATCAATGTATCGATAGCCCACTAGACCCAAATAGTCGAGCCCAAATCACGGATCCAAAACAATAATTCGGGTCGAAGCGACTCCTTGCCACCGAGTGGATCCGGCCCAAAACCCTAAACCCCGATAGAGATCGATCGATCGACCGAGCTCGGAGACGCGCCGCGACGCCGCGGTTGCGCCACCGCCTCCTCCTCCGCCGCGGCCGCCGCCACCGCCGCTCCTCCCTCTTCGGTTCCCATGTCCATGGACTTCGGGGGCGTGGACTCCATCACGGGGCGCGCGTTCGCGAGACCTAGCGGAGGCGCCGAGGACGGGGCCGAGAACGCCGACTCCGCAAACACCAAGCGCCGCGAATGGTACCGGAAGGGCATCGGCTACTGGGGAGTAATTAGCGAACCCTAGAAAGCTCTCAGCTCTCGATTTGGTTCGGTAAATGTCGTCAAAACCCTCAATCACTTTTTAGGGTTTCATTTGGATTTGGTGAAGGTGGGGAGTGGAGGCTTCTGTGGATGGGGTTTTGGGTGGGTACGGGTGCGTGAACGATGCCGATGTGAAGGGGAGCGAGGGTTTTATAAAACCCCTTTTGAGGGAGCGCTTTGGAAGTGCAAAGCGGCATCTTGTTGCTCTCGGTAATCTAATCTCGTTCTATTTTTAGCTTTGATTCTGTGTTCGCCTTTGTTGATTTGAATCATTTGTTCCGGAATAGAGATACCTACTAGAGAAATAGAGCTTAGTTTCGCTTTGCTACGCCTATGTGCATATAAGTAGTGTTAGGGTTCTTATTGGTTTCATAAATTTGTGATAGATTGCGGCTCGGGAATCGGACGAGTGACGAAGAATCTTCTTATAAGGTACTTCAATGAGGTAAGTGTTGCTTAATGTCTCTCTATGTGTTATTTATCCACGCATGGTGCACTGCTCCGACCAATCCAAAAGCTTAAGCTGATAGGTAGAGAAACACCTGCATTGATGTCTGAACAATCAGTTCTAATAGCGCAAATTACGTTATGTGAGATTTACGTAATGTCACATCACCAAAGAGTTTTTTGAGAGTAAAACGGTAGTAGTACGTTACCAAAGAGTGCGCAAATTGCACATACTGTACGCATCCATGTTAAATTACTTGAATTTCCTGTGGTGGGAAGGTGATTTTACTCACTATTCGGCATTATGGTAGAAAAATCCAACACCTTAGGTGTTTGATATGCGAACAGATGAATAATCATGGGTTTTGCGATCTAGCATAGTGCATATCTGTTTTTTTTTTTAAAGTGATGAGCATAATGATTGTAATTACCATGGTAAGTGGATAATTTGCATAACTCAGTGATCTGTCCTTTCTTTGTGTAGGTTTTACGAATGTATTTATTAGATACGCAGAGAAATGTATGTTGGTGCTCATTTGCAGCATTGAGCTTTTCAGGTTGATCTTGTTGAGCCGGTATCACATTTTCTAGAGGCTGCACGTGAAAGTTTAGCTCCGGCGATTGATGCGGAAGGGGACACTCACAAGGCTGTTAATTTCTATTGTGTCCCTCTTCAGGTAGTTACTTTCTTTAGTTGATTTTGTAAGCTTAACACTCAATAAGTCGATATTTATTCATAATTCTGTGTGGCTGGATATCATTACAGGATTTCACTCCAGAAGCTGGAAGATATGATGTAGTATGGGTTCAGTGGTGCATAGGGCAACTTCCGGATGATGATTTCATCTCATTTTTTAAGCGTGCGAAGGTATTTTAACTGAAATTTACGATACTTCCATTAACATATACTTTCACATCATTAAGCTGCTCTTTGCTTTTGTAGTTATGAAAATATGCACTTGGATATTATTATTATTATTATTATTTTTTCCTGTTTTGCATATTTGTGGTGAAAAATGCATATTATTGCATTATCCATGTCCATGTTTTAGTTTGTTTCTACTATAAAATTTCAAAAGAAATAATTATTTTCATACACCTCTGCGGATTTTTTTTTAAAAGAATTTCTGGTGGTTATTTGTATTTTTCATCCGGCTATTTACCACATTAATGGTTTCTATGTAGGTTGGGCTTAAAGCTAATGGTTTTTTTGTCGTTAAAGAGAACATCGCAAGAAAAGGCGTGAACCCTACCTTGTTCTCTCTTGTATATACTCTCGCATCTTGATGATAGAATCACAGATTGCCGATAAGACGCCTTTACACATTAAGATGTTTCTTGCAGGATTTGTATTGGATAAAGAGGATCACAGTGTGACCAGATCCGACTCGTATTTCAAGGAGCTTTTCAACCAGTGTGGTCTTCACATCTACAGCACTAAGGTTTACTAAAATTTACTTATTTTAATTCAATGTGATATTAAAACATACATAAAGAATTCGCCTCATCAATCCATTATGAATCTTATCCTTATTTCCTCGCATTTGCATTAAAAAACAGGATCAAGAAGAGCTTCCCAAGGAATTATTCCCTGTGAAGATGTACGCTTTGGTAACCGATAAGCCGAAAGGTGGGAACAGTAATGGAAGAACCAGGAGGCAAAAGTACACTCCTGTTATCATCCGGTGACAAATATAAAGGACCCAAGTGAGTCCCCAAATTTTGTCTATTGGTTCTGCAAGAACTATCTTGCGCGAATTGGATGGTGAAAAGTAGATTTGGGATGACTACTTTTTCCCCATTGGTTTTTGTACCTTTCCTTTTAGTTTTATGTGTTACAGTGTTAGTATGAAATGATCATTAGTGTTACATCGACAAGGACAATACCCAGGGATTTGTATGCTGTTCTACAAAATTATGCCAAACCAAAAAGAGGGAAAAAGAAAAAAGAAACACTGGTAAATTGAAGGAGACAAATGAGAAATGATGATGAAGTTTTCGGTACAGAGTAGTTTACTACACACAAACATGGTGAATTTGTTTTCCTTTCCTGCACATTCCACCCTTGGATAATGATAATGTAATCCTGTCTTCGTAGTTGTTTGAATACAATCCGGTTCAACTCGTATCTCACTTTCATCAAAATTCGATATGAGATTGACTCATGTTGTGTTGGGTTAGTATTGATTGGTCCTTAAAATCTGTTGTTTGTGACGCAGAAGTAATTAGAGTTATGGAATGAAAAAACTTTTTATTAATGAGATTAAATAATGACTCGATGATCTTCTGGTCAAGAAGAAGGTTATCCACAGAAGAGGTAGCTTACAGAAGTGGGTGTTGGAATTATCTAATGAGAAGTTTCGTCGGCTCCGAAGAATGTTAAGAAACTGGTGAGAATATGCCCGAATATCTACTGCAGAGGATACGCCTGGAAAATTGGTATGTATTTCTTCTCCTGCTTTGACAATGGAACTTCAGATATAGCTGGAAATTTCTTAGACTTATTTTAGGTCAAATTCGGTGATGGGAAATGCCGGTCGAAGGCGACGGCTAAGATATACGTACCAGAAATTTGAGAAATTGTGGATTGGTCTTTAAGAAATGTGGTGGAAAATGTGCTAGGAAATTACGATTCTGGAACTTGTCTAGTAAGATAAAGAAGTTTCAAACTTCCATTTGAAGTTTAATCACGTGATTTGCATTAATTAGATAAGCTTGGGACGTAGGCTCAATTATTGCATAATCCAAAGATTGTGAGAATATTTTCTAATAAAATGTTGGTAGTCTCCTAGTTTTCCATTATATATATATATATATATATATATATATATATATATATATATTTTTATATATTTTTTTGTGGAATATTGATTTAGTGTTAGGCAAGTGTAGAAAAATGCCTGTGGACCAGTATGTAGTTCTAGAAAAGAAAAGAAAAAAAAGAAGAAAAAAAAAAGGATTGAATATTTGGAGTTTACTCTTTCATGTTGCTCAAGGTGTTTAAACTATTCTTTTTTGAAAGAGAAGTGATATAATTAAATTTTACAATTAAACGCCAGCTCAAATGATCATGACTGTTTACGATTGAATAATTACTTTGTCGACGTTGCTTAATTGTTCAAGCAAAACCCTAGATGGTTAGTAAACAAAAAGCATGAAAGTTTTGACCTACTGAAAAAGCAAAATGAGATATTATGGGTCCTAATATATATATATATATATATATATATATATATATATATATATATATATATATATATATATATATATATATATATATATATTCTAGTTTAAAGCTTCTACTCTTAATAGAAGAGACAATATTAAATTTTTAATGTAAAAGCTATTATTTTTATCAAACAACTTTACCTTCGGTGCGGAGCTCTCCAACAATATCTTATTATGAAGCTCTCATTCGTTATTATGTGTCAGTTTTGTTTCTTCAAAGATTACAATACTTTTTTCTTAAAATTATTTTTTTGTTTTGTATTTTAGTATTAAAGAGCACTTAATAAATTTTTGAATAGAGATAAAATTAATACGTGGCAGCAGATCGAGAACTCCCCCACAAAGTGTTGTGGGGTAGTTTCTCACTAAAATATTATCTAAGATGTACGGTAATGCTTGTTTGGCCCGGCTTCCGAAACAAACCGGATGTATTCTAAAATGCTTTGGAAGCTTAGCTTCTAAAATTACTTTTCAAGCGAAAAAATTTAGTCATTTGACACAAAAGGTAATTCAATACTTCTCATTGGAGTAGTCGAAATGAACTTTCTATTTAACACAGTATGAACTCTAAATTTAATCTTCTTCCTCATTGAATTATGGTATGTCTACTTTTCCAAACACATAGGGTTTGAATCTAAAGGGGCGTTTGGTTGAAAAGCACTGCAATAATAAATAATTTGTCTGATTTTATATAGTTGAGAAGAATATTTTTAAACTTTTATCACTTTATGTACATGTAAGAATATATATATATATAGAAAAAATTCGGTTACTATACTATCGATAGTATCAAGTGTTTGGTGCTATCGAATTTTCGGTCGTTAAATCTGCTCTTTTGATCATTTCCATCCGTTAAATCATACTATTCGACCAACCATTCACTCAACCATAGAAGACCGCTATCATCCTAACCGGAAATCACTATCATTCTAATCGCACATCCTTTTATCTAAAGGCCGAAAACCTAATAGCACTAAGCGCTTGGTACTATTAGTAGTATAGTAGTCTAGTTCTATATATATATATATATATATAATTATTTGAGCGCAGTTTTAAGTGCTATATTTGGCCTCATCAAGTGATTTCAACTGCAGCACGTAAATTTAATTGTATCAAGCCAAATACTAAATTTAAATTTAAATTTAAATATAGTTATAGCAACAGTGCAATTGTAATTATGTACAATCAAATAGTCCTAAGTGCAGAGGACTATCCACATGTGATTTTTGTCTACCTTTTACCGTCTAAATTCTACTCTTTATTGGGAAAAGCGAGCACAACATTACTTATTCTAGTTACACCCAAAATACAAATGCATAGATTTTAATCAAAAGAAAATTTATAGTAGAATTTCCCCCAGCTCTGCACGGGCCAAGTAAACCCTAAAATCAGGAAGCAACCAAGTCTACGTAGAAAGCACAACGCAATTATATAGAGGCTAAAATGTATTTTATTCCTATTTAATATATCATATTACTATTTTTTTCGACACTATAATCTATAATCTGATCAAATATTTTTAATCTTTTTGAAAGAATTAAGTGTACATTTTTTTTTTGGTATCTAATGAGTAAAATATATTTTCTCCATTTTAACCTTAATATATATATATCTTTGAATGAGATAATAAAAGCGTTACGCAATAAGTCGAAACATCAACATCCCTACATACACGGCCAATTAGCGGCTTTGTTCATAGCAATCTTTGAATTTTCCTCTTCATCCCAAAAAAGTCCGCATAAATTCCCCCATGCAACCTCGCCAAAACCTCTATAAATTGCACTCCCTCCCCCTCCCTTCCTACTCACAACACCACAGCTAACAACAACAACAACAACAACACACAAATCCTTTTGCTCGATCCCAGAAATGGCGACACAAGCCACTCTCCCTCTCCTGCTCCTCGTCCTCCTCCCTCTCGCCGCCGCCTCGACCTTCAACGTCGTCAACCAATGCACCTACACCGTCTGGGCCGCCGCCTCCCCCGGCGGCGGGGCCCAGCTCGACCCGGGCCAGTCCTGGTCCTTCAACGTGGCTGACGGCACCACCGGCGGCCGCGTCTGGGCTCGCACCGGCTGCTCCTTCGACTCCAACGGCAACGGCAACTGCCAGACCGGCGACTGCGGCGGCGTCCTCGCCTGCACCGGCTACGGACAGAACCCGAATACTCTCGCCGAGTATGCTATTGACCAGTCTGGGGGCCTCGACTACTTTGATATCTCCCTCGTGGCCGGTACTTTTATTGTATAAGCTTACACAATCAGAGAACAGTGTTTTACAGTACAAATTTATGAATGAACCGCTTTGCTTTGTTTTCAGGGTTCAACGTGCCGCTGAGCTTCCTGCCGACGTCGAACGGCTGCACGTCGGGGCCGAGCTGCGCCGCCAACGTCAATGCGCAGTGCCCGGCGCCGCTGCAGGTGCCAGGCGGGTGCGACGACCCGTGCACGATCTTCGGGGCGCCGGAGTACTGCTGCCCGTCCGGGAGCAGCTGCAATCCGACGCAGTACTCCCAGTACTTCAAGAGCCAGTGCCCTCAGGCATTCAGCTATCCCGACGATTACCAGGGCACCACTTTCACTTGCCCTGGAAACACCAACTACCAGGTTGTGTTTTGCCCTTAGATCAGAGATACTACTACACGTATAGATATACACATACACGTAGGCCTACGTATTGTGTGCGTGTAGAATAAAGAATTGTGGAATAAAGTATTGTATAAGAGAAGGTGGCTTTGTGGAAGCTCCTTCCATGAGGATTATAATTATATTTGAAATAAAAAGTAATAAGCCTGATTCATTTGGTTGGATAGGAAATATAATTATGACATTTTCTCATTTATTATGGACTTCTGCTGTAACAAGAAGCTGAATGAAAAATAAAATTCTGTGCTTCAAAAGTAAAACCTCTTTTAACTTAAATATACAGGCTCCTCCCATAACTCAAATAATATTACACTCTAAAAACATTTTTTTTTTCATAGGCTTTTGGGTTGATGATAGAGAGACAAAGTTGGTTGTTTAAATTGAAAGGGGAAAAAAAAAATAGTAGTAGTGATCTAAATTGTAAATAAAATGTTCATTGAATGTTTCACAGAACCAATATCCAAAAAATAAGCCATCAAAACAACCAGACTCTTCAAATAATTTGGTTTAGATTCGAAGAGCAAAACTATAACATGAAACTTTGTACAAGAAGGAAACTAAGAAAGCACAATCGAAGTGGTTCGATTCATCCATGAAATGCTAAGAGATCTATTACAGGCCGATTCGTAAAAGAGGTGATTAATTCCTTTGCAAGGTGATGCTCAAGAACACAAGAGTGACCGATGAAATCGGGCGAAAACTGCAGCATCAGGAACCAGCCATTTACAAGATCCATTAAATAAATAACCAGCCATAATGTAGGGAAAATCTGCGACTCTGCGGGAAAGTATACCAAATAAAACAAAGGAAATTGATCAAGCCCCAAAGATCAGTAGCTGAGACTTGCAATTACACTAAAATTAACATTAGCAAAATCCTATAGTTGAGGGCTGTCCGTATAATTGTCCCTAGCTTTAATGTCGTAATAGATTAAAACTTTTCAAGTTGTTTTCAAACCGACTTGATAGATTATTCGCATAAGAATATTCTATTTACTTTTTTGCCCAGATGAAGGGCGTAGATGTATTCTATTATAATAGATTAGTCGGTCGGTACAGAAGCATTACTCTATATATATATAGATTTTCTGAGGATGCGTTCGGTTCGGGTATAAGTAAGAACTGCTTATTCCAGAATTATGTACAAATTTAGGTATAAATAGGAACTAAACCAATTTTACGTTTGGAAGAAAATTTGATTGTTTCTGAGAATAAGGTAAATAGTATTTGGGTGGTTAGATTGGAACAAGTGGAATAACAGTTATAATTTTAAATTAAAAATATTTTATCTAATTAATTAACATCAAAAATATTAATTAAAAATAGTTTAATAAATTTATTAGATATGAATATTGTATAAAATAATAAAAATATATTAATTAATTAATTAAATATAAAAAATAATTAAACTTTTTAATTAATTAGTAAATTATTTTAGTTAGATAACTAGGAAAAAAAATAATTACATTAATAAAAATATTAATGGTTTTATTAGTTTATGGATAAATTCATTAAATTATTAATAATTAATTAGCAAATTAAATATAAGTAATAAATTAATTAATTACTTTATTATTTAAGTAATGGATAATAATTTTAATATATTAATTAGATTAATTAATGATTGAATACCATAATTAAAATTAAACTTAAACTTTAATTAACCTTGCTTTCACTTTGAGAACAAGTTTGTTTCAGAAAAAAAAAAAAAAAAAAAAAAAAAAAACAGCACTTTCAGGTTTATACTGGATTATACTAATTTATTTTAAAAATTAAAAAAATTACTGTTATCGGATACGAAAATTTACTTTTGAAATAAAGGAGGAACAAGAAGTTATTCCCCTTTGTTCCTGAATTGACTGAGAGAATAAAACCGTAACACATAGTGATCTTTGAATTTTCCTCTTCATTACAAAACGTCATCATAAATTCCCCTATGCAACCAACCTCTCCGAAACCTCTACGAATGGCACTCCCTCCCCCACAACACCACAACAAACAACAACAACAACAACACAAATTCTTTTTCCCCCAGAAATGGCCACGCAAACCACTCTCCCTCTCCTGCTCCTCGTCCTCATCCCTCTCGCCGCCGCCTCGACCTTCGACGTCGCCAACAATTGCTCCTACACCGTCTGGGCCGCCGCCTCCCCCGGCGGCGGCATCCAGCTCAACCCGGGCCAGTCCTGGTCCTTCAAAGCACCACCAGCGGCCGCGTCTGGGCTCGCACCGGCTGCTCCTTCGACTCCAACGGCAACGGCCAATGCCAGACCGGCGACTGCGGCAGCGTCCTCGCCTGCACCGGCTACGGACAGAACCCGGTTACTCTCGCCGAGTATTCTCTCAACCAGTCTGGGGGCCTCGACTACTTTGACATCTCCCTCGTGACCGGTACTTTTCATTCTATAAGCTTACGCTATCAGAGAGCAGTATTTTATAGTATAAATTTATAAATGAACTGCTTTGTTTTCAGGGTTCAACGTGCCGCTGAGCTTCATGCCGACGTGGAACGGCTGCACGTCGGGGCCGAGCTGCGCCGCCGACGTCACGGCGCAGTGCCCGGGGCCGCTGCAGGTGGCCGGCGGGTGCGGCGACCCGTGCACGATCTTCGCGACGCCGGAGTACTGCTGCACGTCCGGGAGCAGCTGCAAACCGACGCAGTACTCGCAGTACTTCAAGAGCCAGTGCCCTCAGGCATACAGCTATCCTGAGGATGACGACGGCACCACTTTCACTTGTCCTGGAAACACCAATTACCAGGTCGTGTTTTGCCCTTAGATCAGAGATACTAACTACACGTATATTGTACGTATATTATCCGGTGACAAATACAGAGGACCCAAGTGAGGCCTCAAAATTTTGTCTACTGCTTTCCTAGAACTATTTCGACTTGGATGGTTATACTCTTTCCCCTTTTTCTTTTTGTGCCTTTTTTAAGTTGTGTGTGTTTTTCCCTCCACTAAAGCAAATTGAAGTATGAAATGATATTCATTAGTGTTACATCGACACGGACAATACCCAGGGATTTGTATGTTGTTCTACAAAATTATGCCAATCCAAAAAAGAAAAAGAAAAAAAGAAACACTGGTAAATTGATAATGTAATCCTGTTTTCGTAGTAGTTTGAATTACAATCCGGTTCAACTCGTATCTCACTTTCATCGAAATTCGATATGAGATCGACTCATGTTGCCTTAACATCTGTTGTTTGTGACGCAGAAGTAATTAGAGTTACGCAATGAAAAAAACTTTTTATTAATGAGATTGAATGATGACTCTGATGATCTTCTGATCAAGAAGAAGTTATCCACAGAAGAAGATGTAGCTTACAGAAGTGGGGTGTTTTTGAACTATCTGATGAGAATTTTCGTCGGCTCCGAAGAATGTTAAGGAACTGGTGAGAATATGCCCGAAGATCTACTGCAGAGGATGTGCCTGGAAAATTGGTGTGCATCTCTTCTCCTATCTTGACAATGGAACTTCAGATGTAGCTGGAAATTTCTTAGACTTATTTCGGGTCAAATTCGGTGACGGGAAATGCCGGTCGAAGGCGACGGCAAATGGTGTATGTACCAGAAATTTGAGAAATTGTGGATTGGTCTTTAAGAAATGTGGTGGAAAATGTGCTTGGAAATTAGGATTCTGGAGCTTGTCAAGTAAGATAAAGAAGTTTCCAAGTTCCATTTTAAGTTAAATGACGTGACTTGGATTAACCGGATAAGCTTGGGAAGTGTGACGCTTTGCTCTCCAAATAGTCATCTGTTTTAGAACTATTTTAGTTCTAATATGCTTAACTATTTTCATCTTTTAAATTTAGTCACTGTCTAATATACTGTAGCCGGATTAAAAATTTTAGTTCTATTATATTTTATATATAAAATTATTCTAAATTCTAAGGATGCCACGGGAAGTAGACTCAATTATTATATAATTCAAAAATTGTGGAAAAAGGCTCAATTATTGTAAAATTCAAAAATTGTGGAAAAAGTTTCTATAGAATGTTGCCGGTCTTGGAGTTTTCCATTGTACTTTTGGAAGATTATTTTTGTGGAATATTGATTTAGTGTTAGGCAAGTGTAATATGTCCTTTTCGTTTTCATGGTACAAAAAAGATAAGAGATGAGCAGAAAAATGCCTGTGGAAAAGTATGTAGTTCTAGAAGAAAAGAAAAAAAAAAAAAGGAAAAAGATTGAATAATTGAGGTTTACTCTCTCATGTTGCTCAAGGTCTTTAAACTATTTCTTTTAAAAAAAAAGTGTTATAGTCTAATTTTATAATTAAATGCCAGCTCAAATGATCATGACCTTTTACGATTGAATAATTGATTGATTGTCCCCGTTGTCATTTAAACGCCTACTTGTTCAAACAAAATCCTAGGGTAGCGTTTGGATCGGGGATAAGGGAGATAATTCCTTATCCCTCTTTTATATTCAAACGTAAATTTTTTATCCGACAATAGTAATTTTCGGGTATCTGGAATAAGTCGGTATAATTATTCTCATATATACCTTTATTTTTTATATATAATTATTTATTATTTTTTTATTTCATATTATGTATCCAAACGTTATTTTTCTTATCTCCGGAAATAATTTAATTTTTATCCAAACGCTATTTTTTTTATGCCCACACTTGTACCTGTCCCTGAAATAGATAGTTCTTGCTTATATTCGAACCAAACGAAGCCCTAATGTTTAGCAGACAAAAAGCATAAAAGTTTTGACCTAATGGAAAAGGAAAATGAGATATTATGGGCCCAAAAAAAATATAGATTTTAATTTAAAACTTCTACTCCTAATAGAAACGACAGTATTCGATTTTTAATGAAAAAGCTATCATTTTTTTTGAACAGTTTTACTCATAAAATATTTTTGCAAATAGAAAAACCTTCATTAGGAAACTCTACACTGATGTCTCACTGATGACCTCCGATCTACTATCATGTGTCGGTTTTGTCACTTTTTAAAAAATTATAATTTTTTTAAAAAAGTTATCCAATAAATTTTTAGATAGAGTTAAAATTAACACGTAGCAGTGAATCAAGGACTCTCCAATAAAATCTTGTTGGGAAGCTTCTTATTAAAATTTTATTTAAAATATAATCCTAGAATGCTACTAAAATAACTTTTCCAGCAATTTGAACACAAAAGGTAAATCAATACTTCTTATTGGAGTAGTCGAAAAGAACTTTCTATTTAGGCCAATTTGCATAAAAAATTAACCAGTTTTGAGATTTTGCAAAAATAAACTACTATTTTAAATTTTAAAAATTCGGTCCGAATTTTTAGTAAACTGACCAAATATTCTTATTTATTTTTCTCTCTTCTTTTTTTTTTCGCTTGTTCGTTTTTCTCCTTCCGCTCCGGTTCATCTTCGTCCTCCCTTTCTTCCTCTCCTTCTCCTTCTCCTTCTACTTTCTCTCCCTTCTCCTCTTCCTCCACCGCCCCCCATATCGACGCCGCACTCTCTCCCTTTTTTCTTCCGCTCCAGAAACATCTCTTACCTCGTCGTTTCTTCCTCTCCTTCTCCTTCTGCTTTCTTTCCCTTCTCCTTCTCCTCCTCCACCGTCCCTACATCGATGCCACGTAATTACAATTATATACAATTAAACAGTCCCTAAGTGCGGTGGACTACCCATATGTAATTTGTGTCGATCCGCTAATGATGTAGCTTTTACCATCTAAATTCTACTCTCTATCTTGGAAAGTGAGCACAACATTACTTCCTCTAATTACACCCAAAGACAAATGCATCGATTTTAATTACCCCTTTAAAGAAAATATATAGTAGAATTTCCTCTAGCTCTACATGGGTCAAGTAAACCCTAAAATCAGGTAGCAACCAACTCTATGTAGAAAGCATAACGCAATTATGTATAGGCTAAAATATATTTGATCCCGTTCAATATTTCGCATATTGCACTAAACTCGTTGAATAAAAATAATTATATACTTGACTCTTCTGAAAACTTACACCGTTAATATTTAACCTCTTAAATAAAAAATATATATATACGCACTTAACTCTCTTAAGAAGAAAAATAATAATAATAATAATATGAAGGCGTATTTAGTCATATCACTATTTTTTTCAACATTTTTTTGATCTTTTTGGGAAGAATTAAGTGTATATTTTTTTTGGTATTTAGAGAGTAAAGTATATTATCTCGGTTTTAAACTTATATATATATATATATATAGATATAGATATAGATTTCCTGAGAGAATAAAAGCGTTACGCAATAAGTCGAAACATCAACATCCCTACATAGGCGGCCAATTAGCCACTTCGTTCATAGTAATCTTTGAATTTTCCTCTTCATCCCAAAAAGTCCGCATAAATTCCCCCATGCAACCTCGCCAAAACCTCTATAAATTGCACTCCCTCCCCCTCCCTTCCTACTCACAACACCACAGCTAACAACAACACACAAATCCTTTTGCTCGATCCCAGAAATGGCCACACAAACCACTCTCCCTCTCCTGCTCCTCGTCCTCCTCCCTCTCGCCGCCGCCTCGACCTTCAACGTCGTCAACCAATGCACCTACACCGTCTGGGCCGCCGCCTCCCCCGGCGGCGGCGCCCAGCTCGACCCGGGCCAGTCCTGGTCCTTCAACGTGGCTGACGGCACCACCGGCGGCCGCGTCTGGGCTCGCACCGACTGCTCCTTCGACTCCAACGGCAACGGCCACTGCCAGACCGGCGACTGCGGCGGCGTCCTCGCCTGCACTGGCTACGGGCAAAACCCGAATACTCTCGCCGAGTATTCTCTTAGCCAGTATGCGGGCCTCGACTACTTTGACATCTCCCTCGTGGCTGGTACGTTCATTCTATAAGTTTACGCTATCAGAAAACAGTATTTTATAGTAAACATTTGTGAACGAACCGCTTTATTTTCAGGGTTCAACGTGCCGCTGAGCTTCCTGCCGACGTCGAACGGGTGCACGTCGGGGCCGAGCTGCGCCGCCAACGTAAATGCGCAGTGCCCAGCACCGCTGCAGGTGCCCGGCGGGTGCGACGACCCGTGCACGATCTTCGGGACGCCGGAGTACTGCTGCCCGTCCGGGAGCAGCTGCAACCCGACGCAGTACTCGCAGTACTTCAAGAGCCAGTGCCCTCAGGCGTTCAGCTATCCTGACGATTACGACGGCACCAATTTCACTTGCCCTGGAAACACCAACTACCAGGTTGTGTTTTGCCCTTAGATCAGAGATACTATACGTATATACGTATATGTATTGTCTCATAGATATATACATACACGTATGCCTACGTATTGTGTGCGTGTGGAATAAAGTACTGTATAAGAGAAGGTGGCTTTGTGGAAGCTCCTTCCATGGGGATTATAGTTTGAAATAAAAAGTAACAACCCTGATTCATTTGGTTGGATGGAAAATATAATTCCGACATTTTCTCATTTATTATGTAGGCTTCTGCTGCAATAAGAAGCTGAATGAAAAATAAGATTTTGTGGTCCAAAATAAAAGCTCTTCTAACTTAAAAATACGGGCTCCTCCCATAACACTACTTAAAATAGCAATTAATCAAATAATAGTACACTCTACAAACATTTTTTTTCACATTTGGCTTTTGGGTTGACATTAGAGAGACAAAGTTGGCTGTTTAAATTGAAAGGAAAAAAAAATTTATAGTAGTAGCGATTTAAGTTGTAAATAAAATGTTCATTGAATCTTCCACACAACCAATATCCCAAAAATAAGCCATCAAAACAACCAGACTCTTCAAATAATTTGATTTAGCTCCCAATAGCAAAACTATAACATGAAATTTTGTACAAGAAGGAAACTAAGAAAGCACAATCGAAGTGGTTTGATCCATCCATGAAATGCCAAGAGATCTATTACGGGCCGATTCGTAAAAGAGGTGATTTCCATTGCAAGATGATGCTCAAGAACACAAGATTGACCGATGAAATGGGGCGAAAACTGCAGCATCAGGAACTAGGCATTTACAAGATCCATTAAATAAATAACCAGCCATAACCTAGGTAAAATCTGCGACTCTGCGGGAAAGTATACCAAACGAAGCAAAGGAAATTGATCAAGCCCCAAAGATCAGTAGCTGAGACTTGCAATTACACTAGATTAACACTAGCGAAACAATCGAGTTGGAATGAATCGGCATGGAGAAAAGAACAAGCCTAGCCTAACCTTGATAGATTACAATCTCCTTAAATGTGTAATGTGGACATCAACTGCTTTTCCCTGCCATCTTCGATGGAGGCAATGTCCCAAACACAATGTCCCAAAGCGAAGAAGTAATTCCAAAGCCCTTGTTTTGAATTCTGAAGTGGTGGTTCAGATGATACTTCTGGGTATTACAAACAATTATTTGTTAGAAATAGTAGCAAATATGATCCCAAATATTTGGCAAGCACAAGGTCAACTTCTCACCTTGAGGTTTTTCGCTGGGTCGGAAGTGGGTTGCCCATGATGGAGGTAGTAGTGAGTGCAATCGTACATCACATAACCCAGTAAGCCACCACCAAATAAGGCAGGAGTGGTGGACGGAGTAGACATGAGCCTAACCAGGTTCCAGAACTAGAATATGGCAAAAAGAGTCAAATAGGCTTTTCTAACAGCTAAATGCTAAAAAAATTGAAAAGAGAGGTCATGTGAATTCCCGGAAATAAAAGCAAAATATTTTATACCCGGAAATTGAAATGCCTGGCATATAGTACTACTAGAAGCCCTAATTTTTAAAGTTTGCTGGTTTTTAGTATCAGAAGAATCTCTACAGGGAATTATCTTCTTTCTTTCAATTTAAGAAGTTTAAGAATTATGCATTTTTAAATATGTATTTCTAGTGACGACATGAATAGTTATCAATTGAAAAACCAGTATCAGGAATTTGTATCCACTGACTTTAAGGGTTATAAGTTATACCAGCACACACAGAATGGCTGCTGCGGCCGGAGGAAACACAAGACGAAGTCCGTCCATGGGGTGCTTATGATGGCATCCATGAAGAAGATAATGACATGTGTTTGCCCTGAAAACAAAATGTTGAAAAATCTTTTTAGATATATCTAACCCACTTTGCTAATTAACAAAAAGACAATATTAAGAGAATGAAGAAAAATTGAAGGGAAAAAGGACTACCAGTAGCTTTTAGTCTTGATGTGGAAAAGGAACCGGTGCAAAGTATACTCAATCAATGTCCATATAAATATTCCAAAAACCATCATGAGACCCACTTCACGAAGTGTATGGCCCATTCGAATTGACGTGGTCAAGCACCAGCAGACAACCGGAAGCCATATGAGCGGAACCGCAAACCATTTAGTGCGTGTTAAAAACTGATGAATAAAAACAATAATTATACTTTCATTAGAAAGTTCTACCCACAATACCAGATGAGGTTACTATGTTGGCGAAATAAGAATTGGCCTTTTTACCTCCAGAATATTATTGGCAAAGAAACGTGGGCCTTCCTTGCTAACAATAGGCTGGTGAACCCATTCCTGGTACTGTTCTCCAAGATGGCCAACCTTAATAGTTACATGGAAAAAGTTGTAATTGATGAATTAGCTGCTGCTGTAAATGATGAGCAAGGAAGAGAATTTGATGCTAGGTAGAAATGATAAAGTTTTGGAAACTACGCATAAATGAAATTTGGAATTTTTTATGCTGTTGAAAACAGGATTACCACATACTAGAGAGAGAGACTAAGCATCTAAAATCCATCAAGAAAGGTTAATAGCAGTTAGTCGTGGTGGAAAACACCACAAGGCTATTTCATGTTAATTTCATTTAGTATTTCATAGTACAGTTGAGAAACGAAAGAGGACCATAGCAGGAGAAAAGTATCAAGAACAAGCTACCTGAAAAACAAGAGGCTTATCCAAATCCACGGTGAACTCCTGGGCCACCATCTTTGAACTTTCAGAATTACCAGACAAAAAGGAAATTAAATATTTCAATATTCCTGCAGCCATGTTACATGAAGAGAATCAAACAAAAGCAATGGAATAATAATTGCAGGTGACTGTTAAATGCTGCAAACACCTCTATAATCACTATTGAACAGCCAAACATATTCCGGCCAAAAATAACCAGAGATTAAACTCAAAATACCATAACCAAAAGAAGCTGTGAACAATCACCACTCATGTGGAAACAATTCAAGGGTTCTATAAAAGGAGAGATATCATTTCTGATTCCGAACAGGTAAATAAAATATTGATGTCACATCAATCATCTGCAATAACAAGATGAACTCCCACCATCCCTAGATTTTAGAGAACCGTTGAATCGCTATAACGTCAGCGGTGAGCAAAATATATTGTGAATAGCGGGATTTATAGAATCTATCGCCCCCTAGACAATAGCACATGCCCCAACTTTTGGTAGCATGATGAATTGCATCATGTGGTCCCAAAAGTTTTTCCCAGATGAGAGAAACACCAATAAGATAACACTTACAATGAGATACATTTAAAAAGGTGATTTAGGTCTCAATAACAGTACCAACGAAAAAAAAAGTGAGGTTATTAAAAACAAAATCGAAGGAATTTTTTTTTTCTAATTTCAACAATTTACCTGGACGACAAGTAAACTGCGCGATTTATCAGTGCATCACAAGCTTAAATAAGATTACAATACAAATCAATTTCTTTGTTCACATTGACTAAAGCAACAAAATCCCAAATTGCATATACGGTAGCACCAAAATGTGATGTTGATGTGATCACCCGATTCAACATTGATAAAGAAACAGCATTTATTTATAAAGATATACACACGGTCAATATCATAATATTTATTTATAAGAAAGAGATTGGGTATATTCTGGGCACCTTTTTTTGGGGAAAAAATAAACTCGACTTCAAAACCCTAATCATCTTACAAGCACAAAAAACAGTAGGAAATTAAGAAAAGTTACTCCCTGATGCACATAAATCGTTAACATAACCATCATAAAAACCCTTAAAATCTCGGTCAACGACAAAAACAAGCCACATTAACAAAAAAAATTAACAAAACAACAACAAAAATCACATTTATTTAACATCCGGAGACTAAAATACGCATAAAACCTAAGCAACCAAAACCTTTTCACACAAATCAAACATTGAGGCCTCAGAAACAATTTCTAATCCCAAATCAACACCCAAATCAACACCCAAATCCCACATCATAACAATGCACGAGTCAAATCAACCAACAAAATAAACAATGGCGACGGATCTAGAGATCCGTGCTTCGGATGCAATCAGAGAGAAAACCGAGCACACCAAACCCTAATCCGAATCGTGCGCACCTGAGACACGTCTCGCGATCTGGGAACCCTAATGGCGCTCTCCTTCGCCCTCCGACTCTCCTTCGCCCTCCGACTCTCCTTCTCCGGCGACAAATCGCGCTCGGAGAAGAGGAGAGAGAGAGAGATGTACGAGAGAGAGAGAGAGAGAGAGCGAAGAAGAGAGATGAAAATAGGTTTGTAAAGAGCAAAGGGTAAAAATGCATACATAGTCCCTCTACTATCCACATGTTTCTATCTAGTCACCTTCTATTTTTCGTAAGAGAAAATATTTTAGACTTTTCCCTATATTATTATTCTTCATCCCCCGTAATAAAAAGGAATAACTTCAAATACCACCTCTTTGGTTTCGTGCTTTCTCATTTTAGTATTATGTGGTTTAAAACGTATCACTTTAGTACCTTTGGTTTGGTTATTCTCTTTTTTTGTTATTTTTTCGTTAATTTTTTCGTTAAATTATACAAAAAAAATTTCAAATATTCCACATATGGTTTATCAAATATTCACTTTACTATCCTGTAGTTTTAACTTTCTCATTAATTTAACGAAAAAATTAACGAAAAAATAATAAAAAAAGAATAATCAAACCACAGGGTACTAAAATGATACGTTTTAAACCATAGGGTACTAAAGTGAGAAAGCACGAAACTACATGAATGGTATTTAAAATTATCCCTAATAAAAAAGATACAAACACTTCTTACGCAACATATAACATATTTTATAATAAATATCTACGTATTATCTTTAATCTTAGTATCTAAATTTTGCTGTAAAAAAAATAAATATAATATTTTATAATATAATAAAATATTCGATTACTTAACGAGATGCTGTACCAAAATTTTTATAAATAGTTTATAATTAGATAATAAAATTAAAGGTTTTTAAAATTCAAATATCTAATTCAAAATCACCATAAAGTTAAATAAGTAAAACAAAATTTTAAATTTTATATATTTATTTTCACCTTATGGTTTTCTTCCTTTTGAAAGAAAAAAAAATAACAAGAAAGATTATTTTGTTGCTGGGGGACTGAATTGCAATATATAAACGTTCATGATTCTGACTGATTAAGTGATAAGAACCAAATCGTAATATTGGGATAGTGCGGGGGCTACTCGTACATTTTACTCTCCGCCAATCTCTCTCATTCTCATGTGTGGGCCCCCGCTTCTGGGATCGAATCTCTGCCGTTAATTCTTGAACGGAATGTTCGGGCGCCAGCTCAGCCGTTCGTTGGAGTTTAGCGGGTGACAGCTATGCGGCTAGGCCGTGATCTAACGGGCGCCGTTAGACTCCGTTTATCCTCCGTTAAGTAATTAATAATATATATTAGTATTTTAATTAATTATAATTAAGATTTAGTTAAATAGGATTAGCGTTGTTCTCCGAGTTCCAACCGTTGTTAGTTTTATTAAAGAGAGAGATCACGTAGTGTTGCTATGCTTACCAAGTAAGTTCCCCATAAATGCCCCAACTTAACCTAGATTGGAAAAGCCCTACTTTTATCTGCTTATGCTTCTGCTTTCAGCGACATCAGTAATTTCTAACAGAATGTTTACGAACAAACAATCGAAGATTTTAACGCATTGAAAACGAAAACAGATATTAATTTATATATGACTAGTTCCGTTTGGAATAAAAATCAGCAAAAAAGATATATGTTTTTGAGCGACAATCTAATAAGCTTAAGATTTTGAAGTTGATGGTTTTCAAACTCAAATAATATATCTTGCTCTTGGATTTTGAGCTATACCTAATTTCTGTTACCATAAATAAAATTTTTAAGCCTTAAATTCAATAGCTTTAATTTAATTTTTTTAATTTTGTTGCTATTAAACCTTGCATTGGAGCCTATCAACTTTTCGTTGTAGTAAAAATTTTAATCATTCTAACCACAAAATATTAACTTCTCAATCTCCAATAGAAAGATATTTTTAAATATAAGGCCAAAATAAATAATGCTAAATAATGCTTTATGAACTGGTATATTTATATTTTATTTATTTAACATCAATGCCGAACCTCAATCAGCTAAACACAATAAAAAAAACTCTATAGCAAAAGCTCTAATTTAGGAATAAAATTTTAATGGAAAATTTCCAACGGTACCTTGTTGGGAAGCCATTAATCCACTGCCATATATTAGTTTTATCCCTATATATTACAGATATTTTTATAAGTCTCGTGTGTTCGTGTCAGACTCGTGTCTGACGCGGACGCAAAAATATCATCCAATAATTTGTTGGATATTTTTAAATACTAAAATTAAGAAAAAAAATTTAAACTATGGAGGAAAGGATTATAACATTTTAATAGAAATAAAAGTGATACGTGGTGACGGATTGGAACTTCTTAATGAGTCATCGTTCGGGAGTTCCAATCTTAATGAGTCATCGTTGGAAAGTTCCAATCTTGATTTTTACATTATATAATGTTTGATGTTATATTTGAATTTGTATTCTAAAAATTTAGATTTAATGTATTATGTTTTGAAATATTATAAAAAGAAATAATTATTTCTCTCTCTCTCTCTCCTCCTCAACAAATATAGAGTATACCAAAATATGTATATATATAGAGAGAGAGGTGTGATTGGGAAGGAGAGAGAGAAAGAGAGTGAGAGAAAGATTTTGAAAAATGGGAGAGGAGAGAGAAAAACATAATCTCTTACTCAATTAACATATAAATTTATATAAAAATTATTAATTTATCTTTTTTTCTAATCTACAAAAATAAGACTATGTTAAAAATATTTTTTTTTAAAAGAGCAGATAAATTTTTTTTTTCTAAGAAGGCTAGACAAGGCGTTACCTGATGGGCTAAATTGTTTGGTTGCAATAGTGCTAGCATTTAATACTTCCCAATTGATTTGCCAGCTTTTTCCTGTGGCCTGTTATTATTATTATTATTATTATTATTATTATTATTATTATTATTATTATTATTGTTATTGTTATTATTATATGTGCATGAGGTTGGGCACAGTAATCAAAGCACGTGCAACTTTAGTGACTCAATCAAGGAGAACGAGAGATATTTTTATGTGACAGCTAAATTAACTTATTATATATTAGGTCCTTAATTAATTACTTGTTATGTTTTCTGATTATAATTTTGTTTTGACTATATGGAAGCGGATCTATGGGCTAACAACTGTTTTGGAGTATATGATAACTGGTTATTTTGAAATAAACCACTTGTTTATTTTTTTTATTTGAATATGACACACTTTTGGTTCTGAGTTACATGTGAGAAAATTTGAAAAGACGAATATAGAGGGATCAATTTTTTTAATTCTTTACTTAGAAAAGAAATTATAATAAGTAATTAATGATCTGTTTGGTCTTTCTATAGAATGCAAGAAAATTCGGAAAAAGAAATATAGAGGTTCAAAAACTAAAGAACACGGCTTTATTATCTTTTTACCAAAATAGAAATTATAGATTATTTTTATTTGTCAAATACTTTAACTAAAAGCGAATGCAAAAGCACGGCTAAACATGAACTAGAGATATGATCTTCAATAATTTCTCAATGGAGGGTGCTCCAGAATATGCTTGGGTTTGTGAGTAACTCATACACATCATAAATGGGAGAAGCACTAAGGATAATGATATATTTGCCATGTACCTCTAGTGTTTGGATCGGGAATAAGGAGGGGTATAACTTCTTATCCCCTCTTTATATCCAAATATAAATTTTTTATTCGAGAATAGTAGTTCTCGAATATCTGAAATAAGCTGGTATAACTATCCACATCTATACCTCCATTTTTATATATAACTATCCACTATTCTTCTTATTCCATATTATCTATCCAAACGCTATTTTTTTTATCCCCACACTTGTATTTATTTCTGGAATAGCTAGTTCTTGCTTATATCCTAACCAAACCAATAATTTTCAATTTACAAAACAAAGCAAAACTTAAGCAAGTATTGGTAAAGAGTTAAAATTAATAATAATAATAATTACTAGGCCAAAAAACAGAGAAATAAAGATTACACTTTGTGATGTAATGATCATTGAAATGGGCCAGGACTGATCTTTAGAGCGGCTGCAGGATTTCATTTGCATATTTTTTGGGCCATGATTTGAAAGCCCACTATCAGACTTCTGGCCCAGGAGTAGGATGGGACAGAGAAGAAAAAAGAAAAAGTTTTGGACTGGGGATGTCATTACGTGAATGGGTACGGCTACTCGAAATTTCTTTCGAACCCAAATTCGAACCGAGCGGATTTATTTGATGCTAGACGGATATGATTTCAAACATGAATATAAAAGACAAAAATGCTACGGATTTAGGTTTGGGTATGATCGAACAAGAACCCCAGCCATATCCGAATAGATTTTGCATTATATAATATATATGAATATTTGATGTTATATGTAAATCTATATTTTAAAATTTTAAATTTTAATATAATATATTTTAAAATAAGGTAAAGAAAAATGATTGTTTCGGTTCGGTTTTGGATATGGATTTTCAAAATCTGTTGAGTTCAGATTTGGGTACGAATTTGGGTTTCGACTTTGGTTGCCGGGTTCAGGGTTCGGATTTTTGAAAACCCGTAGAATCCGACCCGTTTACATCTCTGTCTGGACCAGAAATGCTGGAATGCTTTAGAAGACCCGAAAAGTCGAAAATGCGTTAAAACTCTGCACCTTCAATACTCTAACCTTGCGGCGGTTTCTACCACAAATTCATAGTATCGGAGGAGGAAAGAAGCTCTATGTGTTTAGACAATACATTCTCAAACTAGACCTAACTGGATTCAACTTTTACATTCGAAAAGCCATAGCTAGACGTTTCACAGACTAAGAAAAGTTAAAACTTCTCCAAATGAATTTCTAAAGACCCATTTAGTCATCCCTCGCCAAGCTTGAATGTTTTGGACAAAGATTAGCATAAAATTACATCAAATACTATCTATCTACACAATTCACAAAGTAACAAAAGGCAAAATAAATGCCAGCAAGTGTGGAAGCTTACAACATGCAAGATGACAGCCAATAACACATGGGAGGTTTTAAATGACAGGCTGGAAGGCATAAGCACTGCTGGCAGAATCAGCAGCAGTTCTGTCAGATACCCTGAATCTCTTCTGAGTTCTGTCTAACAACAATAAGCAAAGAATGAGACAGCCACAAACCAGCTATACCATACCATTTCTCACATGTACAAGGACTGAGAAATCAGAAAAATAAAAATAAAAATCAGAAGGACATATCTGCAAAAGTAGTCATACAGCAAAAATAAGCCTGAGATATCATAACTCAGCATGGCACTTGGTATCAGAACATACTAAACACTCTAAAAGCAACTTAAAGAGTTCTTTTTCTTTTTCTTTTTTTCCAAGTGAACTTTTAAGAAGAAAAAGAAAGAGAAATAGAGATAAAAAGGAAGAGAAAAGAAGTTCTAATATTTGAATTGTTTTTCCTTCCTATTCCTTTCTTTTTCTTTGCTCTCTTTAGTTCCTCTCTTATTTCATCCAAACATTTAAAAAAGCTGGGATAGTAAAGTAGAATCAGCAGCAATTTCAACTATAGATATACTCTGAGAGAGAGAAAGAGAGAGAGAGAGACAGAGAGGTTAATAAAAGAAGCAGAATCAGGCCTAAGATCCACCATTATCTCATAAGAAGAAATTTAAACCAAAAGCAAAATACAATAACCATACAAACAAGCACTAGTTTGGGAAACCATACTCATCACATCATACAGAGCCATACAATGATACAATACTCCTCCAACATTACACCGTTTTCCAAACCCTTCAAAATCAACTTGGTAGCAGAGATAACAATATAGGCAGTAATGAAGATGTATGTATCATCATCACCTCTAAGTAGCCTCTTCCTCTTCCTCCTCCTCGTACTCCTCTTCCGCCGTAGCATCCTGGTACTGCTGATACTCCGCGACCAAATCGTTCATGTTACTCTCCGCCTCTGTGAACTCCATCTCGTCCATCCCCTCCCCGGTATACCAATGCAAGAAAGCCTTCCTCCTGAACATTGCAGTGAACTGCTCGCTAACCCTCCTGAACATCTCCTGGATCGAAGTTGAGTTCCCGACGAACGTCGATGACATCTTCAGCCCCTTAGGCGGAATATCGCACACGCTGGACTTAACATTGTTGGGGATCCACTCCACGAAGTATGAAGAGTTCTTGTTTTGGATGTTGATCATCTGCTCGTCGACTTCTTTGGTGCTCATCTTACCACGGAACATGGCGGAGGCGGTGAGGTAGCGGCCGTGGCGGGGGTCGGCAGCGCACATCATGTTCTTGGAGTCCCACATCTGTTGGGTTAGTTCGGGGACGGTGAGAGCACGGTACTGCTGGGACCCGCGGGAGGTGAGGGGGGCGAAGCCGACCATGAAGAAGTGGAGGCGGGGGAAGGGGATGAGGTTGACGGCGAGCTTGCGGAGGTCGGAATTGAGCTGGCCGGGGAAGCGGAGGCAGCACGTGACACCGCTCATCGTGGCGGAGATGAGGTGGTTAAGGTCGCCGACTGTGTGAAAGAAGATTAATAAGTGTGAGGTGGTAAGAGAACAAGAAGCAAGTTCAAAGTCCATTATGTACAAGAAGCAAGATCAAAGTCCAATGTCTCCACTTCGCATGGCTTCTGCCTTCTCGAACAACTTTTCTACTCCATAAATAAGGAGCAAGTGTTACACAAACAAAACAATTTTGGGATTTCGATGTATTGAGAAGGTAAAATGAGCTATTGGCCCCAAAGGCAGAAGCTCCAATTTTGAAGCTTTGGCATACGGTGCTTAATGAAAAACAAAGCACCAACTGGGCTAAAAAAGCCCTAAATGATTAGTAGTTTAGTCTCGTAATCTAACAAAGCTCGGAATAATCCAACAAAGTTACAAACTTAATACAATACTGCCTGTAGATCTAAATTAATACGAACAAAAAGAATCTTGCATTAGTAAAAGTGTGGAAGTAAGAACGACAGGAGAAAAATACTTACAAGTAGGTGTGGCAAGCTTGAGAGTGCGGAAGCATATATCGTAAAGAGCTTCATTGTCGAGAACCATACACTCGTCAGCATTCTCAACGAGCTGATGAACAGATAATGTAGCATTGTACGGCTCCACAACTGTATCCGAGACCTTGGGTGAGGGGAAAACAGAGAAGGTCAACATCATGCGATCCGGGTACTCCTCTCTGATCTTAGAAATGAGAAGGGTGCCCATGCCCGAGCCCGTGCCTCCTCCCAAAGAATGGCAAACTTGGAATCCTGTACGATCAATGAAATATGACGGAATCAAATGCCAATCTAAGTTCCCATTAATTCCCTTCAAAACCGAAAACAGTTACGGATAGTTGAAGAGATAGAAATACATTCAGAAGGTTGGTAGTTAAAAAAAAGTCTCTTTTGTAACACTAATTTGACGTATCACGACTGGAGGAGAGATAGACATATATGTCGAACTTCCACACTCTAGTTAACAACAAAATATTTCTATTCGATCATTTCAAAGCAGCAATGAACTGTAAGCTTTACAAGATAATGTGCACGCCTATACAGAACCTATAATCAGATGACGATTCACATTTTGGACCAACATGTTAAACCAACACTAAGTTGATGAAATTTGGAAAATGTTGATCTTTTTTTTACCACTGAAACAACAATGATTCTGTATTTAAGTTCGCACCAAAGAGACCGCATCTAGGTCAAAATGCAACCAAGTTACATCTAAATCAATTCACCCACCGATCCTTCATTTTGTTCCCTCAACTTCCAATGCCCTCAGCTGTTTCAGGATAGTTTGGTAACTTCCCAGTTCTATTACTATAGTTCGAGGGTTTCAGAGACAAACTGGGAAATGTGCAGACGATTGATACGGAAATAGCAGCAATACATGGTATTTCTTGTAATCTCATAAGACTATCTAATGACTTAACAAGAGAAATTCACTGTTCACGCATAGATCTCAAGCAAGCAGAGATTTCAAAATTCAACATATTATTGTACATTAAAACATACTAAAAAAATCCAAATTAAATAAATAAGAAATAAAAAACTACACCATAAACCAAATTAATTGTATAACAAAATTTAAACTTGTAAGCAGGTCGCAGTTCTCCACCTGCTTCCTTTGAGGTTAAAATAGCAACAGTACAAAAGATTGATAAGGAAATAGCGACATTACAGTTTATATCTTGTAATTTTCTGTAAATAGTGGAGTTATATTTTAAAAAAATCACAACAAAACCTTAAGTTTCAACTAGCAACGCATCCATGCGCATAGATCTCCCATGACAAAACATACTATGTAAGAGAGGAAAACAAAAAACAAAAAACAAAACAAAATATCACACCCAAAATAAAAGAAAAAAGGAAAAACACCACAACCCAGAAAAATCAGAAAAATGTAAAAATGTGCCGGGACACCTCAATAGCAGGGCGTTTTGAAATTGCCCCTCAAATATCTATTTCTTTGTGTTGTCACCCCCTTAACTTGTAGCAACTTTTGATTTCACAATTATTTTTACTATTTAAATTGGGGATTTTGTTTAGTTTAATAGTGCCTAGTCCAAATTTAACTACGGATTCCGTTAGCAAAACCATCAAATTTCACGAATCCCTAATTAAATTTAGAAAAACAATTCTAAAATCAATAATACGTTAAAAAAGATAAATTTTTGCCCCAAAAAAAAAATCATAACTTTTGAAGATGACCGAAACCCTAAAGATGGTAATACCTTGCAAGCAGTCGCAGTTCTCGGCCTCCTTGCGCACGACGTCGAGCACGGCGTCGATGAGCTCGGCGCCCTCGGTGTAGTGGCCCTTGGCCCAGTTGTTTCCGGCCCCGGATTGCCCAAAAACGAAGTTGTCGGGGCGGAAGATCTGGCCGAAGGGCCCGGATCGCACGGAGTCCATGGTCCCGGGCTCGAGATCCATGAGCACGGCGCGGGGGACGTAGCGGCCCCCGCTCGCCTCGTTGTAGTAGACATTGATGCGCTCCAGTTGGAGCTCGGAGTCGCCGCTGTACTTGCCCGATTGGTCGATCCCGTGCTCGTCGCAGATCACCTCCCAGAACTTGGCCCCGATCTGGTTCCCGCATTGCCCCCCCTGGATGTGCAGGATCTCCCTCATCTTTAATGGATCGAGATCGAGATCGAGATCGAGATCGAGGTCGAGATCGCGGAGGAGACGAGGAGGAAATGGGGAGGAGACGAGGGAGGGGACGATGAGGGAGGGGGAGGAGAGGGTTTATACGGAGGGGAAAGAGTGGTTGTGGTCACCGCGATTCTCGCTCACCCCCGGTTTATAATTAGAGAGGACAACGAACCGGAGCGACTGGGTCTCTCTTTCACGGGTTCTTCTCTAATCTCTATAAGAGTAGGGGGAAATTTACAAATGACCCCTCAACTAAATAAACAATTGTGAAATGGTCCCATCAGCTTTTCTTTTTGTTTTTTCTTTGGGAAACTTTTACTTTGTGGAATAAAATAAATTTTAACCAAAAAAAAAAAGAAGTTGAAAATTTTATCAACTTTTTTTAATAATTTATCAAATTTAATAGTTCATGTTAATAACAATGTATTCAAATATACGTTAAATAATTATTTTATCAAATCAAGAGTAATATAATAATTTTAATTATATTTTACTGTGTTCTCTTCATCGTGAAATGGTACGTTCGATTTTATTTTTTTTTGAAAAATTGGTGAATTCTATGGGGATCGGTTATTATGACAGGATAAATAAATAGAATTATTTTTTAATAAATTAAGATTAGGGGGTCATTTGTAAAATTGCCTAATAAAGAGTGGTTTTATGAGAGTAAACATCCGCGCGGTGAGCGTAAGCGTGGGATGCTTCGCTGGAGTGGACGGATAGGAGGGATTGGTGTGAGTCGGTTACACGAGGAGTATCGGTGTGGTGGCGGATCGTGGAATCTTACAACGGTTGAGCGTGGATCGGACGGCTGAGAATCGCGCGGACACCCTGGAGCTTTATGATTGGTCGTCCCCGAAGTAACAGCTGTCGCAGAGGAGATCCGTTGACCGTCCGACTGTGCGTACAGATTATTATGCGACCATGCTTTTAAATTATTATTGTTTTAATTAATATGTTAAAAAAATGATTATTTCGTTAATTACTAGATAGTTCGATTCTGTGTATTAAAAGGTAGATTAGAATAGAATTCGAATTATAAAAAATGTTCCATCAAATGACACGTACAGATACAAAATAGCGATCTAAAAGAATCAATTACATTAATCTGAATTCTACGACCATTATTTATCAATGAGTGGCGTAAAAGATCAAACAAAAGATAAACGCAATAATGGTGGGTATGATGGCCTTGGCCTTTCCCAATTTAATGCTGTTTAAGCAAAGAGGGGGAGAAGATATGAAGATATGATATGCATGCTTCATTTCTACTCCAAGCTAACTTTTCATGCTATAAATAAATTAGACACTCATTACTCCCTCCAATTAATACAATTGATAGGGTGATGCATAATAACAAATACATTCCTTGAGAAACAAGAGAATCTCCTCAAACCTTTTTCATTTTTTACCCCAAAAAAGATAGAGACAACCAATTGTTTTGCCCATTGGACAAGCAAAAATCTAAGAATAGTAGAAGAAGAGTGACATGCTCGCATCACAGAGTTCTACTAATCGTAATGTTATGTGTGTCATAGTTTACAATGTACGATAAACATTTACTTTGTCACAAGGAGATAATTGTAAATCAACTTCGTAACAACAAAGGCGAAACCGCAACATCCGAACTCCAAATAGAAGAAATTGTTTAGAGTTTTTCTTTATGAGCAACAGTAACCGCAAAGCAGTACAAAATTAGTGGGACTGCAAGCCTGAAACAGTCTAGTGAAACTGAACTAAATCACTAGATTTGAAGAGAACGAAAGAAGAATATAGAAAAGAAAAAAAAAAAAATAGGAAAAATGGTTCTTCACTGTTCGCATTACTTCGTATGCAATCAAATTGAACTTAAATGGACAACTCAAAATTACAAAGCAATAGAGTGTCAATGAGAACGGTGCTTTTCGCGTGCTCACTTTATCTGGCGGGTCCTTACGAAAAATCAGAACATCGAATATAGAGTAGCAAAATGTTAACACTTGAAACCACAGAAAGTAACATGCAGCGAGCATTCGAGCTATATATAGCACATGGGGCTGTTTGTAACATTTTAGATTCCTCCTAAACAAAAAGAGAAAAAAGTGAAGCAATGGTGAACTGTCCCAGTCACTTACCACACCCACTAGAATTGCCAGGTTAGGCCCATTAAAGAGCAAAAGATTCCATTTGGCGATGCGAAACAAAATACAGGGAACATATCCCTTTCTCAAGGAAAAAAGAAGAGGAACAAACAGTAGTGATAATACTAACTAGTGTTCACGTAGTACCATAATTTATAGGAAATTGCAGAGAGTACATGAGGTGCCTCATGAAGTGTTAGGCTATTGAAAGCGTTGGATATAAATGCGATCCATAAATAGCTCTCATACCTTTCACAGTTGCAGTTGCCGATTATACTGGAGATAAGGATTTTGGGCAGCATCCTCAAAAGGCCTTCTTCTCGTATGAGACTAAGCCGTGGACCGCTCCCTCGACTTGGGCAGCTCCTGTTCGGACCTGGATTTTTTTTTTTAAAAGAATGGTTGTAAAAAAGAAAAAAAAATATATTGAAGTCTCAACTTGGGCTTGAGGTTTATCAAGAGGATTCCTGGCTCAGGCTAGCGCATGGTGCTATTGGTACTAATTTTGGGATATGGCAAGCTAAGTTGATGACGAAAGGATTGGCTATTAACAAGATACTAACAAGCAAAAGGTGCATAAACAGTTCGAATGAAAGGCAAACTACAAAGAAAAGATGATCTTTTAGCACAGACGACTCACTTCCAGGCCAAATTTTTTTTAAAAAAATGGTTGGTTAAATCACAATTTCAGGTTAGGCTAAAATGTTGAAAGGTACGAAATGGATGGCAACAATGGCTGCCGTTAGTTTATATTGTAAGCTGCCATCATTTTTGTATAGTTGTAAAGAACAAGATCATAAAGTACGGAAATTACTTAGGCATGTTTTTAATTGTCACAAGGCAAGTTTTCTCAATTTCTTATTTACCTTTATTTTATCAAAGTTACATCAAAATCCCAAAAAAAACGATTATATTTCATGGACAACAGAAGGTTCAGAAATACTGACTAGGATATCTTGTAAGCATAATTGATACATGTTAGGAGTTATTAGAACATCTTCAACAATTAAGTTGGGATGGTTTTAGACGTTGGCATTGTACCAGGCATAATTTGCGCAGAGAACGAAATTTGTATGTGAAGGCATATTTTTTACAGAGAACAAGGTCTGTATATTAGGATATACACTTTCTTCTCGATTAGCATAATATACTTCTTAGAATATAGGAAATGAAAAGAATACCAAGAACAGTTATACGCGTGTTCAGCCCATGTAAATTACTATTATGGAGTTCTCTTCAGAAAAAAAAACTCAGAAAGGTCAAACTTTAAGAAAGAGGTTTTAGTTAGTACCTCAAATCTTAGCACCTCTGACCGTAAAAGATCATGAGCTGACTGCACAGAGGATGCACCAAGATCTTGAAATCCCTGCTTGACAGCTTGCATTGTATAAGGTATAAACTTCAATACAGACCCTTTGTCCGCTACCGCTCCGACAACTCCTTGGGCAACTTTCAGCTTGAGAGTATCCCCTAAGTACCGCGCATCACTCCCCTTTGTCATAGCTTCAAGAGAACCCATGCCTCTATACTTTTTGACCCGCCTGCCATCCTACAAAAGTAAATTGTGAAACGAAAGGGATCTAAATGAGAAATAGAAAGAGACGATAGTCCTAAGTTTTTGTTGGAGAATCTTGCAAGGTGCGTTACCAATAATTCTTGTAACAAGAGAAAACGATACGCATAATGATGCACTGTACACCTTCCGCATGACTAGCAGCAAAAAAGCGAGCTTAAATGTGTGCGATTGAGCAGCAATATATTGAAAGATAATGTCAAAAAAATGTGTGAAAAAGTGGATATGACAAAAGGCAGATAGCCGTCTAAAGTCCTTTGAAATTTAAAAGAAAAGGCATCATCAATTTCTGACAGTATGCTTGGCTTTCATTTAAATTTTATTATTTAATTTATCGTTCTAAGAAACCATATTGCAACATGGAAGTTGATTAGTGGAGAAACAAGAGTACAACTGCATATTGGCTTTGGCTACAACAATATCTAAATACATTAAAAACTTCCAACCATCAATCAGGGAACTCGTGACTACTATCTTAATTAGTCAAAACACCATAGTCACTGTTAAATGAATAGCAAAGCGGCAACTGCCACATCATACCAGCACGAAGGCTATAATTACTGCTATAGAGACAGCATGTAAGGTCAGATAATTCTAGACAATGAAGTTAAATAACCATGACTGAGTACTAAAACACTGTGTCAGAAAGGGAGGAGGAAGTCAAACAACTGTAACATAAGCACTGGAAATAAGGTATTCTGGGAAAAAAAAAATGCCCTAGCTAGATTATTATAGTATATCTCTTATAAATACAATCTAGGCAAAGATGACCAGTGATACATACATAATCACCTATTAATCAGTATAGTCAGAAAACAATATGAATCATATACAAGGTGTAATAATAAGAATAAAAAGCTAATACCAGTCTCATGTTATATTGAAAAAGAATACCGACGATAACAACTATAACTATATTCTTTTCATGTGCCTTTCTTCTTCTGAATTTTTTTTTTTCCTGTGTTGAAGGGCATACCTTATACTCGTAGACCCCAGGAGCCTCATGACTGCCAGCTAGGAAACTGCCCATCATAACAGTAGATGCCCCCAGCACCAAAGCTTTAACAATATGTCCTGAGTTTGAAATCCCACCATCAGCTATCACTGGTACATCGTGGTCTCTGGCAAAAGATGCAACCTTGTACACTGCAGTTGCCTACGCAAACAAAAGCAAAAAGAGTACGTAGAATCAAGTTGCAAGAGGAAAGCGCTAATTTTGGCGTGCTTAGAATCAAGTTGCGCGCGGAAAGCACTACTCACACCGAAAAGTAGTGTAAACAAGAAACTTAGGTTGGTCAAATGTTGCATAACCACTACATAATATACACATGATTGCTAAGAAAGCCTCAGAGAATCAAATATATCAGCTTCACAAACTCGAATAAATTCATGAAAGTAAGTAATTTTCTTATCATCATTAACTAATTGTTCGGTACTTATCACGAATAATCAATAGATAATTTAACAGTCTCAGCATACTACTTTGACAGCAAATTCAGTAGAATAAAGCAAAAGGTAAAGAAATTCTGATCCTTACCTGTCCTCGGCCGACAGCACAAACCTCCTGGGTTGTACAGATGGAGCCCGAACCCATCCCCACTCTCAACCCATCAACTCCGGCCTTGACCAGATTCTGCGCCTGCGCGATCGTGACAACATTCCCCCCAATCACATCGAGATCCGAGTACTTGCCCTTCACGTACTTGATCATATCGAGCTGATATATCGAGTTGCCCTGCGAGCTATCCACCACGACGGCGTTCGCCCCCACCTTCACCAACTGCTCGAGCCTCTCCTTATCCTCCTCCCTCGTCCCAATCGCGGCCCCAACTACGAACCTTCCATCTGAGCCCAGCGAGGGCTTTCCGAGCTTAGGGTAAGAGCGGATCGTTTCAATGTCCTTGGCGGTGATCAGATCCAAAACCTCCCCGTCGTCCGCCACCAACGGCGCGCAATCCAAGCCCTCGTCGGCCAAGAACGCGGCGGCCTGCTCGAAGTCGAAGGACGCGGACGCAAA
Organism: Puya raimondii; assembly: GCA_016920855.1. Lineage (NCBI taxonomy): Eukaryota > Viridiplantae > Streptophyta > Magnoliopsida > Poales > Bromeliaceae > Puya > Puya raimondii. Next base: position 48,428,614 of record JABWPP010000050.1, on the reverse strand, counting down.
CGACGGCGGGGCCGGGCGCATGTAGTCGGAGACAGGGGTGCCCTCCTTGTCGGAGACCCCCTCCCAATCGGAAACGGCGACGACGCCGACGAGCTTGGACGTGGAGGTTCCCGACTCGGTGACGAGGGCGTAGGCGGCGGCGTCGCCGAAGTCGGGGATGGCGTCGGAGGGGGCGAAGAAGGGGGTTTGGGAGACGAAGGGGAGGCGGCGGGACTTGGCGGCGCGGACGGCGGCGGCCTGGCGGGAGGGGGAGGCGTTGGAGTGGACGACGGCTGCGCCGCCGAGGGCGGCCATGGCGGCGGCCATGGCGGACTCGGAGACGGTGTCCATGGGGGAGGCGACGCAGGGGATGGAGAGGGGGACGCGGCGGGAGAGGCGGGTGGAGAGGTCGACGGCGTCGGCGGGGAAGTCGATGTAGCCCGGGAGGAGGATCACGTCGTCGTAGGTGTAGGAGACTCCCTGGGAGAAGAGGCGCGGGGCGGGGAACCCGTCCTCGTGCTCGAAGAAGGAGCCGTTCATGGCGGAGGAGGCTCTAGGGTTTAATAAGGGCTTTCCTAGGTCTAGGGATTGTTGTTAGGGTTTTGGCGAAGGAGGAGGACGACGAGGAGGGAGGGGTTCGGGGGGACGCGACGGGGAGAGAGACGCGCCCGAGTAGAGATCCGAACAGGGACGGGATCACACTTTATAGAATGGTAAAAATCTTAGGAGACCCTTCAACTATAGAAAATTTGAAATAGATGCTACAACTTTTTTTTTGTTATTATTGACTCCTTGTTAGTTTAGGGATGGATGCAAATTGGACGGATCAGGGCGAGAGGGGTTACCCCACCTCCCGTCAAGTCGAAGCGGATTCACGGCGGGTTAACTTTAATTTTATTTTTGATAGTCACTTATCGCTTTATTCGAGAGAGATCAGGAAGCGAATTTTTACTGATCCAGACGGATCAAAAAGAAGAAAGTGGTTTCTCACCTTCCACTTTATTTACTTGATGGATCGAAACGAATTACATATTTTATAGTTTTGATTCTAACTTACTTCCCCATTCACAGTGTATCGAGACGGGAGTTCCATTAATCTAAATCTATTTTCATTCCTGCATAAGTTTTAGTGTTTTTAATTTAAACTTATTTTCTAAATTATTAAATTATTAAATTAATGACTGAATTAGTTATTAGTTATTAATAGTTTAAAAAAACTCTTCATTGCTATTGTGTAAAAATATATTCAACGCAGTTAAATTTTAAAATATTTCCTAAACTTTATAAATTTTTTAATTTAATTAATTAAAAAATATTAGTGTAATGCTATCTGTATGCCAAGAGAGTAGATACAAATTTTACACTTTATGAACATTAGTCAATATTTTTTAATAGTTTTATTAATTTCTTTAATATTTAATTTTTTTTTAAAAAATAATTTATTAGGTGGATGAGTATAAAATTGATACTTCATTTTCGAGTGTATATTTTTGGAAGAACAATAGTTGAGGGGGCTATGTCAGATGAATGCTATAGGTGAGGGTTCTTTATACAATTTTTACCTTTATGTTGCTAAAGGACTGGATTTGGTGCACGAGAGGGGGGGGTGGGGCCCACGTGAAGGTGGAGTTCGTCGGGTAGTGCGGCGAATGGACGGTGTAGATGTGTTTGGACGGTTGAGATTGATTGATGGGTATAGGTAGGGAAAAGTGGATGACTAGGATGTTTTGGCCTTTCTTAGGTAAAGATGAAAAAAGGGAAGAAAAAAAAAAAAAAAAAAAAAGGCTCGGAATGGGGAACAAATTTTTTTAAGGAAAGGAGGATTAGTTTAATATATAAGTGGATCTTTTAAAAATAAAAATAAAAAATAGTAAAAAGCAAATGACCATAACTAGGTTACGTGTCTCGTCATGATTGATTAACTTACGTGTAAAAGTTTTTTTTTTTTTTAATCTTTGCTTCTGCCTCACAAATCTTTTATCGAGTCGTGCAGACTCGATGGGCAGAAAATTTCTAGCATATTATGAAATATTAAATTGCAACTTGGTATCAAATTTTCTGAATACCTCAGATGCAGCAGACCAGCAAACCAAAGAAAATTCACACCCATTTTGAATAACAAAAAAGGGTAAACTACTGTAGATTTGTGAGGCTCATAGAATGTGGTATTTGAAGAGCATATTCTTTCCAGTTTCAGTATATATGCTGGTTGGTGAACAAAAAGTTGATTTTTTGTTGTTCTACAACTGGTCTAAGGATAAATAAGTGAAGGAGCTAGATAGGAGTAAAGTGAAAAGTCCTTTTTTTGGAATTTTGGAGCATCATGCCCTGTTTTGATAGCTATTTATCACAATATCACCATACCATAATAATGCAATATTCCACCAGTCAAAGCTGTTGTACCAGTTTTACAAGCTCACATCTCATTGATAGATCTATATCTCAAGCAGCACTTCCATAATACATCCAAGCTCATAACCAAGTTGTAACATAGTAAAATAGAATCTAAATAATTTTTTCTCATAAGTGATATTTTTTCAGGGAACATGGCTATTTAAATCCATCTCCTATTGAATAATTGAGTTCAATGCGCGCGGTCTCGAAGAACCTCGATGTCCAGCTCTGAGGGGTCGGTGGCTTGAATGTCGTAGTGGAACCCATCGATCTCGCGCTTGAACCGGTCCTTGGACGTGGCGTACAGCATCTTAGCACGGATTCGGGACACAGAAGGGGACCTAATGCAAATAGCGAATAGCATACACAGTTAAACAAAGTAAAGAAAGGATAAAAGTCACAGTTGAGGCATGATTCACTGTAAGGCTGGCAAATAGCGAAAAAGCTTTGCTGGCACAGGATGGCTGTGAGGCACAAATTCAATAAGCAAGCCGATATTCAAAAATACCCACATTTCATGTTCCAAAAGGTGCAGAAAACTCTTTCCTGAAGAAAAGTGGAAAAGACCAAGTAGGAATTCAAGAAGCCGATTCTTTTTCAAAAGAAAACATGAAAAATGGAATACTTGTCTAGTAGATATTGTCATCAGAACACATAATTCACATTCATACATCAACTCTAGCTCACTTCGGAAGATTAATAAACCATTCGCAACAACAGAGACCAACAACATATCTTGCAGAAATTATAAAGTTGTAGATGCTGTAGTAAAATGATAAAGCAAAAGCAACTTCTTTTTAATTGAATTAAATCCTCAGAGATGAATGAGAAGACTAAATAAAACAGAAAGATTCGAAAAGACGAAGCTCACCAGGCAATGAAAAAGATCTTGCTTTTCTGACAGTTCTCCTCGGTAACAAAGTCAAAATCGTAGATGGCGTATCGGCAATCATTCTCAGGAAGAGAGGCCATAAAATCATCGAAGCTTTCAGCTGCACCTCCAGTCTTCTCCACAATAACCTCCTTTCGCTTCTCCTCGATTTTGAATATTACATAGCGGTGCGTCTTCTTCCTCTGAAGCTCAAGGAATGTCTCCTTGCAGTCCTCGGCAACACCCATGCCAGAGGACGCATTTGACTGAAACAAGTGCAGATTTTAAAGAAAACAAACAAACTTGTTCTAAAGAAGCTCTTCAGAATATGAGACATTTCACGAAAAAGAGATGCTGCTTAGAATCATAAGGTTGGTTTTGTGTTTCTGCAAGGGATGATTCAGTAAAGACTCAGGCTAATGTCCACCACATAATAAGCATCTAGAAACTCACGATACGAAGCAAGCTTGAGAGATTATTGTTAAATATAAAAATTGCTACCAACACTCCATTCCATTCTTGAATGTAGAAGTTTAATAAAGCCACATATGGGGGAGCAAAGTAATTTCGATTTTCCCGATCAAATCAATTCGTTTAACTGTACATACAAGAGATACATGAACTACTACACATATGTAGAACCATGTTATAGACACAAGAGATGAGGAAGATCAATAAACAGCAAAGCAGTGTCTTTGATGAATAGAGGGCTAAAATTGCGTTCAAATCTTAAACTACAGGGTAAACTTGCAGAGCCCGCATCATCAGGATTAAGTTACACCATCTAAATGTACATAAAACAAAGATCTAAATAAGATATATAGGTATATTACAGTAATTTGAAGAACATGCACCCAGTGATGAAGATCAGATCACAAATGAATTGGGCAAATTATTATTTTTTCTAAAAAATGATTTCTAAATTAAGAATACAGTCAAACAGCCAATACAACTAATCGATACTACCAAACACTTGCTCCTACACATAAATAACCCAAAAACCTACACAATTAAAACAAATTCAATTAACATCTTAAATCTCTACAAAAGAGAACAAAAGAACCTACAATTAAGATCCGTAATAATTAACACAAACACGAAAGATCAGAGAAATAGTAGCGAACAAAGATCAGAACCAACCCTAGACTTCGGAATCGGCCCTAGATGAGATGGTAATCAGAAAATAACCCTAAAAAACCCGAAATCCCACAAAAATCCAACTTTAACCAGAAAAATGACCAAAAAAGCCAAATCAAGCGAGAGATACTCGATCAAACCCTAAATCGCTTCGATCTGCGTCGAAAAACTTACAAACGATCGGAGAAAAGCCATGTGGATTAGTAGATCGGGAGCACCAGGGGATCTACGCGATCACGAGAGATGTAGAAGTGGTTGCAATAGAGAGCTCACACACCAATAAGAAAAAGTAGAGAGAGAGAGAGAGGAATAAAAGAAGTGGAGAGGAAAAAGGTTTTGGCCATTAATAAATGTATGTATACCAAAGAAAGCAGATTCCCTGTTTCGGTGGTGGGGAATTTTTAGATCAACTCCCCAATAATGTCAGAGAAATTGTTAGATGGATTTGGTCCACCACGTCATCCGTAAAAAAATATTTTTATTATATTTTTCTGTCAAAATTGCGGTATTTGATTGGCTGTATATTGCTGATATGGTGTGACTGCTACATAAAAGGCTTTTGCCTACTGTCTCCTCATCTTCTTTGGTTATGATCGAAAATATGAGTATCAAATATTGTTATGTGCAGTGAAAAATAATATAATGATACTGACTGTTACTAGCGCAAGTTGTGAAGGACTTGATGATTGATATTCGAGATCTTAAATTTGTAATATAATTGCTTCACACAAAAAGGTAAAAAGATACAAAAATTTTCTCCTTTATAGACCATTTTGAATCTACTATTTGACCTTTTGAAAAATTTGATTTTACTATCAAATCTTCCAATTTTATTTGTTTGTTTTGAGTAAATTAATGACACTTTGACTTCGATATTTAAGCTAATTTTTTTCACTTTAATGAATTTATAGTTGCGAGAATTATATTAAGTATATTAACTAAATCTATAAAGATAAATAATGTATTTAAATTTTGAAGTCAAAGTATCATTGATTGATTCAAATTAAATAAATTAAAATATTGAGTAATAAAATTAAAATATTGAAAGTCAGATACATTCTGCACATCCTTATCTAAAAAAATTAAAAACTATATTTATAACATTAGACTTTTCGAGTATTTTTATATTTTAGTAATTTAAACTTTTAAAGAAGTGCCCCACCTATGTATGTTTAAATTAGGAAAAAAAAAAAACTGGTCCACGGAAGATAGGGTGGACTAGGTGTAGGTGATGGTTTTTGATCGGACGGTGGTGTGTGATCCTCAGATCCGACGGCTGGTGATGAGACTCGTCCAAAGTTAGCTCTCTGTCGGAAGAAAAGTCTCTGTCGATGTTGCTGATGTCATATTTGAATAAAAAATACACAATATATTTCTCTTTATCTTATCATGATCATCATTGTTAGGCTAAAATACACTTCACTCTCTCAAATATATCACGTGTTACATTTAATCCTAAAATAAAATTAATACACACTTAATTTTTTAATAAACTTACTATTAGCACTTTACTTTTTTCGCTAGTTTGTCATTCTAATTCTGTCATATATTTATTTTTAATAATATTTATCTTAATTTTATAACCCTCTTGCATATTTTAAATTTATCAAGCTGATTGAGTGTATATATTTTTTAAAACTTTAAAAGTTAAGTATAATAAGTGATATATTGAGAGGATAATCAGCCTTTTAGTCTTATTATTATTTAGTATTTATTTGGTATAGTTGCTGTTTATAATTTTAGCTACATTCATATTACAAAAAATACTTTGCATATGAAATAATTTGAAGTACAAACTGCAATGAAAAGGTGAAAAACGATATTTTCTTTTTGAGAATGCAAAGATTTTCCACAAAAAAAAAAAGAAGAAAAAAGCAAAGATCTTAATTAGAAACTTTTAAACAAATCTTATTATGATTCAATGAGATTTAGGCTTCAGTGATAGTAATGCTATAGATTTAAGGACTAGAAAGTTAATAATAGTAACTCCTGTGCTACTATTAATAATATTTTAGCTCAACTTTTTATATAGGATTAATTGCATACAGGTTCCTGTAAATTTGAGGAATATAAGATATATTCCTGCAAAGTTTAACTTTATAAAAATATCCCTGCAAAAGTTCTACCGTCTGCAAAAATGTCCATATTGTTATACTCTGTTAAAAAAACTGAGTTAACCACAGTTAACATGCTTAACCATGATTAGTTAATAATGTGAAATGATGATTTTACCCTCATCCTCTTCCTCCTCTTCCTCTTTCTTGATCGGAACAACGCCGCCCACTCCCTCCTCCTCCTCCCTCCTCCGCCTCTGCCGCCGCCGCTTCCTCTCCGCCGGCCGATCCCACCTCCTCCTCTCCTCTCCCGATCCCAAGCCGAAACCCTCGAAGAAACCCTCGTCGTGTTCGTCCTCGTCGCGCGGGCGAGGCGATCCATACGTCGAGGGACGCCACCACGGGGGGAGGGGGGAAGCGGGGACACCGCCGCCGGCCGCCGCCACCGCCGGCCGCCGCCGCTGCCAGCACCTTCTTCTTCTTCTTCTTCTTTTGGAGGGACATATCTGTAAGAACAAAAATATCATTTCACTCATCTGCTGTTAAAATTTTAACAGAGTTCTAACAGAAACAAACCAGAGGGATATATCTGCATAACTTAGAATTTTTGCAGAAATATTTTTGTAAAGTTAAACTTTGCATGGATATATCTAATATTCACCAAATTTACAGGGACCTGTATGCAATTAACCCTTTTATATATATATATATAGAGAGAGAGAGAGATGGAATTCGAATCAGAAACCTAAGCACCGGTGACGTCCATTTGATATGTTATCTTAACGTGCTGGATTTGATTTAATGGACCATATATAGTACAGTCAGAATCTATTAGATACACCTAATGTGTTGGTTCCGTGTAAAGCTCAATCAATCAAAGCTCTCTAAAAGACAATTTTAATCCGGTATGCTATAAGTATCGGATACAATATTTAATGAAAAGTATTTTAAAATCAAAATTTAACTCTGATAACTATAATTTATAATATATAAGAAGCCTGTATATAAAAAATCATGTAAAAAAATCAACAATACAAAAAAGAATTATAATTTATGATTTTAATTTGTGGGTCTTTTAAATATTATTAAACACATCCCAATAAATTAGTTTCTAATTTTCAGATCTCTTTTGTATAGGATTTTAGAGTGCGGAGTATATATAAGATGTGCCCATACACCCGGTGCAGTTAATTATTTTCACAAGCTAGGCCGATTCTCCATAACGGGCCGGGCTTTAAAAATAAAGGCGTGACCCGGCCCGAACCCGATTTTTTTCTAACGATGATCAAACACTAGATGATCGGACGGTGGATACGGCACCTCCTTCGCCCCTATCGCTAAACCTCTTTTCCTCCATTATCGTTCCCCTAAACCCTAGACTCCGCTCGACTCCTTTCTCTTCTCCTCTCTCTCCTCCATCTTCGTCTCCTTCGCTTTGTAGATCACTACACCGCTCCATGGCGAAGAAGCTGGGGAAGAAGGCGAGGAAGTTCGCGAAGAAGAACCTCCAATCCGTGGTCAAGCGGAGGCGCCAACTCAAATCTACGTTCAAGAGGAGGGCTCCTCCTCGTAGAGGTCTCAATTTCATCTTTTAATGCTTTCACTTGATTGAGTTTGTTCTAGTGTTACCGAATCCAATGACGACCTAAATTTCATGTTTAGAGGAAACAATTCTAGTAGAAATTGATCTATAAAGTTGTTTTCGTTGTTTTTTAGCTTATTATATGTGATCATGTTGTTATTTGACAATGAAGGGAGGTTAATTAGCAATTTTTGCTGTTAAATATTAGAATAAGTGAAGCAAAATGTGATTTTTGTTTTTGTTGCAGTGGGTAAGGGGGATGGTTCTCAGGAAGATGAGAAGATGAAAGCGGAACAGAACATAGAAGAGTGAGAATTTTTTTCTCAGTTATTTTGTCGTTGTTGTAATGGATTTTTGCCATTGTTCACCTACTAATTTTTTAGTGGGGCATTATTTGCTTGCAACAATTACATTACTCTAGATAAATTATAGTAGCCTTGTTACTTGTACTTATGTTATGTTCATGCCAAATGCGGACGAGAGTATGAGACATCTTTTCACACGTTGCAATTTTTCCTTTCATTTGGAAAATGCAATTTATCTATTGTATTTATTTTTCCTGCTGTGCCACAAACTATAGAGAGCCTTGAAAATATCTTACGAGGCATCATTTTTACATATTGCAATAGAACACTTTTTCATGTCCTGAAGTATGAGATTAACTTGTGTATTGTCAAACTCAGGAGTTGTTATTGCTACTGATTCTACCAACAAATTCCTCCACCTTTCTCCAAGCTTAATTAATTTGCATTTACATATTTTCCTTGTGTTTGGATATTATATTATAGTATTGGAATGAATAGTTTGTTTTTTCTTCCTTAGCCTGACTAAACTTCAATTTTATCTTCTGTAGAAATGCTGAAGCTGTATCTTTAGGTGGATCTGCATCTGTTGACTATCTTGAGAATTTGTTTGCTGGAGATGATGAAGATTTGGATGAAGATGTCTCAGAAAGTGATGGCTATCTATCAGAGGTACTCTTTGCTAGCCCTCTTTTACTATCCGATGAATATATCATCTAAATCTTGTTGCACCTATTTGTTTCAGAAACTTTGTTGTACAATTTGCTGAAACAAACTTCTCCATATTCTCTTCCCATAGCTTTTAGTCTATCATTGATGTCGTTTTTAAGTTACCAATTGTCTTTCATGTCTCTTTGGATGCAAATTTGTGAATATCACTGGAATCAAGATCTTCCTGAACCTGTTCCTTTTCAGGGAAATTGACTATCATGATTTATAATGCTCTTTAGAGTGAAACAAGTAATCCTGATCATCTAGGCTCTGGTATTTTGCTATCGTTATCCTTGTGAATTTCTAATGTCGTTGACTGTAATTCAAAGTACAGGTAGAGTTCGTTGTCATCACCAACTTCTAATATTTTTGTGTCACACGTGACATGTGTTATCTAGCCGTATATCTAAATAGTACAAATCAAATGATATCCATAAAAAAGTTTCATCATTAGATGTTCTACATTGAGAATTGACGCATTAAAACTGACTTCTAAGCCATGAACAACATGTAAAAATATGCTCGTCTCTTCAGAAGGGCATCTGCTAATGATGCATATGATGAAGTTCTGTTTATTCTTTCTTAGTTGTTAATCTTTCGGCTAATATGCAGGATCCTGACTGCCCTTATATCTCTGAGAGCGAGAGAGAGAATGATTCTTCCGGTAAGCACATACTTTTGCCTGCTTACTTTCAGAGTACTATTTTACTTTTGACTGATATTACTTTGTTAAAACGTGCACAGAGGAGAGTGGTCAGAAAGATTTAACAAGAAAAAACAAGGAAATTGGCTTGGAGCTTGCGGAACAAAAGAAAAAGTTGGACAGTTTGCTAGAAAAGGTGACGAATTTGTATGGAAAAGAAGAATTGGTTGTCATAGGCTAGATTACTTGTAATATGTTGCATGAGCTAAGAATAAATTTCAATGAGATCTTTTGACAATTTGTTGCGTTTTTACTCTTTTGGCATTTTATAGGAACCGGACTTCTCAAGCTTTTTGGAAAAATGCCGACATGACATGGAAATTTCCCGGAGTGAGGAACTTGTAAGAATCATTTCTTAACATTTAGTAACGCTAAAAAGCACATACACTATATTTCTCAATTTAATGGCAGGAACAGCCTTTTTCGGAAGTTTGAAAAAAAAAAACTACAAAATGATCATTGTTTGTTTTGTCCCTTTCTTTGACAAGAAAAGAAAGAATATAAGCTGAAAGTAGATAAGCAACGAAAATACATAGAACCCCACCTCCCCCCCCCCCCCCCCCCCCCCCCCCCCCCCCCCCCCCCCCCCCCAACACGAAAGTGTACCCTTGTTATTTACTGTTCATTCAATATGTTAGCTGGAGATTTTAGCCCGGTAAGCTGACCTGTTCCAGTTCTGTACTGGTGCATGATTGGCTCCAACGTAAAGGAATATTTTATACTTCCTAGTCTTGAGTTTGTGAGGTGCTGAAGTGCTTTACTGGCACGGCCCAGAATTTCTGGGATTAAGCCTTTGCTTTACAAATCATAGCTCGAAATAGTAAAGCTTCACTACTCTGCTGGGCAAGGATTCCGTGAAGATATGAATGGCAACTTGATATTTGCTGGAAAATTTATTATTAGTATTGGACCAAGCATTGGCTGCGCGTTGTTTAAGTTGAGTCAGTCTCTGAATTGAACCTTAGACGCGCTTTTTGCGTGTAGCTGCTTTGTGGGACTAGACTCATTACAACACTCAGTAGATTGAAAAATGAAACTGGAAGTTATTTCTGGAAACAAAAGGAATCAACAAGCTTACTAATTAAATAAAGTATATCATGTTTTCTTGTTTCACCTTTTGGTTAAAATTTTCTATTATTATTCTTCATTGAGTCACAATACACATCTGCCTTGGTTGAGTAATTTAAGCTGTATTTTTTTCTATGGTTTTTTGTTCCTTATTTGCGCTTTCCTTTATATTATTACTATATTTGCCATCTCTCAGAATAATCTTTGCTTTATAGTATTCAGATGAAGAAGATGATACAAGTTTTCCAGATGGAGTAGGAGACACTGATAATAAGGTCCTCACAAGCCCTACCATAGATGTTTGGTGTTGGTTAGTTAAGGAAGAGCCAAACGGGCCAGCACTTCGTAATCTACTTAGCGGGTTTCAATTTGCATGTCGTTATGGCATTGACTCTGATGAAGTTATGGCTGGAAGAATTCAAAGTAGAGAAGTGTTCTCTAAGATACTGATGTTTCTTCTTTGTGAGGCAGATGGCATTTTCCGCAGAATGTTGGGAATTTCAGATTCTGAGAGCAAAGTAAATCTTCTAAAAGTGAAAAATAAACCAGAGTGGAAGACTGCAAGTCCGCTAATGAAGTCTTACTTAAGAAGTTCATTGTATCTTCTAAATCAAGTAACTGACAACCCGATACTTATTTTTGTCTTATCTCAACTGAGGGCTTCGGTTGTGTTCTTCTCTGCTTTCCCATCATTAGCAAGGAGGCTCATCAAGGTGCTCTAAATATTATCTTGTTAAAGATCCTATACTTCATCTTGAAATCAGTTGCTTTTCAATTTTGGCACCTGAGGGAATCATTCATCAGGTTGCCAAATTCACTTAAGATCATCTTTTGGTAATTGTAGAAACTATGGTTCATTTGTTGTGCATATTTTCATCAATTTTGGTCTTCCTGTCAAGTTATTCCTAATAAAACCACTAACAACGATTCTAAATGTTGTTATTTCTGACAATATTAGAGTATGGTCAACGGCATTGTATTACTATTTACATTACATTTTTTCTAATATGGTTCTCTTTTGGAATCAAAAGAAAAAGAAATATTGTCATACTCTGTCACGATCAATAGCTCTTCCTGTACTTCTGCATAATTGCATGTGCAGTTATGTTCTAGTGAAATTTCAAATTGTTGAAAACAAAAACTATTGAATCAAAAGACCACTCACGGTGTATTTCTCTTTTAGTTTACTAGAGTCTGGTACTTCAATCTGCTCGCATATTGGAAGAGAGTATGGAGTCTAATGACCTATAAGTAATGAGAACATGTTGTATCAATCATCATTCACTCTATTATAAGTTGCATATTCTTGTTAGTATAATATGTTGCTGGTATCGAATCTAATTTCACGTCTTAGTGCAGATCTCAGTTCATCTGTGGGCCACTGGTGATCAGAGTCTCTCTTCTTCCTCTTTTCTTGTCATACATGATATTGCCTCCCTGTCACCATCTGACTATCTTGATATTTGCTTGACAAGAACATACAAGTCTTTTATTTCATCTTCCAAGTTTGTAGATGATACAAACTTGAAGCACGTAGAATTTCTTATCAACTCGCTAGTTGAACTGTATTCCCTGGACATTGAGAAATCATATGAAAGGGCACTTGCTTCTTTGCAGCAGCTTGCTAGTATATTGAGACAGGCTTACAAAACGAAGAAAAAGGTAAGTAATTCAACTTTTGTTTTTAATTTTTGCAGCACCAAGTAGTTGCTTTATATCTAATTTTCTTGCAAACCTTGACTGCTATAAATGTTGAATAATAAGAACTGCATTATTATTTGTAATATGCCAAATCGACAACTTAGGTTTACTTGTGTCATGTCTGCTAATTGTGAGAGATGATTTTTCACGTAATGCCAACAGCAATTAAAGATACTTCTGTTGATTGACTTCCTAGTAGAAATTGAGGGATTAGTTGGTAATTCTTATTTTTTAGTTTACTCCTTTTACTCCTTTTCGCTTTACTGCCGTCTCTTTGTAAAACGTTGTAGCAGGTTTTATCCTGCCTGTTGGGTTAAATGGCAATTTCATTATCCCAAAAATATTATATTCCAATATATTAGAATATTTCTCTTTGGCCTTGTGGTTATGTGGCTGGTTTCATATCTTTCATGTAATGGTTAATCAATAATAATTCTTAAACAGGATTACATTCACCTCTGTATACGCTGATAAGATTTGGGTTCGATTTAAATGTCTCCACCTGCCTACGGGCTATGTTTGTTGTCAATGCATTTGCTATGAATTGGAATGTCAGTGATGTCGGTACAAGTTTAAATGATGTACATTGTGACCTTATCTTTCTTTTTTGATGCAGGAAGAACTAAAGAAGATACACAACTGGCAGTACATTAACTGCCTTAAACTGTGGGTTAAGTTTATCACTTGCAACTTCAGGGATAATGATTTCCAGCAATTATTATTCTCTCTTATCCAAGTCATAACTGGAGTGGCTCACTTATTTCATGGCCCACGTTACTTACCTTTGAGACTTAAATGCGTGCAAATGCTCAATGAGCTCTCTCTTTCTTGTGGAGTTTTCATTCCTACTGCATCGTTGCTGTTCGACTCCTTAGATTATCGAGAACTCAGCAGTACGAATGAAGCAAGTGGAATAAGGATGAACTTTCCATCTTTGTTGAAGGTTAGCGGACATCTACTGTTTTCCTCGACATTCATTCATGTCTTCATCATTTTATTTTCTTTCAATTTCACCTCATTTCTGTTTACTTTCTGGTACCGTTGATCATTAGGTAGACCATTTTCCTATGTATCTGCTTGGTGATCAATTGGGACAATTTTTAGATTTTTTGGAATGATATCTTAATTTTATATTGTGCACACAGGTGCCAAATCAGTTGTTAAAATCTCAAGAATTCCAAACGGAGTGCATTCTTTCAGTAGTTGAGCTTCTATCCGCACATTTTGGCCAGTGGAGTTATCATATTTCTTTTCCTGAACTCGCTACTATTCCACTCATTCTCTTAAAAAGATTCTATGCGAAAACAAGCATTGAAGGTCTCCGTCGTCCTGTTAAGCGGTTGATAGACCAGGTAAGGGCAAAGGGCTATAAACTTTCATTCCATTAGTTACAAGCGATTTTGTCACACATATAGAAATTATAACTTAGAAAGATTGCTTTGAGAAAAATAACACGTACCTCCTATTTGTCTGAATTTGCAACTTTTATCTTCTTTTCTCCTAATTGGACTTAATATTCCTTTGTTGACTGAAGTAGCTTGGGAACTCCTTCCGATGAATAAAATGCATTAGGTATATCAGTCAGCGTATGTGGATCCATAACAACATAGTTTGGTATGAAAATTATTTTTTTTTAAAAAAAACCCAGAAAAGCAGGTCAAAATTTTCAAAAATGAAAAAAATGTTTTTAAATTCAATTTCTTTTCTTGTATTCTAATTCCTTATCTGCAGGTTGAGCAGAACAGAGATTTTATTCAGAGAAAGCGAGACGAAGTCTCTTTCTCTCCAAATGATCAACAATCTGTAGAGAGTTTTCTACAGGTCTTTATCATTTTTCTTTTTCACTTTATTCTTATTATCTCCAAATACTACCTAACATTCCCTTTTCTCTTTTTGCGATGCCCTTCTCTACAGTTGGAGAAAAGTGGTTCAAATGCCTCGTTCACCCAGTACTACGCAAGTATTTTACAGAGTTCGCGTACTCGGCATACGGTTGAATTGAAGTAACAAAATTTGTGGTAAATACGTTGCTCAATTGGCAATTTAGCTGGAGATATAAACTATTTTACCTAAACGAAATGGTGATTAGAAGTGTTCATGACAACTTAATCTTGGAAATGGTGATTATAAGTGCCATGTTAGATCGAATTTTGCATTGTCAAATGTGAAATATTTAAGGACAAAAATAATTTTTTTAATATTATTGCATCCTTTTAGCCCATCACCCTTGCGATATTATTTCCTGATTCTCATCACCCCTTTTACCCTTCCAGGGTGGCTGCTGTATAATTTCTCAACCTCCTGTTCCAAGTAACAGAAAGTAAGGGTTTTGGCGCACCTTTCTGAGTGATTGGATCGCAGTCGATTCAGCTTCTTCGAGGACAAGGCTTCTAGTGATCCGCAGATCTCATGATGCGTATGCGGATGATCTCATACAAGGCCGAGTATAAAGCTGTTGCAATTTGATTCATATTTGATCGATATTTTTTCTAACTTTGTGCTTTAGTAGACCTTTGTAGTCAACAAAAATTTTGCTATGTGAGAAGTTTTGCTGCTATAAGATTATGATGACATGAAAAGGGAGGAGTAAATGTCAAAAGAGAGAGTCATTACTATAAAGTTTGTATTATAACTGGTAAGCATCGCAAAAGATTCATCGATATAGGTGGATAAAATTTTCCCCCTCGAATTGCATAGAAACCATTTGCGATATCGTGTGACGAACTTGGTATGTTTGCGGTGATTGATTTTTGATTTTACGTTAACATTTTGTAAGGTGACTTGTCTGAATTTCAATAGCTAAACTTATACATTTCTGACTCATCAGTTATATTTTAAAATTTTAAAAATTTAGAGAAAGAGTATGGTAACTTAATAATTGTAAGCAATTCACCGTAAAATCCTTTGGAAAATTCCTTCAGATGATAAAAACATGAAACAAGAAAAGCCCTGGATGGTGATTCTTTTTTTTCTTTTTTCTTTTTTCTTTTTTAATCTCTATGAAAAACATGAGAATGCGACATCTCACAGTAGATATATACAAACCTCTCAAAATGTCCAAAACATCTTAAAAATGTCAAAAACCTCTTACTTTCTTACCAACTTGGTACATCAAGGTTAGGAGAGATCAAAGGAGGGAAGTAGGAGAGCAATTAGATTGATCACTATGCAAAAGTATTCGACGTCGCAAGGAATCCGAAGGACCCCTTGCTGATCATATCCGAACTCCATCACTGTGAGCTCCAGTAACGCGATGAAGTATGGGTGGTGAAGCTCCGAGCTCCAGCAACACGATGGAGTATGGGTAGTGAAGCTATGTCGTGCGCACGAGAATCCTCTCTCTGTTGATACTTATACAAGTTCGATGTGAACTATACGTGCATCTATGAGATGAGATAGAGGACAAACCACATTGTGACGCCCAATTTGTACAGATACATCAGGTGCAAATAGAGGACAAATGAGTACGTGAACTTTCGAAGTTCGGATGTAAAACTTGAGTAGTTAGGCATAACATATAAGTTGTTTATCTAAACATTATCTAAAACTAAATAAAAGAGATCTCTCTCTTTATTACAGCTCAAAATTGAGGCTTGATTAGATTATTTAATTAATTTATTTGGTCCTACTCAACTAAATATAAACCACTATGATCATCCACCTATAAATTTATACTTGAATTTAATGGTTATTCTAATTTTTGGAATCTATTTAAGAGGGAAGTAAAGCACAGATTAAAACTAATACAATTTCTTTTTAAGAGGATAACTGAGAAAGAAACTATAAGTTTCTTTCCTCTTTTTTTTTTTTTTTCCTTCCAAATTTGAACGTTACTCAACGGTCACATTGCTTGGTCCAGCTAGGGGAAAAGTGTGTCTAAGATCCTTTTGCTCAATCTTTTACTACACTATATACTATATAAACCTGTAGTACATAAAAGATTCTTCTGGAAATTGAAAGAAATGTCCACCACTTTATACTCAAATCCTTAAAATCTTCAACAGCAAATCCCTTCTTTAATCTCCACTCCTCTCCCAACTAAATCCAGAAAAAAAGAAGCAGCAGCAGCTACTTATCTTGTGATCTAAGTTTCTGATTCCTATCTGTCATTAATTCCTTCTGTTTCTCAGAATCCTCTTTTCTATATCTATTCTTTTCTTCTTTTTTCTCATTATAAATCCATCTTCTTCATTCCTCAACTAGGCTACAGTTTCTGAGCATAAATTAGTGGATAGTTATGGGTTTGGTTATAGTCATCTCCCTCCCTCTGATCCTCTTCGCGATCTTGCTCGGCTTTGGGTGCTACTTCCTCGGTCGGGCGAAGGGCCGGGCGGAGGCGCGCGCCGGGTTGGCCTCGCAGGTTTACGGCGCGCCCGTGCCCCCGCCGGGTGTTCTAGCCTCGTCGCCGCCGCCCCCGACGAGCCATGTGAACAAGGAAGGGCCTGAGAGTGTTTAAGAAGAAGCTTCAGTTCTTTGTGTAGATGCAATTGTACTTTGAATTTGGGTAGTTTTGTTGTATGTTTGGAATGTATGATTGGGGTGATCATGTAAACTTAATTTGTTTGTTACTTATTTGTTCTTATATAGAGAATAAAATGGTTTTGTTGTTTGTACCAAAGTTTAATTGCTTTTAGTTTCTTTGATTCTTTATTTTCTTAAAATTGCTAACATAACTTGCAATGGATGTTTCCTTCACCTGCAATCCAAGAATGATGGCAACTCATATCCAGCTGTGAGCACTGCACATGATGTTCTCTTTCTGGGCTTTCTTTATTTAGGCTTGAGTTTCCGAAAAGTGCTTTCTGAATAGAGTTATTCAAAACAATCAGGAACTTCAGCAAAAGGCTAATTTTAACTTTTCGTCGCAGCAAAAGCTTTTACATGTGCTTTGAATACGTGTAACTGCTTTTCGGAATGGAGAAGATTTCAAATTAAACAGGCGCTAACCCCTCTAGAGATTTAGAATAAATAGATATATCAACTCGAGAAATGCAGTACTCAAATAAGTTGTCTCACACACTCGCGCATCCGCGAGAAACCATAAAAGGGAGCAACAAATCATCAGTGTAGCGAGTTTGTGTGCAAGAATTTATGATTTAAACAACAATGTTAGTTTCTAATTCAAGTTCTCTCTAATTTTTCCTTTACATATGAACAACTTCTTCATAAAACAAGAGGCGATTATTTTTTTCCCTAAAGAAAAAAGAAATTTTTTTGTAACAGATGTTTCATATAAGAATAATAACATCTAATCAAGCATCTTCTTATCATCTTGTTGTTGGTTAGACTTCATCATTGATAAAAAAAATATAAATTTCATGGACTATAAAAAGTGTATACTTTTTCTCGAACAAAAGGAGAAAAAGAGAAAAAGGAGATAAATGAGTCAGTCAATGAGAGAAATTTACTGGTAATTATAACCAATCTTATTACAAGATCTCCATTAAAGTGATCCCAAAAAAAGAAAAAATTATAAACTGAAACACAAACAAAATAGCAGAACAGAACATTCTGCAATTCTCCCATCAGAACAACTCCACAACACAAAGGAAAAAAAAAAAAAAAAAAAGAACCCGAAATTCATATCTGAATCAAGATCCTTCCTTTATACCCAAAAAGAGAAAAGAGAAACCCTAGCTACAAAGCACGAACCTTGTGAGGCCCACCGCCCCGCACGCGGCCGCGAAGAGCGCCATGATCCCCAAATCCCTCCCCGACCACCTCCTCACCGCCGCCCCCGCCTTCGCCTCGACGCGCAGGCTCTTCGCCCGCCGCAGCGCGTCGACCTCCTTCAGCAGGTCGAACTCCGCGCCCTTCTTGCGGAGCTCCCCCACGCACTTCCCCAGCAGCAAAGCGTCCTCCTTTTCCCTCTCGAGCATTCTCTCGAGCACCTTCTCGGTGTCGCTCTTGTACCGCACGGCCCAGATGAGGCCCAGCGAGGAGAGGAGGGAGAGGAGGCAGGGGATCCACGATCGGCGGCACGCGCGGGCTGAGGCGTCGGAGGAGGAGGCGTCGGAGGAGGAGAAGGAGAAGAGGAGGAGGAGGGCGGTGGAGTGGAACACGAAGAAGGCGCAGCAGAGGCCGGTGGTCTCCCTACGGGCGGCGTCGAGGCGTGCTTCTCTGAGGGCGACGCGGCGGAGGAGGAGCTCCTCCTCCTTGAGCCACTGCTTTAGAAGTAGCTTGTGGGTCGCGCTCTCCGCGATTTGCCGCAGCGGGTGCGGCGGCGGCTTCGATTCCGTCGATGGCTCGCTCGTCATCTTGGTCTAGAGAGAGAGAGAGAGAGAGAGAGAGAGAGAGAGAGATGGTAAGGAGAAAATGGGGGAGGAGAAGAGGTGTTATAGAAGAGAGAGAGAGAGAGAGAGAGAGAGAAGAAGGGGAATGGAATGGCGTTAACGGTCGAATTTTGGTTCTTGAATGGGGGGGTTTTGTAACGGTCGAATTGGGAGGGGATTTTTAAAGGGGGATGTGGAAATGGGCCCTGGAGTTGTAGAAAATAACGGAGAGTGCCACTGTTCCTCAACGGTCGAGTTCTCAGGTTAATGAGTGGTAAAAAAGTAATGGAGAACTTGGAACTGCATAAATTGCAGTTATTGATTTTGTTTTAATATTTTAAAAAAAATTATTTTAAGTTTCGTCAAATAGCAAAATTTGTCCAATGCCTTATTTATTAGAAGCTTACGCACCGCAGTTATCCATTATTGTTTTGGATTAGTTTACGGATTATATAAACAAATTATGGTCGTGACATTTGTTTGGTGGTGAAGTTGTTTGTGGACTGACCATCATAGTGTCGTCGCCCTGTTCAACTTCATAATTTATATCGAATGTGATGTGATCATCGTTTAAACTCAATTCGAAACCTAAGTAGAAAAACATTCTTATAGTTTGTTTGGCTTAGCCAGAGCTTCTTCTGTTAGAAATACGATCCAAATCGTAAAAAGAATTATTAGTGCCACACTCTACAATATTCTCACAAGCAAATCATGAACCAAACCGATGTAATTCGTGCTCATAGAACGGTAACTCTAATAATCAAAGATAACATATCGGAAACTGTCGCATCAAATCAAGTAAATAATCATAGAAAAAAAAGAAGAAGAAGATATTCTAGAAGAACTGCAACTTCAGGTTACATTCACTGACAACATATAAAAAAACCAGAAATTACATTCAAAATGTGCTTCAAATTGATCAAAGAGATTAAAAACTATAATAATCATTTGGCGTGATGCAGTACAAATACAGATACAGTTCTTAAATACAACATAACAGAGCCCTCCTCCACATGTAGCAGCAGCATATCAGCAGCTACAACTGCAGAAACAAAACAAATGAATCAAATTTCAAATAGCGAAATCACAATGACTTTGCTGCTATGGTAGGCAATAGTTGTTGCTTACTGTTAAATTATATAAAACAACCGTCATTCTCTAAAAGCTTAAACTTGTAGAGATAGAAACCTGACATGACTCAAACTCAAAATCTTCTACTCTGATACTATATTAAATTATATAAAATAATCGTTATTCTTTAAAAAGCTAATGCTTGTAAAGATAGAAGTCTGACATGACTCGAACTCAGAATTTTCTATTTCGATATCATATTAAATTATATGAAATAACCGTCATTTTCTAAAAAATTAAGCTTGTAGAAATAAAAACATGGTATGACTCAAACTCAGAATCTTCTGCTCTGCTACCATAGTAAATTATATAAAACAATCGTCATTCTCTAAGAGCTTAAGCTTGTAGAGATAGGAGTCTGACATGACTCGAACTCAGAATCTTCCGCTCTGATATCATATTAAATTATATAAAATAATCGTTATTCTTTAATAAAAGCTTAAGCTTGTAGAGATAGGAGGAGTTTTGACATGATTCGAACTCAGGATCTTTTGCTCTGATACTATAGCGGGTAGAGAACGACGGTGTTTAAATATTTTCGACATTGAGCACTTACTTGGGAGGCGTGGCTCAGTAGGTGGCGACGTCGGCGTCGTCGACGACGAGGTCGCCGTTGACGTACTCGCGGTAGGCGGCGACGGGCCAGATGAAGCCGCGCCAGAGGAGGCGGGTGGCGAGGGGGACGTCGATGATGATCTCCTTCTGCGTGGGCTTCTTCTCGTCGCGGATGGCGATGAGGTAGCTGCGGCCGACCCAGCCGATCCAGCCGGCGATGTAGAGGAAGAGCAGCCCGGGGGTGACGAACTCGCCCCAGTGCCGCTGGTCGCCGTTCACGATCAGGTGGGGGAGGCCGTCGGCGCCGCAGAGCAGCCCGAACTTGCCGTAGTTCTCGAAGCGGCGCTTCGTCTTCTCCATCGTGGCCTTGATGGCCAGCGCCGGGGCGGAGTCGGGGGCGTACTTCTTGAGCGAGGCCTCGAGCTTCTTCAGGGACTGCTTCTCGCGCTTGGCGAAGGCTTTGGACTCCTTGCAGGGGGTGAGCCCGGAGATGTCGGCGGCGGCGGGGGGAGGGGAGAGGGCGGCGGGCGAGAGGAGGATCGAGGAGAGCGCGACGGCGGCGGAGAAGTTCTTGATCGAGGCAGAGATTGAGTTTGGGATGGTCGCCGAAGAATTGCTTTGGTTTTGGTTTTGGTGTTGATCCTGAGAGGACGAGGAGGATGAGCAGGAGACGAGGAAGAGGCGTTTGGTGGTGGTGGAGGGGGAATTGGAGGGGAAGAGTGATTTGGAGAGTGTGGGCATGGAGCTGAGAGTGGCCATTGTTGTGTCTCTTCTTTTTTCTCACTCTTCTTCTTCTTCTTCTAAGGGGGGAGTGTTTTGGGGGAGAGGAAGGGATAAGAGGATTTGGGTGGGGAGGGGAGGGATAAGGTGGTGGAGGGGATGTGTGAGTTGGAGAGTGGGGATTGGTTGGGGGGTATGGGTGCTTGTGGCTAGAGAGAGGTTGACTAGATTTTCTTGGGAATCTCTCTGGATGTGGGTGGGCCCCTCAGTTGATCTTCTTCTGTGTATGGTTTTTCTCTTCTTTTTTTTGGGGGGGGTACAAGAAAGAAATGGCAAATGTTTGTCAGTGATTAGATGCAGAAAGCCTAAGGTTTGCAGAAAAATTCTTCACCATTATTAACACAAGAAGCTGACAGCATTGCTTATTTGCCAAACAATCCATGGGTTTTATTATTGACCCTTAGTTATATAGTCTTCCTACTTGATTCTGATAAGTAGGTAGTTATTGAAGAAGTCTGTACTGTCTTTCACAAAAATGATAACAAACTGCATACACACTTACAAAGATAAGCAAATAGAACAGAAAACTGACAACAAACATATGAACACAAAAAGGCTCATACTGCAGTTAAAGCATCTGTTTGGTTAAACATCAACAAATGGTGATAATTTGACCTATGCCGCTTTTTTTCTACAACCCTACATTGTTTCATTCGGCCTGTGTGGTATCAGAAACTTCTGTATGGTATCCTCAAACTGCACAGTTTTCTCTGTTAACTGCATTTTTTTTTTTTTTTTACTTGAGAGCAGGAATTTAAGCACCACCTCATTCATTCATAAGGTCTTGGTGCTGCTGGTGCACATATTGCGTGATCAATGGCTTAATATGGCGGCTGATTTTGACGAAAGATATTGCTGCCAAATATCACCGTGATGCGATCCTTGATCCTGGTGGTCGTCTTCGGAGCAAACTCTTGTCGGCCCATCAAAACGGAGTGCTTTGATTTCGTTAGTTTCATTAGCTTCCAATGAAGAGCTGATTTTCCAAGTAGAGGGAAGCTTGAAATATTTGTCATAGAAAGCTAGAGCAGCTGCTAGCTTTATAGGGTTGCCCCTGCAATTACATAGTGAATATTAGTTTAGTTTGTAGATTAATGTTTGATGTAGGCAAAATTGTACTGACACGCCCAACTATAGGATTTTTCAGGAAACAGATCCTCGACAATTTGCACATCCCAAACTATTGTGTTGTTGTTTGATTTAAGAGAAGTTCCATCAGGTAAACTAACAGTTTCCTCAAACAAAGCGATTATCTATGAAGTAAGTGTATCCTAATATTCCGTAAAAAATGTTACAAAGACTGCTAGAAACTGATGGAATTTCTACTTAAAATCAAGCATCACAATAGTTGTGCTTAAGAACTAGAAAACAAGGACCAATTCCCAAATGGGCTATAGTTAGCCGGATCTTCATCCACTTACGCATGAACCGTTTGAAAGTAATCATCTATGTATATTAGTCTCAAAAATTAGCTACATACATATATATATAGAAATGTTATATGGTAAATATGGCACACCTTTCACTTCCTGTATCAAGAACTTTGTTCCACCACACAATGGACTCGAGTAGAGTGTTCTCTAACTTACGAGGTTCCACTAAGAGCACATTGAAATCAGGTAAGCAAGCATTTTTATCATAAGGTTTGTCGGATATCCAACTTTTGGCAGCAGTTCTCTGTATAGCATTTAAAACCTCGATATCGACGTAATCACCCAACCTCTTGCTGCAGTCTTCGGCAGCTCCAATAGCATAAGGGGACAAATCAAAACTAAAAAGATCTTCAATATTTCCCTGCACAGAAAAAATTTGAGTCCTGAATATTACCATTGTAGTATGTGTATAGAAAATAATGAAATTTTCAACATGACAGAAAGAAAGGGAAGGTATGCCGAGGACGATCCTTATCAAATTTCACAACTGAAATGGAAACTCAATCTTATTTCGAATATCGTAGTTGAGTTATAATTTGTGTAACAAATCTATGCTCTTTAAAGCACATTTTGACATGTTTATATTAGATTTAAAGAGGTTTTGTAAATCTAGCCAACTTTAGAAGAGGAATGCTTATGTAGGAAGTGTTTGGTTTCAGACGTACTTCGTTAAGACTTATGGTTTAAATAGGAGGATTTTTTTTGGATGCCATTTTAGAAAGCTCTCTAATAATCATTTATCTCAGTTGCAGAGCAAAATATTACGGAATAACATATGGAATGCAATTAATTTACTATGACAACATAAGCATTTGCAAGCATAAAAAGGTATAGATAGGAGTGTCAATAGATCTCATGAATGGTTCAACATGAACATAAAGTAACAAATGCACAATTGTATGCTACATTATACAGTCTCTCCTACGCCATATTATGCATACTCGTGAAAGTTTGCCCGGTGATTGCCACGTGTAGTGATAATTAAACAATCTGGGTAATCTTATATGAAGCATGGATAGTTTTCAGCCTGATTATCAAGATTGCAACCAAAGGTGATAAAAGTACTTCTCAATGATGATAGTTTTCTTTAAGAATTCATAATAGTCAATTCACCAACAAATCGAACTACGAAGATGGTAAACTCTTGATCAACTACCTTTATGATGGTGTCTGGTAAGACATATACATATTTGTTCAAAGGTAAATGCTGGGTTGGAATGAAAAATGGTGCCAATTCATGACGGTATTTCCAAAGAATTTCCACTTCTGGAGTAGCAATGTTTAATTTCTCCTTCACGTCCTTTTGACTGCAGAAACATCAAGCGAGAGTACAAAACAAAGTTTTAACAGAAAAGCAGTTCAATAACTCTGTACTTACCCAATTATACCAAGGTTTGAGGAAGGCAGGACTACTTTTAGCTTATAGAAGGACAGTTTCTCGTCTTCATGTTCAGGTATGAAGAAATGGAAAAATACATCCTCCGGATATCTGAGACACAAAACGGAAAACAAAATAGCATGCATAAGTTTACTTCAGTCTCCAATTCACTAAAATATTATGCAACATTCAAAAGCATGTGGTGCATCATACATTCATATCATTAGATATGAAAAATAGGACCTTGAGCTGGACAAAGTTGAGTTGGCAAGGACTGCAAGCGCTGGCAAATCCAAACAGTCTGTCCAAGAGCATAGATGTATCCCTGGGACTTCTGCCTCCTTCTTTACTTGCATATTAAGTTGCTCCTCCTCGAAGCTTCTTTTATTTGTGGACTGGAAATAACAAAAGTTGCATCAAATTGAAGAAGAGTAATTTTCACGCAACAACAACAACCTTATGCATTTGAACAATTTATTACTTAATTAACACTAGACATCTGGAATTTCAACATGGTAGTAGTATTTCTCTCCGTTAAAGAAGGCAAAATTAAATGAAGAGCTGAACTCTAATATGTCTTATGAGCAGAAATTTAGGAGTAATGAGGTAACAACTAGTACTAACAGACATAAATATCTATTGTGGAACATTAAGGCCCTATTTGGATGTTGGAATAAATTATCCAGTGATATCCTATTTAGTATGAGGTTTCTTATTGTGATTAGAAGCTGAGAGTGTGGTCAAATGTCTAGAAAGGAATAGCATATTCGGCCTTCAAGTCATTTTTTCGAAATAATTTAAATCATCTCATAGGTAAAATATACTATCCTAGCACATCATGGATGCCAAGTCCTTTCAATAAGCGAAAATTAAACTCTTCCCTTCCAATTACACAAGAAAATCTTCACATCGAATAAGTTATCATCAGATTACTTATTCTGACATCCAAACACGCCCTAAAAAATATCAAGAAACTTCATGCCTAATAGTCTGTTGCACTAAGAAACCATGGGTTTTGTACCTTGCTACTGTTTCAGTTTCTTAGTGCTTTATGCAATTCATAATTTTAATCTGATAAAGAAACCAAAAAAAGTCCAAGCAAATCTAATTCAACGGTCCTCATGATTTACAATAAATCCCTATCTTGGTCCATTAAGAACAAATGCTATCTAGTATAAGCTTTCTAGGCCAATTATCGTGAGCATTCTTATACCAGCCATACATAAATCGAAAGCAGCAGCATTTTCTTTCTTCAGCCATTTATATTGCTAAAGAATTTAACCTGATTACGCTCCCACATCTACTCTCTATTTGGGTACTCTTACGCCAAAAGGATTGCACAAATCTGTTAATATAACCAATAAACTAAAAGATTTACTCTTGGATCAGCATATAATGACTGTTTAGGGTTGATGACATGACAAGTGAATATGGTTGGCTACTAAAAACAATATGTTTATTGTTGACAACTTAGTTTTCATTTGTATGATTTACAACGCCTCTTAAATAAGTTAAAACACCCTACTTGACATCAATAAAAACAATGGCAGGACTTCTTCTGCCGAAAAGATAATGACGAAAGAGAAAAAAACAAAGGCATTGGGATTATCTAACAACCATGCAATTTCTTTTATATACGCTTTTTTAAAGCTTCCTATGGGCATTATCTGCACAAGCATTCAAACAAAGTAGCTTAAAAAATAATATTGCAATCCACCACATTTAATAGCAAGAAACCACCAGGGAAGCTCGCAACAGAAACTAAAACACATGAAGATGATAAATTTGAAGCTGAATTAAATTTACTTCTTCATAGCTACTAATCAAAGCATCAGATGACCACATATTAATTTTCTGTGAAGTTTTTGTTTGTGAAAAAGTATAAAGCAAAGTATTTCAAGGGGGTAAAAAAAAACTTTTTCTCGCAATTTCACTTTAATTCTCAAACTTTAAAGTTCAACATTTAACACTCTAAACTCTTAAAACCATTTCGCCAATTACTATAGGAGGAAGAACGATTGACTATACGTGGTGCATCTCTACATTCATGCACCACACAACGTTATCATCTATTGAATTGCAACTTTTTCTATAGTTTAAGCATGAGATGGACAAAAAAACAGATAGATTTGCAGGGCACGAACACAAAGATGAACCAAGTTCAGCTAATAAAATTTGAGCAAAAAAGACTCTATTTTTTCCCCCGAAAGTAATGGTGCAATTCACCAAATTTTAGATCATCATTAGAAGAAAATAACGCGAATTTCGCCCCCATATCCTAAAATTTACGCTCAAAATCCATCTTTTTCAAATGTCACTCCAAAATCCATGCCAAAAGGATTTAAGCATCAAAACACTAACGCAACAAGATTAAAACTAAAAAAACAGAAAAAAAAAAACTTTTTCCCGAAAGTAATGGCGCAATTTACCAAATTTTAGATAATAATTGGATGAAATAACGTGAATTCCCCTCCCCAAATCCTAAAATTCACACTCCAAAATCCACCTCGAAAGGGATTTAAGCATCGAAACACAAACGCAACGCGATCGAAGAAAGGGCGTACGATGGGGGAGGAGCGACTGGGGTCGTAGGGGATCCAGGTGCGGAGGGGGTCGGAGGGGTCGCGGAAGTGGGAGGCGGGGAGGAAGAACTGGACGCAGCCCAAGAGGACGATGGCCACGATGGCGAGCTTCTGCATGATGGGCTTCGGCCGCGGCGGCGGATCCACGTCGGCCCGGATGGCCCCGGCCCCGGCGGCCTCCGGAGGAGCCGAGTACGCCTGCGCCGGGCCCGTGGGACGGCGAAAGAGTCCCGCGGAGGAGGAGGACGAGGTCGAGGGCGACGCCATGGCGCAGTGCTCGTCGTCGTCCTCGTCGCGCTCGTCGTCTTCGTTGGCGATGTATCTCCCTCTCTTTCTCCCTCTTCTACTATGGGCTCTATTGTGTGTGCGTGTTTTTGAGAGGTTCGTTGACGGGTTGAGAATGGGGTTTTTGCGGGTTTTTTTTTTCTTGGAAGGTTCGCTGAACCGGACCGGGCTTGTCTACGGGACGAGAAAACCGGTGTTTTGGGTCAACGGTCCACGCCGGAGTCGTGTCGTGTAACAAATATCTTCGACGTGGTCTACCACGTCATCACGTGAACCAAACTTGTGGACACATGACACACGTACGGCGCATATTAGATATTTTTTCTTTTTGCAAAATACGTTAGAACTTTGTTAAATTATTAATTATTTTGAATCAATTATTCAATATTTTATATTTTAATTTTACTATTTAATTTTTAATTTATTTGATTTGAGTCAGTGAGCGATACTTCGACTTTAAAATTTAAATGCATCGTTTACTTTTATATGTTGTGTTAGTATATTTCAAGCAGATTTCGTAACTATATATTTATTAAAGTAAATGATTAGTGTAAATTTGAAGCCAAAGTATCTAAACTGACTCAATTTTTTTTTTGAAAGGCTGGATATTAAAAATTAAAATTAAAAAAGGTTAGAAAACCAATTTACACTAATTTATAGTTTATGCTAATTTCTATTTTTGGTGTTATTTTTTGGCCTTTTTGCATAAAAAATCCACTAATTTTGGGCTTTTGCAAAATTGAGCCGCATTTTTCGTTTTTGCAGATTCGATCCGGATTTTCAGCAAACTGACCAAAATACCCTTGTTACTTTTTCTCTTTCTCTCTCCTCTTTTTTTTCTCTCTCCTCTTTTTTTCTCTCTCCTCTTTTTTTTATCGCTCTTATTTTTTCCTCTCCGAAAAGGCGGCGGAGGCGGAGGCGGAAATGGCGGGGAGGAGGAGCACGACGACGAGGAATGGCGGGGAGGAGGAGCACGACGACGAGGAGGAAGCCTCAAAAGAGGAGGACGACGACCGGCGCGAGCGCGGGCGCAGGGGCGGGGCGGCGCGGGGGCGGGGCGGGGGCGGCGCGGGGCGCAGGGGGGGGGGGGGCGGCGGGGGGGGGGGGGCGGGGCGGGGCGGGGCGGGGCGGGGGGGGGGGGGCGCCCGCCCCCCCCCGCAGGCCCGCGCGCGGGGCGGCGGCGCAGGGGCAGGGCCCGCCCCCTGCGCCCCCGCGAAGGGCGCAGGGGCAGGGCCCGCCCCCTGCGCCCCGCGCGAAGGGCGCAGGGGGGGGGGCCTGCGCCCGCCCCGCGCAGGGGGCGGGCCCTGCTCCCCCGCGCCCGCCCGGGCCCGGGCCCCCCGCTCCGGCCGGCCCGGGCCCCCCCCCCCGCCCCCCCCCGGGTGGCCCTCGCCCCCCCCTGCCGGCTGCGCCCGCGCCCGGCGCGCCCCCCCCCCGCCGGCTGCACCCGCGCCCACGTCCGTCGTCGTCCTCGTCGTGGTGGCCAACGTTGCACTCTTTAGGCCAACGTTGCACTATTACACTCTCGTTGCACTATTTCTTTGCAATCTTTGCACTCTTGCAATAGTGCAATAGTGCAATAGCGCAATAGTGCAACGAAGATCAAAATGGTGCAACTTATTGCACTCTTTAGGCCAACGTTGCACTCTTTAGGCCAACGTTGCACTATTACACTCTCGTTGCACTATTTCTTTGCAATCTTTGCACTCTTGCAATAGTGCAATAGTGTAATAGCGCAATAGTGCAACGAAGGTCAAAATAGTACAACGTTGGTCTAAAGAGTGCAACGTTGGCCTAAAGAGTGCAATAAGTTGCACCATTTTGATCTTCGTTGCACTATTGCGCTATTGCACTATTGCACTATTGCAAGAGTACAAAGATTGCAAAGAAATAGTGCAACGAGAGTGTAATAGTGCAACGTTGGCCTAAAGAGTGCAACGTTGGCCACCACGACGAGGACGACGACGGACGTGGGCGCGGGTGCAGCCGGCGGGGGCGCCGGGCGCGGGCGCAGCCGGCAGGGGCGAGGGCCACCCGGGGGGGCCGGCGGGGGCCCGGGCCCGGGCCGGAGCGGGGGCCCGGGCCCGGGCGGGCGCGGGGAGCAGGGCCCGCCCCCTGCGCGGGGCGGGCGCAGGCCCGCCCCCCCCCCGCCCTTCGCGCGGGGCGCAGGGGGCGGGCCCTGCCCCTGCGCCCTTCGCGCGGGGCGCAGGGGGCGGGCCCTGCCCCTGCGCCGCCCCGCGCGCGGGCCTGCGCAGGGGGCGGGCGCAGGCCCGCCCCCGCCCCGCCCCGCCCCGCCCCTCCCCGCCCCCGCGCCGCCCCGCCCCTGCGCCCGCGCCGCCCCCGCGCTCGCGCCGGTCGTCGTCCTCCTCTTTTGAGGCTTCCTCCTCGTCGTCGTGCTCCTCCTCCCCGCCATTCCTTGTCGTCGTGGAGAAAAAAAAAAAAGCGATAAAAAAAGAGGAGAGAGAAAAAAAAGAGGAGAGAGAAAGAGAAAAAGTAACAAGGGTATTTTGGTCAGTTTGCTGAAAATCCGGATCGAATCTGCAAAAACGAAAAATGCGGCTCAATTTTGCAAAAGCCCAAAATTAGTGGATTTTTTATGCAAAAAGGCCTTATTTTTTTTAAAAAAAATATATACCGAATCCGGTCTGAATCCACTAACGAGTCCGAGCACAAGTCAAGCCCGACCCATTTACCGAATCTGGTGTAAACCCACTAACATTTATTATTGGGCGCATATTTTAACCTCGACCGACGCGGTTCGCATTAATTCCTCCGAATCCGCTCACCACTCACCACTCCCCACTCACCTCTCTCACTCTCGATCGGCGAGCTCGGAGGTGGACGATAATGGCGGGGGCCCTAAACCCTAACCTGTTGAAGGCGATACTCGTGGTGATGGGGCTAGGGTTAGCGGCGTACATCGTCGGGCCCCCTCTCTACTGGCACCTCGTCGAAGCCCTCGGCGGCTCCTCCTCGTGCCCCCCCTGCTCCTGCGATTGCTCCTCCCAACCCCTCCTCTCCCTCCCCGAAGGTGCCGATCCTTTTACCTCTTCCTCTTTACCCTGTGATTTCGCTACGTAGATGTGAGATCTGAGCCTCTTTTGCCTCGGATTCGAAGAGATCAGTGGCGCATCCGCGAGATCCGAGGAGGCGCCTCTTTTTTTTTTTCCCTTCAAAATTTTACTTGATTTTTTTGTTAGATCGAGTATACTGACGCTGATTTCCTGTTTCTGATTGCAGAGTTGAGCAACGTCTCGATCACAGGTTCGTATCATTTCAATTTCCAGTTTCTTTTGGAGGCATCAAGTTGTTATTGAGGTTAATTGTTCAAAAAAGTTTGAAGTGGACTAAAAGCAATTGCGAATGTATCATTTATTTGTTGAATTTGTGTCATTAGTGCAAATTTGCTGGCTATATGCTGTTCTCATGATGTTCAATTTGACTTGCTTTTTTGTTAATTTCATGGAAATTTTATCAGTAAACTTACACAGATGGTAAGAGTCATGTAAAACCGGAGTTCTCTTTTCCCAGTTATTTTCTCCATTGATCTGCTTAAATTCCAAAAGTAGGTAGGTTAATTAGCGTGCCAATCGCGTTAAAGATGGAGAAAAAGATTTGTCATCTGATATTGATAGGAACTACCTCAAGAAAATTTCTATCTCTGAGCCTTCCTACAGATTACGGCAATTTCAGATCGTGAATAACATTCACAGGTAGGTTTGCTTTTTATTCACTAGAAACTGTTGCTGCTGAACAGTCACAAACGCCTCGAAGTACAATGCTTCTTCAGACACCAGTTACCTTCATGTCATGTGCATTAGACAATTCCAATTTTGATGGTCACTTATTTACTTCACTGATCAACAGATAGATAACCGCTCCGTATTGTATTGGTACACCAAATTTTCTTGTGTTTGATAGGAACCATGCTTGTTGGATGTTAATAAAGGCCGTCGATCATTACTTCATATTGAGCTCTAAATCTCTGCACCAATTTGCACTCTCTGTCTTGTTAAACCTCATTCACGTAGGGAGAATGACTAGCACCCCAAAAGCCGCCAACCATCGTGCAGGAGACAGTTATGCTTGATATTATATTCCGTTGAAGATTTCTCCTATCTATAGAAACTTCCATCGCCGCTTCTCTTGCATTTTAATATTGAGTAAATGGTAACAAAAAATGTGATTTCACTTAGTTTAGCAAGGAACCGTCCTAATCAGAACGAAATGGCTGAAATAGAATTTTAATAGCCGATCCTCTATGAATTAGTTCTTACAATGATGGATATTTCTGCCATTTCCTGCTTTGTACAAAATGGTTTAAATGAATCCTCAGTGAACCAAATCCTCTTATAACTTTATTTGTTTCTCAACTGTATTGGTACTTACTTCTTTTCTGCAGATTGTGCGAAACGCGACCCGGAGGTTAGCGAAGAAATGGACAAGAATTTCACAGACCTCCTCACAGAAGAATTGAAGTTGAGAGAAGAGGAGGCGACGGAAGCACAGCAGCGTGCTGACGTGACATTACTGGAGGCAAAGAAGTTGGCATCACAGTATCAAAAGGAAGCCGACAAGTGCAGTTCAGGAATGGACACCTGCGAGGAGGCACGAGAGAGGGCCGAGGCCGCATTGCTCGAACAGAAGAAGCTCACCGCATTGTGGGAATTAAGGGCTCGACAAAGAGGGTGGAAACCGGGGAACGTAAAGTCTCAATGAATAAGGTAGAGTTCTCGCTCCTCGAAGAGGGCGAAATGGAGAAATCAGTTTCACCTACATTAAGTTTTCTCGCTTGCCACGGTAGTTTGTCGACTCACAATACAGAGTTTGTGTTAAGAGGAGAATTATCCTAGAAGTAATGAAGCAATTTCCTTTTTATCCTCTTAACTTTCGTATTAAGAAGTGTAACATTTTTGGAAAGTAAGTTGGAACCAAGTTACTTGTTCATAGATGTATTATGTGACGCAACAGGTTGATGAAGTATTGCAGTTGAATCGATTGTTGCTTCTTTTTTCTCTTTTTCTTTTTTTAAATTCCCTTGAAGTGATTTCTGCGAATTTTTAATGTATCAGGGCCGTTTGGTTAGATGTAATCACAAATACAGTGTAGTTGAAAATGCATGCAGTTGGAATTGCAGCAGTCGCAACTTCATGCATCCTGTTTGGTTGGATGTATTAGAAAGCGCTGCAACTATAAATAATTTATTTGATTGCATGTAGTTGAGAAATAATTTTTAAAATTTTATCAGTTTATATATTTGATGGTGAGATTACCTCCAATGTAAAATATATATATATATATATATATATATATATATATATATATATATATATATATTATTTAAAAAATAATTAAGA
The DNA here is from genome assembly GCA_016920855.1 of Puya raimondii. Taxonomy (NCBI): domain Eukaryota; kingdom Viridiplantae; phylum Streptophyta; class Magnoliopsida; order Poales; family Bromeliaceae; genus Puya; species Puya raimondii. The sequence goes on along the minus strand of JABWPP010000050.1, from coordinate 48,396,342 downwards.
AGGTAATCATATATTTTGTTTAAGTTATTCTCTCCAACTGCTGTAGTTGGACCTCCTCACGTAGTTCCTATTGCAGCAGTTGGAGTTAAATACATTAAAATAAATACCGAATTTGTATTTACATGCAGTTATAAGTGCAGTACAGTTATAACTATATACAATCAAACGGCCTCCTAAATAATCCAAAAAATCTAGTGAAATTTCTTATTTATTGCACCAATAAATGGTTGGATACTAATACAGCTGAGGTTGGGAGTTTGAAGCAAATTTATGGAGTGGAAAGAGTCTATGAACTTCAATTTTAAATTCTAGGCCGGCATGGCATATGCAATCGTTATTGATACCAGTTTGTTTGCTCTCCTTGTTGTTTGCTTTTAATTTTATACTTTTGACCTAAAAATGTAGAAAATTAGTTTCTTTTATTCGTAAAAATATATAAAATTTATCTGATCTATTCACCATATTGATTCGACTATTTAATTTTTAGATATCTTGATTTTAGTACTTAAATTTTTAATTTATTTGATTTAAATCATGTGATGATTCTTTTGATGCAAAATTTGAGTTAATTGCGCACTTAAATAAATTTATAATTACATAAATTATGTTAAATATATTAATTAAATCCGTAAATATAAATAATATATTCGAATTTTAAAATTAAAGACTCGTTAATTGGTAAATCAAATAAATTAAAAGATTAGATAGAAGAAATTAAATTTTTTAAAAGTTCAGTAGCCAGATCATAATTTTAATAGTTTGGTAGTCAGATCAAAATAATTGATAGTTGAGATAAGTTTTATACATTGTTACTTTTTCTTAAGCATATGGATGAATTCTTCCCTAATACTAACTAACATAAATTTGAAACATAAATACTTAAATCCAAACATATAATATATTTTGGTCAGTTTATCAACAGCCATAAAAAGTAATTTGAAGAATAAATCCAAACTATGTATTTTTACACCAACTATAATATAAATGTTAAAAAAAAAGAATTAGAAAATGCTATATGGGAGTCCAAAAGGTGAGTATATATATCTTAAACTAATTAATTCAAAAATTTAAACAATACTCTTAAATTTTTAATATTAAAAAAATTAAAAGAATAATTGTAAAATATTGACTTTTAAATTAAAAAGTGCGAGAATTATATTCACTTTTTTTAATAAAATGTATAGATCGCATTATTTAAAAAAAATTATGAATGTAATATTATTATTCTCAAGAAACTAAAGATCATTACCATTTTTGGTACTAGATGAGTAGGTATTTTGGTACCGGAGCGGGTCAAATATTTTTGCGGATCCACTCATTGAAAAGACAAGGGGTCCCACACCAATTAGGCCATGAAACGGTCAAAAAATTTCCCCAAATTTTTTTATTTTTTATTTTTTTTCAAATCATTTTCGCTCTCTCTCTCTCTCTCTCTCTCTCTCTCTCTCTCTCTCTCTCTCTCGTGGCGACCAATTTCAATTTCAAATCTCATCAATTAAAACGCACTCGTATAAACACCAAATTCCAAAATACGCCTCCTCACTCTCTCGATCACTACGAGCTCTTCGAAGCTCGCGACTCGGGAAAAACCCTAGCTCGATCGCGGAGCTTCTAGGGCTTCGATCTCCGCTCAGAATGGGATGCTTGTTCGGTTGTTTCCGGATCAAAGATGATGATCGAGGGGATCACTTCATCTCCAGCTCGATTGCTTCGGCGAACAAGGTTTGTGGCGGATTTTTGTGTTATTTTAAGGTTTTATTGTATGAGTTTGTTTTGAGGCGTGTGTTTTTGGTTATTTTGTTGTGGAATCGGTAGATTAATGGGGAGAAATTGGTGTCGAAGAATCAATTAGCAGCTATCTTCTTACGGGAAGGTAATGATCATGATCGTGTGCCTAATTTTTAGTAATTTGGTGTGATTTTTTGTTGTAATTAGTGATAAATTTGCTTTTTAGTAGCTAAATTTTTATTTTGGTTCAATTTTCGTATGTGAAGATAAAGGTTCTCCCTGTGAAAAAAGCTTGTATCAAAATTCACAAGAGAGGTGTGATAAAGATAGGTTAGATAGAGAACTCAAGGATGAGGTATGCGTTTGCACAACTCAATTTTCCATTCAAACAAGTTTCTTGTTGTGCTTGTTTTTTGTATTTTAATGCAATTATATATATGTTAATTTGATGGTTTATGTTGGTCAAATGGTTCATCTCTTGTAGAAGAGTCTCACATTGATCGATGCTTGTTTTAGTGCAAATGCAACCGCTAGTTTGCAATTTTATCCCTCTGATGTTTTACCAACTATGATTTATTATCATTATTGCGTAGACAATCAATATATTTTGAGCTGATCAATAAGATTAGAATCGTCCATTTCGTACTAATTGGTCCGCTTTGAAATCGATCATTGTGTAACGGCAGTGTATGGCCTGTTTATGAGTATCTATAAGATAGTCCATGTATCATCTACTTGAGTTTGCACTCGATGATATATAGTTGGCTTTTCCTTTTTGTCATCAGATTATCACGCCCCTCTGTACAAAACTAAAATGCTCCCGTTGATCTGGTAAGCACCCCACTCATTTGTTGCTGATGCTAGTTCACTCATTGGATATTGCTAGTATAAAGTAGTTAAATTTCGCCAGCAATCATGTCTCTCTTATTAAAAGAGATTGCACACACTGATTATAATTAAGACTGGTTTGTAAATGTATCAAACCCATTTTAACTTTTCATAGGTCGTTATATCAAATATGATTGCAACAGGTTAGCATGTAACTCACTATTTTATTTTGCTGACAATTTGACTGCATGTACATGCATCCGAAGTTTAAGGCTAAGGTTCTAAAGTGTTATTACCTGTATCTAATAGCGAGAATGCAAACTGGAATTCCTTTGAAAACTGTTTTACGTATCTTTACTTCTTGGGGCTGATCGGTTGACACCTTTTTCAGATATAAATTACTACTCTTTCTACAAATCGTTAACTCTTGGACATTCATATGCTGAATTAAGAAGTTTTGACAGGCCAAGTTTCATAAATCTTTTGGCACTTTACTAGAAACGCCAGCAGAAATTCGAAAAGCATCTAAAAGTGGAAATGCTGAAACTCTTGATCAGGATGGTTTGCCTCCTGTTCGCTCATGGCTCCCTGGTATAACTGGTAAAACACTTTTTACTGAAGGACAACAAGCAGCTGAAGTTTCAGAAAATGGAAGGTACAGCTATCTGCTTACCTCTCCTATTAGTTTAAAGCAAATACTTGAACAGGAAAATATTCAGAATGAACTGTTTTGGCTTCATTGTAGCTCTATTAGCAAGGGACATCAAACCTCAGTGCAGCACGAGAGTACGGTAAAACGTGACTCTGGTCTCGAGTGTCAGATTGGCAGTGCAACTTCGAATACATCACCGCAAGAAAGCAAAGAAAGCCATGTTCCATCCTTTGGTTCTAAATGTGAACCCTTTCCAACGCCGCTAAAACTGACTGAGGAAATGCAAACCCCAGCAACTGCTTATCCAGCTGATCAAGAGGCACTCAAAACCAGAAAAAACACTAGAATCTGTACACAATACATGTATCCAGTTTTAAATCCTGTACACAAGCTATCTCAAGCTTCAGAACATGCTGATTCAGAATTGTGTGGAAACCATGCATTTAGGGAGAGTCAAAGAAATGCAGCGACACCTTTGGCCAATAGAGCAAAGGTACCATTAAACCAGGATGATCCAGAACTTGCTGTTACCAGTTTATCTCAATGGTTGAAACCCCCACTGGCTAATAGTGGAGGGAGGTACGAGATATCTCCAAAGTCCAGGTCTCAATCTGGAATGAGTTCTGATGTGGACAGGCCTATTATCGGAATGGTTGCTGCACATTGGAATGAGGAAGAATCAGATCCTGTTCCTCCAAAGTGGTGGGACGGAAAGGGCATCCCCAACTCGACGAACAAGTATAAAGAGGTAGGATGTTCATTCCCATCTTTTAGCCTTTGCGGTGCTATGAATATTAACCCGAGTTATATCTAAGTAAATCTTGCATTATAAGAGCAGGATCAGAAAGTAAGCTGGCATGCAACCCCGTTTGAGGAGAGGCTAGAGAAGGCTTTATCAGAAGAGAAACTACTGTCCCAAAGGTTTTATCGACAACTTTATCGTACCGTAAATTACATATTCGATTTCAATCTCACTGTAATTTATCTACTACTTATTTTTTTCCACCATTGATTTTTTTTCGTCCCAGTTTAGCTCCCAGGGATCAGACTTCTGAGCTTAATTATTCAAAAGTTAATCCAACCTATCCTTCACAATGTGCCACAGCTTGCCACAGCAATCAACTTCCTAGTACTTATATATTTGCAAAAGTATACATGAATTAGTCAGCAAAAAGAACTCTTTGCATTTCTTTTGTCGGATTTCACAAAACCAGATAGGTGATTGGATGAAAAAAGATTGTTAAGTGGATACTTTCCTGCTCTTCATGCTGATAACCATAAGCAGCACTAGGTTCAAAAGTATAAGAACTTCTTCTTAGAAGCGTTATCGCCAAATGTCGAAGTGTTCTTGTTCTATCCGGAAAATTAACTAAATCTCCAAAAGCACTCTTCTCCGCCTTTTTATAACTTAATTTATTGGTTTGTTCTTTCTTTCTAGGAAACATTCTGATGGGAAGTCAATTGAGTTCAGGGATGAAGGTGAGGAAAGTGATACAGCAGCATCCTGAAACTTCTAGTCGTATATCTTGCTCTGTCGTTGCTAGTCTGTGATCTAGCTCTTTGAGTTCTCGATGTATCATTAAGGCAATGTTGCAATAGTTGGTTTTTTCCCAATCGATGGTTTCTGTTGCACATTCCAGTTTACTTCTGCCATTGGCAACCAGCGGCACCAAAAAAATGAGGTATTAGTTTTTGCTGCTTGTTCTTGTACAAAAAGAAACTTAAAAGTCATCAATGCTTTTGATGCCAAATAATTTTTTGGTATGCATTACTAGTTCAGTTCATTTTTGCTTAAGCTCATTCTATTTCTGTTTCGACTATATTGATTCTAACTGCTTCAGAGGTTGTACTGCATCTATGAATTCTGAGGGGCTTTTACTTTTCTTTTTCTTGACCCTCCCTTTGTTTTGTATGCATACTGGACTAGACTATACTGTTCCAGTCAAACTGAATAGCCGTCGTATGGAATTCAAAAACCCCATGGGAGAAATGTCTTGACTTCCAAAGTTGGTTGGTGCATTTTGAACTGGATTGTACATGTCAAACTGCAAGATAGTACTCGGAATATTCAAATTAGATTTGTAAAGGTTAATCTAGGGGAGATGAGATTTGTCTGAGTGGGCCAATCTGCATTTTATGGCATTAAACTCATGCAAAATGAAACTGCTGTAAAATTCCACAGCTAAGACTTGATTTCATAGCTTTTCCTAATTGAAAACAAAGCAATCCCTGCTACATTTTGTCTGATATTGATAATTTAGTATTATGTTCTTTTCCTATGGTGTAAAATTTGAGATTTAGTGTATAATTTCACATTCACCATAGAATAAATTAAATGAAGCAAATGTTATGCTTGATCATTTGATCGGTTCCCTTTAACCAATATATATTTTTGATTGATGAGCTCTATGATTTTGTAACGACCCCACCCACTAACACTATTAACTTGTTGGATTCAAAACCAATAGTCCAAAATACTTAAACTTAGTTATTAGTTTTAGTGTGCCCGTCACATATCACATATAAGTTTCTCATTTTTTGTGTGCCCGTCACATTAAGTTTCTTGTACCAAAACTAATGGTTCAAAATACCTAAGCTTAGTTATTAATTTTAGTGTCAACCCGGCCCATCTCATACTTCAAATTGGTGAATTGGCTCTCATACTAACTGTAACGATCCGGCCTATCAGCACTAATAATTCGTTGGAATCAAACCACCAATCTAATATGTTTAGATCTAATTGTTAGTTCTAGTGTATCCGTCGTAGATAAGTTTTTTTTTGTACTTATTCACAATATCCCATGTGATTATTTGGATGTGACAGATTTTGTTTAGTTATGATTTTTTTTTTCAACACAATAGTGAGAGATGAGACTAGAATCATGAGTGTGTACTGGTCTACTGTTTGACTATTCAAATTAATAATTGTAATGTTTGAATGTGTGCACTAGAGAATCTATCTTTGATAGTGTCCGTTTTTAATTTTTTTCTTTTTTGACAAGTGACAACCAGTTTTAGCATGCATATAGGCATGGCGAGTAGATTTTTTGAATCGATTTTGACATTGACATATAAATTTATTAAATTAATTTGTCTCATAAGGAATGAATATGCTAATATTACTTTCATAAGATAGGCACGTGGATTGATTGTTTCAGTAGTTTTTGAAGTACCAATCTTTTTCAAACTTATTTTATTTTCACACTAAAAATGTATCCTTTTAAATTTCAAGAAGCATGACATCAGTGCTGATTACGTGTCACTCCCTCATTACGTGTCAATCCATCATTATTATTTAAAAAAAGAAAATGTACTTGTAGATAATTATGTATGCTTATATAATATCACCCTGTTTGGTTCAGGGTCAAAGGGGGATAAGGGGGTTATCCCATCCCAATTTAATTTTTTAATTTAAATTTATAATTTAAATTATAAATTTTAAATTTAATTTTTAAATTTATATTTATATTTTAAATTTTTTAAATTTAAAATTTTGTAATCTTAAAATTAATATTTATAATTTTAAATTCTCAATTATTATTTTTAATTTTTAAATTTAAAATTTGATATTTGATATTTTCAAATTTAAATTTAATTTTAAATTTTAAATTTAGAACTTTAAATTTTTGAATTTGAGATTTAAAAATTTAAATTTTATTTTGAATTTTTTAATTTTTAAAGTTATAAATTTAAATTTAAAATTTTAATTATAAAATTTAAAAATTTAAATTCAAATATAATGGGCAATATTATTATTTTTTATTTATAATTACTTACTATTCTTTTTATTTCATATTATCTATGCAAACGCTATTTTTCTTAATTCCGGGAACAACTCAATTATCATCCAAACGCAAAGTTAGTCTATTCCAGGCTTAAATCTAAACTTAACCCTATTCCTGAAATAACTAATTCTTATTTAACTCCGAACCAAACGAAGTCATATATGTTTAACGTAGGGTTAGGGCTAGGAGTTATTTTTGCACAACTTTTTTTAAAATTTATTTATAAATAGTAAATTTTATTTGATTAACAGTTTTAAATAACCCATGTTATATTACTTAGGGCCTGTTTGATTTCTTGAAAAATAGTAGAAATTATTTTCGAAAAAAAAATTTCCGTGGAAAAGAAATTTTTTAGTTTATGTTGTTTAGTTCGACGGGAAAAAAAAAATAGTTTTCAATATATACATGTTTGGATGGTAAAAAAAAAATACTTTTTTATTTCTATTTCACTTGTTTAGTTAGTTAAAAATTTTGGTATATAAATATCTTTTACAAAAGAAGGGTGATATTATCAACCTTTTAATATTTAACATAATACTCACAAACTGTTTATAATATAAATAATAAATAAGTAAATAAAAATAATTTTAAATATATTTTGGTGTAGATAAAATAGTTTCATAAAGGAGATGGAGATGATTGACATAATGGATATGAGAAGAAGATAATTATATCGTATGTATGTGTGTGTATATATATATAACTTGGGGAGATGAGATGATTGATAGAAGATGATTAAGATGAGATGACGGTTGAGTGATAAACGTATATCAATATATTAGAAAAGATAAATTTTTTTTTTTACTTTTCAAAACGTCTGTAAGAAAAAAAAATTGTTTTTCGGAAAAAAAGAATTTGGAAAACGAAAAGAAAAGTTTTCCGTAAAATATGAAAAATAATTTTTCAAAAAATCTATTTTTTCGCAAACCAAACACACGAAAAAAACTTTACCATCATAAAATAAGTTTTCTGGAATATTTTTCGAGTAACCAAACATGTCCTCAGTGAAAAGAGAGAGAGATAAACACGGAAAAGAAAAAGAAACTAAGCTTTTATATTAACCATTTTTCTACAAAAGTGGAAAAAAGGGCGAGAAAAGGAAAATAATATTAGGAAAGTCACTTTATATTTTTCTCTTTAATATGTATCCATACATCAGAAGAGAGAAAAAATATATGTATATTCTTAGCTATTATTACAAAGTTACACTGAACTTTGTATGAACTAACCCATAATTAATGTGTATAGCAGTGTAAATGCTTCGTATTATTGTATATCACCTCATAGATCTCATTATAAGTTAATTACATGTGAAATTGGAAATGAGAGGAGACACAATAAGCTCCTCTAAGTAAATCTACATCCATAAATTGCACTTGGATCTGTCACAACCTCCATTATTCTCCCAAGCTCATCCCAACAATTGTCTTTCACAAACTCATTCATGGGAGGATTAATGTATGTGTTACTATTTCCATGAAATGCCATTAATGGAGTTTGGGGTGTTACTGTGTTCCAATATTGTCCTTGGAACATGTATTGGTTTTTCTCTTCAAAGTTGTTGTAGACCACCCTAAGCTGATGATCATCAGGTTGTTGCTGTGGCATAAGCTCAGGGGCTACATTATAGCACCTGATCAATTCGTCTCCCGACTCGGATTCGAAGCTATTCGACTTTGAGCTCGCATCGCTCGGGACCTTCTTGCTCGTCGCTTCTCTCCAATCTTGTGGGTACTTCTTATACGTAATGTTTCGCTTGAATATCCTGCATATCGTCCATATTTCCTGCGTTTGAACGTACAAAAGCTGTTAGTAAATGTATACGGTGGATCTTCAAACGTGTAGTTTATGTAGAGTCATTTGAATAAGTACTACTTATTTCTTCAACAAGAATTTCTTCCGGAGCTTTCCGCTATAGCAGATCACTTTTGTTAGAGCGTGGAAAAGCTAGCTAGCTTCTATTTTGAGTAAAATAGTTGTTTCAGAAGTCAAGCCAAACACAAACATGCTCGTGACGAACTTTTCATGCATGATACATTCAAAAGAGATCATCTAAGAATTTAAGGTATATCAAGAAATCTTACAGCTTCTTGCAGGGAAGGGTTCGTATTGTCGCCATTCTTGCTGCCGGCCGGTGGAAGGCGGAACTCATGCATCATCCAGTCCGTTTTCGTGCCCTTTCCCGCGCTTCCTCGGTAGTAAACTAACGACTTCTTGAGCCCGATGCACTCGCCAGATTTGGTTGAAGAATATATCGGCCGATCGATGCCGGTCGCCTTCCAAAATCCGGACCCAGTAACCCTGTTAGGCCTGATGCTGTTCCTGTACTTCCTCCCCCTTAGGCAGAAGAAGTACCATTCTTTCTCCCCTCCCACTGAGCTAACTTTTAGAAAGCAATCAAAAAAAAAAAAAAAAAACCATATAAAAGATCAACATTTAATGGGTGAAAGTTAAGGTCAATCTCTCTATAAATACCTTTGTTACTTTCGTTTACTCTAGAGTAAATAGAATAGACTGATGCAATTGGTGTAATTAGGGTCGAGGTTGGTACGATGCACCCATCATGTGGACCGTACAAACTCCTAAATTGATCGATTCAATGCATCATTTTATTTGCTCTCGAGTAAATAGGAATAGATAAAGCATTTTTCTAATTCTCCGCATGCCTTATCCATTTGATCTTTACCATGCACATAAGCATACATATTGCGATAGATATCTAAACTATACCTTTGTGCGCTATTTCCTATCAGTTTGATCTTCCGTACGTAACACTCTCTTTTGATCGTTTTATGAAGAATATACTACTAATCACGAAAACTTTTGATATGGTATGGATTGAAACCAAGAACATATTGATCAGGTACTATACTACAATAGAATAAAAAAGATTCATTGGTGCAACTATATATATACTTACGTTGGAGATCCCAGGGATCATACTTGTATATATCCATCTCCTTTATGATCTCTATACTCAGCTTCTTCTTCTCCACCTTTCTACGTAGATAAAACCCCACGAGCTCTTCATCCGTGGGGTGAAACCGAAACCCAGGTAGCTCCACTTCCTCCTTATCTTCTACTGCTTCTTCCACTAATTCCTCTTCACCTTGTTCTCCACTTCCACTCTTAATATCCATCTCTCTCTCTCTCTCTCTCTCTCTCTCTCTCTCTCTCGCGTGTAAACAAAGGAGTGTATAATAATAATAATACGAGCTTTGTGAGCGTGTGGGGAGGGGATTTTTATAAATAACATATAATGGTTTTATATATATATATAGGTAAATGCATGATGTGGCCATGCACATGTCACGTGATGGGGATGCTTTGAAAATCGGGCTGCAGCATGAGAGCAAAGTGAACAGGCCGAGTCAAGAAGTTTGACCCGTAGAAATTAATAGCCGTTCGATCGATATATTGTAATAAAGGACCATTTGCTTCATCACATTAAAAAAAAAAGTACATATGTATAGAAGGGATCATGTGTATTATTATACATCACTAATACAACGCTAGCTACGGCTTCAATCTCGGATTAGTCCTATCTGAAACGAGTCGGTGGTATAAGAATCAAAAATTTTAATACTAATAACTGGACTTAAATATTTCACACTGATACGTCGGAGCAAATCTCTCAGTCATAAATGTGATACAGGTGTAATTTAATTTGGGCTAGAGAATTTGACCTGACGTACAAGCACGTCTCACGCAAAAAGCATTTCTTAACTACAATAAATTTCGAGGGCCTTTTTGAGAAATATGTATAGTTGAGGGGTCTCCATACAATTTTCCCTCCTTTTCTTTTTCTTATGTTCATCGCACGTGCGAAGAAAGGTAGAGAGACTTTTTTGCTTTTAAGCCCCCAAACAATTCGAATCTCCAACCATTCCCATTTGAGCAAACTACACAAGAGGATTACTCCCACAATGTGGGAAGGGATCATTTAATCTCCACCGTCCATCACCAAATGGCCCCTCGGATCAGAGGATGGTGTATGTATAATAATAACATTGAAACATTCCTAATTCTGTTAATTTTGGTCAGGAGATATATATATATATATATATATATATATATATATATATTTATTTATATTTATTATTTAATTAGAAAAGTACAGGTCAAGAATATGAGGACTCTATGATCAATTTTGTCTTTAGAGAGAAAAATCACGTATAAGATAATTATAATAATAATTTTTTATTATTAATGTCTCATCATTTGACGTCTCTTCCGTATGGAGGCCGTCTAATACTATTGGGCGAAAGAGAATTAAGACAGAAGCAAGTGTGATGTGTGTAAAATTATAACTCTTTATTTTCTTCACAATATTTTAAGATTTGAATCGAATCAGCAGGTTCGACCGGTTTAACTATAATTGAGTTAATAAAGCGGTCTGATTTAATCCTTTGAATCGGATAAGTTAAAAAAAATCAACTTTGAGTACCGTTCGAATCGGCGGCTCAACCAGCGAACCGGTAAACTTTCTGAACAAACCGGTTAATTTTTTTTTTTTATATTTATTAGTGTAATTTTTAATTTTACTTGTAAGTTGTAACTGATTTTTACAGATTTTATGTTGTCTTATGAAAAATAAAACTCGAAAACCTGTATCTATTTAATTTGTCCTGAAAAGTCAGTATTTTATAATTAAGCATAATACTAAATAAAATATATACTTTTTATATAATAAAATTAAAAATAATTAAATATTTATGATGTCATGCTGACGTCACTGATTGAACCATTGGTTGAGCCAGTGACCCAGTTTTTAAAAAATTAGTTTTTCGGTGAGATTACTAAAATTATATCTTAGCCGAATAAGTGTGAGTTATGCACTATAATTATCATCACTTACTGGAAACAAATAAAATATATATATTTTTTATCGTGTTTTCTCATCACACACAATGCATTCGGAAAATAAATCATTTTCGCTTGCGCGATGACGTGGCTCCATGACTAACACTCGTGGACTAACAACTAATTCTATCTTAGTCCAACTCTTTTTGGTTCAAAAACACTGCTAAATATTCTTCAAATGAGTTGCTTAAATTCTTTAGCATGCATGTGTTGTGGAATTAAGTTGGTGGCTAGAGAACAAGTCTTAGCTATCTTTAATTATGCAATTAATATTTGACTGAGTGTGATAATAATAATAATAATAAAATGAAGAGAAAAAAATTTAATAAGGAAAAAGAAAGATACTTGTTCCAAGTGTATGGATGTGATCACTTGACATTACCTTAGCATTTGACTTTGACATGGAAAATTATCTTACTCTCGAGGACTCTTTGTACATGCGTGTCCAAATCCACCAAAGAAAATTGTATATATGTCCTCAGTAAAACTATTATTTTGCTTGGATTTAGAAATAGTTTTTCTATTAAGAAATTGTGTTTGTATGTGATTCATTATTGGCGGTTAAGAAAAGTACTATGGGAAGCGTAAAGTTTTTAACTGCTTCTTTTGATAGGAGAATTAAAAGTACTAAATTAAAACTTCTGGTTATTTTGTTTTCAGCTACAATCGTAAGCAATATTATACATGCATCGTGGGGATGCTCATTATATACATATATATAGAATCAGGCTATTATACTATCTATAGTACCAGAGCTCCGATACTATAGTCTCGTTTTCGATATTAGGGTATTCAAATCGACGATCCATACCGTTAAAAATGATTTAAGATATATAAAATTTTTAGGAATAAAATTTTAATTTTTTTCGACATCGTTTACTTGATAAGTAAATCATGTCAAAATGAGCGGTGAAAATTAAACAATCTTTAAAATTTGAGGATAAGAATTTTGAATTCAAGGTCAGCATTCTTGATCTTGATCTTGAATTGGTGCAACTATATACTTGCGTTGGAGATCGCAGGGATCATACTTGTATATATCCATCTCCTTTATGATCTCTATGCTCAGCTTCTTCTTCTCCACCTTTCTACTATAGTTTGATCAAAGATTACTAACTTCTTAATTGTTGAGTAATATAAAAGTTGATGTAATACGAGAGTTTACTGGATAGGAAACTGGGAACATAAAAGATGGAAAAAATGAAAGAAAAATAAAACTTCAAAATAAAACTTTATTTGCCATAGAACAGTTCTACTAGTTAGTTTATAAAACTTAAAATATAAGGAAATTAACAGTATGATTAAGACTTGCTAATTAACCTTCTTGTGAGAATTATTGTGTTGCCTCTTTCACCTAAAATACATGAAAAGTTAAGATTAATACCCATAACTAAACTAAATTATTTTTCTCTCTCTTCTCATTTTTGCCTCCAAATAATTCTTTTCTTTTCTTTTTTTTTTTTTTTTTTTTGTAAAGATGTTCTTGATAAAATGAAACAGTAGTTTCACTTCTTTTCTTTTTCCATGGCAACTGTGACTTTATAGCAATTTTTTTTTCCCCTTCATTCTACTTGAGAATTTGAAGACTAAGTTAACTCTAATGCACAGTAAGTAAAAGTCATTTGATAAAGAACACATTTTGGTCCTCCTCCTGAAAAGAAAATAGAAAAAACAAAGGAGAGAAAAACTACATGCTTGGTAAATTAAAACAGTAGCAAACTTTTAAGGAGTTATAGTAATTAATGGCCACATCTACATGAAACAAATATAGCTTTAAAAAAAGGAGTCACACTTTTTTTATATTCATGAAAAACTAATCCTATCTGAATGTGTCAAAAGTTCATGCATTCAAATGCTGATCAAAATGAAGAAATATAAAGTTCTTTTTTGTAGATATTATTCCTTCTCAAAAGTGATGGTACTAAAGCGACTTAGCGTGCGGTTAATTTATTATAACTGCACAATTAAAAGCAAAGAAATGTGAGATTAATTTTGAACAGTCAAAAACCCCGGCTATGTTAATTTCTTTATATGAGCATATGACTCATGACTTTGTTGAACCAAAAAAAATACATATATAATTGCTTCCTTTAATAAGGCATGTGGTAATAAAATGACTTGTATGTTATTTCTTCTTTCATGTAGATTTTATTCTTTAGGGTTGATTTTATCTTTTGTCTTTTTGGTATATCATAGCCATCCTATTAGACCAAGTTTAGGTTTAGCCACATTAATTTGAGTCCAAGATGAGGACCATTCATTTGGCCTTTCTATATATCATAGATTAGAAGAGTTAATACTCTTGACAAATATGCATGTACCTTTTTTTTTTGTGTTTCTCCTAGGCTAGGTATGCCTATGTGTATAGGAATTTAAACATTTTATAATAATAATAAACTTATTCAAATGGATGAAAACAAAAGATAACAGTTTGAAGTTATATAAGATCAATATTCTGCCGTCATCCAAACGATTTTTCAAGTATAAATCTTTGATTGCAGGTTAAAGTCAAATCACGGTATCTTCAGTAATAATATAAATATGGAGAGAAATTTGAAAAAATTACAGCTTGCGTTTGACTCCAGTGGGAGAACCTGGAGTTAGGATGTAGGAGACGAAACTCCTGACCAAAATAATAATAATAATAATTGTAGAATATATCACTATTAGTTTCAAGGACTCCAAAACAGCCTTCTTCTTTTTCTTTTTCTTTTTTTTCTTCTTTTTTGGTTCAACTTGACTCTAAGGAAGCTCTATATTTGTAACTTGTAAGGGTTTATTTACCTCCAATGGAGCTTATAAACAAGTTAGCTTTTACACAGGCAGAGGTTTATGCTTCTTTTAGAAATTCAGTTTTAAGTTTTGGTATAATTGTGTGATTTACCAGAATAATTTAGTGGCCTGCAGAGTCTGACACATAATAGTTTAGTGGTGCAGCTGTAATTCATTTTACTTCAAATTGAGCTCAACTACACTTAGTTACATAATACATGAGTACATTTTCACTTTATTATTTGCCAAATTTCCTATTGCATAGACTTCATGTTCTACAACAATCCCTACATTGTCGGATCGTTGGCGCTAACCAAATCCCAAAAGCTCGAGCTGATAGAAATACGCAACCACTTCACTTAAAGTGTACAGATACAGCGCCCACGGGTCTCGACTGTGACTCGGCTCCACCAGCCTCACGCCACTTCGAACATGACTCGGCCCACCCAGCCTCACGCCATTTCGAACATGACTCGGTCCAACATGGCCTCCCGCCACAGGACAGGATGCTGGCCCATTTAAGCCAACACATTGCACTATTTTTTTCTTTTTTTGTTCTTCTGAGTACAGAAGATAGTAGAAATTTATTGTCTCTTAACCACAATTTCTTATTCCCATTTGGAATATGCAAACTTACACAATGTTTCTCTTAGGGGAAAAAAAAAAAAAAAAAACAGAAAAAAAGGCGAAACAAAAGAAAGAAAAACTAGGGCAAATATAGTAGGTGCAAGTAAGATTGGACAGATATTAGAAAAGTGGAAGTCCCCAAATTTCCAGACACATTAAAATTTTCTCATTTCACTGTATAACCATTGCTTTTCTCTACATATATACTTAGCTAACTAAAAATCAGGCTTATAGATTATAAGTTATTTATACTCGATATTCCCTCTTACGTTTAAAGACCAAGAACCTAGAATAATATGAAGCCATGTGAAACACAAATAAATTTTTTTTTTTCGAATACATGAAAAAAATTAAATGAGACCAGAAGCTTGAATGGTCTTGAACTCAAAACCTCATATTACGATGGCATATAAAACATTCATTTTTTTCCAAATAGCTCAAGCAGAAAATAGTTGTTTCGCATTCTCCACAGTGTGTGCAAAAGTGTGTTTGAGAGAGAGAGAATGAGAGAACCATTGTGGTCAAGTGTAGTTAAGGCTTTAAATTGTTGTTTTTGTGCCATGGTTACTATTTGACTTCATACTACTATTAAGGAATCACTGCTCTAAATTATAGATGATGATCATTTTATAATCATTAATGGTGATTCCTGGTTACAGGACAACTAATCAGGAGCTATAAAAAGAATGTCATGCTGTTACCATCTCCAATTTATATTGATTTCTCTATAATTCAAACAAATAAGTGTGTGTAATCTTGATGTCACCTTGCTGCGGCTAAAAGACGGAGGCGCCACCCTTTACTTTTCTGACCAACACATCCTTTGCCTCGTTAATCTTCGAAGCGAGATAATGGCTTCCTCCGGCGTCTGGGTGGTTAGCGATCATCACTCTCCTGTGAGCCTCTTTGATCTTCTCCATTGCAGCATGCTCCCTGAAACAACAGAACAAGACTCGGTTCTAATTACATCCATCATAATATATTATTGGCTTAGGTTGCATTTTGTTTAGGGGACAGCAAAAGGATAACCCAAGTTATCGCATCTTCCATCAAAGGCTACATACACTTTGAGAAGAAATAGAAATTCCGGTCCATCCGTGTTTATTCTAAAATCCCTCACTTTGTTTCATTTATTCAGAATCATTACAATTAACCACTAATGTTAAAGCAAACGTAAAAATATTTTGGTAATAGATTATTCCAGGATATCAGGATAAACCAGAGATATGCAAGTTATTCGACCTAAATTTGTCCCCAAAGGAGCCAAAAGTAGTTATATAAGTTAAATCAATTTACTTGACGTAAGCTTTAGAGAGACACATACCTAATGCCAAGGATCAATGCCGCTTCTCTTCTAGTCATTTGCCGCTCAAATCCACCAGGGTAAAATCTCCGTACTCGAGGAACCGCTGCACGAGCACTAAATGCTTGCCATGCCTGAATCATGTATCTGCCTCCCAAAGCAGCTGCTGCTACGGTTAAACTAGCAACTAAAGGAGTCGTCTGTATTGGCAAAGGCGGAAAAAGGAAAGGTAAGAAAAGAAAAGAAATTAGTAAGTTTACATCGCAAAAACAAATAATGATTCCAAAAGATGATAGATTGCCAAAGAAAGTGTTCACTAAAGAAATGCAGGACGATAGCAACAGTGGAAAACTCAAGGTAAGAAAAGGATGTTCTACAACAAGAATTTTTCGCACATTGTGCGACGAATAACTTCTTACCCAAAAAAAATTCCCTGTTCTTTTGCATTACAGATACTGCAGGGATAAACTCAATGGTAAAGTGCAGAGCTAGAAACAAAGTAAGGGGTAGCACATCTTGAAGATGGATGCATTAGTAGTTCCGGATTTTCTTCCAACTAAAAAGTGCCTTTTAAGTCATCTGGCAATCCATTGATGCAAGCACATGCACAAACACAAAACTGAATGCATCATAAGATAGATAGAGGAAATAGCATAGAAAGACACAATAACATGTCACATTTTACTTCTTCTAGGATAATCCAGAAACTACTAATTCATCAAAACTTTGGAATTGAGCTACCCCTCACTATATCTCTAATTCTCTACATGTTTACTTTGAAATAAAGAAAGGAAAAATAACATGACACATGAGATAATGAACAACACGAGGAACAATCTAAAGGTGCTCAATACTTTAACATTCTATACAAGTATTAGCCCAACATCAAAACTATATAGATGATTTTACAAAGCAGACACATACAATTAGCAGGGAGATTACTACAAGTGACCAACTACGAAAGCCCATAAAATGCCAAGCACACCATTAACATTAATCAAAACTAAAATCATGGTATAGTTTTTATCAAAGCTAAGCAATGAATTATCGACAATTAGATCATACGACAATCACCAAAGAATAACACATTGGATAAAAGCAATCGAAGTAGACACTATGCACCCCAATCAAACAGTTAGTGGGCATTGCAACGAAACACAAGATGCACCATTTAAAAGACTCAGAATTGAAGCATCTTACCATGAAGTGAGCTAAATCTACTGACACCAATCCGTGAAATCTTAGTAGCTGCAAACAAAGAACGCAAATTGGAGCAATAAAAACGCATAAAAAGAGAAAAATAGCTTGCATATACACTCAAACTTGAAGAAAAGCTTATAAAAAGCTAATAAAAATCACAATTTTGATGCTACAAACTTCGTGTAATAGCACTTAGTTCAACATAATGTGATAAAAAACTAATCGAAATTTCGAAAAGAGAAAGATCGAATACCTTAAACTCCGAGAGAGAGAGAGAGAGAGAGAGAGAGAGAGAGAGAGAGAGAGAGAGAGAGGTGTTGTCGAGAAGAAGAGGGAAAAAGGTGGGGTTTTTAATTTTTAATAGGGATCGCTGTAGGCTTTTGCTTTGGCTCCAAGAAAAAGAAATTGGCGGGGCGCCGCCTCTTTCGGATTTTACGGGAATCGGAAGTGAGTTACAGGTAAATAGGAAATTGGGGAAAATTGCAGAAGACAGTTTGGACCGTTGATCTCGGATCGGACGGACGTACGAAGATCAGATATGTTGGAAAGTCCTTTTGTGGACCACGGGTGCGAGTTCTCCTACTACATCAGTGGTACAAAAGTGCTACAACTGAACACGTGGCGATATTCTACTGGAAACTAAGTCTACGTGTGTAATTGAAGGAAAGTCGGTGATCAGAAGAATGATTTGCCGAATTTACTGCGACTCCGTGACATATTTTAAGTCGGTGGCGCAAGAGCTTGCGTTGCCGCTTTCTTTTTACTGTAGGCCCTACTCTATAAATCCCCTCTTAGATAACTCATAGATTTTTCTTTTTCTTTTTCTTTTTCTTTTTTTAACCAACCAGTAATGTTAATAAGTTGGTCGACATGTTTTATCTCATGCGCCGAACTTAAACACGAGCGTGGCTAAAAAGCACATGAATGTAGCAACATTGGAGAAGACATTTTTAGAATTTTACAACAAAAAGTATATGATGTTTAAAGAAGAGATTTTTGAAAATGATGCAACTGCAACATGTCACTACCCAGCAGAATAAAAGGGGGGGAAAAAAGGCTCTACACATCCACAGGTACATTCATATAAATGAGAGTTACAAACATAGCTGCCTCACAAAATCATCATACCACAGCTGAAACCTTTATTATTTTCAGAATCTCATACAGTAGCAAACACCTTTATTCAGCAATTCCCGATAGTCGGCAAAATGAGATTTGTTGCAATAAATAGGCTACAAGAGCATCAGAGTTAGAGAGAACCACCTCTGTTCTCAGTAGCCATGAACTGATCTGCTGCCAATTTAGCGTATCCGGAGCTACGCCCATTGGCTTTCGCTTTCTCGACAATCGAATCAGAAAGAATCCTTGTTTTAGCATTACAAAGAGCTCCCAACATGAGGAACATCATTAACTGGTTGGGTTACAACAGGAATATCCAAGTTGCTTCCCTCGGGGGATATTTCCCTCACATCAGCAATCCTCGCATTTGAGGATGGCTGAAGATTATCCCACTCGGCATCGCCAACTGTATGTATTTCAACTCCTTCAGCTGCAAACTGGACTGCGCTCTCCTCCCCAGAAACTGAAATTGATCTCGAATCACTTACGCAAGCTTTATCCACATCATCCTCTGAAGAGTCCGCACATTTTGTTGATGAAGGAGAAATATCGGTGTAGGAGCACGATTCGGATCTCTCTTCACAGATCTGTCTTGAATTACTTTGTTGTCTGTCGAGAAATATGTAATCTAGTTCAGATTAACCTCAAAGATGGAATATTTATCATTCTCTCCATGCAATCTATATGGACAACAATAGAACTTAGAGACAGTTTGAATTATACATAGAAGCAAAAGAAATCCAATAGAGCACATGAAATCATAAAGCAAACCTCTCGACTTGTGATTGCAAAACTTTCACTAGGGCAAGGAGTTCTTCCTTTTCTTTTGCTGCAGACTCTAGTTTTTCTGCAGCATCCTTAATACGAGTTTCGGCACCTGCTTGTGCAACCCTAGCTTTTTCTTCAGCTCTAATAACAGCTGCTTCCAAAATCACCGCACGTTCTCTCGCTTTTGCTAGCTCGGAGCGCCACTGTTGTGCTTCTTGAACGGCAGAATCTCTTTCTTTCAGCAGAAGCTCTTTCTCTTTACTAAGGACTATGGCTTTTTCTTCAGACTCTCTTAACTGAAAATACAGTAGCAAATTGATTAGCGTAAGAAGATTCATTCTCTTTCATGTACAAACACAAGAAATTAGCACAACTTATTTGCTTGAACACAAAGTAGAAAAATGCAAGTAAAGCCTCTTCTATTAGTGACTAAGTTGTATGTCACCTTAATTGAAGATGACTCTAGTCGTTGATGCAAATCCTTTTTCAGGTGCTCAAGCTGTGCGTGTACAAGTTTTCTCTCTTCATCCATTGAATGAGCTGCAGAAGCAGCTGCTTCAGCAGCCTCTGCGGTCTCCATTAGTTTATCGGCTATATCTCTGATGGTGGCATCTCGAGCTCGAATATCCTTAGATAACTGTTGTAACTCCTCATCTTTCACTCTAATGGTCTCCTGTAGAAAATAAATATAGAGCACCAAAATTCACACAAAATTTTTGAAGGAAGCATTTTTAATCAGGCCTATCACTTCATGATGTCAGCTGCTTACTAAAAGCTAACTAATACTAAAACTAGCTCGGTTGTTAACTACCAGTTTCTCCTCCCAAGGAAAATTTGAAGCTAATGAACAACATGGAGTGCCGAGTGACTATAAATTTGATAAAGCATATCTCAAGAAAATTGTTTCCACAAACTAAATAAATCCACCTTTCTTCACACGTCTGTTCACTCTTTAGAAGCCTTCAAAAACAAGCAAAGATGTTCCAATCCTCAGAATGTCCATTAACTACTTGCTTTCCACTTAAGGCCTGTTTCTGGGTTGAGTCGAGCTTCTGTAAAATTTTTGTTTCAGTACAGCTCTTCAAAGCAGTAATAGTTTTTCCCCAAAAAAACCTTATCTACCACTTCTTGATGCAACAGAAGCAAAAGCTTCAAATTGGAGCTTTTTCTTCTGGACCTAAAAGGCTAAAGTTACCTTCCCATCACGACACAAACTACAGCCAATTTATCAGCCAATCACCTGCTTTCAAAAGTATGAAAGACGTACAAGAAGCCAAACCCAACAGGCACTATTATCACATGGAGGCCAATGAGACGATGATCCAATATTCTAACTATTCAAGAAATAAAGAAAATTGAATTTGAGCGCAAGATGTTTAGGTAAAAGCTAATCTAAACAAAGTTAAAAGAAAAGGCACACCTTCATGATTGTCAGATCATCTAAATGACCTTCGTGTGTCTTATTTGTCACATAGCTTACAGCTGCTTTCATAGAAATCTTCATTGCTGCCTCTATTTCCTTCGATGCTTCCCTTGCAGTTGCATTAGCAGCAGCAATCACAGTAGTAACTGTTCCAAATTTGGAAGAACCACTCCCGGACAATGAATTCACTGCCTCTTTATGAGCCCGTAGTACCAACTGAGTCGCACTGTTTGACAAGCAAGAATCTCAGAAACTAGAGAAAGATAAATGATTATCAGCTACAACATATATTGGCAAAGAAAATATGGCCATAACAAGCTTGCAAGCCACAAAAACTACAGTACAGTGCATTGTAAAACATAATAACAGTAAGTAGCAAAGTCATCACCGATACGCAAGCTTACTGTAAAGTGGATACCCAAGCTCTTGCAGCACCGGGAGTTTCAGCGCAAAGGAAATAATCATTTTTCTGTGGAGTTCCAATATCTAGCAATTTGGTTAAGAGATACCAGAAAGGCAATTTAAAAAAAAAAATTAGTATAATGTAAGAATGTTACATAAATACAAACAGATTAAAGCAGAGACCAAGTCCAGTCATTTAGAAGGCAAAGCATATGGATACAGAAACAGCAGCCATCATATTTCGGCGATCCACTGCACAAGTTAAACAAGAATGTTTCAGAAGGCCGTTATGGCTTTTGCTAGATAGCAATAACGAATTCTAATATGATGAGCAAAGAAGCAACTACATACTGGAAGTTCGCAGGGGACAATGTGATTGTGCTCGTTGAGTCAAATATAATATTTCCCTTAATAACTGCTGCATTTCTCCCAGTCCTACGACATAAAAAAGATAAAATTTTCACCAAGTTTCAAGTAAAGAACTTTCCAACAAAATGCAACCAGAATGCCATACTTGTATTCCATCTTCCCACTAGTGGGGTCTAAGATCACCCAGCGCTCATTCCACTTCCTCAACTATTAAAAGAGTAAAATAAAATTTAGCAACTAAAAATTGGAATTGTAACAGCGAGCGCCAATGATAGCTATATTTAGCATCCAAAGGGAGAAATTGATAAGACCCATTTCAAAGTTAGATGAATAGGGGAACTGTATTAAATTTTTTTTAAAGAAAAAAACAAGTTCATGAGACTCCAACTACTGAGGATACAGCAAAGGTCATATATATGTACAATTTAAACTCACATTAAAAAGTGTGTTTCTACAATTCGCACACGTAACAACAATGGAGAAACTTTTAGACTCCCCTTCTAGATATCAAATATTAAACAGAAAGAATGAACACTGCTGTGAAATTAATTCCAATTCCAATTATCCAGCAGTTTTTGTAAGTTTTTTCCTCCAATGTACATTCTTGTTGGCACATACTGCTGCCAATGCACTTATTAATCCATTACTTCTGTTAAAATTGATATTTTTGCTAACTATTTCATGTTTTTTCTCATGGGAAAACAAATTATGAGCATGTCATCTTTCTGTGAGCATGATTCATTGATTTTCACACAAAAAAGAACCTCAAAAGGACTCAATTTCACAGAACAAATTTTGTTTGAGCTCAGAGTCACTTGAATACTGAATGATTCATAGAGATCAAAGAGCAATCATTTTCATAACCAACAACTCTGATCCTCCACTACAACATCATTTTAATATCCAGGGAGGCATCAATAGCATCAAACACATCCCCAGCAGAGAAAGAAGAGAAAGATCACGGATCTTAGAGCCACAACAAACAAAAAAAAAATCAAATTTTATCTTAAAAATCCCACAAAAGGAACCTTATGAATCCAATTCCCACAAAACGCAAATGGATCGGATGCCTCACCATTTCAGATCGCTTGAGAAGCGGGCCCTGGAGCAGATACCTCCCTGAGGATGACGTAAGCTGTCGCTTTATCTTCTCCAAGCTACTCTCCGCGTCTCCAACTCTCTAAAAACACCATTTTTTTTGGTTGGTAAGACCACAACAAAGGCATCGATTTGATCTGAATGTGGAGTGATTAAGATGGCGAAAACCTACCGCGGTAGCTCCATTGGAGGCCATCGGAGAGGGGGAAGCGAAGAAATTGGGGTAGGAGAGGAAGAGAATTAGGGTTTTGGTGTGGATTGGGGTCGTAGATTAGGGAGGAGGGGGACGAGAGAGGGGTTTTGGAAATGGACAGTGTCGGGTTCGCTCCGAGACTCGCCAAATGGAGGCGGCGTTGCTAATGAGGAGAGTAAATCTATGGGTTTCTCAGAATGTACCCCAAAGTGGCGTTGCTAATGAGGAGAGTAAATCTATGGGTTTCCCAGAATGTACCCCAAAGTATAGTTTGCAGCTCTTTCTTTCCACGTGGTTGGATTTAGCATTTCACAAACTCATCTAATATTACTATATTATTAGTAGTAGGCAAAATAAAATTAAAACTAAAGTATAGAAAAATATGTTTAACCGTTTTTTAATAGGATTGTGAAAAATATATTATAACTGCTTATAGCGAAAACATGAAATATTTTTTTTTATTTTTTTATTAACTTTTATATATGCGTAATACAATCTCTCAGCAATTCTAAAGGGTTACAGATAAAAAAATATCTTGTTTATTTTCACAAATAATACTACATTTTTAAGACAAAATTAATATTAACTTTTGCAATCTTACTAAGTACCAGAAGGGTGTGATTCTTTATATTTATTTCTGATTCAATAACTTTTGGTACTTCTAAATGTCAAACGAACCCTTACTAATTATACTTTGGTTCTATTTGGCGGAAATTTCAGTCATGAATTTTTTTTTTTTTAATGTCACTCTCGATATATCTAATAATTAGATAAAAAATACATATAAACATTAAATACTTAGAGCTTTTCTGAGAGAGAGATCACCAAAGTTAATGTAAGAGCTTGTCATAAACCTTGTGTCCAGGTAAAAAAAAAAAAAAAAAAAAATTATACAACAACTACAACAGGAATTTTACTTGAAAGAAAACGCAATTCGTATCCATATACAGCAATTAAGCCACAAAGAGCACAAAGCCACACTACTCTAAACCCTCTCCTATTTACCTTTCTTTTTGTTTCCTCAACCTTATATATCCATCGACTTTACACAGGAACAAGAAAAATAAAAAGAGTAAAACCGCGTAGGAATGATCATAGATTGCGACAAACTCAGATCCTCAACGACGCTTCAACAATGTTTTCTTAAGTCCTTTTAAGATCTTTCCGAACCAGATCGTGTTCATGATAAACAGCACAAAGGGCACCAGAAATGTCAGCAAGTAACCAAAGATATGCATCTGCAGAACCTGTCGGAAATATAAAATAATAACACAAAGGTTATCAAAACATTTGGCATATTATTATTCGCGATATCATATGAAGAGTAAATATCATGTAAGTACCTGGTCATAGTGCAAATAGATGTGATGAAACAAGTAGACGAACAGCAGTATTCTCGCCACCTGCAAAATTTAGTACACTAAATAGATAAGCATTCTTTATAAAGCATGATAAATAATATGCGGTCCCGAATCCGCAAGTATGCAGAAAAATAAATGTCCGATTCAGTAAAACTATATGACTTTTCACATGTCATCTTATACGGGTGTAATAATATTATATCTCAATTACATCAGTTACTAGCTATTTTTCTTGTACTTGGCTTAGGACATAATCTTAAAGTTCATACAACAAAAGACTAAAGAAAAACAACAACCAACTTACCAGCCATGTGATAAACATCACTATGCCGTTAACTAGATAGGCAACGGATCTTTTCATTCCTGCCGTGTCAAGAAACCTTCAAGATAGAAACAAGCAGATAAGTTACGAGTGAAAATAACTTTTTAGTAGTGAAGCATCTATTTGGTTGCCCCAGTAATTTGTTTTATGCCCTTATACCATCTCAAGTTTATTCCTGGAGTGGTTGTCTCCGTGATAAGAACCATATAAGTGTACAACTGTCCTTCCCCAGACAACATAGCATAAACTATCGCAATTGTGGAAAGCATATGGTGGACAACCTGTATTAAAAATCATAATAATATTGGTTAATAATAGGTTACAACGAACTGTTTAAAACCATTTGTATATATTATAAGTTTATAACTGCACCAAACGTATAGGATTTACATGGAAAGGAATAAAATATTGCTCTAATTAGATTATATACTCATTGCTAAATGATGCTTCGAAGAAGATTACTAACATATTCCATTCCGCCGAGCGAAGGGAAGAGCCAGAATATCATTGCAAGGTCAGTAATGAAGTACCCAACTGAAACCTGCGAGAAATCAGATTGCACTCATAACATCAAGGGAAAGGAAAAAAAAGAAGAAGCATCACATAGCCCCAGAAAATAATCTATTTAGATATATATCCCTGCAAAATCAGAATTTCCATATATATGCTCATGGCCTGCTTGGACTCTGGATGCACGAACATCTTGTTCAGCATCTCTTTTGTTTACTCAAGAGGTTGCGGTGATTAGTTGCCGGGGAGTACTAAAAATATAGATAAGAGCATAATATGAACGGCCGTTGAGTAATGTTTTTCCAAATATGATAAATCACATTTTAGGTGAAATGCATTATGACAAAAAAACAAAAAAACAAAAATAGACATATTTGAAAGGACTTTGCAGTAAATTAAAATCAAACTCCTAGACTGCAATCAGAAAAGAGAAATTGCATATTGCATAGTTATCACTGGGTAATGTGTTTCAGCATTAACAGGCCTTAATAAACTTAGTTCTTAGATACACCTTTGAACTCGCAAAAACGCCCCCATTTTTCCAAAAGAAGATTTCATGCCTTGTCACAAATTGTCACATGGCATAGGAAGACAACCGGAAGATAGACACAAAAAGAGGGACAAAAAAAAAAAAAAAAGATTGTAAGAAAAGTGAAAGGCAACTCTTACCCCTAACGAGAAAGTGGAGATATTCGAACTTCGAAATGTAACTGGTCCTTCGAGGCGATCAGAGAACAGATCTGAGAAGAAGAGTAGGTAAAATGACATAGCAGTGATAAAAATGGCATGAGCGCTGGACATGCCCCTGCAAAATGGTACAAGCAGATGTAAGTCAAAGAGTGTTGGATTTTCATAAGGTGTGGAGTGCACAAAGTAATCAATTCTGTTCTCACCTATTGTTCCACTCCATTCGTTGGATCTTCATAAGGGAATCGTAGCCCTTGAAGTAAAATGAGCTGACTAATTTTGTCAAATCATAAACCTGAGAAAGAAGAAAATAAACTTTATAATCGGAAAAAATGATAGCCGAATTGAGAGCAGTATCTCTATTGGAAGGCGACTAGAACTTGACTAGCAATCAACAACTTATCAAACCAAACAGGTCAACATGAAACTAGCCATAAATATGGAAAACTTAATAACCATCTAGTGAAAAATTACAAGGTTCATATGATGATCATTAGAATTGTGATGAATTATTATTGTATTCCTTGTCATTCCTATTTAATATTTATGCTTCCATTAGTCTGAACTGAGAAAAATAAAGAGGGCTAATTTGGTCACTCCTCTTTACTTGCATTGGCATTTAGAAGCAATTTACAGCAGTTTTTCTCTAACCAGTTTATTTGTTTCCATTAATCCCCAAGCTTCCTTTGGTATTTGAAAGTTCGCAGATTACTTCAAGTCTCATAAACAAAGTTTTCAGTGGTTATCAAACTATTGACTGATAACCAACCAATTAATTTTTGATAGCTTGTCGCATCAACAAGTGAAAAGTCCTAGGAAATTCTTTCTATTGATTTAAAGTGATTATGGTAATATAAAAAGCAAGAATGAAATGCAAAATCATTTTCTTTATCTCCATTTTCCACATCATCTTGTGTTTACCTCTGTACTAACACTTTCCTGCATTAAGAATCAAACTATACGACTCACACTAATATTAAATGAAACTGAAACTTACCACCTTGCACATGAAAATGCCACTCATTACAGAGGTGTATGGAACAAATGGATCCGCTAGTAAGTAGTCCCGGACCAGTGCCTCTGCTTGGTATTTATACGACTTAATTGTCATGACCGAAGATTTAAAACCCTGCATCATGGAATATTGCTGTACCGAAGAGTCTAATCAGTGTAGGAAAGGAAAATAGTAGCAATACCATACATCTCAAACAAAAACTTAAGAATCGGTTATAAAAAAAAAAATTGCATGAAAGCCCCCCTCAACTTAGTATTCTAAATTTTTATGAGCAATTCACTAAAATTTATTACTCCATTAGCTATCAACCATTACCATTTAACAAAATTCGCAGTTCTATCAGCTAAAGAAAGATTCACAGCAATTAAATATCTTAGAATCACCATCAGATTTAACAAAATCCCTAATTTTAAGAAATTAAGCGGGTCCTCTCTACATTTTCCACCTCACAAATCCAAAACACACGTTCATACTCAGATTGCAAATGATCAGCTCAAATTTCCTAATACCACAACTCTAAAATGCACAAACCCCATGCAGATCAAGCAAATCAAAACCCACAAGATCTAATAATCCACCAAAAAATCAAAAAAAAAAAAATCATATACCTAAATCCTGAAACAAAGATCGTAATCAGAGAAATCTCCCCCCAAAACAAACCCAAAATGGGGAATGCCCTAATTTACGAAGCAACAATGGCTCCAACGCATCATATCATAGATCTAAACGAAGATCTAGAGCGAGAGAAATGGGTAAAGAGCGATTACCTTGGAGTGTGGGTACGGGATTTGGAGAAGAAGCTACCGATTAGTGGGAGCGAACTCCGTGGCCATGCTCACATCTACGGATCACAACAAAATTTCTTAAAAAGCCAAAAAAAAAAAAAAAAAGAGGAAAAAGAAAAAAAGGAGTCACGAGGGAAATGCCACGCCCAAAGAGAAAGGGCTCTAACGAAAGTGGTTATGTGGTGTGATTTATATATTATGCATCTCCACTACTTTGGTTACTTTTATAATTCGCACAGAGACCCCTTAACCATTAAATAACATTTAATATTTAGCGCCTATTTGGTCGGTGCATTGGTAGAGTATTTTGGCTAAATTTTAATTTTGGTCCTCGGGGGGTCTAATATAGGATGTGAACGGGTCGGATTCACGGCGAGTTTCTAAAAATTCAAACCCGAACCCACTATCAAATCTGAAATAAGAATCTGAATCTGAATCTGAATCTGAATCTGAATTGAACAATCCAAACCGAAATAATTATTTCGCTTTACCATATTTCAAAACATATTACATTAAATCTAATTTTTAAAATTATAAATTCAAATATAACATCAAATATGTATATATTTTATATAATGTAAAATTTATTCGAGTTCGGGTTCGGGTTGGGTACAAATAAAATTCATATCCGAATACAAATTTGTTGGATTTTTATTTTTTATACTTGTATCATAAACTATATCTGTTTAGCATCAGATAAATCAATTCTGTTCGGATAAAATTTCGGATACCCATATCCATTGACATCCCTAGGCTCAAAAATTTGATCTTAAATGTTAATTTAAACCAATTTTAGCTCAAATATTTTAAATTATTATAATTAAATTTTGCAATATAGCTTAACTGGCTAAATGCCAACATATTGTTGATGTGACACTGATGCGTCAGTATTATAATTAATGTTGCAACAATGATCAAAATAACAAATCACTTTCATATTTAATTAACTCAATTGAACTATAAAACTCGATTATAATAATTTAAAATTCTAAGTCAAAAATTATAACTAATTAATATTTGAGGACCACATTGTGATGCACCTTATTGATTGAGGACAAACAATGTAATTTAGCCTAATATTTTTTTGTTTACTAAAGTACTATTTAAAAAGTAAAATTAATAAAGATATTATAACTTTTTTCCGGCAACTTTTATAAAATAAATAAAACTTTATCTGTTTGGCAGCCCATTACATTCCTATACTAAAAATTTTCAGAACTTTAATTACTAAATATTTTATAATAGTAAAATAAATAAGATAAAATAGCTTTTTTGGAATGCAAATGAAAAGGTTTCATTTGGAGCAATATATTAAGTGAAGTGTCACATTTTTTTAATAAATTTGTTTTACTGCAACATTCCTTCTATATCTTATTTTAAAGACAAATTATAATTTTTTAATAAAACAAAAAAAAACTACTTTTAAATTGCTAGGGACTAAGAGGTTGGCATCTCTTACCAACCGGCTGCAACTAACCCATTCGGGCCCCATTATGAATCGACTAGCGATAATATTTAGTTTAGAAATAAACTTATGAGGTTAGGGATCCATTCTCGCTTGTTCGTTTCAAAATAAAGCTCGAGCATTCAACTTCCTGAATGATGTATTAAATATATTTTTTTGAGAGAGAAAGGTAGCACGCTACCCGCTTCGTTTATTTCGTTTAGAAATAAACTTAGCTGGAAATGTGAATCAACTAGGATTCGTTTATTTCGTTCAGTTGGCTCGTTCTTAAGAAGAAAACCCTCACAGCTGATAATCTGGCAAAGAGAGGATGGACAGGTGATACAGTCTGTGTGCTATGCGGGGCGGAAGAGGAAACTGTGGACCACCTCTTCACACAGTGTGTCTTTAGTAAGTTGATTTTAGTGATGATTTTGGAGGGCATTCAGACTAGGGACCTGGGGAAAGACGTGACTTCGGTCTGGGACAGGTGGATGCTTAGGAACGAAACGCACTCATCGAGAAACAGTCTACTCGTAGTAGTAGGTTGCTGGTGGGTCATTTGGAAGGTTAGAAATGATACGATTTTTAGATAGATCGAACCGGACCCAGGACAGGTAGTTCTTAAACTCCATCAGTTGTTGAAGGACTGGGAATACCTTCCTCCTGCAAAGCGGCGATTATAGAGTGTGCGTGTGTGTGTGGTGATTTTTTTTTTTTTTTTTCTTCTCGCTCCTCGCATCCTCTGAGGCTCTGATTGCCTCACCCCTGTAACCTAGTTCATCAATCCAATGAATGAAGCGGGTAGCGTGCTACCTTTTTCCTCAAAAAAATTAGGATTCGAACTCGAAACCTCGGGTACCAACCACCAAGCCCTTTGCACTTGCGATAGGGACGGTCGGTAATGATGTATTAATTTCGATACTATATATAGAGGGTTTATGTGATAAGGATTTGCGAATCGTCACAACAATTTTACTAAGAGCTCTCTAGAGAACATAGGAGTCAAAACCCTAACTTGTTAAGGCTATGTTTGGTACGGAGGATATTCCCAAACAAAAAAAATATTTCCCAACTTGTACCCAAATAGTGTCAAAATTGGGCGGAACTAGTTGTTCCGGTTAAAACTGGTTGTTCTAAAATAATCCGTTACAGTTGTTTCTAGAAAAACTAAGAAATATTTTTTTTCTTCTCTTTATTTTATTGGATAAATAGGTTTATAAATAAAAATATTAACATAAATATTATCTTTACGAAAATATATTTATTTTTAAATTTTATTATATAAGATAAATTAATTAAATTTGATATATTATTTATTTTATTGTTTTATTATTTATATATTAATATTTATTTATTTATTTTTTTTATTAACTATTGTATATATTAAATTATTTTTTCATATATTATATATTTTTTTTGAATTTGTGAAATTTGTACTATCATTAATTTAAATTATAAGAATATTGCTAGTATTATATTTTATTCATTACCTATATTATGGATAAATTATATAAAATAAATTGTTACACAAAATAAAACAAATATAATGATATTAATTAAATTGTTATACAAAATATTATATTATAAATTGTTATATAAAATAATATAAATAATTTTATATACAATATACTGATATAAATGAATTATTTTATTTTTTAAAACATATTAAGACATTGTTTTAGACTTTTTACCGAAATGGTACTAAGGATATACTCCAGAATATTATTGAATGCATCCAAACGTAAATTTACAGTTGGCTCATACTAAAATATCCTATGTTCTCACGAATAATAAAAATTATCTCCAAAATTTAGTATTTGGAGCCAAACGCAATCTTAAAAAACTTTTTATTTTACACCAACTATACTAGCACGCAGTTGAGTGTTCAGAAAAATTAAGAATTATTTCTTTTTTTTTGAGAAAAGGTAGAAAGCTACCTGCTTCATTCATTAGGAAAGATGAACTAGGCAAATATGATGGAAGCAACTGAGGCCTCCGAAGATCGAGCGGAAGGGACAAAAAAAGAACAAATCAGAGAAAAAAATACGGAGCAAAAAACATTTGTGAGGGAAGAAAAAGAGGGAAGACAGAGCTCAAGTGGTCGCTATCCGGTGGTGAGCTCACTCTAAGCAGATAGCAAGCGTTTGACGCGGTCGAGAGTAAGTGAAGGTACAGGTGCTCGCCCGTTGAAGATAGCATTGTTTCTGTCGGTCCACACCACCCACCAGATAGCCGAAAGGAGGGATAGGCTTCTGGCGCTCCTTTTGGCATCCGGTAAGGTGTCCGCCCTTTTCCATAATTCTTGAGTTTCCTCCGCGGGCCCAGAAAAAATGTCCGTCTCTTCCACACTGAGAAGTAAGTATCGAACAAAAACACAGTGACAGAATAGGTGGTCGCAGTTTTCCAAATGTAGAGCGCAGAAGACACAGTGTTGGTCCACCCGTATTCCTCGTTTATGCAGTCTATCGGCGGTTAAAAGCCTCTTGCGAAGCAGTAACCAGATGAAGACTTTGATTTTAATAGGAATTTTTAGTCTCCAGATACGGTGGCTCGATGGGTCGCGCAATCCAGTGTCTGAAAGAAACATGTATAGTGATTTGACGGAGAATTGATGGTTAGAAGTCCATCGCCAGTTTAACAGGTCCGACTCAAGGTTTGGGCTGATGGCCTGAAGCAAATCCTTGAGCTGCAGAAGCTGTCTTCGACGTTGTGTGGAGTCATTCGCTGTAGATCGTCGACATAAAAAGCGCCATCTCCAGTCGTGTGAGTTCCAGCAATCTGCTACAGTCACGTTTTTATTCCTCAGTGTATCGAGGAGTCCCGTAAACTGCGTACTTAAAGTGGTTTCACCAATCCAGATATCATGCCATAGCCTGATGTGTTTACCGTCACCTAGCTTGTAGGTAATGCCGCATTTGAAGACATCCCGGCATTTCAGCACACCTTTCCACCATTGCGAGTAGGGCACGAAAGTTTTTCCCTCGTGTAACGGTCTTCTTTTGGTGTAGTAAATAGTTCGCACCAGCTTGGTCCAGAGTAAATTTGAGGCATTGAAGAATCTCCACCACCATTTGGTTAGTAGTGCCATGTTCATCAATTCTACATCTTTGATCCCTAGTCCGCCTTCTAGTTTGCTACGACATATAGTTTTCCAACTAACAAGGCACGCTCCCCCAGTAATCTTGGAGCAACCTTTCCAGAAAAAGGCTCTTCGCAGAGCCTAAATCCGTTCCAGAACCCACTTAGGGGCCTTGAAGATAGAGAAGAAGAAGAGTGGTAGGTTAGTGAGAACTGAGTTGATGAGAATGAGTCGTCCCCCTTGGGAGAGAAGCTTAGCCTTCCATCCTTCGATGCGCAAGTTGATGCGGTTGATTACTGAGGACCAATCCTCCTTTCTAAGTTGCTTAGTGTGAAGTGGTAATCCCAAGTAACGGAGAGGGAGGTTACCTACTTTACATCCCAATATGGATGCGAGTCTGGGTGCTTTGTGAGGGTTGTTTCCCAAGTAGAAAAATTCGGACTTGTCTTTGTTGATCCTAAGTCCGGAGGCCCATTCGAATATACCCCATGCAAATCTCAGGTTTCGCATGTTGCGTTTGGTGGGCCCGCAGAAGAAGATTGTGTCATCAGCGTATTGAAGAAGGACTGTTTCGCAAGATTCAGATGGGCCGATACCCCGTAAAAGTAAATTCCTCCTGGCAGTTTGAGTAATTCTAGCGAGACAGTCGGCCACGAGAAGAAAGAGATAAGGGGATAGGGGGTCCCCTTGTCGCAGCCCCTTCTTCATTTTCATCCATTTAGTCGGGGTGTCGTTTACTAGGATGGCAACTTTAGCGTTACAGATACACATTGCCACCCAGCTCCACCACTTGTCGCTGAAACCTAACCAAGTCATTATACTCTTCAGGAAAGACCATCTGACGTTGTCGAAAGCTTTTTCAAAATCGGCCTTGATAATTGCACATTCCTGTCCTGTTTTCGAGCACCAGGCTACTAGCTCACTAGCCGTTACGAACGAGTCTGCCAGAAGACGGTCTTTAAGAAATGCCGACTGCGTTGGCGAGATAATAGGGGAGATCACTTGCGCAAGCCTATTGGCTAGAACTTTGGAGATAATTTTTTGTATACCGTTAATGAGGCTGATCGGTCGAAAGTCGCTGAGCTTACAAGCTCCTTCCTTTTTAGGAATGAGGCAGGCGAACGAGTAGTCAGTTGGCTCGGTAGAGAGTCTGTTCTCTTGAAGGTCAGTAAAGACCTTGTAGATATCGTCTTTGACTGTTTCCCAAAAAGTTTGAAAGAAGATAAGCGGAAAGCCATCTGGCCCAGGAGCCTTGTCGCCTCCTAGTTGAAAGGTCGCGTTTTTCACCTCCTCAAGTGAAAACGGGGATGTTAGGGCCTCAGGGGAAAGTAACCTGTCAGTTTGATAAAGTGCACTCCAGTCCCCGAGGGACTGCGAGCTTCCCCCTTGTTGGCCAAACAGTCGATCGAATTTCATATAGAAATATGATCTCTTGAGCTCTTCATTGGTTATCCGGCGCCCGTCATCGTCTATAATGGCATCAATCGTGTTGACGCGTCTTTTGCCATTTGCTATCGCATGAAAGAATTTAGTGTTTCCGTCTCCTTCCTTCAACCAACGCTCTTTGGCTCTGGTTTTCCAGAGAATTTCTTCCTCCTCTAAGATCAGTTGAAGACACATCTTTAGTTCCGCCCGTTTTTCCTGGAAGTTGTGGGTAAGATCTTGTGATTCCTCCAGGAGATCGATTTTTTGTATCTCAGCCTGCAAGGTTTCCTTGGTGGACGAAATGCTGTAAAAGTGTGTCTTGCACCACTCCTTAATTCGCGTTCGGCAGTGTCGTAGTTTAGCAGTGATGGTGAGAATTGCCGTGGTCTTGGTGGGTACTTCGTTCCACCAGAGAGGTACTTTGAGGAGAAAATCTTCTTTCCGTAGCCAAACCGTCTCGAATCTGAATCTTCGGGGAGTCGATTGGGAGCTCGTGACCAGAAGAATTGGGGTGTGGTCAGAGGTGATTTTCGGCAGGGCTTTGACTTTGCAGAGTGGAAAAGTTTGATCCCATTCTGTAGAGACGAGGAACCTGTCGAGCTTTGCTAGCGATGGTTTGGATTGCATATTCGACCAAGTGTAAGATTGATTAGTCATGGGTAAATCAATTAGTCCCAGGGTGTTGATAAGATCCGAGAACAAATTCATCACTCTCCTGCTCCACGGATTTCCTTTTCTTTCAGATTGGCATTTGGTGATGTTAAAGTCTCCGCAGATCACCCATTTGTTTTTTCATTCTTGATTTTTATCACCTGAGACACATCTTTCTACCCACTCATTATCTTTGGCTTATCAAGGAGAATGGACTATACACCGTCCTGCCACAGAGAATTTAAATAGTGTTGTGCTAAAATAAAAGAGCATTACAGTATATAAACCCAGGGGAAAAAAAAAAAGAAGCTAAATTACAAATTTTTTTTTGTCAATACTCGTTTTTTTACTTTTTCTTCATGTCATTTAAAAATCTACACTTTGCCCTCTTGAAAAATAAAAAATATTCACTTCAGCTACCGCCGTCAGTTTTCCGTTAGAATTCCATTTATATCATATTATTATATATTTTTTATACTTAAAATATCCTCAGCCTTCTTCTTTCAGCATTGCCACCTCCTTCCTCGCTGCCCACGCGCTTCGTCCTCCTCCGCCGCCTCGCCCTCGCCCACCCCTCCGTCTGCGTCCACACACACGCTTTCGCCCTCCTCCGCCGCCTCGCCCTCGCCGACCACTCCATCCACGCCCACCCCGATCTCCTCCCTACGATCGTCGAAATGGAGGGGCGACGAGGGTGCAATAGGAGCGAGGGAGTAGGTGGAAGAAATGGAGTCGAAGCTGCGGTCGAGCGAGACACGAAGAACAAAAGAGGAGAGACGACGGATGAGCAAGATTGGGGAGGAGACGAAATTGGTGAAGGATAATTAAGTCATTTTGTCATCACATTTAACACCGTACTCCCACTGAATATTTTTTATTTTTCAAGGAGATAAAATATAAATTTTTAAATGTCAGAAAAAAAGTGAAAAAGCGGATATTGACACAGTTTTTTTGTAATGTAGCCAAAAAAAAAAAAAAAAAAAGAGTAGGGGGGTCGTGGATAACGTGGTAGACCGGGTGCACGGGCTACAGAGAGCGGATAAACGCCACAACCCTAGCGACCATCTCCTCCGCGGCGACCCCTTCCTCGGTGGTGTCGACGACGAGCCTCGCCACGTCGTCGCCCACCTCGTACTCCGCGCGCCCCTCGTACCCCTCCACCACCCTCCTCAGCTCCCCCCACGTCCTCGGCTTGTGCCACCCCTCTCCTCCTCCCCCCTCCTCCTCCTCCCCGCCGGCGGCGGCGCCGCGCTCCTCGAGGCGGCGCCGCCACTCGAGCTCGCGCCCGGGGCGGCACTCGACGATCGCGATCCGGGCGCCGCCGCAGCGCGCGGCGGCGCGGCGCAGCGCGGCGAGGTGGGCGGCGCGGGAGAGCGGGGAGTCGACGACGACGGAGAGGCCGAGGCGGAGCTGGGTCTCCGCGACGCGCCACAGCACCGCGTACGAGAGCTCGTTGAGGGACGCGGCGCCCACTCCCCCTCCTCCTCCCCCTCCTCCTCCTAGGGTTTGTGATTGAGATTGGGATGGGGATTGTTGGAGGGGGAGGGTGCAGTCGCGGACGTCGTCCTTGTCCAGGAGGGGGAGGCGGAGCGCCGCGGCGGCGCCGCGGGCGAGCGTGGATTTGCCCGTCCCCGGGTGGCCCTTCATCGCCACGATCAACGGCCGAGATCGATCCCCCATTGATGCCGATGGATTTTTCTCGGGTATTATTGAGCGTTTTGGTTTGAGAATCTAAGGTTGGAATATTTGTTTAAGACGAAAAAAAAAAGAATAAAAAATTTGCAGGACCCCATCCACCCAAACTTTTTCATTTGTGTTTTTTTAATGTTGAAAGCGACATAAAAACAACTCAATAATTAACCACCACCTAATCTGTACCACAGATGATAAAGTGTTGTTCTGTATTTATTGTGAATTTTTTTTTTATTTTATAAATAAAATTTTTATTTGATTGAATGTGTTGTTTAATGAATGTTTTGACTTTTGCCAAATGCTGAGTAGCTTGATTTTGTTAGTTTTAATTTTTTTTAAACAGTGATTTAAACTTCAAATTCAGCCCATGGGCTTTCTGGGCAGCCCACTCTTTATGGGCTTTGCCTGGGAGCCCGTGCTGTGGTTTCCATATGTGAGGTTTAGTCCCACATTGAAAACTAAAGACTTGTTGCTCCTATTTATATACTCCTTTGCTCCCTAATTATTTACTTGGGAGAAAGTGAGAGTTATACTCTCGACTTAACACACGCACGGCACGAGCCGCGCCGGGGCGGGGCGGGCGGGCGGCGGCGCGCGTGAACCCGGTCCACTTACTTGGTCCTCATCTAGAGAGGTACACTAAACTTACACTGAATACACATCCCTCTTCTCTCCTTTTCCTATTTTTGCTGGATCTCCTAAAGTCCGTTGGGTTCGTTTAGCGCCACCTTGGAGACGTGCCGACGGGGTGGCGGTGGTCGTTGTATCGCTAGGAGTGATTGCCGGAAACCTCGCACGTGGAAGGGCAATCTCGCTTCTAGGACAGTGCTCTCGCACGCCTCGACTCACAGGCCTCATCTAAATTTTTGCTTGCGATTTTCTTTTAAAACTGAAGTTTAATTATTTTTGTTTGAAATTGTTTAAAAGAATATTTTACTAAAAGTTTTAGAAAGAGAATTTTTGACAACAGATTTGTGTGCAAATAGTAGACTATCTAATCATTATATGTTCATATATAATTTTTTTTTCCTATGTAATATACTATAATTAGGATGTTACATATAATAGGCTAAATTTATTACATTATCCTACAAATTGATAATCAAAATTGTATTATTTATCCTATCTACACACTGCTCCCGAATGCTCGTATAGAGAACAAGAAACAGTAAGAAAAAATAAGAAACAATGAGAAAAAAAAACTTCATGAACGTGCTCTTCATTTTCACGCCCATTTTGCCATGAGGGACATCAAGCCGGCGCCGGAGAGCACTGCGGCGTAGCCGAAGAGCTGGAGCCGGACGCTGCTTTGGAGCTTCGGCCCCATGAAGTCCACGGAGAGGAGGTCGACGAGCGCCATGTAGTTCAGAAGCCCGGCTGAGGCAGCGTTCAGCACGCCCTCGACGATCAGCGCCGTCGAGCTCGTGCTGCTGTACACCTTCGACACCGCGATGCCGAGCACGATCCCGAACGGGGTCGTCGTGGCGAAGAAGAACACCAGGATGGCCCTCATCTTCATCCCATACTCTGCCTGCAAACCAAAAGTTGGATATCTAAAATCAAATTCAAATTACATGAACAAAAGGAACAAAACTTGCGGGCCCGCGCAGCCCAATACAGTACTGATTGGGTCAAGCCCAACCTAGTTTCCCAGAAAACTTGGGTTCGATTCAGGTCATCAATTTCTTTAGTTTGATTCGATCCGACCCTATCCGGCCCAGTTTGATCATATTCTTAGTTCATAAGATTTTTACTTTTGAGATTCAAAAGCTCATTTAAAAATTTTATCGCAGCTGTAGAAATTAGTTCTCCGAACAACTTTAGCGAGACCAAACTAGGCAAATGGTAGGTGATTTTGGGTATAAACTACCTGGAGGATGCAACCGCCGAGGCCCATTCCTTCAAACATCTGGTGGAAGCAAAGAGCAGCTACCAGGGGCCTAATGGTGCACGGATTCTGCGAGGCTCCCATGGAAAGCCCTATCACCACTGAGTGCACCACTATTCCCATTTCCAGTACCTACACAAATCAACCATTAATTTAAATAACCTCTTCATGTTTTGTACAATTATTTTGGGTGATCTTTGATTTCGCAATTTCACCTCACAAGTGTAAGTGACTAACCTGAGCTATAATGCGGTTCCTTCGCAACCCCTCCGATTCAATTTCAACACCATCCTTGCCGATCACCGAGATCTCCCTCGCCCCCTCGTCGGCGATCTCGGCGGCCCCGTGGCCGCCATTGCCGATCTTGTAGCAGCTCAGCATGAGCGAGTCGATCATTAGGGTTACGACGGCCGCGAGCATGGCGATGAACGTGGTGAAGGGGAACTTCGCCCAGGGCTCGCTGGGGAGGCACGGGGACCGGAGATCGTCGAAGGAGTCGGGGAGCACGTGCATGTAGCCCGTGGCGAGGATGACGCCGGAGGCGAAGGCCTTGACGAGGACGAAGAGGTCGCGGTCGGGGCGGAGCGCGGGGACGGAGCGGGAGACCAGGGGGAGGCACACCCCGACCACGCTCGCCACGAGGATCGACGCGATCGCCACGGCCTTGAGCCGGAGCGCCGCCGCCGCGTCGTGGCACCCTCCGCCGCGCTCCGCCGCGGCCGCGGCGGCGCAGGCGCCGCCGTCGCCGGAGACGGCGTTGGCGGAGGCGAGGAAGAAGAAGAAGAAGAAGGGGAGGAGGAGGAGGAGGGTTAGGGCGGTGGCCATGGCGGAGTGGTTTCTACTTTCTACTTTCTACTTTCAACTGTGGAGGGGGTTTTAATGGAGTTTTGGAGAAGCGGCGGAAGCGGGAAGTGAGGGATAAAATGTCTAAAATGCCCTTGGGAGTAAGCGTAGGGCTAAGGGAGTACCTAGGGGTGTTTTGGGTATTGCACGTTGGAGCGTGTGAGCCTCGTGGGGTCCACGGGTCGGACATGGGAATTGGCGAGGCGGGAAAAGTGGGAAGCGTGGGGGAAGTGAGCGGGGTTGAAGTGGGGAGGGTGAGTGTTCGCCCAGCTAAAATTTGGTTTGAAATTCTTCAAATTACTAATTTAAATAAAATTATAAATAAGTTTTTTATAATTTATTCCTGTAAAGTTTTTTTATTTTTTTTAAAAAATTCTATTCTCTATTCTAATCTAAAACTTCATTAAGAAAATGACAAGTTTTTTAAAAGTACTAAACTTCATTATTTAAATTTTTTTTAAAACTTAAATAAAAAATTTGGTTACTTTTGTGCTATTTGTTAATGTAATGTATACAGTGTATAGAGCATAGTCACCCTCAAACCGAAGAGTGAATTAGGCGCTTCGGATTTTAACGCAGCAGCGCCAAAACACTCCGCAGCGCCAAAACACTCCGCAGCTGCCTCTCGACGCTTCGAGGGCTTCGTCAGGGTTCAGTGAACTGCGCCGCCACCGACTAGGGTTAGGGTTTCATCCTCACGGCCATGGACAAGGCGTGGGAGGACGCCGTAGCCGCGGCCCTGAAGCCCCCCTCCTCCGCGGCGCCGCCGCCACCGCGAACCCTAACCCTCGACGGCGCCGTGAAGTGCTCCAACGATCGCCTCCCCGCGGCGCCGCTCCTCGAGCGGTTCCCGTCGCTCGAGTTCCTCTCCCTCGCCAACGTTCGCCTCTCCACGCTCGAGGGGTTCCCGCGCCTCCCGCGGCTCCGGCGCCTCGTCCTCTCCGACAACCGCGTCGCCGGAGGGCTCGCCGCGCTCTCCGCCGCGGGGCTCGCCGCGCTCCGCCACCTCGACCTCTCCAACAACCGGATCGCGGCGGCCGAGGACCTCGCCCCGCTCGCGGCGCTGGGGCTCGAGTCCCTCGATCTCTACGAGTGCCCCGTGACGAGGGTCGAGGGTTACAGGTCCAAGGTGTTCGGGATGATACCGTCGTTGAAGTACCTGGATAAGATCGATGCGGATGGGAAGGAGAGGTTGGATTCGGACGATGAGGAGGAGGAGGAGGATGAGGAAGAAGACGAAGAGGCGGATGAGGAGGAGATCGACGAGGAGGAAGGAGAGGATGATGGGGAGGATGAGGAGGAGGAGGATGATGGAGTGGGGAGTGACGGAGAAGGCGAAGACGGTGAGGTGAGATCTAATTTTCTTTTCTATCTAACTATCTTTAGCTGCATTTGATCCTGCTACAGATCTGTTTAGTTTAATCTTTCGTTGCTGCATTCTGTGAATCAATTGCATGTATTTGACAACATAATTTACCCGGAAAATCCAGGATTTGTTATTTTCATTTTTCCCTTCAGTCTAAAGTTCATTTGCTAATTAATTACTCGTTTGATATACCAAATTATCATGAAAAACGAATTCTCCATATAATTTTCTATTGTAAAACTGGTGGATTGTGTTATAAAGTGATGTGCCTAAATGTTTAATACTAGTAGCAATAGTTGTATCTTTATTTGTTCAGCTCCTAGCAGATGTTCACTGCATATGCTCACATCTCCCATTTGCAAATGCACCAGATCCCACCATCCGCACTTGTCATGTGCTCTTCGCTTGTTTGGATTGGTTAGCCGATTTGGTAATTGACTATTAAATAGTGTTTTAATGCTCTCTTGCTTTACTAATTCCTTTTACACTATAGAAGTTCTTTGTAGGTTAATGCT
The DNA here is from genome assembly GCA_016920855.1 of Puya raimondii. Classification (NCBI taxonomy): domain Eukaryota; kingdom Viridiplantae; phylum Streptophyta; class Magnoliopsida; order Poales; family Bromeliaceae; genus Puya; species Puya raimondii. The sequence continues at coordinate 48,355,626 of JABWPP010000050.1, read as the reverse complement.
AGCTATGGTTGAACAATTAGAGTATATATTTGATTCTTTAACTATTGTTGGGTAATGCCTGCACTCTTAATCTAACAAGCTGGCGGTTTGGGTACTATTTTCAGTTTATTTTAGTTCCATTCTTTCATCAGATTGGTTTTTACTTCAGCACAATCTGTCCTAAGTCAAAAAGACAAGGCAGGTTGTTTTAGGTAAGTTGACAAGATCTAAAACTTTTTTGAAGACGACAAAGAGGATGAACAGCTGATCCCATTTATCATAGAATGGGGTGCCAATTTGAGTTGAGTAAAACTGGAGTATGAAGCTGAACAAATATGCGGGTATAGTATGTTCTCACCTCCTTTATAACCCCTAATGACTAGGGCAGAACTGTAATAAAAGATATGACGAATTGCAGATTTGAGCCGGCATGCAGAATTGATTCGTTAGGGAAAATTTAGATAATTGGCAGATCTCACTTTGTTGTTGCCGCAATGTTTAGATTAGAATAATCCATGTTTGGAATTAGAATATCTTTTCTTTGCTTTTAATATGTCATATTTCAGATAACTTTCACCGGATTCTTGCTTTACTTCAACAGGAGAAGTTCGCATTGGTAACTTTACACACATCTATAGTGCACCTGATGTTTAAAAACTCGCAATATAGACTCACAACTCTTCAGATAATTGGGATCTTTCATCTTCTCTTTCTTCAGCTATTTTGTATTTTTTCTTTTTATTTTTTTGGGAGGGCACATTTAATTGATATTGTTGTTGTTTTGGTTAATATACTCTTTATGTGATTCCATATCCTATTTTTCATTTTTTTTTTCTATTATTTCATATCTCTATTTACTCCGAAACTTTTCGTTCAGAGCAATGAAGAAGAAAGTGAAGGTGAAGAGCTTGATGAGCATGGGAAAGATCAGAGCTGCAATGGCGCCCCACCAAATCCACACTCCTCTACGCCGAATAAGAGGAAGAGGGATGAAGAAGATAATATTAATGGTAAGAGTAATGAGAGCTCGAGGCCGCTTAACACCACCAGTGGTTGAACATGTATAAACATTTTGAAAAGATGGGTAGTTAATATGTAGACTAAAGTACTTTGAAAAAGATGGGTACTAATGTTGTAGACTTTGCTATGCAAAGATCTTAAAAAAAAAATTATTGATGAGCTAATATTCAGCATTTCAAATTTCAAATACCACACATGAGAAGGCATATAACCTTTAATGCTAAAGCAACTGATAATTATGCAAAAAATGCCGACTCATCAGTAATATTTTGCCCAACCTTCTAAGGTATATCAAACATTACTGTTTTTGAGAATTATTGAGATTTTCTTCTGCTTTGGTGTTTATCTTCGTAGGATTTTTTTCAATTTTATATGACATTTTGTCTAGATTACGTCAAGTAACAGTAGAAGATGAATATAAGATATTTACTCATGCATTATATTTTCTAGTTGGAATATTTTGGTAGATCATTATGGTAAAACTCTGTTTCTCTTACTCCATGCTTTCTTGTGGGTTCTCCATGCTTGTTCATTGTCTTTTTCTCAAGATAAATGTTACCCCTGCACTCTGTATGAGTATGGTGTAAATTTTACATTCACTCATTGAAGAGTTTAAAATTTTTTTGAAGTGTTTTTAGTATTAGGAAAAAAATACTAAAAAAATTGATAACACTAGCAAAAGAGTATTGACTTTCCGATAGATGAGGTGTAACAGTAATTTACATCTTATTTAGAGATGTACAGTAGTATTTTTTATTTTTTTATTTTTGGTATATTGATTTGGTTGTCCAATTTTTCAAAATTTTAATTTTATTATCCAACTTTTTAATTTGTTTGATTAAAATCAGTTTGATTTTAAATTTTAAATATGTCGTTTATTTTTATAGATAGTTAATATATTCTATATAATTTTAGCAATTATAAATTTATTAAAATAAATAATTAGTTTAAATTTATGAAGTCAAGTTGATTTAAATCAGACAAATTGAAAGGTTGGATAGTAAAATTAAAATTTTGAAAGGTTGGGTATCAAAATTAAAATAATTTATAATTCAGATAAATTTTATATTAATTTTATTTTATTTTATCTATTTAATAAAAGCCTCTATATTGTCTTGCTTTTCCATATCTTCACCTATTATGGCTTGTTTCTTTTGATTAAGAAGTGTGTGCATGTTATTTGTTTGGGGGCAATTGCTTCTATACCCCTAAAAAATTTTCGGCTTTCTGATTTACCCCTCTTAGAAGGCTAATATTGAAAATACTTTTTTTACGTTCCAACTTATTTTAAATATATCTCTAGAGTTAAATTATGTTAATGGATTGTTAGCAACAACTGTTATCCGTATGAAATTACTATTTTGTCCTTTTAAATATACTCTTCTATCATCACCGACTTTTCTTATTTGCCCTTAAGTTAGGGGCACAAAAAGTATTTTGATGTTTGATCTTTTCAAATATAACTTTCTACCATCACCAATATTTCTTATTTATCCTTAAGTTAAGGGCAAAAGAGGTATTTTGATTTTTTTAAACTTTAGTAGATATTTAACTTACGTTTAATCCAAGTTAACTTAACGGATGGTAACTGTATGGGTATTTTGAAATAACGGAGGAACATATGAGGGAAAGAAAAATAAAGTAGGAATAAATGAGATATTTTCGAAGTTTCAAAGCGTATATAGATAATTATGAACTAATGCTTTGTCTAGCCTCCTTAGAAAAAAAAAATTTCCATCTAGCCTTCTTTTAAAAAATATTCCAAACCTAGTCTCATTTTTATGGATTAGAAAAAAAAATGTAAGTTATATAGGATTATATGTTAATTGGGTGAGATTATGTTTTTTTCTCTCGTCTCCCAATTTTCAAGACTTTTTTCTTATTCTCTTTTCCTAATCTGCTTAGAAAATTTCAGTAAAATAACATACCAATAAAAAAGTTCCAAAAGTATATATCTTATTTAGTTTTCTCTTCTACTTCTTTAGTTTTCACTACATATTTTATTATATAATCTAAAAGGTTTCAAAAATACCAGTTGCTTTAAATCGGATTCGTGAAGACCATTTGTGATTCTTTAAAATTTTCTAAGTAGATCTTTTCTACACGTTTAGTGTTATTTTATTAGTATATTTTTTATTTCATAATTTATTTTACTGAAATTTTCTAAGCAGATTAGGAAAAGAGAGTGAGAGAAAGGTCTTGAAAATTGGGAGAGGAGAGAGAAAAATATAATCTCACCCAATTAACATATAATCCTATATAACTTATATTTTTTTTTCTAATCTATAAAAATGAGGTTATGTTTGGAATATTTTTTAAAAGAAGGCTAGATGAAAAAAAAAAAAATTAAGAAGGCTAGACAAGGCATTAGTTCGATAATTATTCCTATTTGTTTAGATCTTGCTGCAGTAGGTATGGACAATTCTGATGATTACATGTTAGACTATTTTTGTTTGACTATGACATTTTGAGCATCAGTAAGCTTCTTCATACTTTCTTTGTCAGATGGTCTTTACCAGTGGAAGGGAGTACTTCTCTCTCTCTCTCTCCCCTTTTTCTTTACCTTCTTTTGAAAGTTTAGCATTCAGTGACACTGTTTGATTTCATTTCTAAATACTTTCGACAATTTAAACTCAGAATCATATTATTTTCCTAATATTAAGGCCAATAAAACTAGGTCAGAGTTTTGGTATAAAATAAATTAATATTAAGTTTCAAATATTCTATCTTCAATAATTTTTAAGGCAAATACGAATAATAAGATAGTAATATCTTGTTTATGTTGATGTAACAGAAAAAAGAAAAAAAAAAGATATATCATATAAATTTGTGGCCTATCGCCAAGGGGTCCTTTGCGCTCATATGTTTTTTCCGTGGTGGTTATTATTGTAATGTTTGGTATAAAATAAAAAAATAAAAATATTTTTAAGTTTTTTAAATTTTTTTAAAGTATAAAGCTGTTACTTTTTTTTAGGCACCATACTATTTTGAATTCTTGTGCGCTAAGTTTCCAGTTTTCTTGCATTTGTGCCTTATCGCGTTAGTGAAAGTGCTTCAAAAGTTTAAGATGATGGAGACCCCACACCTCTTAGGAATTTTTGAAATAGGAACCCGAACTTTACTTTTTTAATTAAATTAAATTTATTTTTATCTTAACTGTTGTAAGCGATGGGACAGAAATTATTTTCTGCACCGGATGTATAAATATATCTTATACACTGCATCCTGAAACTATATTAATAAAATGAGTGTGTTCTATAATATTATAACTACTATAGTACACTGGACAACTATAAATTTTAGATACAAATTAGGTAATGATTTTTTTATCTACAACTGATTATTCGAACAATTTGATATATAGGCGATTGATCTTCTTACATAATATTTTATACATTTACTCTTTAGATATTAATAAATTATATCTATCCAGTTGAATTTTAAAATATTTATTATCAAATATTAAATACAGTGTATGGAGTGTATTTATACATCAGGTGTAGGTTTTGATCGTATTAACATTTTTATTCACATCAGGTTTTGAAACACCAACACTATTTTAAATTTTTGGTTAAATAAAAAACAAAACACTATCATTTACTGCTTAGACTGTTAGACATCGTACTCACTATTTTATGTGAGGGCCCACTTATATATTATTTTAAAATTTTAGTTTACGTGATCGTAGTTTCCTTAAACAATATATTACTTACCATTAAATGAATAGAATTTTCCAATTACAAATACTTTCCAACGTAGACTTTGACGATATCTTCCTTGAAGGTCACGTTTTTTCAAATAAATTAATCCCCCAAAATAATTAATTTTTAAAAATATATTCTTAATTTTTTTAAAAAAAACTTTATAAATATATTATTTTTAATTAATTTCTCTATTTTGAGCGATAATTTACTACTAGAGTTCTTATTTCCTCTAAAATTTATAATAAACACTAAGCTTTTTTTTTTCCTCGGAAAAAAGAAGAAAAAAAGACACAATAGAAAAAAAAAAAAGATAAAAATAATGACAAATATATGTTTTGAAGTTATTTTCTTCAAAAAGTTTTAAAGAGATGACTACGTAAATTTACTATTTCCTATGGAGTTAGCTGAAAAATGCAACATCATCTCTACATCGGTACTTCTAGAAAGTTATTTTCGGGCCAAAAATAATTTTTTTTCCAATAGAGCATTTAGCGATCTCTATTTTAAAATCTGATTCTGATTTTTAAAATTAATTTTCTGATTTTAAAGGCCTAAAATTATAAGCAGCTAAAATCTGCTTCTTGAAATCTGATTCTAATTTTGAACTCGAACTTCAAATTTAATTTTAATTTAAAATTTTAATTTTAATTTTGGATTATTTAAAATAAACTTAGTAAAATAATTATCAGACAGCTTTATTTTTCATTTAAATTTAGCGAAACGTCCTACAACTTTTAATCAAAATTAATTTTTTTAATCCAAAATTAATTCGGTAAATATATGGTTTCCCACGTGGACTTTGACGAGCTCGTCGTCGTTAATCACCACGATCCACTCCCCCATCTCTCTCCTCTTCCTCCATAAACCCATCACTCCCTTGTCATAGTACGAGTAAACAACAACAACAAGAAGAAGAAGAAGAACTAAACCCTTTGTTTGTCTCTTTCTCTCTCTCTCTCTCTCTCTCTATCTCTATCTCGTGGATCGGTGGAGATGGGCGACGTGGACGAGGAGGCGATCATCGCGTTCCAGGCGGCGCGGCGCGGCATGCGGGCGGCGCGGCGCGACCGGCTGCGGGCGCGGGTGGGGGATCTGATCGGCGCGATCAACCGGCCCCTGGCGGCCGTCATCCGGGACCACGCCCTCCGTTATCTCCCGCCTGCAGCCCTCCTCCGCTTCCGCTCCGTGCACCCCTCCTGGGCCTCCATCATCTCCTCCCCGATCTTCGCCCACTCCCACGCCGGGTCCCACCTCGCCCGCCCCTCCGGCCTCTTCCTCGTCCGCCACGTGTCCCCCCCGCGCTTCCTCCCCTACGACCCCCGGGCCCACGCCCTCCCCGACCCCGCCCTCTCCTTCCTCCCCTCCCCCTCCGCCGTCCGATGCTCCACCAACGGCCTCATCTGCGCCGTCGGTGACTGCGGCGGATACTACTTTGTATGCAACCCGGTAACGGGGCGGTGGGCGCGGATCCCGCGCCCGCCGCGGGATCCCGGGCCGGATCCGGCGCTGGTGCTGGTATTCGACCCGTCGCGCTATAACTTCCGGTGCGACTACGCGCTGGTGTGCGCGTTCGAGGCGGAGAGGGGGTCGGGGGTGAGCGGGTTCGAGACGTTCTCGTCGGCGGCGGGGGGGTGGTGGGTCTCCGGCGAGGCGGCGGCGGCGGCGGAGGGGCTGGTGGCGGGGTCCGGCGTGGCGGCGCGCGGGGGCGCGTACTGGAGGACGGCGATCGGGACGGTGGTCGGGTACGACCCCGCCGCGGACCGGGCTAGGGTTTTCCCCGGCCCCGCCGCGGTGGATTGGGAGGGGGAGGAGTGGTGGGAGCTCGCCGGAGGCGGGGGCGCGCTGCGGTGCGTGGCGGCGACGGAGGAGGCGGCGGTGGCGTACAGGCTCGGGGAGGGGGACGAGTGGGCGGAGGTGGGGTCGATCCCCGTGGGGTCGGGGACGAGGGGTGGGTTTAGGGAGCGGCCGAGGCCGCTGAGGTCGCACGGGGCGGAGATGGAGGTGGTGGCGTGGGTGCAGGGGGACGTGGTGGCGGTGGACGTGGCGAGCCGCCGCGCGCGGGTGATCGCCGCGGCGGGGCCGAGGCCGAGCCCCGGCGAGGCCGAGTACGTGGCGCACATCAACACCCTCGCCTCGGTGCTCCCCATGAACCAGCTCCACGACGAGGAGGAGAAGATCCTTTTCATAAAGGAGGAGGAGGAAGAAGAAGACGAAGGGTAAGATCATACTAGGGCTCAATAACCTCCTCCTCCTCCTCCTCTCTATGTTTTGTTTGATTTACTCTTTTAGCTCAAATAATAATAATAAATGTAGAGAGAGAGAGAGAGAGAGAGAGAACCCTTTACTGTATGTAGCCTATTCTGAAACTGACACCTTCTGAAATTTTGCTTTTTTTGGAATTAAGAGATATGAACCCAGAAAAAGTTGGGGATTTTATCCTTCTTTTTTTTGTTGTTGATAAATTTATCAAATTTATTAGTTTTAATCAATTTAGAACAAATATAACTGGATTAATTAGTTGGTAATAATTGATTATCACTGAATTTAACAAAGTTTAATGGCATAATTAAGATTTGAAGTTGAGGGGTTTGTTTGAGAATGGGCTATAGTTGAGGAGGGGTCCTCCATACAGTTTTAGCTCTCTTTTTCATGATTATTTTGCAAAGTAAATTAGGACTCGGAATTGAAGCTGAACATGTGTATTGTTGTCTGCTTTTTATCTGCATATAGAATGGAGATGTGTTAAAATGTGTGTAAAATTAGAGCGTCTTACTTAAATTTCACTTGCAGTATGTAGGTGGCTTTATGTGGGAAGTAAATATATAAAATGTGTTTGCTTTGCATCAGAAAGTATCCCTTTGAGACCAGTTATCGTTTCGGAACATTAGAGTCGATAAAATAGAACTTTGATATTTAATCTTTTTTCATGTATATTTCTCTGTTTAACAAAGTTACGATATGTTGATTTAGTAGTTTTTGTGATTAAATTTTGTACTACTAAGCATGTTTAAAGTAGTAGCAACATTCCTTGGGATTGTGTGACGAACCTATAATTTAAGTAGACTACATGCCTATATTACTATTTTGTTGTTAATTCTGAGATTAAATAGATCTTTTATGACTTTACCATATCTCTGCAACTACTGTGACAATAATGTAGTAACTCTATTCTCAATTTAGTGAATAATCTCTCTCTCTCTCTCTCTCTCTCTCTCTCTCTCTCGCTTTTCATAACTAAGCCAATTGTATGTACATAGCTCTATCGGCGTTGCTGTTCCTTTATCAACATCATCTTATAATCTTATTGTTGTATATTGACCCCCCATTACAAGGCCCCAGAACTGCTACCATTAATCCCTGTAGTCCTCTTCAATCTAAGTTTGTTGAAACCATTGTTTGCAAGGGTAATGTCTAAGTCAGCTTTATATGCATGCTGATTACCAATTGCTTTACTCTTCTATATTTGACTGCCTGTTAAATGTCATGTTTGAATTTTAAAAAAAAACTAAACAATTCCGCTGGCAGCCATATGTACAATACTAGAAGCAGATATTTTGTAGGATTGCTTCCTCTGTTTCCAAAAGCCCATTGACCATCGCATCATAGGGTTGATTTTATTAGTAAGAAACTAGAATTTAGATAACTACTTACTGCTATATGCTTAGGTGATTTACTGAAGTTGCAAATGTGGATTTGGAGTATATCTTTGTTGAAACGGTTAATATCTTTTTGAAGGCTTCTGCTCATTTACCAAATATAATTTAATACAATCTTTCAAACCGCCACAGATGTAGGTGCATTGAATCCCCCTAACATCTACTCAAAATGCTTCCATTATCCCTTTTAGTTCTCGTTAGTCTGATTTTGTATGACCTAATTATGCAATCATCGATGAACTGAGGCCGTTTATTACTTCTTAAAAAATAACTTTGATGTGGATACTGAGATATCTTCCAATTTACTCTGCAATGTTTGGTTGAATAATATTTTAACTTCTGTTTTTGTTGGTTTTGGAACATTAGTTGAGCAAGCTTCATCATAGTTAGTAATTCTGGTAACTTTATTATAACTCTTAATTGACTATTTCCTGATAACATTTTTTTTTTTTTTTTTCCTCAAGTGGATATATTGATCACCCCACCAGAAATCTGTTAAAGTGCTATTATACAAACAACATGAGATGTCGGTTCATCTCAACAACAGTATTAAAAAATAGTCCCACTTATGCCGGCATTCCATTTTAGGTTTCTTTTTGCAAACATAGTTACTAGTAAGTAAATTCAAGCTTCTACTATTGTAGTTTTTGAGTTCTCATCTCATTTGTTGATGTTGTTCTTTATTTGGGCAGGAAATCAGGATAGCCACAGCACATGCTCACTGAAGCTTCAGGATCAAGTAGTGAGCCAGCCAGCCTGGTTAATAAGTACAAGCCAGTGAACTTGGGAGACAACTTTTTGGAAGGTTCCTTTTTCAGTCAAATCTTGCATAAAAATCTACCAGAGTGATGATCAAAGCTGTGATCTTCTAGTTGTTTTGAACGTAATCAAGCGTGGATATTAGTGGACTCAGTTTAGGGCTATGCAATGATCAGTTAATATTTCTGCACAATAAAGATTTGAGATGTAAATAAACGATGGCTTGTGGTTCGAAAATTGTCTGAGATGTAAAGAAACGAAGGCTTGGGGTTCCAATTTGATTAGTCGAATAAAAAAGCTAGATCAAGTAAGAACTAGCCTGCATCATTTTCATAGGCAACTGGTGCTAGAAGGCAAGGAATTTTTTTTTTAAAATATATATTTTCTACTGTTGTGTTTGTTGCATATGTTACGATATATTTAGTATATGTTACGATATATTTAGTATCTTATGGTATATTAGGATACTGTATATTATTATCATATATAGAGTAGGATTATATGGTATGTAATCCTAGTTGTAGTATTACTATAGTAGGCAATGTTACTATAGTAGACCTATCTCTTGTACTATATATTTTCATCAATTCAACCCAAGAGGGTATGCTCTTTTGCCCTTCTTTCATGGTATCAGAGCGGGAACCCTAATTTAGGGATATTGATCCACAGCTATCATTCACAACAAGTCTCACCTTCTTCCATAGGTGTTCTTTTCCTTTTGGTGTTCTATCTCCTCTTATCATTGGACTTCTATCTCTCCGCTACAGTACTGCTACAGTATCTGCGCTACAGTATTACTACAGTACTCGCGCTACAGTACTGCTACAGTCGCGCGCTACAGTACTGCTACAGTACGTGCGCTACAGTACGCGCGCTACAGTACGCGCGCTACAGTAATTTCAGCCTCTTTGTGATTCCTCTTTGCTCTTCGGGTGCCGCTCGGACTATCCTCGTACCGCTCGCTGGTTGCTCGTGTCGCTCGGTCCTTTCCCTGGTGCGGCCGTTCTTATTTGGTGCTAAGTGGTTCCTCTTTTGTGCGCTGGGTACAACTAGTTTGGTAGAAACCAGGTTCTTCCTTTTTTCTCATCCGCTACATTCCGATTTATCTTTCTTTCATATCTAGTGGTGGATCCTTCTCTTTTGGTAGCAAATATGTCTTCTTCTACCTCAAATTTGCCAGTTGTTAACATCAAAACTCTCATACCACTAGAACTCACTGATTCCACATATCTTGTGTGGAAGCAAGTCTTTCTTAATGTTCTAGAAAGTTTTGGTGTTACATCACATGTGGACGGAACTGGTGTTGTGCCTTCTCAGGCTATCGATACTGCTGATAAGAAGGTGGTTATAAATTCCGAATATTTAAGTTGGAAAAGGGAAGACACCACTATACTTTCATGGATTAATGCCACTTTATCCCTTAGCATATTACGAATGGTCATTTCTAGCTCACCTAAAACTGCATATGATGCTTGGAGAATCATTGAGGCATATTTTCTTGATAAGACTGCTTCCACGGCTTTTTCTCTAAAGTCTGAATTGCGGAGCATCAAAAAAGGCTCAATGAGCATATGTGATTACATGCAAAAGGTCAAGTCGATTGGTGATGCTCTTCAGGCGATTGGTGAAACCGAGTCAGACCATAATTTGGTCATGACTGTTCTTCTAGGACTACCAGAAGACTATCGCGGTTTTGTTAGTGCTCTAAACACACACAGAAATAAGCCCACTTTTGAACAGCTTCGTCCACTCTTGATGCAAGAAGAAACGGAAGTCCAACGTCGTACTAGTGTGATGACATCCTCTGCTATTCCCACTATTGACGGTGAAGCTCTTTATGCTAATCGTGGACGCGGTAATCGTGGAGGCCGTGGAGGTAGATATCGTGGAGGCCGAGGACAGCATGGTAGACACAACTCTGGTCGTGGATCTCCTGGAACCTACTCACACCCTCAACCTAATAATCCTCAACAACCTTACATTCCAAAGTCTGGCACACAATGTCAGATCTGTGGCAAGTTCAATCATTCTGCCCTCCAGTGCAGACAACGCTTCAATCATTCCTTTATTACAGATGATGTTCCTCAAACTTTTGCTGCTATGAACCTTCATGAACCCGGTGAGGAAGTATGGTATCCAGACACCGGAGCATCTAATCATATGACCGTACATTCTGGTATTCTCTCCTCTTCTAAACCTTATAGTGGGCACGAAAAAATTCTTGTTGGTAATGGAAATTTACTTGATATTACTCAGACAGGTGAAACTCATTTAAATACGTCCTCTAACTCTTTTGCTCTTAAAAACGTCCTTGTTGTTCCTTCTATTAAGAGAAATTTACTTTCAGTGCGTCAGTTCTGTCATGATAATAATTCTCTTTTTGAATTTGACTCTTCTGGTTTTTCTGTGAAGGACAAGGAAACCAGGGCGGAGCTTCTTCGATGCCCTAGTTCGGGAACATCACTCTATCCACTTTCCTCTAAAGTTGCAAGTGTAGGAACTAAGAAACCGCTAGCTCTAGTTGCATCTAGGTTTAGCGGAGATATATGGCATAGACGGTTAGGTCATCCAAGTTTTCCTGATCTTTCTACATTTATTAAAAACAATAAAATTGTTTCTGATTCTGCTTTGAAATTATCTGTTTGCAATGCTTGTAATATGGGAAAACATGTTAAACTCTCGTTTCATGATTCAGAATCTCAATCTGCTTTTCCTTTTCATATTGTTCATTCTGATGTTTGGCAATCACCTGTTCCCTCTGTTTCTGGCTACAAATATTATGTTATTTTTATTGATGATTACTCTCGGTTTTCTTGGCTTTACCTTTTAAAATTTAAACATGAAGTTTTTGACAAATTTTTCGAGTTTAAGACAATGGTTGAAAACATATTTCATAGTTCAATCAAAATTTTTCAATCTGACAATGGTACTGAATTTGTAAATGACAAATTTTCTACTCTTTGTTCACAAAATGGAATTATTCATAGATTCTCTTGTCCTTATACGCCTCAACAAAATGGCCTTGCTGAGAGGAAGCATAGGCATTTATCTAACATTGTTAGGAGCCTGCTGTTTCAAGCTTGCTTACCTCCTCGATTCTGGGCTGAGGCCATTCAAACTGCCGTCTTTCTTGTGAATCGAATTCCTTCTCTTACTGTTTTGAAAGGACAATCGCCATATGAAATTCTGCATGGTTGTGTTTCCCCTGACTTGCAACTTGTTAGAGTTTTTGGATGTTTGTGTTATCCCGATGTTCAGGACATTGCAGCTCACAAGCTCTCTCTCCGTTCTCTTCCTTGTGTCTTTTTGGGACTTTCTGACAAACATAAAGGTTTTCGCTGTCTTTATCCAAGCACTGGTAAAATTTTTATTTCTCGCCATGTTACTTTTGTTGAACATGTTTTTCCTTACTCTTGTCTTTCTAAATTCTCTTCTTCTCCTTCCTCTTCTATTTCAAACTTTCAAATGTTTCAAAATTTTCTTTCTAATCCTCCCCTACTGGGTGAGAGTCCATCCACTATTGATGCAATCTCTGGCCTCTCCTTCACACGCCCCTCTACTGACGTTGGTTCACATACGCTTGTTTCACCGTCTGAGCAATTATCAGTTTTTCCTTCCACTGTGAATCATGATGCCCCACAGGTTAGTAATGAGAATGCTGCCGCTCCTGCTGTCCAAACTGAACTCCGGGTCTATACCAGACGACACACCAGCCGGCCTGCTGCTGCTTCACCTTCACCTATTGATCTGGCACCTTCCACCTCTGATCATCCACCTTCCCCTCCGCCTGCTGCAGTCTCATCTCCTTCTCATTCTCCTTCTAAGCCTCCGTTGCCTGCCAGAACACACTCTATGCTCACTCGATCCATGGCTAAGGGTTCCGCTGCATCTTCCTCCTTCCTCGCTTCTGCACGTTCTATTCTTCCTGCTGAGCCTACCTCTTTTCATGAAGCTTCTCAGGATGCAGGTTGGCGTGCTGCCATGGCTGAAGAATTTGATGCATTACTGACCAATGCTACTTGGGATCTTGTTCCTCCTCCCTCTTCTGTTAATCTTATTGGCTGCAAGTGGGGTATATAAAGTGTGAAGCAGAAGGCGGATGGTTCCCTTGAGCGTCTCAAGGCTCGGCTTGTGGCTCAGGGTTACAAACAACAACAAGGTATTGATTTTGATGAGACCTTTTCTCCGGTTGTCAAGTCGACCACTATTCGAACTGTTATTTCAGTGGCTTTCTCCTCTGGGTGGTCTCTTCGACAACTTGATGTAAAGAACGCCTTTCTTCATGGTACTCTCTCTGAAGAAGTTTATATGAAGCAACCGCCTGGTTTTGTGCATCCTTCTCTTCCTCATCACGTTTGCCGTCTCCGAAAAGCGATCTATGGTCTCAAACAGGCACCTCGGGCTTGGTTTCAGCGGTTTACTTCTTTTCTTTTTGAACTTGGTTTTGTTGGCAGTACTGCTGATCCCTCGATGTTTGTTTGTCATTCCTCTTCTGGCACTCTTGTTCTTCTATTATATGTTGATGATATTATTGTCACCGGAAGCTCCTCCTCTCTTTTAGAGGCTCTTATTGTCAACCTTACAACGAGAATTTGCTATGAAAGATCTCGGGCCGCTACATTATTTCTTGGGCATTGAGGTTAATCGTTCGTCTTCTGGTCTTCATTTGACTCAGCAGAAATATGCGCATCAACTACTTCAGCGCCATGGCTTTCTTGATAGTAAGCCCGTCTCTAGTCCTCTCTCTCCGACTTCTCGTCTCTCTTCTCATGAGGGGCGCCTTCTTGAGGATCCCTACATTTATCGTCAGATCGTTGGTGCTCTCCAGTATCTCACCTTCACAAGACCAGATATCTCGTATGCCGTCAACTCTGTTGCCCAGTATTTACATGCACCTCGTGAACCCCACATGCAAGCGGTCAAGCGCATTCTGCGTTATATTCGCGGGACGCTGTCTTATGGCATTCCTATCTCCCGCTGTATCAATCCTTCTCTCGTGGCATTCGCAGATGCTGATTGGGCTGGTTGTCCCGATACCCGTCGCTCTACTTCAGGATATTGTATATTTCTAGGGCCAATCTTATCTCCTGGTCCGCTAAGAAACAGCCCACTATTTCTCGTTCCAGTTCTGAAGCCGAGTATCGTGCTGTGGCTTACGCGCTTGCTGAGACAGTATGGATCCGACGTTTACTTCGTGACCTTGGTGTGTTCTTATGGCGCTCCATCAGCATCTATTGTGATAATCTCAGCACGACTTATCTTGCGGCCAATCCTGTTCTCCATGCTCGAACGAAGCACATTGAGCTTGACCATCAGTTCTTGCGCGAAAAAGTCCAGTCTGGTGATTTAGAATTGGTTCACATCTCTTCTGATAAGCAACTTGCTGATATTTTCACAAAGCCTTTGTCACCTTCTCGATTTTCGGCTTTGCGGCTCAATCTTCGCATCCGGCCAGTGGATGCTTAGCTTGCGGGGGGATGTTACGATATATTTAGTATATGTTACGATATATTTAGTATCTTATGGTATATTAGGATACTGTATATTATTATCATATATAGAGTAGGATTATATGGTATGTAATCCTAGTTGTAGTATTACTATAGTAGGCAATGTTACTATAGTAGACCTATCTCTTGTACTATATATTTTCATCAATTCAACCCAAGAGGGTATGCTCTTTTGCCCTTCTTTCAGTTATGTCAATAATAATAAATACAGAGAAGACTCATATGAGATGAGTAAATCTGCTCCAATCCCTTCACCTGTAAACAGATAGAGAGACCTCTCTCTATTTATGGGGAGGGGCCTCTGGTGGAGAATCAAGAGCTGTTTGCTTGCTAATAGTGGATCACTTTCATGTGACATGTGACTTGGAAACTTGTTGTACAAAGAAGAAGTCGCTATAAATTTTACATCCTCTCATCCAAAGGCCACTCTTTTCATACTAGCCTTATTAATTTCTTTTAATATTAGCAATCCATAGGTCATTCTTTTTATACTAGTCTTTTTAATTTTTTTTAATATTAACAATTGAAAGACCACTCTTTTTCGTACTAGTCATTATTTTTTCTTAAAGATCAATAATATAAAAAGAGTGTCTAAATTGTTGGATGAGAGAGCGCAAGTCTTACAACAATTTTTTGGGTGTATAGATAAGCATTACTCTTGGAGATTGGAGATATGCTATGTCTATTTACATTTACTACAACAATTTTAAAGATTGTCGTAAAAATTGTAAAATTTTGTTACTGGTCGATGCTTTTTTCTATTAAAAATTATATTTTATGGCCTCTGTGAAATTATTACCTTTTTTGAAAAATATATATATATATATATGTTATACTTGATGGTGTTACAAATGGATGATACACCGCTTGTAGTCTCTGTAAATTTATTCGACGACAATAACAAACTAGATAGTTAACTTTTTTCTCATTTTTTTTTCCCTTAAAAACAAAAAAGATGTTCTTGTTATCCAGTCACGTGCCATGCGTCCATCTACCAGTACTAAGTCCATCTACCAGTACATCAAATTATATAAAATTTGTAATACAGAGAAGAGGCCAATGCATCATTATACTAACATCTGGATTATCATCCTGTATTCTACCATTAGCAGAGCCATTTCCGAAATCAACAGACGAATAAGCAAAAATAACAGCTCAAAACAACAAAAAGAAGGATGGAATTAATAATCCCTCTTCTACGTTTACTTTCTCAAAATAAGCATTAAGAGCTGCTATGAGTTCCCACAAAACCGCTTCAGCTGATAACTCATTGGACCTGCAACTACTGCTCTATAGGAGGGCTCCATTGGGGACAGAAACGTCCCAGGAAAGCACGAAAAAAGGGCAAAAAAGAAGGGAAAAAAAAGAAGAGGTAGAACATTTACAGAAAGGGTAAACGAAAGATAATGTATATACACTCATCCCCCGCGCTCTCACCGCCTTAATCGTCAAGGTTCTGGATCTCGCCCATCATAATACGGTTGCTGACCACATTAAACCCTAGAGCCGAAAGGCTCACCTTCTTCCCTTTCTTCGCTTTCTTCTTTCCGCCGCCCCCTTTGGCTGCACCGTCAGCTCCGGCTTCCGCATCAGCATCGTCCGCACCCGTTGGGCGTGATATTTTAACTTGAAAGGCCATCTCCATAACTTCGGATGATAAGAAAGCTTTATAATTTAGGAACTTATCGATGAACTCGTAGTTGCGATCCAGTGAGCCGAGGTTCTCTCTCAGGAGCGTTTCAGCCTCTGATGCCGACTGCTTTATGCAGTATTCTAAGAAGCTGGTATCTGATATAATAAGAACACATTAGTTTTTATTCTGCTTCACAAGCTAAAAAGAGGCAAAAAGATCATTGTGTGTGCGTGTTGTGTTATGTGTAGTTGCAGTAGGGTTCTTCTAAAAGCACTGGTTTCTGAGTGTTTCCAACTTTTCACGCATCAGATCCATGTCAAGAATCAGGATCCGCTCACAAGTGCTTCAAGAGAAGTGCCAAGTAACTGTGTGTCAACAGTCCCGCACAATCATCTTCCAAAATGTGTGCGCATGGGTATCAAAGCAGAGATCCGATGTACGAAAGGAACGAGAAGCCAGTGTTTTCAGAAGTACGTGCGGGCTGTGTATCTGTATGGCATAAAAAAATTTAGTCAGATTGGTTAAAATTCAATACCATTTGTTCCTGTCAGCTTGACCCACTCGCTTTCGCACCAATTCCTGAAGTCCACAGCGTCTGCAAGCATACAGAATCTTAGAAACACAATGTAATCACCAGCAAATTCAGTTAATGTTAGTCGAGAGAATCTGACACTTATAAGCTTAACCTGATTGCTTGCTTGATGCATCTTTGCTCCCTTTTGCAATCGACAACCCAGAGGAGGTGGGTGGGGAGGAAAGAGGCAATTTACCACTCTGAGACTTCTGACGACTCGGTGCCACTGACAGTGCTCCTTTCGCGAAGCTGCCTTTGACTCCCGAGCCACTCTGGTTTGATAGGGATGGGAAATCCGACCTGTTTCCAATTAATCCAGTCAAAACCATTACTAAGGTTATACATCAGTAAAAAAATCTGCATCAGTATGTACCCTCCATTAAAAAAGAAAAGGGGTTAATTACAAATTTAGTCCTTGTAGTTTGATTTTGATTTTGATTTGAATTCCATCCTCATAGTTTCAATTGTAACAATCCAAACCCCTTAGATTATTCAGCATAACAAGCAGGTACTTTTATAACCCGTTTGAAAGAGGAAGCTAAGTTAGCCTGCTTCCAACAAAGAAAATATCAATGTAAACGTATTTCAGCATCTGGCAAGCAAAAAGAATAACTCAAGATGATTAAATGAGAGACATCTCCTATTCCACACCATGGTGTGGAGATTAAGATGCCCAGAAGCTAGCATAGTAAGACCTGGAAGAATACTAGGCGATATCCGACTTGTGTTGCAAAAGCTGTTTCTTCTTTCAAATCCATACATAGTCATATGCTAAACAGAGGCTTTAGTGTTTAATATGATGCGTATGCAGTGAAAGGCAACATAATGGATTGACAGACATTCAATATAAAAAGTGGATGCTACTACTTACTGCTTTGCTTCCTGTTTGGACTGCTCCGGAGGACCCCAGAATAAATCATCTTCACCTTTAGATTTTGAAACAGAAGAAACATGTGAACTGGTCTGGGTGGGAGCTGCAGCCTTATTAGAAGGAGATGACCCAGAAAACTGCCACGAAGACCCACTTCCGCGATTCCCACGTGTTGGCTGTTGTTTTGTGGCAGACGGTATAGGGATTTGCTGCTGGATTGAAGCCGCCTTTCGCTCCTGTTCCCTCTGAATTTCTCTCAAGGACAAGGGCTTTTGAAGATTCACAGGGTCGGCGGACCAAGCTGGAGCTGGTGCAGAGACAGTTTGATCCTCCTTCCAGAGAACAAAATCACCAAGAGATGGACCAGAGGGAGGAGCAGGTGATATTTCTCTCTCTTGTGTCTTTTGAGTTGATTTGCCCTTCTCTGTACGGACTGATGTGGCAGTTTGATCAAGTGAACCAACAGGTGAAGGGGACTTGAGTCCAGCACCTTTAGCCTTTGATGCCTTTTTACGGTTTTTCTTGGAGTCCTTAGCCTCGATGAAATCATCATCATCAAGAGCTACCGTGTCTGTTTTAGTATTGCTGCCACCAAGATCTTTTTCAACTTCATTTGACTTGGCCAGGACTTCTTCTGCCAATAGATCATGCAAAGGGCTTTTCTTGCTCTTTGAATTTGCAGCATTTCCTGAGCTACCCACAACTTGTTGAGTGACATCTGGATTGAATTTAGGCTCCAAATTGGGCACTACACCAGTCCAAGGAACCGAGGACGAAACACTGGTTGGGGCAGCCGGTTTGGCAAATTCAGAAGGCATTGCTTCCCTCTGTGCCCTTAGTTGCTCTTCAGCTTGAATTTCCAACAGTGATTTAGGTCTAAGCCCAAATGCAGGCTTCCATGCGCGATGACTAGAAGTGGTTTGTGCATTCGATGATAAGTTAGCAAGTTCCCCACGATCAACTTCGTTCTGAACAATATCATTTTTGGAAGAACGTAGCTCAGCTTTTATAAAATCCAGTTCACCTTCCTCCACTGAAGCCCCAGCTGCAGATCCCTCTGTATCATTCAGCACTTCGGGTTTAGCAGTGACAACAGCATCTGAACCCTCAACTTCAGAGGCCACTTTAGATTGAGGAGTTGTCTTTGATGCTCCTTTCCCAGCATCTGCTGCCGATAGTGCCTTCGAGTTCTTTTGCTTCTTTGATTTCTTTTCTGAAGGTTTCTTTACTTCTGGTGTCTCCACGTTCTTTGTTTCTTTCGCCAAAGATGAATCAGGAGGAATTTGCTCTGGAATTTCTTTCGAAGAGATCTTCATATCATGAACCTGATCGGATAAATAAGTTAAAAGATCGGAAGATCCTGGATCATTGGCCTTAGATTCAGCAGCGTCCTTAGCTTCAGAACCGACTGGGGCAATGACTTCACTAGATTGAGACATTGAAAGTGTCTTAAGTTCTGCTCCAGCACTTTCCAACCCTTGGTTGCTCTTTTCTGGGATATCCTCCTGTTCATCTCTCTCTATACCTTTCATCAGAGGCAAACTACCAGCCATTGCTGATACTGTTGCAGTATCAGCATTCACAATATTTTCAGCCTGCTGTGGAAGAGAAGTGTCCCATTCTTTTGAAAGTACATGGTTGAGGATGTGATGGGGCAAATTTGCAGGCGAAAGACCCAAACTCACATCTGGACGATTAGGTGGTTGTGAATCGAGCAAACTTTGTATAGACATCTGTTGATTGATCTGAAGAGCCTCTTGCGCTCTTTGAAGAGCTAGAAGATCTAGAGAAGAATTACCTATTTGCCCATAGGAAGGATCAAGAAGATGTTGATTCCCGGATAGAACCTGCGAAAACAGCTGTTGCTGTTGCTGCAGCAGCAACTGCTGCTTCTGTTGCTCTTGTATCTTGTGCTGCTCCTGCTGCTGCTTAATCGTTAAGAGCTTATCCAGTAAAGAAAGCTGAGGGGTAACAGAAGTCTGAGCATGCATCTGCAGTTGTGACAGAAGATACTGCTGTTGCAATAAGCTTAATAACTGTGGATCTTGAGGAATTTCAGAAGGTAGCTTGTCTGGTGGAAGCAAGGCGGGAGCAATATCAATAGGTTGAGGGCTTAAATGAGGCAAAGGTGGTTGGTTTTGTTGCAGCAACCTTTGCTGTTGAATACCCACCCCAATTTGCGGAGGAATATTTAGATTGTGCTGCATGCTTATTGGGTTTGGAGAGATTCCCATGCCATTACCGTGTATCATGTTTCGAGCTTCAGGGAAATTCGACCATAAAGGTAATCCAGATATAGCTGGGTTTTGAGGTTTATCTGCTGCTGAGTGGAGGATGGAGAGCAAGTCCACTTGTTGAGGAGATTGAAGGATCTGGCGAGAAGCGTCTCCCATGGGAGGAAGCAACTTCGAGTGCAAAGGAGACGAATCAGAGACTGCATTTATATTTGGTACCATCTGTGGGACATCTCTTCCTGGCCAAAATTGTAGAGAATTTGGCGAAGATTTCTGCCTTTCCAACAATCTTCTCTGGGCCAAGAGATAATTCACATCATTCTCACTTTCACCACCCACTGCACTGCTCCCACCATATTCTTGCATACCTAGATTCAAAAAAGTTGAACCGGATAAAAGAAAAAATGTAAGCACCGAACGCATGCATATATAGGCAGCCTAAGAAGACAAAGAGACTTCACTACTGTCAAGAATTCATATCCAAATTAACACAAGAAATATTAGAACTCAGAATACTTGCATTACATAAAAGTATCCCAGCAAGATTATATAACTACATATAAATATAACCAGAAAAATCAGAATTTTCATATGCGCTCCAATAACTTAATTTCCTATGCATACATCTTTTGTAGTTACAAGGATGATATTCTTAGAAAAACCCTTTTCTAAAACAAAACCAGCTTCCCCACATCAGATGACTGTGCAGCTTAAGATAAGGTAACTTTCAAGAATCTGAATTTTCAAATGATGTATGCAAACTCAGATTCTGTAGAGATAAAAAAAATGCAATATCCCCTATAGATAATGTTAAAAAGCATACTAAGAACATTCTTATAAAGTGCTAACCTCCAGTAAGAGCTATTTTCTCCAATGAGGAACTGCTTATGCTACCAGACATTAGTGACTCTATGAACCGGTTCTGTGCTTCAACTGCAGCATCTTTCCTGATTCTGGTCCCATTGTTGAGAATATCAACATCCCCCATGCCCGCATGAATATTCGTAGAACCAGCAAATTTTGAGGGAATGGAAATCTCTGACAACTCATTCGGCTTGGCAGCAGTGCCAAAGCCAGGTGGGGGCCTCGCCTTCGCTCGTAGGTGGGGCATAACATCCCCAAGCAAAGAGAAAGGAGCATCAGGTGGAGCACTTGACAGCCGAACTAGCAAATCAATACCAAAATACCCCGCCTCGAACCACCCGATTAAGTCGCTTCCAGAGAAAGGGCCTTGAATTTGGCCTTGTGGGTCTTTATAATATAAAGAAAGTTCTTCTGGAGAAGGATGTGCTTGCAACCTTTTATTATAAGGGTCTTCATGCCCTAGCATGATACTGGATTTACCCTCTCTATTCAAGACATCAGATAATTGCCTCTTAATCTTGGGGCCATTTTTTGGGTCTGGCTGTGGACCAAATCCTTCATCTTTTTGCCAGTGAGATTCGTCCTTTTGTAACTGAGACCAGCTCATTTCAGATGTCCGTGGTCCGTTTTCAGTAGAGAATGTATAATCTCCAACTAATTGAGCTCTCCTTGGTCCGGCAACATAAAGTGATGGAGAAATTTCCGGCCTAGATGCTTCTATAATGGCTGGCTTATCAGGGTTTTCAAGAATACCTATTGAATCATTAAAGAGAGCACAAAAGGGTGGGACATTAGAGATTCTAGGATATGTGGTGCAACTGATAATATTAAAATCACACTTTCAAAACAACTGCAAAAGGGGCAAAAAAGGAAAGCACATTAAAAGAAGGAAAGAGAAGATGGAGTAAACAAAGTGACATGATAGCTAACCATTAGTTCAAGAAGTTGAGCACATGCATGTCAAGCAAACATTATTAAACAAAAAAAGTAAGCTAGGATGTTTGATCGCCAATCAGTTTCAAAGTTACAAAACAAAATCAAATGCCGAACAACATCTCTTTTTTCTCTCTCTCTCGGTAGCCTGAATGTCAGCGTGCGAAATGCTATGGTGGATGACTGAAGTAGTAACCAGTGTAATAAGTTATTGCAAAAGCAATCATTGCTGAGGTTCAACATTATTTGGTGCTAGTAAATGTATCTCAGACCAAAGCATACAAATAACTAAATGCTGGATTCAGCATATGCGACATACTTTACGTAAATTATGCATGTGGATGTTGTACTTACTGACTCGATGGAAAAGTTATGACATATAGAAACAATGTTTATGAGATGCATCTAAAGTCACAAAGACAATACCGTCAGCATTCAGTGTTTTCTCCTGGAATGAGTACTGCCTCAGATTTAATCCCGCTCTCTGTCCAGAGCCATGGTGCTGTAATTGTTTTTCACCTAATGGACTCTCGAAGGAGCCAAAATGAGTACCTTTCATATTGTCAGTATTGTCATCTTTATAGTCATCCATGGCAGCAGGCCTATCTTCCCTACTACCTGATAGAATTAAAGCAGGCCATTTAGCAATAAAGAGACGATCAACTTGAGATCACAATTCAATAAAATCAGAAACTAATTTCCACCTAATTTAGCTTGTTTTGGTGGAATTGCATCCGAGATATTCCTTCCAACAGAGCCATCTTTGGAACCCTGAGGTACACCACTGCTTATGATATCACCTTTGTCGATGCCTTTCAAAATAACCTACCAATAAAGCAGAACAGTAAGAAGCATGCAACATCAAAAATTGAATTACGATAATAAAGCAAAATAGTAGTCAATTACTGATTCTTCGGAAGTAGGAGCTGAAAGTGCCAATGGCTCCAACGGTTCCAGTTCTGTCAGAGGAGGAACTTCAATGAACCCATCTAGATTTGCTCTAACTTTTTTAAGATCAGTAACCCTGTATACATCTAGCAATTTCATCCTACTATATTTAACACAGGGATTTCCAGACGCACTATCAGACTTGTCAAGAGCAGAACCTAGGTGAAATGGCCGCGAAGATCCACTATTTACAGTACTGTTAGAGTTAAGCTTCCCACGAGCACTAAAAGTTCCAGGACTCTCGTTTTCTGTTCTCCCTCTACCATAGCCAAACACAGTGGACAGTTTCTGTGGTGTCTGAGATGGGGGATGCACAGGGTCTCCCCTGCCACGGCTGACAGAATAGTTTGACCTCCTTTGCCGAGAATAATGGTCTTCTCTGTCTGTATCTTTTTCATGAAGGTTGTTTGTGTCCTTTCCATGACTTGAAAGATGAGAGGGGTCGGCCCACTTCTCACGCCAACTCTCAGGCTCCTTATCATCAGGCCCCCAACGAGTGTTCCACTTGTTCTCACGGCGTTGATCATAGTTGCCTTCCTTGTTACCAGAATCACTCCACATGGCACGGCGAGATTCACCAGAATGTCGAGAGGAATTGTCCGACCAACGTTCAACCTTATCGACATCCCTCCAGCGCTCTCGACGAATAGCAGAGTTTGGCTCCCTTTCTTCATCACGCCACCGATCGTAGCGCCCAGTTTCACCATCATGCATTGAAGGCCTGAAAACGTCCCTTCTCTTTCCAGTATTGTTAAGGTCTTCACCATTTTTCACAGTATCTGGCTGGGTGCCATGTGTGAAATCCTACATGGACCAAAGGTGCAGCATGGATTAAAAACTAATGTTCGAACAGGGAAATAAACATAGGGAGGTGCATAGTTCCAACATGACCAAAGATGATTTTTTTTTTTTCCAACATGACCAAAAATATTTTTCGCTTAACCACCACAAGACTTTGGAGAAAGAAGGGAATAAGACAAGGTGACACATAGAAATTCTTTACCCTTGGTGCAGTCCCAAGTTTATTTTCCCCAGGTTTTGGCAGAAGCCACTGAGGAGAAAGCGGAAGATTGTCAGTTCCATGTACATCTGCAAAGGTCAAAAGGGATCATCAGAACAACAAGATGTACAACAGGGAAGTAAGT
This sequence comes from Puya raimondii, assembly GCA_016920855.1. Lineage (NCBI taxonomy): Eukaryota > Viridiplantae > Streptophyta > Magnoliopsida > Poales > Bromeliaceae > Puya > Puya raimondii. The sequence goes on along the minus strand of JABWPP010000050.1, from coordinate 48,331,796 downwards.
AAAAAACAAAAATAGAAAGACAAAGCAATGCAATTTGCTGGTATAATATATCTACGTCAAATTAAAAATGCAAAAGCAAAAAGCTAATACGACAACAGTTATGGTTGATAAATTGTTAAACTAAAAATTAAAAGAAAGAAAAGGCACACCCATAAGGCCTCTCTTCTAAACCTCAGTTGACTGTTGGCATTTCTGATTATAACAGATAACTACCCTCGCTACCTCTCTATCTTTCCTGCCTACTGCCTTCTTAAACAGTAGGATTGATTCGACTAACAAGAGAAGAGACAATGGCAGTGGAACATAAGAAAGAAAATGAATCATTAAACTCACTATGAACTATACCAGTAGGACATGCATGAAAAGAAAACTTAAAAGGAACATAATGATTGTTCGCAAAGCTTATAATTTATATCTATCAACAAAACATGAATACGAAGAAATGACCCTATTCTCATTTATCATAACCAAAAAAAAGGGGTGACCGATATAAGCAAAAAGCAGAAAACATCTGCCAAAATAGAATGTCCCAATATTGAACAATAATATAGTCAACAAGATAACACTGTTATAATCATTTAGGAGTGCACAATAGTAGTAAAGAAATATATAAAAGGAACTTAAATCCTACTGAGCCGAACACCAAAACTACAACTTCAGGAATTATTCCCGAAGTAGCAGACTATTTATAACAAACGAGAACAGATAAAGTAGATGTTCCATGAAAATAAGATAACTTCTCCTACGATGATGACAAGGGCAAGAGATTCTGCCCACGAAAGCTGAACATCTCCACATCAAACCCTAAAAACTCGCCAGGAATCTAAAAATCGCCACCTCAAACCATAATGGGGACGCGATATGAAGCGCATCGCAACAAAATCCCTCCTTTTCCTCCCCAAATTAGCACCAAAAAACGCCTCTTTTCAAAAGGATAACTAGGAGAGAGAATCGATCCAAACCCTAAACCCCCGTCACCGATCAACAACAACCCTGCCTCCGAACTTCTTACGCCATAAATGGCTAAATCGAGCGACGAATCCACGCAAAAAGAGCATGGACGAAATCTAGGGTTTCCTCACAGAGAGAGATCGGAGTACGGGGGACATTGGGGGTAAACCTTTGAGGATAGGGGGCGGGGGCGGGGTCACCACGGCGAGGTGGCGGCGGGAATCGGCATTGCTGCGATCGGCCATGGGCGGAGGCGGAGGGGGAGCTCGGAGGCGAGAAGAAACCCTAATTAGCTCGTTCGCTTGAGAGACAGAGAGAGAGAGAGTGGGCGAGGGGAGAGAGAAGGGGTGGGGAATATAAGCCTATAAAGAAAGAGGATGAGATGAAGAAATAATCCCCTGTACCCGGTCCAGCACGAACCCTATGGACCGCAATGGTATTTGCTCTTCTTTTAAGAAAATAATTTTTTTAAATAACAAATTTTGAGTTATCTCGACGGTTTGGATTCAAATGGTTCTGTGATGGAGGGTGAAGATTTAAAAGGTTTACGGATGATTCACTGAACTAAGTCTACCGAGTAATTTCCTAAAGAGATTGGAGTAGTACAGAGGACTGGGCCCCACCGGGCTCACGTTAGCAAGTCCGAGTCAGAATCTGGTGCGCCACGGGCCGTACGATCGGCTCGCGCGTGTCCCGCGGGACGAGTCAACCAATTGCAACCGTTGATCATGCCTCGGATGTTGATCGAACGGTCAATATTGTCTGAAACTGGACCGGGTTTTTGGACAATTGCACCGGGTCGGTGCGCCGGTTCGAGTAAACGTGCGCCGGTCGAGGTTCACAAACCCTAGAATAGGTCGCTTTAGCTCTGGGACCGATATGTCGGGACATAAATATTGACCACTCTTTGTGACTCGACTAAGGGGTGGTGGGGCCCACCTGGGGCTTCCTATTTTTTCACGAGATCTATGTGAATCAGATTTAGGTGATTTACCCAGTCCCAATATTAATAATTATTAATTATTAATTATTAATTATTAATTATTAATTAATTAATTGCATGAAAAGGATGGTATGGAAACTGTAAACATCACACGTGGTTACAAACAGTAATTGAACATAGTCCACCACCTCATCCGTAGACCATCCAATCCAAATCCGCCCTTCCCAAGCAGCCTGGAGATTCGTGCACAAAACTTTGAGATTGGAGCAGATCTTTTTAAATTTTCAAATATGGAGTGTATTAATGACGCGCTGTATCTTCTCATAAATATTTTTATTGAAGAGCTCTTTAATAAAGTTGGATTTAATTATGTGTTGTTTCTATTTAGAACGTTACTATTAATAATTTTGGTACGTATAATTTATTATTGTGGCGAACTAAAATTCTGTATAAATCTTATGGTTTTGAGGTTTTCCTCTTAAAACAAAAAACACTTTTGACTTTCAATTTGCTAAAAACTTTAATTTTATTGCCTTTTTCAGTAATTTTTAGAAGTATTGTAGCTTTAGATGGTGCTTCTATTCCTTACAAAACTATTAAAACTAGTTAAATAATTTTATTATGAAACAATGTTAAAAAAATTATAATTTTTAGTTCTTGGTTTGGCATGAAACAAAAGTAGTTTTTAGGCATACATTTTGATTTGAAGATAAAAAAAATTAAGATTTAAGAGAACCTGAAGGGGGAGATGTTTTGTCAGTTTTAAGCAATACGCTGTTTGGTTCTTCGAAAAAGTGTGAAATTTTTTGTTGTAAGAACAAAAAATTTCATGCAACACTGTTTTTTCAATTTTTCGCCAGTGTAGTTTGAAGATATTTTTGAAAATATTTTTATCATATTGCATGAAAAATTAGCTTTTTTATTTTTTATTTTTTTTAGAAAAACAAAGATACTAATTTTTCATAAAATAAGAACTTTTTTTTATATAAAACTATATTTTTTTAGAGCAAAACAGATGAAAAACTGAAAAAAATAATTTTTCATAGAAAACTTTTTTCTTAGAAAAGCTTGATTTTATGTACATGTCTCTTCGCACGTGCGAGCGACAAGCTGTATCGTGCGGTCGCGCGGGAAAAAGCGAACTGCTTACCAAGAATAAGCAACAAAATCTAACGAACTCTCAAAACCAATAGAAATATAAAAAGAAAAAAAAAAAAAAAAAAAGCACTGTTTTTTCTACAGCTTTGCTTAATTTGAGCCTCAAAAGTTAATGCACACCCACAAAAATAGCAAAACCCCAAATAACAACAACAACAAACAACAACAACAACAACAACAACAAACCCAAAGGGAGATGTAGAGGTGGTGGTGTTTCGGAGAAGGACGGAGCGCGAAACGCCTAACTGCAACTTCTCTCGCTCTATCTCTACCCCCGCCCTTCTCCGAGAACCCATTCCCACAAAGAAAAAGAGAAAGGAGCCTTTCGCGAATTATAATCGCGTTTATCGATCTTCTTTCGCACTTTCGTATACGATTCCGCATTACCATCTTCGGAATTGTTCTTGAGTTTGAGTTATCAGGTGAAAAAGGCATCAATTTTATGCAGCATATTCATTAAAAACAGCTCCTTTTCCTTAATGTTGTTGCAATCTATATGTTGTTTAGTTCTTGCATTGGAATTTGTATGTAATTGTATGTTTTAAAAGGTGTTATTGTTTACTTGTTTATGTTTTTGAACTTTTGTCTCAAATTGTCCCTGATAGTTTGTGCTTTGGTATTCTTTGTAGGAGTTGTTCATCAGCAGTAATCTGGGTTGCAGTTTCAACATTTGAGCATGTCCTCGAATTCGTCGAAGGCCGAGTCGCCGGACTCTTCGTCGCCGCCGGCCCCTCCCTCGAGCAATTCCTCGACGCCGGCCTCGCCGTCGCCGAAGTCCTCTCCACCTCCATCCTCTACCCCTTCTTCTCCTCCTCCGACCGCCACCCCGCCCCCCGAAAAGTCCCCCCCGGCGCCCCCTCCCTCCTCGAAAACCCCCTCGGCCCCGCCGCCAAAATCCAATGAGTCTACTCCTTCGCTGCCCGGCAAAACGGAAGGCTCCCCGCCCGCACCGCCGCCCCCCGTCAAGTCGTCCACGCCTTCTTCCAAATTGCCGCCTCCCCCGCCGACCCCTGCTTCGAAGAGTGAGGCCAAATCGACCCCCTCGCATTCGTCTCCGGACTCCGGCGGAGGCGGCCAACCCGACGTCAACGTGCCGCTCGTCGTGGGCCTTTGTGTGGGTGTTGCTGTTCTGCTTGTTCTCATGATCATAGCATGTCTTTGTTGTACCAAGAAGAAGAAGAAGCCCCACAACACAATGCAGTACTATGCAGATCCCTCTGGGTTCAAAGGTAACTCAAACACTCTTTAGTTTTGAATGGATCCAAATTTGGTGCTGAATCATGTTGCTGTGCATAGGAGGAAGCTACTACAGTAGTGGGCCGCAACCGCAATGGCACAACGGATACCAGGGAATGGATCACATGGGTAAGGTGCCGCCCCCGCCGGGCGCGCTGAGCCCCCCCGGAGGCGGGTGGCACCCGCCCCCGCTCCCGCAGATGATGAACAGCGGCGACATGAGCTCGGCCTACTCGGGCCCCCACGGCCCCCCCCTGCCCCCTCCCTCCCCCGCACTTGCCCTCGGTTTCAACAAAAGCACTTTCACCTACGAGGAGCTCGCGGCAGCGACCAGCGGCTTCTCGCAGGCGAACCTCTTGGGCCAGGGCGGGTTCGGTTACGTGCACAAAGGGGTGCTGCCGAACGGAAAGGAGGTTGCGGTGAAGCAGCTCAAGTCGGGGAGCGGTCAAGGCGAGAGAGAGTTTCAGGCCGAGGTCGATATCATCAGCCGGGTGCACCACCGCCACCTCGTTTCGCTCGTCGGATACTGCATTGCCGGCTCGCAACGGATGTTGGTCTACGAGTTTGTCGCTAACAAGACCCTCGAGTATCACCTCCACGGTTAGCTCGCTTTCGATTTCAGACAATTCTTACATCAGTGATAGGAATTTGCTGGAATTTAAATCAAAACTTGCTGAATTTTCTGATTGAATTTGGCAGGGAAGGGGCTTCCTGTTATGGATTGGCCTACCAGGCTCAAGATTGCTCTAGGATCAGCCAAAGGCCTTGCCTATTTGCATGAAGATTGTGAGTGGTTTTAATTATCCCCAGTTTTCGATTCTTTTCGGATCATTTTTAACTGTTTCATACTTCTTATGACATGAAGGTCACCCTCGGATCATTCATCGCGATATCAAATCCGCGAATATTCTGCTGGATTTCAAATTTGAAGCCATGGTAAGGGATTCAGAGTATCAGACTACATGTTTTTGTCCCTGACATTTTCATTTCCTTTTCCATGTGAGGATATGTTACTGCAAAATTGCAAATCTCAGATTCAGTATTTACATTTTTCTTCTTTCGAGATGCAAATTTTCTAGAAACCTAGGATTCTAATTGGAAATTTTCTTTCAGTTATACTGCTAACATTTTCATGAGTGAACAAAGTCATTTTGAAGATTCTTATCTCAATGCCTTTTGTTTCACTTGAGATTCACTGTTGTTTTATTTCTTTCTTTTGCTATGGCAAGCTTAGATGCGTAACTTTTAGTAGTAGCAACTGTGTCTAAACCATCTCACAAATAGATTAAATTCCATCTAAACATGAATTTAGGCACTAAATTCTTAAACCAAAAAGATTTTCCTAATAAATTGTTCGTTCCAGGTCGCGGACTTCGGATTGGCAAAGTTGTCGTCAGACAACTACACACATGTTTCGACACGTGTCATGGGAACTTTTGGGTGAGCCAAATGCTTCATGGAGTAGGAAAAAAATAAAATAAAATTGAAGTTGATTCTAAATTCAAATGCAATCACATCATTTCAACACGAAATTTTCTTTTTGTTCAAATTCCAGTTACTTGGCTCCTGAATATGCTTCGAGTGGCAAGTTAACCGAAAAGTCCGACGTCTTCTCTTACGGCGTGATGCTTCTCGAACTAATAACCGGACGACGTCCGGTCGATAATAATCACACTTTCATGGAAGATAGCTTGGTAGATTGGGTAAGCATACTATGCTGATCATGAAAATTTAAGATCTTAGTTTGGTTAAGGAAATACTGAACAATTTACTTACTTGTGAATTGTTGATTCGCGCCAATTCGCTCGGTACTAATATAGGCGAGGCCGGTTCTATCACGGGCTTTGGCTGATGGAAACTATGATGAGTTGGTTGACCCAGGGTTAGAAGGAAACTACGATCCGATGGAGATGGCACGCATGGTAGCGAGCGCTGCTGCATCTGTTCGCCATTCTGCGAGGAGGCGCCCGAAAATGAGTCAGGTATGAACTGAAGTTCTTAGATACACATTGCATTCTCTAGATGATAGAGAGATCCCTAACTGTGTTCTAAGATCCTTTGACCACTCACAGGCTTTTAAGTTTTTAGCTCATTCTTTTGCATCAACATGAATTTATAGTTCAGCATGTAAACAATAACAAATGCATATATAATGGATTATGCGTAGATTGTTCGAGCATTAGAGGGCGACGTTTCGCTCGAGGACCTGAACGAAGGTATGCGGCCTGGGCAAAGCATGCTCTTTAGCTCGGGCTCCGACTACGACTCCGGGTCGTATGCCTCAAACATGAAGAGGATCAGAAAGATAGCACTGGCAAGCCCCGAGTACAGCGGCGAATACAGCGAGCCGATGACCGACTACGGCCCCCGCCACTCGGCGTCGAGCAGCGGCGAGTTCTCAGGGGAGTTGAATCCAGTTGGAAATCAAAGGCACAGAGCTCACTAACAACTGTAAAAACTGAGTTTGGGATCAAACAGATGCATCTATAACACTGAAAGGGTTGATGGGCTTAATCCCTATCGAAATCTGGCTTGTGCTTGAGAGTGCATTCTCAGGTGGTGGAGGCAGGAATGGGCTTTTTATTCTCTACTATTTTCTTTCTGTCTTCCTTTTTTTGTTGCTGTTGTTGATCAATTTGCATGCTTTAACTGTTATTGATTATTTGAGTATAGGAAGGAACTTTCAAGCAGAAAAAATTGGAATGTTTAATGGTTGCTCATTGTTCTTTTGAAGTGGTTTGTGTGCATCATAATTTGAGTGTTTTTTGGGGAGCATCATTCCCCAGTTTCAGTAAAACTGCTTACGCTCCCTTATCAAGGGAGATGCCAATATGAAGATTTCTTTAAATTATGGAGTGAGAAATATATATAAAAAAAGCTTGATCAAGTCTATGCTATCTAACCAATAACCATCAAATGTGAATTCACAAACTCTTTCAAACTCCTCGAGCCTGAACATGCAACAATCTTTCTATCTTCTCTGGTAATAATCATGATTTTAGCCAAAGAAATCGGCCGAGACAAGTGATGAAGGAGAACTAACACTTAAAACTTGAACCAAACAAATATAATGATAGAACAAACAGAGAGCTTTAGCAAACAGGTGATACTCCAGCCTAAAAACTAGGAAGGTTTTTTAATTCTTCAAGTTGTATCAAGGGTTGATGAAAAAGAAAAAAACTACAGATGTAGAATGATACAAATAGTGCGAATCGAACAACGAACATTTCGAGGCACCAATTTTCTCATTTCTCTTGCAATCTCTCTCGCCAGGACGCAATAGATTCGGTATAAAAGGTTGTGCTTGAGCTCCACAGCCATATTAATTTCTTGATTTCCGACTCAATTGTAAGAAAACTAGCAGCGGAAAAGGACACCAAGCTGCGCGCAGAATTTAAATCCTCCATAAAACATCATTAACATGCTATATCACCGTCCTATGCCCTCCAAAAGCCCAAATCTGCGAGTGAGAAAAGAAAACAGCGACCTATCAGAATTATCTTGTGGACAAACTATACAGAATTTCAAGTTTGTTTTGATTCATTTTATGATTATCTGAAGTTTTGAACACCTTATATTTTATGGTAAAAATGTGCATGGATCCCCTCAGATATAGGCCATTTGAAACTAGAACCCTATGAAGCATAGAGTGGTTCTCTTGGTTGATTCACATGATTGCCCTTTCTTTGTATTCTAATGTTTATAAACATGCATGAAAAGTAAGTTGCTCATGGGGAAAAATGACACCTACTTTTAGGTTCTTGTCCCAGCTTCCAGTGCACAAGGCACTTCCATCGGAAGACAAACCTAGGCAGCTTATCCGGCCTTCATGAGAAGTCTGCTGAGTTCCTAAATTAAAAGCTACCTGTGAAACAAAAAAAGATGTGCTTTAATATCCCCTTCCACACTAACAATTGTAGTGCCATAACATAGACACACAGAAAGATGGCACAATGAAGTTTATCACAATAAAGGAGAAAAGGAAAAAGGAAAAAGGAGAAAGAGGGCTATGCGGCAGTGGCAAAGTCTTCGGCACTTAATTATAAACAAAGAACTATGTGTTCGTAGACTGGCATCCATTTGCCACCAAAGGAAGCTACAATGGTAAAGTAATAATCCAAACTCATTCCATCACTAGTTACATGCCTTTGAAACCAAAAGACCTAGATGAATGTCCCCCTTTTTATTTCAATATATTTTAAAATGATTCCTTAACAACAAAACCAGTTCTTTCATTCCTTTAACATTAATTCCAAAAGAAATAGCAAATTCCATTCTGGAATGGAAACACATACCTCAGCCACTAGTGTATCCCACACATAACAATCGCCATTGGAGTACCCTGCAAAAAGAAGTCTACCTGATATCGAGAAAGCAATAGAAGTGACGGTAGGGACATCATTATCATTATTTTCATGAGGCCGACTGTACACTTGAAGCTGATGCCCTGTCCTCATGTCGAATAACCTACATGTAGTATCATCAGAGCCAGTGCCGAATCTTTGGCCGTCGGGGAAGAATTTGACGGTATTAACATCACCCTCATGACCGTGATATGTTCGAACAGCCCTACTGGCGATTCGGATATCCCACAGGCGAGCGGTTGCATCGCATGAACCAGAGACAAACATATTTGAATTTGCAGAGTTGATTGAGAGACTGTTAAATAGGCACATATTTCCAGTTTAAGATGAAATCATGAAGTCAAAAAGAAACAACTATAGATCGTGCATGAAGCTGTGACTTTCAAGAATGTGAAAGAAATTTCATTCAAACTTGAAAGAAATAAGAAAGGATAAAATATGTTGAAAGGAACAAATACATATCTTACATAAAATTTTGTCCACAAGAACAGGTCAGTCATTCTAAAAGTTACATCAAACTGATTGACAAAATGCATATTAAATTACTGAACCGCATGTATCATGGAGCCTTTAATCTTGATACTACACAGGAAAGGGCAACTTTCTCCGAAACACTCAGTACAAACAAGTCTCACAAGTCACAACAGAATAGCAAAGACGTGATTTTAGTGGCTGCCCAGATCTATCTGTTCGTATGCCCTAACTATCAATTTCTGTTATTATGCTCAATAAGATGTGAAAGTTTGCTAACCAGAAACTCGAAACTGTATTATGGATTATGGAACAGATATGTATCCTACCATATATATGACGAAAAGCAGCAAATAAACACTGATTTTCTTCTGGAAATCAAGAGTATAACAATCCAATAAGACGAGATTAATGATCTTCGAATGAAAAAGAAGATAATTTCATCTGCAACGCCTAATTTTAAGCCAGCCCAAATATATGAATGCATTGACGATCAAAGCGTTCACCTTAATACATCAGCAGTGTGCCCTGATGGAAATTCACCTCCAAATACAGATATCCTCTGCCCGGTTGTGATATCCCATAGAACACAAGTCTGATCACCTGAGCTAGTAATCAACCGAGTTTCCTGATCCGGAACATATTGACAAGATGAAACATAGCCTTTGTGCCCAGTAAGTATTCTCGATATTGGGATGTTACCATCTCTGTCAACTTGTGAATTCAGATTGAAGATAGAGCATGCACTATCAAGACCGCCACATGCCACTGATTGTCCACTCGGGGCAAAGGCGCATGTCATCACCCATGCACAATGTAACTTTATGGCATGCGTTTTCTGGCTTGTTAGGGCATTCCAAACAATTAATCTCCCATCTTGTGAGGCACTGACTATGCGATTCCTTTCAGGAGTCCAATCCAATGAATACACCTGATAGGTTTCTCAAATATAATGTTCATCAGTTTCAAATAAGTTATAAGCAAAAAAGAAAAGAAAGAAAGAGAAGATAGCGAGAGACATAATTGGGCACACTTGGAGATGAAGTCAATATGTCTTTCAAAGCATACATACTAACATGCACTATCAACTGCTATCTTCAACACCATAACATGCCATATATATATAATTCAAAATTATATGTTTAAACTAGAAAGAATTCCACTAAATATCAACTGAAAAGCATACATTTTCATTGTTATAAACATTTTCATTAAGTCTTAACTTTACTTGGTGCTCTTGGCACGAGCAGGTTTTCATGCCTTCTTAAATGTGTCTTACCAACACTAAAATTCACAAATAACTCAAAGGAAGGATTAATAAACCCAGGCACACCAAATGTTCGGAAATTCTTCATTAAGCTCAGCAAGAAAAAAATTTGAGTAAAATTAGATAGTGAATTGTCAAATATGCCTCTCTTGTATGGAGATCAAACAAACCCAGGCACATCAAAAAGGGATAAAGAAGTCCCAGCTTCATTAGGAACATGCTGATCAAAGTATCCACGATAAGCTCCATGTTTAGCAGTAAGACAACAAACAGCACAAACAGCTTACGGGAGCCAAAAATAGAATCATATTACAGGAACCGAGTAACAATCTTAAATTCTAGCCATACATAAAAGGCCACATATTAAAAAGTCTCATTTTTCACAAGTTAATATAGCTTTTTGGACCGCTCGAAACGGTCAGATGGCTAACGCAAGGTTACTGACATTTCACACACTTTGTGGCTGGTGCCCGCCTCTTGGGGCTGCTCATTATTTCCTCACCAAACTTTGTGTTGCTAGCACAATGTACCTCCTAAGCTCAATAATAACATATTAACTAAAGAGAAAGGGTAAAACCAATAGTTTAAGCTTTTACCTTTCTAATTCAGATCTAGAGCACTATCTAATTAACAACAGGATCTATCAAGGCTAAAACCCCAACTTGACAAAGAATGTATAATGGAGTTCTAAAAGTCCCATATGATGGAAAATCTCAGTAAGCAATAGAAACTACCTTCCCTGTGTGACCCCGCAATGTCCTGCAACAAACCAGATCCGTCGAGCTAAAGCTAATCGGGGTCCGCCCATGGCTCCGAGCGTAGCTCGAAACTGCATTAATATCACAAAAATCAGAGTACCACACCAAAAAAAAGACCAAAAATACCAATTAATCGGAGGAACCAAAGCCTAGAAGCGAAGAATCCACCATCGGTGTCGAGAAGAAGCTGCCTCTTCTGCTTCAGACGCTCCCTGAGATCATCCACCGTCGCGGTCGCGGCGGCGTGCCGCTCCTTGAGCTCCGCCACGGACATCCACAAACCCTAGAAGCGGACCGGCGGAGTTCGAAGCATCAACTATCTCCCGCCATTAACGGACGCCGCGGAGCTCGAAAGGAGCGCTAGTTCTCCATCCCCGCTCATGGAGATCGAGAGTGGGAGTTGGATCGAGGTGTGCGCTAGGGTTTTGGAGAGGAAGAGGAAAGAGGGGACGGAGACGACGAGAGAGGAAGCCGACGATAGAGGTGGTGGGAGTGAGTGGTGGCCTGGTGGGGTAGGAGGAGAGCAGAGAAACAGCTATGCGTGCTTACGTCAGCAACTGTATGATTAAGAACTGTGGGACCACCACGAGACGTGGGGCCGACCACCGACACGTGGCCAGGCGTGAGAGGCGCCGACTGGCCTTCGCAATATGTTGACTGGGCCGATGGGCCAACTTTGTCCCGAGAGACACGTGGCGAGTTGCGATAGGCACGAACGGGCTTGCACCACACAATGCTAGAACCAGGCCGATGGGCCATGCTTAAACGGGCTGTGGGCCCCAAATGAAAATGGGTCGAACCATGTAAAACTATGAAACAAGACACGTGGCGAGCCGTGGTGAACGGCCTTGTATAACGCGGGATCGAGCCGGGCCGATGGGCTGCGTATTAGCCGTTAGATTATGGATCGAGGGCCGAAATTTATATTTTCCATTTTTCTATTTTTATTTTTGTTATTTTTGTTTTTCTTTTTTCTGAAAAAACTTCAAATACCACCGCTGTGGTTTCACGCTTTCTCACTTTAGTATCTTGTGGTTTCGTTTATCTTTCCGTTATCTCCTCCGTAAATTTTTTCGTTAAATCAGTGACAAAGTTAAAATCACAGGGTATTAAAGTAAAAATTCGGTAAACCACAGAATAATAAAATTAATATTCGATAAACCATAGATGGGGTATCTGAAATTTTTTATACATGATTTAATGAAGAGTTAATGAAGGTGCTGATGGAAAGAGAAAAATAAAACTACAGGTACTAAAGTGATACAATTTAAATCACAGAGTAGTAAAGTGAAAACATACGAAATTATAGGTTTTTTTTTTTTTGTTTTGTTTTGTTTTTTTGTTAGTGAAACTGAGTTTAGTGAGAGCAAAACCAAAAACTGCGACGGGTGGCCACAGCGTCCTTCTCCGCTTCACCGGAATCCACTTTTCCGTCGCCAAAAACCCTTCGAAGTGTCCCTTCTCCGTCTCCTCCCTCAAACACAACCAACCCCCCACCGCCTATCCCTCGCAACCAAAGTAGAGAGAGAGAGAGAGGGAGGGAGGGGTGCGAGATGTGGCGGAGCTGCGTTTCCCGAGGCCTCGGAACCCTCTCCGCGAGGAGGAGCGCGTCGATCGGAGGGAATCGAACCCTCCATTCGTCTCCGAATTCGAGATCGTTCTCGACGAACTCGGTATCTCCCGATCGATCCGTTCTCTTCTAAATTTGCTTCTAAATCAAGTGAATGGTCACTGTTTTAGTAGGATCTGAGCTGTTTCCATCATAATTATGAGGTTTTGTTTGTATATCATTATTGTTATGTCGATTTAGTAGCTCTTGTTCGATTGTAGTTAGGATCGTTCATCCGTTCTTGATAAATTTTGGTACTTTGTTGCTGTTTATAGCATGAAAACTTAGCTCCAAAATCTTTACTTGCTATGCATCATTGGCGATGTTAATATAAAATTGCATAATAATAGCTGGTTTACTCACCTTTAAGTATAGCTTCATTGTTATCTCTGTGTATGATCAATGGGTACTGATTGGTATCTTTTCATTCGGGTTTCGTGATAATACTGGCAGTCGTCATACACCATTGTGGATCACACTTATGATGCGGTTGTCGTAGGGGCTGGAGGTGCAGGGCTAAGAGCGGCGATCGGACTATCAGAACATGGTTTTAACACTGCTTGCATTACCAAGTTGTTCCCTACGCGCTCGCATACAGTCGCTGCGCAGGTATTACGATTTAGTTGATTGAATTTATCGAATTAAAATGCATCTCTTTTAAAGAATAACTTTTTTAACTTAATCTGAAATTTGGTTTAGGTCACTTAGACCTAATTATGGGCTGTTAATGATTGAAGATATACTCATGACTTCTTCAACTTTTTAAAGTGTTGCCACATTCACTGTCCAATTTGCACCTTGCCATCATTCATATCACATTAAGATGTTGAGGGCAGACACTATGGCATTGATGGTTTAGTGTGGATGAAGTTTGGGAGTTACTTTAACTTTGGTGGACTATTTTCTCTTCTCTTATGTTGGGTAATTTTAGTCAATTCAGTAGGTTTTGTTTTGTGTCTAAACAATTTTCTATGGCAGTCAATTTACTTGATTTGGGGTTCATTGTGTATTTCGTCTCCTGTTATAGTTGCAGGGATGAACTTTCGTATTCATGAAGTTTTCACTTTTATATGCCATTGAGACAGCATCTTCCTTGTTAATAGGGAATAATGATACTTTAAAACTTGAAGGCACATGATTTTATATAAATGACCTTCTAATTGTAGTTTACTGCTTATCTTGGCTCACTTCATTGTGCTGTTAATCATGCTAGAATTCATGCAGGGTGGCATAAATGCTGCATTGGGAAATATGACTGAAGATGACTGGAGGTGGCATATGTATGATACAGTCAAAGGAAGTGATTGGTTAGGTAATTCAATTTCGTGGAACTAATAATTGAAATTTGCCTTCTGAGTTAATCAATGTTCTTTCTTTTTGGTGGTGTCATTGTTGTTACGTGATTACATTTTATTCTCATCTTTACGTGTTGCTGAAATGAACTTTTATCATGCCAGGTGATCAGGATGCTATTCAGTATATGTGCCGAGAAGCGCCAAAAGCAGTTATAGAGCTTGAAAATTATGGATTACCATTCTCTCGGACTGAAGATGGAAAAATCTACCAGCGTGCTTTTGGAGGCCAAAGTTTAAATTTTGGAAAAGGTGGAGATCTATAAGATGCTGCGACCACATCTTTCAAGAGTTACACTTAAGTGTTTCTATCGTCAATCTTGACTATTTGATATTTTCAGGTGGTCAGGCCTACCGTTGTGCATGTGCTGCTGATCGTACTGGCCATGCTTTGCTACATACACTATATGGCCAATCCATGAAACATAACACTCAGTTCTTTGTTGAGTACTTTGCCTTGGACCTTCTTATGGATCACAATGGTATGATTGATAAAACTATCTAAATGCTATACCTAGTCTCTCTTTTGTGCCTAGATCAAGCATGCATTTGTGATTTTTATACTGTAGTAGAACTTACTTCTTAATGGGAAAGCTCCTCTTTAGAGTGTTTCAATCTTTGGTAGGTTTTGTAGTATTGTTGGCAAGGTTGTATATGCAAATTCTATAGGAGTTGTTGATGCTTACAATTCTAGATTTACTCGAGTAAGAAATAATGCCAGACGTTCTTAACTTTTCTGTCCTGCCATTTTAACAGATCATTTGATTGTTCTATCATTGTGCTAAGAATTACTGCTGCTTTCTTGTATATATATCTGGTTCCTGTTGCATGCTTATATTGCTCTTTTATTTGTCTTTTTCTAGCAGCTGGGATTAAACTCCTGCTTTGTCATGAGAGTTCTTATATCATATGGTACATTAGTGTCAGAGGATCGAAACTGCAGTTTCTTATATATAAGCACCGCAAACTGTTTTGCTAGTTTGCCAGTATACAATGTTTGGGTTGCTTAGGGACCTTTGATTAGTCTGATAACCCTTCATTCCTATGTATTAGGCACCTGCCAGGGCGTGATTGCATTAAACATGGAGGACGGGACTCTTCATCGTTTCCGTGCTGCCAATACCATTCTGGCCACCGGGGTAGCTATTTTTTCTACTTAACTGCATCTTACCCCTTTTGTTGTCCTGAAATAACTACCATAAGTCTTATTTGTTTCATGCATTAGGGTTACGGGAGAGCATACTTCTCTGCAACATCAGCTCATACATGTACCGGAGATGGCAATTCCATGGTTGCACGTGCTGGGTTACCTCTTGAGGTTGGTCTACTGGTTGAACTTCAAAGAATAGCTTCTTTTTATGATATAACTATCTCATTATTATTATTTGATTTACTTATAGGATCTTGAGTTTGTACAATTCCATCCTACTGGCATTTATGGTGCTGGATGCCTAATTACAGAAGGTCCTCAATTACTTTGACTTAGTTTTTAATGATTATATCCTTTTCTTTGTAAAGTATAACTAATAAATTTAGATATATTACAATCTTGCAATGTCGACGAATGCATTCTTCTTGCTCTCTGTTCTCACTGATTGGTTTCCTTTATTTTTTTCCCCCCGGTTTCAGGATCTCGTGGTGAAGGTGGTATTCTTAGGAACAGTGAAGGCGAACGTTTCATGGAGCGATATGCTCCAAGTGCCAAGGATCTTGCATCGCGTGATGTTGTTTCAAGGTCTATGACAATGGAAATCCGGGAAGGACGTGGTGTGGGTACGTACCAAATCTTTTCTACCTTAAAATTTAAGTGTGAAAGCATTTTTTAGTAATATTTCTTATAGTGCTAACTAGATTTCTTCACTTTGATACACTGTAGGTCCATTGAAGGATCACATCTATCTGCACCTCAATCATTTGCCTCCTGAAGTTCTCAAGGAAAGACTTCCTGGTATATCTGAAACTGCTGCGATTTTTGCTGGAGTTGATGTCACTAAAGAGCCAATTCCTGTTTTGCCTACTGTACATTACAATATGGGTGGGATTCCCACTAACTACCATGGGGAGGTAGTATATATATGCCAATGATTCTAGGATCAAATATCTTCCACCTGCATTTTGCATGTATCGTAGAAGCACATCTTGCATAGATCTTTTTTTCTTTTTTTTCCTTGCAGGTTGTTCATGTTAAAGGTGATGATCCAGATGCTGTAGTTCCTGGCCTGATGGCTGCTGGTGAGGCGGCTTGTGCTTCTGTTCATGGTGCAAACCGGCTGGGTGCAAATTCCCTTCTTGACATAGTTGTTTTCGGCAGAGCTTGTGCAAACAGAGTTGCTGAGATTTGCAAGCCAGGTGGGTTTTCTTTACCTTTTCAGTCAGTATCTTACAGTTCACAAATATGGTGGTTGTACTTGTACCAGACTGTAACAAATGTCTATATACTATATAGGAGAGAAACAGAAACCTCTTGAAAAAGATGCTGGTGAGAAGACCATAGCCTGGCTGGATAAGTTAAGGAATGCAAATGGTTCCCTCCCAACTTCAAAGATCCGCCTCAATATGCAACGTGTAATGCAAAATAATGCTGCTGTCTTTCGAACACAAGAAACGTTAGAAGAAGGTTTTGTTGTATCAATTTATAGAACTTTCTTATTCTTTCAATTTTTACTTAAAATTCAGTCACTGCTGAGAACTATCTATTTGTCAGACTATCTCCTATATGTTGATAGTAATGGCATCTAGAATGTATGGCCTTCGCCTTCTGGTGAATGCTTATTCTTCTATTAATTTGTTAGGCTGTCAGCTGATTGACAAGGCATGGGAAAGTTTTCATGATGTAAAGATTCGTGATCGGAGTCTTATATGGTAGTATCCTGTTATTATGCGTGATTGATGGCTTCTCCTTCTCTTGGTCATGAATTAACTAGTCATTAAACTGTTTATGCAGGAATTCGGACTTAATAGAGACTATAGAGCTGGAAAATCTATTGATAAATGCGTGCATCACTATGCATTCAGCTGAGGCAAGGAAGGAAAGCAGGGGAGCTCATGCTCGTGAAGATTTTCCGGTATGCTTTAGTCTTTCATTAAGATTTTCTGGTCTGCTTTAGTCTTTCATTACTCTGTTTTCCTCCTTTCTCTAATGCACTGCTTTAATTTTCTTGCAGAAAAGAGATGATGAAAACTGGCTGAAACACACGCTAGGGTTAGTATCCACTCTCCAATTTGTATCTGGAAAATTGTTGCCTTTATCCCAGCTTTATAGATCCTCCAGGAACAGTCCAGTAAAATAAGAAAGCACCTTTTCACTTTTACTTAGCTGAAAATTACATTCTTTTATTAACTTTATTTTGAGAAGTTTCAAATGATTAACTCACATAGTGGATTTCCTTATCAGTTTATTATCTGCTCGCCAGTTATTTTCATTTTGATTTGCATTTAAATTGCATTATTTATATGCTAACTTTTTCATTCCAGTTAATGTTAGTTTTTTCTCTTGCATAAAAGAAAGGGAGCATTTGGTTCATAGCACCCTCGCACGAAAGAAAAATGAGAAGGATAGGAGAAAACAAATGGGAAATTATTGAACTATCTGGAAGTAGTCATATGTGTAATATGCAATTAAGTAGACGATCATATCAGCTTCTTTAGGTGTCCTTTACTCCTTTTAGTTCTTGATTTATTGCTGAACTTTTCTGATATTTGATTATAAATCATTCACAAAGTATTTTCTTCTTATTGTATATCTTTCTCTATAATTTCTGTACACAGGTACTGGGATAATGGGAAGGTTAAATTAGCGTATAGGCCTGTCCATATGAATACCTTGGATGACGAAGTTGAGCCATTCCCACCAAAAGCACGTGTTTATTGAATCGTGTTTCTATTGCTCGGCTTGGTTTTTGATGGCAGCACGATACTTGAGTGTTTGTGGGTTTCTAATAAAGAAGTGGGAACGCAACATTCTCTGTGAAGGAAAATCGTGTTTCTAATATCAGTTGGAAATGCTGATACCTATGCCGTATAAATTGTTTTATGGAGAATGTTGATTTTCATTGCTAATTGTCAAAATGCCTTATCATCTAGAAAATAAAAACAAGTTGCACTATTCTCTCTTTTCATTTTGTGCATAATGTAATTTTTCATCTTCAAGAAATGCTGGTACAAGTTCTGTTTCCAGAATACAGTTGCTAATGTGACAGAGCCCTTTCTTGTAATTTCGTGTGTTTTGGACCTTGACTTGCTTTTGGAGTGCTTTATAAAGTTGGCCATACATGCTAGCTTACAATTTGACTTATTTCATTGTTGGGATTATGGTTATACAAAACTACGAAATGCAGCCTGAGTACAGTATGGCTCTAGTAGCTCCAACAGTATGTGGCTATACCTCTATCAAGTCTCTTGCTAATTCAGAAACTAGTGCGTTCAGTATATGCTTCTCCAAATCCCTGATGACTTCGTCCTTTTCGACTGATGCAAGCGTCATGCTGTTCCAGCCAATATCCCACATACAGTTTGTATCTGGATTTCTGCATTGGATATCTTTCTCAAGCATTTTTTGGAGGCATGCGGCTGTGTCGCAATTAATTTCTGGCCTTTTCGTGGAGAAGTTCAGGCTTTCTAGATCATCATCGAGTTCTTTGATCAAAGAATCCAAGCATCTTTCTTTAGTTGGTTTTTTAAATATTTTCGTGATAAATATGACCTCTTCTCTCTTACCTTTTCTTCTTATTAATTCATGTGCACAGTCTAAAAGAAGCTTACTGTCCTTGTCTCGGCTTGCCTTTGCGCTAGCTTGGAGAACACTTACAGGAATATTGAGCTTGAAAAGTGCCTGAGCTGTATTAAGGAAATGTTGATCCCTAATCAGTGATTCTTTGAGGAGAAGCTGCTCATCTGTAAGTGAAAGTTCTCCGTTTACTTCATCTTTAACCTGATTTGGTGACTTCAATGAGTCGAAGTTGCTGAATCGTCTGCTGTCACTGGATCCTGTCAGAGAAAAACAATGATTTGAAATTCTCAGAATTTTTTATTTTCTGTTCATATATCAATACATATGTACATACGGGCAACAAGATGCGTACACAAACATACATTCTGTGTATTTACGTTTGTTTTGTATATGTATGTGCCTAGCAAACATTTTGGATGCAATATGATTGATTCATTGCATTCCATTTTCTGTGACAACTAAGCTTGTGCATGTCATGCTGACACTGTCAGGTTTCTTTAAAATGGTGCATAAACAGGTTTTGCTTAAGGGACTTTTACATACCTTCTTTCCTTTCCTCTGTCAAGTTGAGCAATTGTAGTTGTTCTTCTTCTATTCCAGCAGAAACTTTTGGTGTCTGTTGAGTATGAGTTGTGACAACCGTACTGTCATTCTGCCAAAAGTAAAAGAATTGCTATTAGATTTTATGAGTAGGACGTGCGTATATGCTTTGTCGTGTTGTCTATCTAAAATTGTTTTCCTGTTAATAACTCAATTTGTACTATTTAGTTGTTCTATTTTCTTTAGTTGCTTAAGAGTTGTATAAGTTTGAACTTTGACAAATCGGGTTGGTCTTCCTACCCACGTATCTCAACCCAAGTCTATCTGTCTTTTTGAGTTCTTAGCCAGAAATGTGACAACTTTACTTGGTTCATGCCAAGTCAAGAGACTTTTTTTTGTTGACGTTCATTAAGTTCTTTGCAGTTATGAGCACATAGAGAACTTCTTTACTTACTGTTGGTTTATTAGAAACTCTTATTTTGTTTCTATCATGAAACAAAGAATAGAACTGTGTCTTTTTTTTTTCATCTCATAATAAAATAAAGAGTTTAAAAAATAACAAACAATAACAAAATTTAATAGTCCATGCTAAGTTCTATTGACCTCAAAGAGCTAAATTGAATGGAATTAGGCATTTATTTGGCAAGTTGTAAGTGCACTGGCATGATGTTGCAAAATAACATAGATTTGTGCATACTATAGACTAACAATATGTAAAAGAGTTAGTTTTTTATAAGTAAACGTTTAAATGAGAGTCAAACTTACATTCATTTCAGCAATGAATTCCCGGTCCACTACCCTTATATCTTCAATATCATCTGCGAACATAGCGCTTGAAACAGAGGCAATTTCATTTACCGTTGGCATATTTTGCTCCAAAGCCATTACTTTAAGGTTAGATTCTCCTTCTATGCTGGTTCCTTCCTTCCATCTGGACTCTATTTCATTTAGAGGTGAAATTTGCAGCATTGTTTGCCGATCATTTTCTGTTGGTGGTTCACTATTCTCTAATACTTTCATGTTTCCAGTTGAATTTCCTTCCTTTTCTATAGTTTCTACCTTCTCCTCAGCTGGTATATCCACGGGCTTGTTCATATCTGCCACCGGAGTGGGAATCACTGCCTTTTGTTGATCATTACTTGGATCCACACTCAATTTCTTTTTGTCTCTGGACTCCTCACTTGCTCTTTGGCTATATGGTTCATGGTAAGTAGCACTTCTACTCCTTGTAATTTGCTTTTCGGGATGGCTATATGTTGACTTCTGTTTCAGCTGATCAGTATGCTTTCCTGTGCTCTTTTTGCTTGCTACAATCATCCTACCAGAAGATAACATCTTTTGTTTGCTTATTTCATTCGCAGACTTCTCTTTGCTCCTTGGTTTCACAGTACTGGGGTTTCCTGATAACTGTGATTTACTTCTTGCGTCCTGCTCTTTTTCTGTTGTACTTTTTTGTGCTGCATATTTAATCTTCAATTCATGCACTGTGGATTTCCTTTCCAATGTACTATGTTTTACATTCCTCGAGTGACTGTATGTGATAGGCGATACATTTTGTGTTGTCTTATCTTCTTGGACCAAATCCTTCTTTCTAACTGCATTCTCCTGGTACTTGAGATATTGTTTAGAAGTACTAGCCAACTTATTTTCTTGAATTGGTTGTTTGGCTTTTTCTTGGGTTATCTGTCCCCTTCCAGTGAATCCCCACATCTGTGCTGCTTCTTTCTTAGTGTGTGTTATGTTACTGTAATTCATACTGTTAATGTCTGCAAAAGGGTAACTTGGCAAATATTTTGGTAGTGGGTTCATACTTTCATAGCCTGAACTTGCTAAGCTAGTCATTTGCTTACTTTTTGTGGTTTCTAGGTTTTGTCCAGGTTTAGACTCTCTAACCTCTTTTGCCTGTGAATTCTCATTTTCTCTGATTTTTGCTAAATTTCTTTGTAAGGTTGCATATTTATCTCCCATTTCATTAACTGTTGTATCTCTTCTTAGTGTCCTGCTCACTTCTGTTTCTTTCATAAACTTTGCTTCTTTCTTGATATCCACCTCCGCCTTAGGTGGGGGAAATTCTTCTAACCCCATCAGTTTTGCTACCACATTTGGTATCCGCACCTTTCCATTTACATTAGCTCCTTTAGGATCCAACTTCTTGACATTTCCTGAAGCACTGGAATCACTATTACTCTTGGGGATTTGTCCAATTTCTTCACTCCTGTTAGTTTTTCTTGCGACAACCGAAACTTGGGAATCCAACTTAGCATCTTGGCCATAACTTAATGACCTCCTATGTGAAGTAAACTGATTGGGAAGACTTGATGAACTCTTAGTAGAATTTGTCAGTGTAACTTTCGACCTTCTAGTATATGAGCCCAATAGATTTTCTTCTTTAATTTCATCAATTGAAAACCCAGTCCCTTGAATCAACTTCTTCTGTTTTACTCTATTAGATGAGGATTCATTTTCTTCTTTGTCCTTCAATAACATAACCCGACCGCCTCTAGACCCTTTGATGTTATCCGAATTTTCTTGGAGCATTGCGAGCATTCTTAGTGACTCCTCCAGGTCAATCGCCCCTCTCAATAGTTCCTTCCCGATCTCAATAGTGCTTCTGCTAAAGTTCACTCCAGAAAAGGCTTTAATGATTTCATTCAACTTCTGAACCCCTTTATATATTTCATCGACCTGCATATGGGGTGAAAAGGGATACTGATTCATAGGGTACCTCACTCTATCAGACATATACTGGTTGTTTGTTTCTCTGAAATGCATAGCACCACGGTGCATAATAAGCTCGCTCCCGAATTTGTAGTCACCGAGGTTTCCTATTCTTTGAAACTCCCTGCTGTTAGTAAGTGCAAGGGCGAGTGCCATTGAGACGTCGATGGTATTCCCCGACCGTGCCGCTCTTCCGAAAGGAACAATTTCTAGAGAAGTGCTTTCTAGGCCAGCTTCTTTGTGGTGTTTGATGTTAGGATGCGCACTTTTGTTTGGTTTAACCATGTTCTTGCCACTCTGTACTTGCTGCATGCTCAAGAACTTACATTAAAACTAGGAATAATTTATCATATTTGAGTTAGTCTATCCATAAGAGACTTTAAGAGGCTTACAAATTTATTAGAGGACGCTTCTCTTGCACCTCGAAAGTTTTTCTGAGAGTTTCCATAAGCATCTGAAGCCAACACCATTTAAATAGATAGATATGTAAGCTAAAATTCCAGAATATGCAGAGATTGTTTTATTATTAGCTGAATAGATGGTATAAAGGCTCTTAAAGTCCGATCTTATTCATGTGCTTGTACTTCCGAATAATGTAATGTCACAACCATTTTCTCTGTGTAAGTGTTTGTACTATTTTCCCCCTTTTATTGAGTAGTTGGTAGGAGTATCTGTATCACAACTGTGAACTTAATTAATGTGATAGCGGATAAAACTTGATTACTGTAATCTAGTTTCGAATTGTTTCGGTTTCTTCTTAATGGCCTTCTGATTAGAATGGATTCCCATTAGGCATCTAGATGTATCAGTTTCTTTCATTCACAGCCATATATTTGTGTAAATCATCGATAAATGATCACCTAAATATATGACAAGTATAAATCTAGGGCATACTGTATATAACGGTTATGGCAAAGCTTAGACAACTAAGTGATCTTTCGGTAAAAGCACTTTGCAAGTTTGCATCAATTCGGCCTCCTTTTTTATTAATTTCTCCTGGTGTAATCAAGAACAAAGCTGTTTGATGAATGTGCTACAGAGATACTAGTGACTGTAAATCTACTGGCTTGTTAAAATGAGTTGTTATTGAAAGCCAAGTCCCTCGCAATTCTCACAATTCCTAGAAAAGAAGACCAAACTAGAATCATACAAAAGATAACTATAAGGAGAAAACAAACCCCTCGAGGCAGCATTACTCGGCCGTTGGCCCGACGACGCATACCCCAGCTTCTCCTTCCGAAGTCGGAGATCATCCAACAGCTTCTGCGCGAAATCCGATCTCTTCGCCATCATGCAATCTCTCTCTCAGGTATTCTAAGTGTTACACCTTTGTAAGTTCTTTTTTTCTTTCTCAAGTTCTTTCCATTGTGCTTCTCTTCTCTTGAGTTGGTGGGTTATTCTCTCTCTCTCTCTCTCTCTTCATCTTACTTTATTAATTTGGTCTATGTGGAGTGAGTTGAGATGTCCTCTCAAGAGGGGTTATTCCCCAGTGGGGAAAGAGAGGATTGACGTAAACGCTAGACCTGGTAAGTGACTGTTGCATCTTACAGTGTGGCTCTCCTCTGTAGTTGCACCCGATTCTAAGCAAAGCAAAAGCTTTTTGTTGTTGTTGTGGGGTGTTGGAGGGGCTTCTTTGTTAAGCTTCCACCCATCATCAGTTCCGTGTGTGGTTTTGGAATCTTCTACTTGAGTGAGTCTTTTCATAGTGGCTTTTTATTAAAAAATGTTTTTTCTTCCTTTTTTTTGGATTTTCGCTTATATTGAATGATATGATGTGATGATATATATTATTTCTGGAATGTGAGAAAGCTTTTCATATCCTTGTCTTGTTGTGGTGGAAGGTCTTGTTATAGATGGGATATCATTAGTTGTGGTATCAGGGAGCATGATTTCTACATGGGAACTCCCTATATATGTAGAGTGGCTATGGAGAATTTTAAACATGAGAGGAGCAATTCACTTTGCACGCATCAAAATTCCCCTTTTAAGTCAAGGGGCCTTGCATGTGTTGTGTTTGAGATCTGTCGAAAACTAAGGGGGGAAAGGAAGTTCCCCCGAGGTTATTAAAAAATAAAGATTACTAAGCGAGTGAACAATTTGTTGTAATGAACCAGTTAAATTAAATTTTAGTTAGGTTTCCTAATTGCGGTACGTGAATGTATAAAATTATGTTCCTAAATTACACAACTTTTTGGCCAAATCAAGCTTAATTTTAGTTAAAGGAGCACCAAGTTGTTAAAATCAGTATCCCTCTCCACACTTCTCCGAAAGGAACTAGAGAGAAAAATTAAATATTAGTATAGTATAGTGTCCAAATCAAAGTGTAGCGTCCTATGGAGAATTCATATCACAGTACGAACTTTAGAAACTTCCAACAACAACAACACAACAACAACAAAAAACAACAAAACAAAAAAACATCAAATTTACAAGCAAGGTTCTTTCATAAGAGAACAACAGAGTTTTTCATTGCCTCGCAACTGTCGACTGCTTCTCAACACACACTGATACACTATCAGAACAGAAAAGAAAAGAAAAAAAAAAAAAAAAGCCCCAAAAAAAAGAGTAAGAAAAAAAGGAAAAAGGAAACATGACAACAATAAAACTATAGAAGGCTATTTACTAGTCAACATGTCCATCAAAAAGAAAGGGTAACACACCCAACTTAGCTTTCTAGGAGAATAGATAAATATACAAATCGATTTGTTGATTAAGGGCGTTGGCCATTAAACAAATCGCCTCCTAAGCCCCCTAGTAGTGGTTTGATACGTGCGAACCAACAAACCGACTCCGATCCCGACGCCGAGGCAAATGCCGAGGCCGATCCCGACGCCGACCCTTACACCAGCATTAAACCACGAGAGTTCTCCGTCCTCCCCTTCTATGTAATCCGCTCTTGAATATATGCTGCTGCTATAGTCCACGTCTGCATCATTCTCGAGTTTGTACTCGTGGTACTCTGACACCTACAAGAATTTTGAAGAAGAGTGTACAATACTTCAGCTGTAAATGTTTTCAGACTCCTTTCACAGAGTTACTATCAATTTAGATTCATTGGTTCAGCATGTAACACTTGAGGTACGAAAAGGCTCAGAAAAGGTATTAGACCAATAGTTTTACTGAAAAAATAAATCTGTGTGCTCAGCTGCAATAACTGTACTTTGAACACTTATTTTGAAAGTCAAAAAATTAATGCAATTTTATGGCATCAGTAAACATGAAACTTCCTGGTTTGATCACTTCCAACAAATATTGCATTAATTTTAACCTTCAATATCCATCAATATATAGTTCTTAAACATGGCACAACATATTTGAAAGGATTATTACCCTGTTAACCTTTTGTTTATCCGTTCTGTCACAAATAAATAAATGCATATGAAGTACAGATTCAGAAAACAGCATTAAATACACAAGTATGATAAAAGAAACATATTTGTAGATGAAGTCTTAATGCAGATCAGTCGGCTCACCTTTCTTACAGTACAAATTAAACCGGTAAAAGAGAGACTCAAGTGAAATCACGCTCTTAACAGAACCAATAGTGCAGACATTTCCTGTTCAATTCTAGTTCTAGTAAAGAAATGGTCAAACTGCAATTACATGCATACGAAGTATATTCATCCATGAATAACTAACAAAGTAAGTAACTATTTAGAAATAATGTTCACATTGTTGAAAACTAATTTATCGAAACCTATTATAAAAAATCCACAATGTGGTTTTTTTTGTTTTTGTTTGGGTAAATATCTATTATATGTTTGCTCTGGACTACCATAACTAAAAATAATTGAAAACATTGAGGTTAGTAGTGACAGAATCATCTAATACCTTCAAGGAATCCTCATCCCCCACCTCCTTCTGCTGTTCACTTGTCTCGTACTCTGGAATTGAACCCAGCGTAAGTTTCATCTGTTGCTTCTTCCTGACACCAAGCTGAAGAGTCTTTGTCAAAATAATAGGCGCCCCCGAGAAAAAACCCGCAACATACAATTCAATCAAAGGATGAGGATTCTCAGGACCCGCGTACTGCTTCCCCTTCAAGAACCTAGTACAAGCGCTCGCAGCTTGGCACTTCATATTCCACTTCTTGCTACTGGCTTTTGACTCTCCAATAACTCCATTGCTGTTACATAAGTCCAAGTCCCCCGTAATTAACAGCTCATCCTTATCAAAGACTTGGAACCTCACACTCCCCGTCGTCCGTATACTATCCGTGCTCACAAAAGTGGCTTCTTCAGACTTTTTATCGACTCTATCCCTTCTGAGCGAAGAAGATGCGCATTCGGAATAAATGCTACATCTTTTGCCGTTCACTTCAATGATGGTGTCGGGAGTTAGAGGGATGTGGTTGAGGGTGAGATGATCCGATGTCGACTCGTCGACTTCGCAATTGCTGATTCTTACATAGAACACTTTTAAATCGAGCCAAGGCGATGATCTTGGGACGTAAAGAGGGTGTGTGATGATCTTTTTCCTAGAATTGGGGGATAACTCCGCATCCAAGGGACCATAAGAACCCTCCATTTCCCTTATGAGTATCCTCTTGGTAAAGTTTTAACACATGAAGTGAAGTTGCGGAGAGTTAGAAGCCCACATAGAATAACAAAGAGACCTCAAATTTAGTACCTGTGAAACCAAGCAAGAGAAAGGGAGAGTGTTAATATATTGCCTAATCTTGCTAAAATAAGAATCATAAATGGAGAAACCCAAAACAAAAAGAGACAAAATTTCAATACTAGGATGCATGTCTCAGGATGAAATTGGTAATAAAAAGGAGCTTCAAAAGATCACGAAGTTTCGAGTTCTACCATCAGCAGTAACAATTTGAGTTACTAAATTTTTATCCTTTTTCTCTTCTATCCTAAATTATCATGTAAAGTTCAAGATAAGCCTCGTTCCAAAATGATTCAAAACCAATAATACTTGGAATAAAAATTAACTCTAAAAAAACAAGATGAAGCAAAACTAGAAAAAACACTGAGCTATATCTCAAACAACAACAACAACAACAATGGCGATTACAGGGTTTAAGAGATTAAACAAAATAGGAGTGGCAACAGGAGTTACATAACTAATTTTTTTCTTGTAATCTACTAAGAACTACAGTAGTGAAGATCTGAAAAGAGCGCATAAACTAAAGAAAACGAAATTTTTTTTCTTGTAATCTACTAAGAACTACAGTAGTGAAGATCTGAAAAGAGCGCATAAACTAAAGAAAACGAAAAACCTAATGTTGAACTTGTTAACCTTTAACAACGATTTGACGAATCAATAGAGAAAGAGCGAATCAAATTGACAAAATTTACTAGCAGATAAGATAATTTCACAATTCAAGACCAGTCAAAACAAAGCAAAATCAATCAAAAATGGGTACTTTATCTTATCAACAAAAGGCACAAAAACAGTCTTTTTTTCTCTAATCTATTACAAATTATAGTAGTCCATAATAACAATCTAAGAAAAGCTTCAGAGAGAAGGGGGGAAACAAAAAAAAAAAAGAAAAAGAAAAAAAAATTTCAATTGGGAAATCGATGCTCGATCCAAGACGCGATTAGAGAAAAAGCGCATCAAAATCACAAAATTATTATCGAATAAGATAATTACCCAATTCACAACAAGTTAAAACAAATCAAAACGAATCAAAACCAGGTCCTTTTATTCGATCAACAAAAACTACAAAAACTCCCAAAATTAAAACCCTAGAAAACAAAACAAAGTAAATGGAGGGGATTAAAGAGCACATCAACGTACCTTGGATCTCCACAAGATCGCGTGGAGGAGACGATGCGAGAGAATGGATTGGAATCGGTGGGAATTCGACCACCACTTCTCCCTCTCTCCCCTCGCTCTCTCTCTCTCGTCCCCTTCTCTCTCTTTGTCTTATCCGTAGTATATTAACATATAATAATGAAGAATTATTTTTATTAATTTATCGAATATTAATTATTTATTATTTATTATTACATGGTGGGTATAAGAGCCAAAATATCTATGGTTGCAGTGATTTATGACGTCGTGGACCCGGTCTACAGCTGTTTTTTTGGCGGAAAACGAATACCGAAGCTGCGTAAAAAAAAATTTTCAGACTTTTTTATAAAATAATCCTCCAAAATTATAAATTTTATAAAATAATCCTCTCAAAATTTTATTTGGAAATTTAATTCTATTCTCGCCACGTGGGCGCCAGGGTGGATATTTTACCTAAAGACGGTGAACCGTTCACCGCATTCAATAAAACGGTGAACGATTCACCGTCTTTGTTATATACAAACTGAAGGCGGTGAATGGTTCACCGCCTTCACTAAGAAGGTGAATCATTCACCGCCTTCAGTGCTAATCCTTCAATTTGATTTCTCCAAGTGCCGAGTGTTTTCGGAGTGGGGTGACCTAGAGAAGACGGTGAACCGTTCACCATCTTCACTAAGGCGGTGAACCGTTCACCGCCTTAGTGAAGATGGTGAACGGTTCACCGTCTTCATTAGGTATACCCGCACGAGCGACAGCTCTTTCCTTCTCTCGCGCGCTTTCGGTCTCTCTCTCTCTCTCTGCCCATCCCTCTCTAGGAGCCCTCGCCGGTCGCCGCCGGCCCTGCCGCCGTCGCCCCCCGCATCCGTCGCCCCTGCCAACCTCCCTCTTCTCTCTGCCGGTCTTAGTGAAGGCGGTGAACCATTCACCGCCTTCAGTTTGTATATAACAAAGGCGGTGAATCGTTCACCGGCTTACTGAAGGCGGTGAACGATTCACGTCTTTAGGTGAAATATCCATCCAGACGCCCGCGTGGCGAGAAGAGGATTAGTTTTTCAAATAAAATTTTGAGAGGGTCATTTCGCAAAATTTATATTTTTGGAAGGTCATTTTATAAAAAAGTCCTTTTTTCATTCATTTTTTTTACCAAACCAAATGTATATAGATTTTTTTCTTCCAATCAAATAAATATTGAGGAAATTTTTTTTTTTACAAATCAAACACTATAAAACGTAAAACATTTTTTTTCACCAATTTTTTTTTTCACGGTTTCACGTTGAACCAAACGGACCCTAAATATAATCGTTATTTACTAATTAAATTTGACAATATTTAGTAAATCTAATTTGATAATTTGTTGATAGTAATTTGCAAAAATTTGAGTGTGATGACTGAAATTGAGTGGATTTTATTAAATATATGCCTATTTAGTATACACAATTGTATAAACAATAATTTACAATAATATTCATCAAATAATTCAGTTGATCATGTTACTATATTTAAGAACTAATTTAGCTAATATTAGATCAAATTAATCATTTAAATTAAACTAGCTTATTTTTATCTTGGCTTTAATTGACGTAAAGTTTTAATATATTTGGACTAAGAGCATGTTTTGAATGGTGAAAGTGGGAGGTTAAAATTGGCAACCGATAAACTCACGCTCCTTTTAAAGATCTTCTATTTAGCAGATCGAAATTGAACGCCAAAGTTACTATAATATGTTGCATTTTGGTACGAACTATAAAATAAGATTGCAAATTTTAGAACGAACAGGACTCACGACTTCACCTCCCACGGAGTGTTGTGGAATCGTTGGCGCTAACCATTAATTTCAAAAGCTCGAGCTATTAGAAATACGCAACCAATTCACTTAAAGCGTACAGACACAGCGCCCACAAATTTTAATTGTGACTCGACCCAACCAGTCTCACGCCACTTCGAACATGACTCGATTCAATCCAGTCTCACGCCATTTCGAATATGACTCGGCCCAACATAGCCTCCTGCTATAGAATCATAGTTAGTTAATTCGCGAATAATTCACGAATTTATTTGCGAATTATTGAAAATCCGAATTAAACGGTCCGTTTACGAATTTTTTGTAAAAATACGAAATTATTCGCGAATTTTTGGAGCCAACCGAATTATTGCCGAATTATTCGCGAACTATTCGCGAATTATTTCCGAATTATTAAAAAATTGAATAAAAAACTTATAATTTTTATGTTTAAATATAGATTATATTTTATATTTAAATATGAGTTTTTTGTTCATTCGCCTTTAAAAAAATATTTATATATTTTATAATTAATTATGGGCTATTTTAATCTATTTCTTATTTGATTGTTTATATGCTATATTGTATAATAATTATTGAATTCGTTTTTTAAGCCGAATTTTTCAACGAATTTAAAAATTAGGAGACGAATTTTATCCGTATTATATCTGTATCGAATTTTTGCCGAATTCGAATTAACTAACTATGCATGAGATAGGATGCTGGTCCATTTAAGTCGATATGTGTTGCCGGTGCGCAGACGAAATTTGCTGGAGAGAGCGTAGGGAGATAGACCTAAGCCAATACATTGGGCATAGACGTAAATAAACCGGTTTAAATTTCACCCCTACATGGTGAACCGGGTCTACGAATAATTTCCCGGAGAACGTTACAAAACTGTAGCTCACGGCCACTGTAGACACCGGGGGAGCACGGGCTCTACGAACTTCGACCAATGAGAGAGCGCCAACTCGGCAGATACGCACGAGGCATCATACGCTGTGGGGCCCACAAACAGTGCGCTCCCGTACGCGCGCCACGTGGCATATTTAGTCGCCAGAGACTAGAGCACAAACTAACTTTATGCGGTACAATTCCGGTACCCAAATGGATAAGATCGTCCGCATAGTGGATGTGTCGGGTTTCTACGAAGAGTAGTATAATAATGCGCAGATCCCAAGTAAGCCTCTAGTCAATTCGTACTAGTTGTGTTTGGGTATCGTTGGTTTCGAAAATAAATTATTTTAAAATAAATAAATATTAGGTCGATTTTATGCTTGAATTAGAATTTAGATTATTTATTTTTTTAAAAAAATAATGTTTAAATGGATAGATTAAAATAATAATATTTTATCTAATTAATTCAAAATAAAGTAAACTTGAGTAAAAACAAAGGATTTGAGTGGACGGATTTTTTTTGGTATAAGTGTATTTCGAAATCAATCTAATTCAATCTCAACCTCATGTTCATTTGTTGGCACAAACTACGTGAGCTAAAATGTTGGGTTCCTTTTTTTATTGTTACTCGGTTAAAGTGTGATTAATCACCTTAAGTTTTGGTCAATTAAATAGGTGAATCCTGTAAACTTTATTAGATCAACTAAACCAACTAGAACATAAATAGTCTACGCGGTGTTAGCTATGACGTCTACATCACCGTAGCATAAGCATCAAAGTATTCATGTGAAAATCATCTTTAAAGCAAGCCCCTCATTTGATAGTTATCCGGAAAAAAAAATCATGAAAAAAGGGCAATTTAATTTTCCTTCCATGTTGAACAAAAGTAATGAAACCCCAATTGCCTCAAAAGTACTTAATTGAGACTTAATGCAAATTTTGCACTCCAGATCATGTACCAAAATAGAATTGCAGCTAACTTATAGGTTTCTAGCTCTGCATAGCTACTAAATGAGTATAGCATTTCGAAAAAGCAACGTGAGTTCCATTTTCATCAAAATATAACCTGAAATTAAAACTTTCTATTTTGGAAAAGTAATTTGCCAAACACAAAGATTACTTCTCCGGGTAAAGAACTGAGATCACTGAAGCCATGGCAAAGAAAAACATCATCATCATCTCATTAACAAAGAAATGCATACGCAACAAACGGAAAAATCCATTGAGATGAAGTATCTCCATGGTGGTAGATAGAAGTACCAAAGAATGCTCTAATGGCATGATGCACGCCCTATCGGTAAAGTATTCAGTTCTTGTACACGATTACGCTCATAAGTAACTCGAGGAAGAGAACAATTTCAGTTTAATCAGGAATTGCTTCTTCAAAAATTCAAATACAGCGATAAACACCAAGCCCCTCCTGAGTAGAGAAAATATGCACACTTCGAAGCAAGCAAACCAACGAATGCTTTCGTATCAGATTTACTCAAAGTCGAGTCAAATCCACCAAAACTAGCCGCCATAACCATCCAACTCAAGATGTAATCCGAAAGCAGGTCTGAGTGTAAGAAGAATGAATTCGAATTCTTCTTTTTTTTGTCATTGATGGTTAGACAACTGCAAAATACAATCTCCATCTTTATCTTTTAATTTGACTCAATTGTGGCAATGGATAGAACATTGAATAGTTCACGGCCTCCATGTAGTTTTTTGTGCACAGATAATACCCTCCTTATTCTTGCCATAAGTCATCCTGATTTCCCAGTGCATCGATCTCAAAATTGCCTCTAAGGGATTGAGAATTTCCAATTTATCACGGATGATAAGCCAACCTCCAGGTCTCAGAATGCGGTCCATCTCAACCACGATAACAACAGGTTGTTTACATCTATACAAAGTGAAACACAAGTGAGATGTCAAATAATGCTCGTTTTATGCGAGCTCAGTTTGTAAAACTTGAGCAAAGGATTACGGCAGTGACACTAGATTTTATTATATACCTGTTTTTAAGACGTGAAAAAAGATGATCAGCATGCAAAAGATCATAGGACCTTGGATACGTGCCAAATGGTTCACACCAATCATGATATATACCAAGAAGCCCCCGCTCAAATATGATGGGTAGAGTGTTTGGAGAATGAACAGGAACTACATTCATCACCCAAACCTTTTGAGATGCCAAAGCTGCTGCGAATCTGTATAGGCCAATATACAAATACTCAATTTGATTTTTAACAGTATTACAGCACATATTAATGAGACAATTAGTATCTCTGAATGCCACCGACAATAAAATTGTTCAAGGCAGTACGACAAAAATTACATAGATAGGAATTTCAAATGTAAAAGGCTTATATGTACATGTCCGTGCAAAATTCATCTAGATACGTATATTACCCCTGTAAAATCTGTAACTTTCATATACAACCCCTCAAAATTGAAATTTCTTCCAAAAGTACACTTATACTAAGTTGGGTAATCATCCAGTTCATGGAAGGAAGTTGGTTTTGTATCATTAAAAGTTTTCTGAAGACGACCCCTTTTGCTAACTCAACGCAAGAAATTATGTTGTTGAAGAAAAATTCAGATGTCTCTGGGGAATAATAGATAGTGTTGCATGGTGTAATACATAAATATCTAAAAATAAAAAGAACTTCTTACCCTCCATAGATGGCTTTCATATCCATTACGTTCCGGATATTTGACCAATCAATACCCATCCCATTAAGATAGGATTTATCAACGATAGCCTTCCAATGGTCATGATCTGAAGTCAATCTCTCCTGTAAATCACCAAGCCAATCAGGGAAAGTTTCGAGCCTCTTGGGCCACTCTTCAGGCCAATCACTTCCTCGTTCTTCAATAGCAGCAGGAACTTTGTGCAGACATGTTCTGATAGGAGTGTACCTACAAATAAGCGGTTCAATTTGCTACAAAATTTGACTTATAATAAGTCAACCCCTTGCTTGGTTTAAATTAAAAGGTTAGTGACTAGTCACTGAAGTTCGACCGCAGTTTCCATTACTTTTCGAAGTTTCAATTTCAACAATTTAGTTTGTAAAGTTTTGTCCCGTGCAACAATTAAGTTCTTTCATTGGACTACTTCAAAAGCGAGCGCACATTAAGCATCATCATTAGATTTCATTGAGGCTGAACTTCTTCTAGTCCTCAATTTCAATGATGATGTTTGTATTTTCTTTTCAGCCAGTGAATTGACTGAAGGACTTAGGTGTTACACAGGACAAACTTCATGGACTAAATTATTCCAAAATGGCTGAAACTAAGTCAGTCCAAGCTTACCAAGAAGCATCTTGATTCTCATCTTCCTTGCAGAAGCGAGGTTCTCTGCTCCTTCTCAACTCGTATATATCATTTGATGCTGGCCTCTGATATACTCTAATGCCCACTTCACTGACATCATCGGTTTTATGTGCTAGGACATTCCAACATATTGCTGACATCAAATTTGACATTCCTGGAAAGAGGAAGGATCGAATTTATATGAAAATGAACATCAAGAAATATCGTATGTCCAAAGGCACTTGAATCCAGCAAGAAAAGTTAAAAAAAATAAAAACATCACAAAAAAGAAATAACCATAACTTGACCAAATTTCTTCATTTATGTACTGAAGGATATTATGCAATAGGAATGACGGTTGATTTATAATGAACTGCCACAAAAATAAATCAAAGAATGAGTAAAAACAAAGTTTTAAGGTAAAATGCCATTAAGACATCCAAGTTTTAAAATAAATCAAAGAATGAGTAAAAACAAAGTTTAAGTTAAAATGCCATTAAGACATTCAAGTTTTAAGTTTTTCACTTCTTTCCGACCAAACCTATATCATGTGATTATCAAGAGATAAATGACGCTGATACGTCAGTACCTTCTTCACTATCAACGTCACCATGTTTAGAAGATATAATGAAGTAACCTCCAGGACGCAGGATTCTATTCAGTTCTAGCAGAAGTCGTCCACCTACAGACACAGTTTCACATGTAAATTCATCGAGTACAAGTTGTACTTCATGTAGCAGTTCAACAACAGATTGCAATGCTATATACTGACCGTTTGAATGCCATTGTATGTTGCATTCTCCACAGTGAATAGCATCAAATACACCACTAGGAAAAGGTAGCCTCCTTGAACCCAAATTGCTCACTATTGCAGGTATACCACGCTCAAGCGCAACTTGGGCTAGGTCGGTTTGATCATTCATTAGCCCTAAAGACAATGTTATCACGCCTTTCTCAAGTAGAGTCGCTCCAAAGCTAGCACTTACACAGCCAATGTCCAATACTACACGAATGTTCTTACCCCATTCAATGTCAGGTACCATCTGCATGAGAAACAAAGAGATTTCAGCATAAACATGAAAAGATATGTCAACATTGATAACGGATAGCGGGTCAAAATGCACAAAGAGGGAAGTCAATTAAAATTTTATGCAATTCCAACTGCTTTGGTCATGAAGAAACAACTAGAGATCACATCATAAATTGCAGATTAAGTGATGCTTCAGAGACTTCCTTGAGTATGGTTTCAAAATCTGTTTGTGAGTTCCAATCCACCCATAACTTTCAATCATTTAAAAAAGCTAAGGCTGCATTTGGTATCATATATGTCCTTTTCCCCCTAAAATTATGAAGCCACAGGCACTTGGGACAAAATTCTTCAGCTTTTTCTTATCAGTTAGCTTGCAAATTCGTCTACTTAAAGCAAAACAAAGAAATAAAGAAAGTTTTGTCTGCATTGTTCTTTTCTCCATTCTCCAAGAAAATCTACAATTATAAAGTTTGCAAACAATCCAACAAGACAATACGAAAGGTGGCCAGCCTACGTGTTTTTGACCGAAACAATGACAAAGAACAAATTGAACGAGCTTCCTCTGACAGGAAGATACACATACTCTAAAACACTACAAACTGGAATAAATAGATGCGACCGTCTGCTGACTGCCGATAACGTAAATCTAACTAACAGATCAGAAGAAATAGATCTTACCTCTTCAACAGAATCAACATAGTTATGAGCCCCACCCTTGAACTCGGACTCCTCCCGCGGAAACAACAAGTATTCTCCCGAGAGATTCAACCAATTTTGCGTTTTGATGTATGCAGATAGTCTCGGATGACCCACATTACTATACCATATCTAGCATCAAATAACAGTTCATCAATTCCCAAAAGTAGAAAAGAAACAAAAACAAAGGGGGGACAAAATCAAATTTTGCATCAGATTGAAGGAGAGGAGTCACCTTGAATTCTCTCTCGGGCCAAGGCAATGGCGGTTTGTAATCCTTTGGTAGAGAAACCAAGCACATAAATGGCGATCTAGGGCAGCTCCTTTCGTGGTGGCGCTGGCCTCCGATTCCTTCGTAATCCACACAGGGGATATAGTTATGCCCACTTTTTCCACCACATTGCTTCCAATGATAACGAGCTCCAGGATCGAACAATGGCCCCAATTTCTTCTTATTCCTCTTATTCTTGCTGTTGTTCCTCCCCTTCTTCCTATTCTCTCCATCTGCCGCATCCTCTTCCGAATTCACATCAATGCCATCCTCTGCATCTTCATCTTCTCCATCTTTCAGTTCCTCCAATCCCTCCGCTTCCGCTTTCTCTTCTTCTCCCACTTCCTCCTTGATCTCCGGAGCTAGGGTTTCATTTTTGGGCGCCACCACCTCCTCTTTCTCTTCCACCTCCCCTTCCTCCTTCTCCCCACTCTTCTCCTCTTCTCTCTCCTCTACCCCTCCCCCCTTCTCTCCCTCCACAATTCCCGCCGCGGATCCGTTCCGATTCCCGCTTCCACCCTCGATCGCGTGCGCGTCCGAGCTCTTCTTCTTCCCCGGGAGCTCCACTTCGGGATCGGAGATGTCGCCGAAGCTACTTCTCTTGGTGGAGACATCGGCGGAGGAGGAAGCGGGGGAGAAGGTGGACCAGATGACGACGAAGGAGAGCCCCAACACTACGGCGAGCGACACCTTGGCCACGAACCCCAACGGCCCCCGCTTGGCACCGCTCCGCCCCAGTCGCAGCCCCGCCATTGTTGGGGGGAGCGGGAGCGCCATTGAGGGAGTGGGAATCGAAGAAGAGGAGGAGGAAGAAGAAGAAGAGGGTATATGTGTAATTTAGTGGAAAAGAGTGGGTAGAGAGAGAGAAGTGTCGGTGAAAGGTCGGAGGAGATACTACTCCTCAAGCTGCAGTTAGTTAGTGCATCAAACATCAAAGGTGGTGGCGATTTAATTTTTTTAATTTTGAATTTTAATTTATTTATTTATTTTAGGAGTGGAAGCTCAAAAAGGGATTTTTTTTTAATTATTAGTATTATTATAATAATTATTCTTTTTTTTTAATGGTGTTCCTGTAATGAAATGATGGTGTAGAGTAGAGAGTATGGAGAGCATGTGCATGGCGAAGTGACGAAGAGCCGTCGCTCGGATGCACCGACCCGGCCGGTTCGGCCGCCAACGGTCTCGGCCGGATAGAGGGAGAAATCCGTACGGATGCAAATGGACGGCAGCTGATGCAGCTTTCGTTCTGATCCGTCTTGAATAAAACAGTAAAATCACCGACCGTTCCTAGCGCAAGTGACAAAGGGCTTGGTGGTTGGTATCCGAGGTCCCGAGTTCGAATCCTAATTGATTTACATTTTCAGTTAAGTTTATTTTTAAAAAGAAATAAACGAAGCGGGTAACGTGCTACTTTTCTTTCAAAAAAAAAGTTTTAAAAAAATAAAACAATAATAACAGACTAAGAATATAAATAAATAAATAAATATTCGTTTTGAATTTGTCAGACGTATCAAGTAAATGGTGAAAATATTAAGGAACCCTTCTGGCCAGCATTCGTGATTAAATCAATATAAAAATTAAAAATTTAAATTTAATTTTGGATGAGAGTATAGTCCGTCTGAAAAAAGAGCTACATAAAAACTCTAATATTTATGAATTTCTGTCTTCTTAAGTTTGAGCAACAATACAAATGTGATGGAAAGGCGCGCATTATTTACAGTTTCACGTACAGAAATTTTTGTATATAATTTTTTTTTGTGTAAAATTTGATTTTATTGTTCATTTGATAGCGGAATGCATCATCATGCCGTTGAATGAATGATCAAATTATTTTATATGCACAAAAAAATATTATGCATACAAAATCCTAAAAAATGTGCGCTTTGGCGACCATTTACTACCATATGGCACAACAAACATGACATCCAACAGTGAGAGATGTTACGACGAGCGCACAAACAAAAACGAACAACGGCGAATACGAATTAAACAAATCACAAGCAGGAACAAAAGAACACACAGATTTACGTGAAAATTGTTTTGCAGAAAAAAACTACGGGCGAGGGAGGAGAGAGCTTCACTATCGAACGAAAAAGGGAATACAATGTTCAGAGCGTACAACCGTCATCATGTCGCCTCTAGGGCAAAAACGAAAAGAGAAAAAAATTTCTTAACGGGTTTCAGACCTGATCCCTCCGCTACCCACCACAGACATTTATTTTTCTCCACAATTTAATTTTCAATTTGGTCGCACCGCAAAACCGTCGGCGAGTCGAAATCCGAAACTGAATTCGATTATCAATTTCGAGTCATATCCAACAAGAGAGCTGGTTTCATAAAATTCTTATGTTTTCCAAATTTTAAAACTTTTTTTGCTCTCATACTATATAAATTAACTGTATCATCAAAGAATAATATTTTAATATTTTATATACAATATATTTTTTGGCTCATCCCCTACTTGTATGGCATAAGTGGCGTATGTAAGATTTGTCACTTTGTTTGTACTTTCCACCGAAAAACAAAGAAGGGGAAAAAAAAAATTGGCATTTAGCCAAAAAGGTATTAGATTTTTATTTTATTTTTTGTTTTAGTTTTTTGTGTTTGCAACAATTTTTTATGTAGCTGGAATAAGAAAAGATGGAAACTTTACCCTCTAATCTAAAGAGAGAACGGACTTAATTTGCTCAAAAATACATTCTTTTTGTTAACAACTTAGATTTTGTATGCTTAGTACTACATTATAGATCTAATTGTATGCGAATTTAAATTTATTATTTAATTTGTTTGTATTAGAATTTAGCTGGATATTATAGATAGAGTATTAGAGCGACATTAAATGGATCGTTGTTCCAACTATAACAATATGAAAAATTAATTTACATAAGAAATAATCTTATCTTTTCAACCATCTCTTAATATAAAAAAAAATATTTGATGAGTAACTCACTATCATGCTGCAAGTTTATCCTTAACTACAGCTTACTCAAACTAAGTAAACAAAAAAAAACAGAGGAGAATTGATGTTAATAATAATAAACAATAAGATACAAACATATAAAACTTATATGAACTATGCATAATTTTGAACCGACTATCCAACATTTTAAAATTTTAATTTATTATACAATCTTCAAATTTATTTGTTTTAAGTCAGTCAACGATACTTTGATTTCAAAATTTGAATGTATCATTATCTTTACATATTTAATTAATATATTTCATGCAATTCTCACACTTAATTAATTTAAAGTAAAAAATAGTCTAAGTTTTGAAGTCAAAGTGTCGTTGACTGATTCAAATTATAAATTGAAAGATTGGATAGTAAAATTTAAATTTTAAAAGATTAAAAAGAAAATTTAAATTAGTCCATAGTTCAGATAAATTTTGTACACATCTATCAAAATAAATAAATAAGGCACTGAAGAGTCAAAACCAACTGACCATCCCTAGCGCAAGTGGCAAAGGGCTTAGTGGTTAGTAACCGAGGTTCCGAGTTAGAATCCTAATTAATTCACATTTCCAGTTAAGTTTATTTTTAAAAAGAAATAAACGAAGTGGATATCGTGCTATTTTTCTCTCAAAAAAAAAAAAGAAAAAAGCCAAATCCAACGGCCCATATGGATCACAACACTGTATATTGCGACGTATATATTAATACAAAACATGCGCGCGCGCGCGCACACGCACGCACCATCGTGTAATCTCCTCCTTCGCTCAAATTAATATCACCACCACCCACTCCTCTCTCTCTCTCCCCGTCCCGTTCCTCTCCTCTAATAATTTCTCCACAGTAGTACGTAGTAGCTATAGCAACAACGTGTGGTGTTCTATCTACTCCTTATCCCCTCACCCCCTTTCCCCCACGTACACTCACTCAAACCCAAAATTACATAACCCCAAAGCAAACGCAATGCAATCCCCTCCCCACCATTACCACCATGTCCGAAGAGGAGGACGCCGAGGGCGCACGTGCCGCGGCTGCGGCGGCGGCGCACGTGGGGGAGGGGGGTTTCGAGGTGCCGGAGCTGCTGGCCACGTGCGAGCGGGTGCGGGAGCTGCACGCGGCGGCGGAGAGGGAGTGGGGGCCGCTGCAGCGGAGCGCGTGCCAGACGGCGGCCGGGCGGGCGCTGTGGGGGCCCGCGGTGCGCGACCCGGTGGCGGACGTGCTCGCCGGGGAGGGGTTCCTGCGGAGCCTCTACGAGAAGATGGCAAGGGACCGCCGGAGCAGCGCGCGGGAGGTGTCCGGCGTGATCCTCGCCGTCCGCACCCTCTGGTTCGACGCCCGCATCGAGGCGGCCGTCGCGGACGCGGCCGAGCCCCCGCAGGTGGTTCTCCTCGGCGCAGGTTGGCAAATCTTTACAATACTGCGTCAGAGCAGCAGATTCTGAGTTTTATATTTAATTTATTTATTTAATTTAAATTTGCGCTGTTATATGTTTGAAATGTTACATATAATATTGATTTAATTAGTGATTTGGTAAAAGAGATAAGAGAGTAATTCAAAGTGTTTTGGTTGGTCAAAAAAAAAATATTATTGCAAAAAAAAAAATCCAAAAGTTTATGAATTATGCAATTGACAAATGAATTAGTTATTGTTTCTTAGTTGCTTCTCCTCTTGAAATGAGAAGCTCGGAGTTTTTATTTTCAAACGTAAAATAAGTATGTCTTTGTATGCTTCTTTTTTTTTTTCTTCTGTATAGTATATATTTATTTATGTATGTATATTATAATAACCAAACAATATATTCCTTTTTTTTTTCTTGATCAATATTAAAATTGAAAAATTCAACCTAATGGAATTTACTCCTAATGCCATTTTTGTAATAATGGTTATTCGGGACCAACCACAAAAGTTTGGGATCAATCACAAATTGAAAATTTTATCTTATTTACTTGAAGAATTTATTGAAATGGATAAAATAGTACCAAGTGCAACGAGATTTGGAACCAATCACAAATATCCTAAATTGTTGATATTTTTTTTTCTTAATTTGCTTCTCTTAAAAAATAATAATTTGTCCTGTTTTTTAGCTTTTAACCGAAATAACTGTTTTAACTGCCACTCCAACGCAGGTATGGATGCAAGAGCTTACCGTCTCAGCTGCTTAAAAGAGTGCACCGTGTTTGAAGTCGACTTCCCGGAACTCCTAAAAATGAAAGCCGAAATCATACACGAAGCGACGACATCGCCGTCCCACCAAAAGGTAACATTGCAGGCCGAGTCTCTAGTCCGAATCCCCGCCGATCTCAGAGAACACGACTGGCTCGAAAAGCTCCGAAAACACGGATTCAACCCTAACAAAACCGCCGTGTGGGTTCTCGAAGGCATCTTGTACTACCTCCCCCACCATAATGCGATGAACGTGCTCGAATCCATAGCCGCGAACTGCGCACTGGCTCGCACGACCCTCCTCGCTGACTTCATGAACAAATCCTCGCTTTCGCTCTCGAATTCGGGCGCATACCATTTTTACAGTGACTGGCCCGATCATTTGCTACCGACGATCGGGTTCTCGAGGGTGAAATTGTCGCAGATAGGGGACCCCGACGCGCATTTTGGGTTGCTGCACGACCCGCAAAATTTGTTCGATAAGCTTCGGAAGTTGCCGAGGTCCGTGCAGACTCATCCCGATGACGGGACGCCGTGTTGCAGATTGTATTTGGTCGAAGCTTCGGGATCGCCGAACGAAACGACTTAGTAGAAGATCAGACCGATTAAAGCGCGAAAGATTTCGAATATAAATATACATATATACATTTTATTTCGTAGTATAGGCATTCTTCCAATATGTCATGCAGAATTTTTCAAGGACAAATATTGTCATAATTTCATATATATAATTTGTTAGTGGGATTTCATTTCCCTTGGAATGATTGTTGTGACATATATAGCTGATGATATAGAGTTTGTTTCATTGATAACTATTAACTTGTATATATAGTACTGGACCAAAAAAAGAAAAAGAAAATTTCACCATTTTTTGACGAAAAGTTGTATAAACACTGCCTGAATAGCACATTTTGAAATCAATAGACGAACTCAAAAAAATTTCAGTACCAAACCATTCTATTTACTTCCTCTTTCGCTTTTATTTTCTCTTATTAGAATTGAACAAACTTGCAGTATGAAAATCAACTCTAAAAAGTCTTTGTTTGATATATGGATTTCATATTGGGTATTTATAGACCATTTCAATTTGTCATATAAGCATGTGAAGATACTATTCTAGTTTGTGATTATGTCTACTTTTTACGACAAATGGTGCACTTTGGTTGAAGGATACTATTCTTATACAAAGTATAGAAAACTTAATTTCTTTCGATAACCATACTTGCGAGTCATGGTAACCCTCGATTAAGTTATTTAAGCACATAAGAATATTGAATCTAATCGAGTCCCAAGTAGCGAAAAATGATGCAACACTCGCATCCAACATGTGCTTGCATCTTTTCCTTTGTAGTCGTAAAACAATCTTTCCACCATCCATCTTATCCAAGAAGAGAATATTCGAACTTGTTGTTCCGCAACTCGTGTCGAATCGTGCACTTCTCCTCCAAGCCAAAAGCGAAACATATGATGCTCCTTTCCCTCAATCCCTAACCTCTCAACTTATTCCTTCTCCCTTTTGCGGACACTCACGCATCAAAATACGAATAGAAAATTAATATTTCTCCACTACATACTAAAAATAACTTATTTTAGCAAGTGGTCGAACCAAAAAAATATATAAGAGATACCTTATTCCTGGTCCAAATAATAGATTTTGTTTTATAGATAGCACAAATTTTTTAGGCTTCGTTTGGTTCGGGGTTAAGTAAGAATTGGTTATTCCAGGGATAGGGTTAAGCCTGGAATAAACCAATTTTGCGTTTGGATAAAAATTAAGTTGTTCCCGGGATTAAGAAAAAATAGCGTTTGGATAGATTAGATGGAATAAAAAAAATAGCGTTTGGATAGATTAGATGGAATAAGAAAAATAGTAAAAAATAATAATTTGACTATAATTATTATATTTGAAATTAAATTTTTTATTTTATATTTAAAATTTCAAATTTAAATAGTTAACTTTTATAAAATTAAAAAATTCAAGTATAAAATTTTAAATATAAAATTTCAAATTTAAAATATCAAAAATAACAATTTAAAATTTAAAATTTAAAAATATAAATATATATTCTAAGATTACAAATTATAAATTTTGAAATTTCAAATATAAAATGTTAAATTTAAAATTAAATAATTAAAAATAATAATTTAAAATTTAAAATTTAAAAATGTTAATTTTAAAATATTAATTTTAAAATATTAATTTTAAAATATTAATTTTAAAATATTAATTTTAAGATTACAAATTTTAAATTTTAAAAATTTAAAAATTTAAATTAAAATTTTAAATTTATATTAAAAATTAAATTGGGGTGGGATTAACTTTAATCTCACCCCAATTCTAGGGGGGGTGGGGTTTGTTAACCCCACCGGTGGGGTTAACAAACCCCACCCCCTCTTTTTCTTGTTTGGGGTTAAAGGGGGGGTTAACCTCCTTAACCCCCTTTAACCCCGAACCAAACGGTAGCTTAGTTCCAAACTTAGCGACACATTATTATATTATCTAAGTTATCGTGCAAATGGCGTGACGAAGAAACATGTGGACACCAAAACGGGTAATTTGCGTCTCGCCACGTGGCGATCTCCTATTCGCCGCCCGTTATCCACATTGATGCTCATAATAATATTAATATATGCAGCACATGTTCCGCCCCTTCATTTCCCGCACAAGCTGCGTCCGTTACAATTCCCCCGCCATACTCCCTCCCCGGATCCGCTACTCCGCGGCGCAACATAAGCGCCTCCAACTCATCCAATAGGATGCCGCCACGTGGTAGGAGCTATAGGGGCGAATCGGAATAGCGGAGCGGGGGTTCGCATAATTT
Source organism: Puya raimondii (assembly GCA_016920855.1). Classification (NCBI taxonomy): domain Eukaryota; kingdom Viridiplantae; phylum Streptophyta; class Magnoliopsida; order Poales; family Bromeliaceae; genus Puya; species Puya raimondii. The sequence goes on along the minus strand of JABWPP010000050.1, from coordinate 48,288,040 downwards.
TTGTTCCTGGGGACCACCGCACCGCACCGCATCTGTCTCGCCCGGTGTTCGAAGCATCGGGGATGGGATCGTAGTAGATGTCGTCCGCGAGGCCCATTACCACCACCACCACCACCGACACAACTACCAACGCATCATCGTCGCGGAGCGGAGGAGTCGCGAAGGGGGGCGGCGGGGGATCGTATTCCCCCTTTCCCCCCTCGCGCGCGAACCCCCGCTCATGCCTATATAAACCCCCGAGGATGCGGCTCCCCAAGAGGCCCCTCGCCGCCCTTTGCGTCTCCGCGCTCTCCGACCCCGCCTCCTCCTCCTCCCTCTCCCGCCTCCTCCTCCTCCTCCTCTCCCCACCCTCCGCAAACCCTAGAGGTGAGTTTTTCGATCCGTCGATCTCGGTTCTCGATCTATTTCTCTACCGATTTTGCTTCGTTTTTGATCTTTGATGGATCGGACGGGGGGTCTAATACTCGGATCAGGGTGCAGTCGTAGGGTTTCGAGCTTGCCGACGCCGTCCATGGCGGCGGGGAAGGGTGAGATAGGGGTGATGGGCGATTTGAGGGGTGGCGATGAAGGGAGGGTTTGGTCGTCGTCGGGATCGGGGGTGAGCATCCCCATGGGGAAGCAGATCTTCTGCAACAGGTCGCTGAACATGAAGAACATCAGCGCTGTAGGGTTTGATATGGATTATACGCTGGCGCAGTACAAGCCGGAGACGTTCGAGGCGTTGGCTTATCAGGGCACCATTGCTAAGCTCGTTAACGATCTGAAGTATCCCGATGAGGTTCGCTGCATGTTGAATCTTTGCTAATTTCTTTTTGTTTTTGAGTTTGTTAGGGCTTACTGATGACGGCGATTTGTTCTTCCGCTGTTGATTCATACTTTTTGCCTAAATAAGGCTTTCGAGTTGTTATTTACGAAACATTTGGGTGGCTATTTGGTATATTCTCTTTATTTTAAGAAAACGTGATAGAAATTAGCTCAGAATTTGCTCAATTTTGTTTTCTTGAGATTTTATTGCATAGTGTGGAAAGAAGATAATACACCTTTTAGTCGATTCTGGCGAAAAATTAGCATTAGTATTCATTGTACGTTGACTTTAGGATTTTCTTGGCAATTAATCTATTCTATTTCTTCATTGATTGCAAGTTAGCAATATATCTTATACTTTTCTCATGCAAATTACCTGTGCAGCCAAAGTTATTGTATAAATAGTTTATTACTTTGTTACTCTTTCCTTCGCTTTCCGAGTAGAGCTTTGTTTCTCTTTACTTTTTTACATCTTTTAAGTGAACAGTTGATTCCGAGTATTATTAAGATCATTTAACTCCTTTTTATATATGTATATCTCTACATTTTGAAACTGTCATATTGATGCTAGCTCATGGTCTGATATTGCAGCTATTGAAATGGAATTTCGATTGGAAGTACATGGTCAGGGGACTAGTTCTTGATAAAAAGAGAGGAAATATCTTGAAGGTCATTTTTTGTTAAAGTCTTTGCTTTCTATGATATTATGCTTTTGGAATAGTAGTTAGCAAGATATCTGCATCTGCCATTTTCTCTGTTTGAATCAGTGTCACCAATTATCCACTTCAACGTAAAACCTTTGTTATTATGCGTTTGAAGATACGATTTGTTTTGTGTTTGGTTTCTGAGATGATACAAATAATTGATCATAGACAAATTTTACCTAATCTTTTATTGTGATAAAATCTACTTATAGGCAACAGAAGTGCTTCTTTAGAACACTTGAAATAAGCTTGCAGTACAGTTGTGTTTAATATGCCACATTGAGAGCTTTTCAGTGCGACATGATTTGGTGTTCAAAACATTATCATAATGCAAAATCGGTGCCTGGGTGCCAATCTAATGCTTGTACTGTCACATTGTTTTGTATGGAAGTCTTACCAAATGTTGAAAATTTCCACTTTCATTGTACTTGCCAATTCATTTATCAAACATTAACTATTGAGGATGTTTCTTTTTCAGATGGATCGACACAAGTATGTAAAAGTGGCATATCATGGCTTTAGGGAGATGTCAAAGGAGGAAAAAGTTGCTGCTTACGGAAACACGTTGACACGAGATTCATTTGACGGGGCTGACTACGTTGTTATTGATACACTTTTTTCTTTAGCTGAAGCATATCTATTTGCACAGCTTGTTGATTTCATCGATAATAATCCTGGAAAAGTTCCTTCAGGCACTGAGTATGCATTTCTGATCCATATTATGTTTATGACACTGAAAATAGATAGGTTTATTTCCAGGGCATGCTTGCTTATTCTAAAACATCCATATTTAAGTATCTGCTTTTTATGAAGTAACTTTCTTATTATATTACGAGCTGCTCATATAGTAGAAAGATTCTATGCCTTTCGAAGTGCAAAATTTTCTTATATTATGGGCTGTGCCAAAGCATGTTGGTCAGAGGCCCTTTGAGCCAGCTGCTTGCAGGCTGTGCCAGCATGTCGACATGGCACCTTCTTGTGCCATGCTATTGCATGCCATGCTGACCAAGGCTCGGCACCACCTTGTGCCTTGTTGCTAAACCTTTGCTTTCACTATTTATTTATTATTATTATTTTTTTACTCTTGCTAATTAGAAGTTATCTTATTATCCTGGTGCAGCTATCCTGGTATGTGTAGAGATGTAAGATTTGCGGTTGACTTGTGTCATCGTGATGGAACATTAAAGAAGATGGTTACTATGGATCCTGGAAGGTGATTTTGATGTAGGAAATATCTAATATTACTTTTGTATGGAATAACTAATCTATGTAAAGGATGAAGAGTATCTTCCTAGATCTGTGTGTGCTATCATCGAGAAGTTTATTAGCACTTGAGTCTGACGAAAATCTGATTGGCCATCACTAGTATTTATTATTTTTGAACTAGCAGGTACATCAATGAAGATTTATCAATTGTGCCCATGCTTAAAATGATTAAAAAGTCAGGCCGTTCTACATTCTTGGTGACAAATAGGTATCTTTATTTCCTTGATTTTCTCAAAAAGAAATTGTTCCCTCCTGTGCAAAACTTTTAACTCTCACATAATGTAATGAGAAATTATGATTATATCAGATTTGTGCGTTAAGATGCTTGTTTAATCGTTTTATAGTTATATGTTCTTTAGAGGTGGTTTTAAAATTTTTCCTTAAGGAATCAAAAGCTTGTACCTTGGGGTGCAACTATGCAAGTGTTTGAAAGAAAATCTTAAATTCTGCCCTTGGGTCGATTTGTTTTAGTTAGTGTTCCAAATTACATTAAACATATACATGACTTAAAATTTGGCTTTGTAAATGAGGCTAAAGTTTTTATACCCACTTGATTCTTTAGTCTGATGCCAACATCTAGTTAACCCTGATAATTATCTAGTTTGCATTCAGTAACTATATCATTACCTGTTGGCTATTGCAGCTTGTGGGACTATACAAATGTTGTTATGAATTTTCTTTGCGGATTCCGTGACTCAGTTGATGGCTGTCCTTGCAACTCTAAATGGCTTGAATATTTTGATGTGGTCATTACAGGCAGGTTTGGCTTTTTTCTTATGGATCATTTACACATTGTTAAATGACAACCCATCTCTTGGACGTTAATGCCCATCGTTTCCTTAGTTAAAAAAAAAAATCTGCATGCTCTGCTTGTGTTGCCTAAACTATCATCAATGATCTGAACCTTGTTCTTATAAATCTTTTCGACTTCTGCAGCGTAAAGCCAAGTTTCTTTCTTGAAGATAATCATGCAAGCCTGTTTCAAGTTGAAGCTGAATCTGGGAAGCTACTTAATGCTGATTTACAGGTTAGTAAATCATGAGTTATGTGCTTTTGCATCATAGTTGTGTTTTGGGTTTTATCTTATTCGCTTTAATCTTTGTGATATGGATGCAAAGATTGGAAGTCCTACACCATCATTGAAACGGCTGAAGACAACCACCAAAGTATATCAGGTAATTTACGGAATATTGATGTTGAAATGGAGATAGCTAACCAAAATATTACAATGATAGAGGGTTATGGTTGCCAAAATTTCTGTTCTCTTTAGTTTATACATCTTTCTTTCCTGTTTTATATTATTCTTATTTTCCTTTGGGTTAATGGAATTCTTATGTGGGTATCAATTTTAACTTTATCTTTCCAGGGAGGTAGCGTTGGTCACCTGCATAGATTGCTGTCAATTGCATCTAGTTCTCAGGTGCTCTATCTCTTGACCTACATTATATAAGAAATATGGTTTTTTTGACTGTCTATTATTTGTTCATAATAATTTGATAGCATTTATTTGTCATGTAAAAAGTATGGGCACTTTCCTAGTTGATGAGCGTGCTAAGCCGCTTGGCTCTTTTGGACATAATATTTTTTTAAGAAATGTTTCTTCGTGACATTCTTTAGTGTTTTTTTTTTCTTCTTTTTGTGTTACCAGGTTATTTAATCGATTCATGGTGTTGATAGACAATAGCCATATTAGTTTAGGATGCTAAGAACAGTTAAGAACGGTACCTTAGAATTTCCAATCCTCTTGTATGTGGTTAACAGTGTTGTCAATTTCACTTTTATCTGTTTCAAGATCACTGTAACATCTGTTCTTGCATATGGCACATGACATTATTATGGTTATGTGCTACCCATAATGCTAGTTTTTTCTCAATTTCTGCTTTAAAATTGTTCTTGTTATGTTTCTACATATGTTTAGATTTCGTTGCATGGATCTATAAGCATCATAGTACATAAATCTATGTTTGTTTGTCAGACAACTTAATCCAACACTTTATTGTTAGTCAGCACTATGCAAAGTTTTTCTTCAAAAATATTGACATAGTTCTTTTGCTTTCTGGCATTAGCATTCATATGCAGATTGACTTTTTGGCAACAGTATTGATGTTAAACAAATGCTCATGGTGCCTTTAATCTTTAGGTTCTCTATGTTGGAGACCACATCTATGGAGATATTTTGCGCAGCAAGAAAGTCCTTGGTACATTTTTTTCCCCCTTTTTATCATGTATCAGTGTTTCGTATCAGAACTTATTATTTTTGTGAATGTGGACTTTTATTTATTTGTGCAATCTCTTAAAGTTAATTACGAAAAGATGTTGATAGACTCAAGATATTGTTATAATTGGCTTTTCTTCAACTTGGTGACAAATTTAACAAAACCAATGGTAGATGTGGATCAATGGTGCTTCAAAATTTGGGAGAAACTTATAAGAATGGTGCTTTCATTTTCCATTATTTGGTACATCTTGCACATACTGCTTCAGAAGTTACGAAATATACCTATCTGAGTGTAGAGTTCTTGATGGTTGTTTCTTCTAGCTTGCTATTATTTGTCCCTCTTCAATCTTTAAGCAAATTATAGCCTCGTTCAAATCACCTAATATCTTAGGAGGTTTCATTGACATAAATTTTTTGACCATCGCCTTTGCTCTGTTGTTTACTATCTGCACACTCCTTCCTTTTTCGATGTTGCCGTCCATATCGTTCTCGATCATTTTCCTAAATTTATTTGTTGTAATAGGCTCATATGAGTTATCTCTTCTATGTTGGCTTGATTTCCACCTTCTGGACCTTTTATCTTATGCTTAAACATAATTCATTCTCCTATATATTTTTATTCTGGTTTCTTTAGATTTTCCAGATATTCTCAGTGTAGGATCTTTTTTTTCTTTTTTTGAATGAGAACCTTTCTGTTGTGTTGTTTTACTCCAATAACGTGTTTTCTTTGATACAACCTTTTGCCAAATCTGAATGGTTGAGCTTCTGTTGACAGGTTGGAGAACGATGCTTGTTATTCCAGAGCTAGAGGAGGAGGTGAAGCTTCTTTCAGAATCAAAAGATACCCGTAAGGTAGTGACGTAAATATATCCATTCAAAATTCTCTTCATTTGCATTATATTTCTTTGAAAAGTATTTTTGACGATAACTAATCCCAAATATCACATGGGAATTGTTGTATTTTAGACACTAAGCCTTATTGCTGAAGCCAGATAAAAATGGTTAGGATGAAAGTTCTCTTCCTCGTCTGTCCAGTTATTTGAGACAAAGGAAGATAACTTTAGAAAGAGCTGGTATTCAAATTTGAAGTAATTTTGCCCCATGATGAGTATGAACTGATTTTGGATAAGTTTATGTAGCGGCTTTGGACACTGGGGAGAAAAAAAAGAAAAAACTGAATTTTTGCCATTCTGACATGCACTAATGGAGAAACAATATGGATGATCCTGAAAAATATATTAGCCATTAAGTGTTAAAATAGGTTACTTTCTAGAGTCTGAAATTTCTGTATTTTTGTTCTGGTCATCGAACCAAGAAAATGTTGATTTATATGTTACTGCCATCAGTGGCCAGCGGATACAAAATATCCAATCTATTAATCCAGCATAGTGTACTGTGTAACGATATTTTTATGTCCAGGAACTCCGGCAGTACAGGAGAGAGCGTGATCTTGTTGAAGACAAAATCCATCGTCTTGAATGGTCTATTTTGTAAGCTCCTCTATCACCTTACTAATGCTTATGGAAGTTGCTATTCTATGCTGTTTTTTTTCGCTTTTGTTTTTTTCTTTTTCGACTGAATCACTAGCCTTTTTTTTTTGCCCGTAATATTTTGATATATGTTAGTGATGTCCTCTTGACGTAACCCTTCTCCCTGCAAGCTCACTATATTAAGTCCATTGCTAGATAAATTTAAATGGTTAAGTATAATCCATATGGTCACAAGAAAGAGAAGCTTGTCCAAGAAAGTAGAATTAGATCAAGGACCTATAAAGAAGGAATATTAGGAAACAGATGGAAGTGGAGTTTAAAAGCAGAAGAAAAATGGGTCTAACTGAACAATGTCTTTAGTTTTGATTTCTGAGTTTGTTTGTTACGAGTGAAAGGAGGGCATTTCATGCCACAGTTTGGTGGTAAATCCTCATGCTTGTTGAGAAAATATGTTGCGAGTGAAGTTAGTTTCCCTTTTCTTCCACCAGTGGAATATCTAAATCAGTCTTTTCCTTCAGGTTTGAAAACCTTGCAGCTGATGAGAAGCAAAGGTCCGAGGTTCATGATTTGAAGGTGAATCGACCATCTTAATGATGTGCTCTTTAAAAAGTGATTTGAAAATTTCATTCGATCAAACCAGTTGTAATGTTTTATTACTCTTTCCATGATTGCCTCTAGCTAGAACACTAGTCCTTTTGTTATCTTTTTTCCCATGAGGTAATAGATTAATAGGTCTTGTTGCTCTAAACGTCTCTCTCAGAATGTGGCCTATTAACTTGCTATTGTGTGCGTTGTGTGTGTGTGTGTTTGTTGTTGTTAATTGATATGCAAACTATATCTAGGTTTTTTACTTCTAAATATGCTTTTCTAAGTTGTAGTTACAAAGGGAGCATGTCCGCCGCCTTCATCAAGATGCTCAGCGGATATGTCATCAAAAGGTATGATGCCAAGGAGAGGCAACCAAACGTTTCTCAATTTGATTTTTTTTTAAAAAAAATCTTCTTTTGCTAATATTATACAGCACAGATTTACTTCTACTAGAATCCTTTTGATTTTGAGATCATATTTTTCATATTTGATGCACTGCTCTTTGCGTTTGGTATCACCTTTTGATCTTTTCGGATCCTTCACAATCTTAGTTGAAAGAAATAATTTTTTGTTACTGTTCTATTGCGAAGTACAAAAGCACTGGTAAAGTGCCAGTACAACTAATACGCACTCCCTAAATACTTTTGAAGACCATAATGGGGATCCTAAGTTTGATGATTTGTCTCTCAGAAACTTTATTCTTTTTTCAATTTAGTTTCATAAGGTCTGGGGACAGCTCATGAAGACTGGTTTCCAAAACTCTCGCTTTGCTCATCAGGTACCTTGTACTAACACATGTAACATTTTATCTGTCGATTAATTTAGTTATAACAAGTTTTCGCCGCATTTCTCATGTTCTGTGTAACAGGTTGAGAGGTTTGCATGTCTATATACAAGCCAAGTCACTAACTTGGGCTTGTACTCTCCCGACAAATACTATCGGCCAAGCGAAGACTTCATGCCTCATGAATTCGATGTCCTCGGTCTGTGATTAGAACTTCTCTGTGAAGCTCGTTCTCCTCGGTGGTTGAAACAAGGCAGCAAAGGATTTTATACTTGATGCATATAAATAGGAATGAGTTAGGAAAAGCTTTTTTTTTTTTTTTTTACTCGTTCATATCCCTCGTACTAGCTCTAACTCATTGTAATTTCTCCTTTTCCTCTTCTAACTACTGTGTGATGATCGTGAGCGCCAAAAAAAAATATCACTTGTTGTCAAGGTTGTTAAGACTCACAAGATCTGATCGGATCGGATCATCAAGTATTCAAATGAAAGGTCCAACCGCATTCATTGTTGATTTGTTTCTGATAGAAAATATGCTAGTACTGCATCTCTTGTGTAATGCGCTTTTTACATAATACGTTGTTGCTATTTTCTTTGATGAAGGGGCTTGTTGTGGGGGGCAAAAAAAAATCTCTCGAGCCTGCGCTCCGACAATCGTGAAAACATAAAATAGCTGCTGCAGAAGTCGTCTGTGTAGTTCGTGTCAAGGACACGCTCCAGTGGCCTCTTACTCACTAAATAAAATAAAATAAAATGAGAAAAAAGAAATTTTTCTATGCGGTGATCCGTGCAGAAAACCCCTCGAGGAGAGCGGAAGAGACTGTAGAAAATATATCATAAAAAAATTGCTGTCGAAGTGGTAAAATTGACTAAATCTAAGCAGTAAAATTATTTTCAATTAAAGTAAATAAAAGTATTTTAGCGTCAATCAATAGGCACGTATAATCCAAAACGCTTTTACGCCGATCGCATGGTCCGCGGTACTCCGGGTCTCCACGCGCGTGCAGAGCACGCGCCAAGCAATATAAGCGTGGCCGACCCAAACGCGACGACACCATCCCAATCCCATCCGGGCTCCATCAAGCCACAGTACACACCCATTTGGCGTGGCCCTCTTTTCTCACCCCGACTCCGCGCTTCTTCTCTCTCGATCTCGCAACGAGGTCTCACCTCTCTCCGGTTCCATCCACCTCCTCTAAACTCTAACAGTCGATTTCGCAGCCCCTCTTGAAGGGGATTCTAAACGGAGCTCTCGCCCCTCTCTCTAGATCCCGGCCATGGCGGCGTTCCTAGCTCGCCAAACCCTTCAGGCCCTCCGCGCCAGGCAATCGGTAACGATCGATCTCGAATCCCCTCTCTTCTCTCTGAATTCGACTCTCGAATCGCCTCCATGCCCGATCTCGCCGATTTAGGGTTTGATTCGACGAACAGCATGCGCAATGGATCTTTTGATCCCTTCGGCGGAGAAGAAACCTAGAAACCGGTTCCTCTTTTGGGAATTTTGTTGTTCCTATTCTGATATAGTTGGTTTTCTTCTCGATTAATCATTCCACTGGTGCGATGCTTAGGGGTAAAACGTACTCATATGCAACTAGATGAATAGTGGATAGTAAGTGTGCTTGAAACCACTAGATTCCCACTTTTAACACTGCGTTGGTAGAATTCGTATACGGTAAATGACGAGCGGAGATGAATGTTTGTCTTATTTTTCTTATTCCTGTGTTTCTTTTTTCTTTCTTTTTTTTTTAAAATGAGTATGATTTGTCTCCTATGCTCTGTTATATTAGATTCTTCATATCTTTTACTTGTGCCAATTTCCACTTCCTGGGATTGTAAATACGCTTACTCTATCACATTAACTCTTTTACAAAAAGATGATTGCATTTAAATTTTTTTTAAAAAAATTCATATTTGCTATAATCATGCACATGTACATGTATTTTGAAATATTTTTCTATCTTGCTCAGAATTCACTGAAATGGTGATATGAATTTTGAATCTTATTTCAGGCCCAAGTTGGACAATCTGCAATGATATTGCGAAATCATTTGCAAACACACAGTTCTCGCCCAGCATCTTCAAAGTTTAAAGGTTATATTGCTAACTTGCTCATTATTCATTTCATGTTCTGTTTTTTCCCTCTCTTTTTTTTCCTGATCTCAACTTACGTATGACAGCCTCTTCCTGAATCAATAATTTATTGGTGCAGAAAAGTTTCAAGTTAAAAGCATTCTCTGCTGATATTGTTTCACCTCAAGAAGAAAAGTTTATTTAAGTATATGATGTCATGCTGTTCACGAAATACCATAAGATAAGCCCTTTAAACTGACTAACTAACAATTACAACAAACACAATCAAGTAATTACGAAATAGGCAAACTATGGTTGATGAAAACTTGTTGATAGATTCTTCGAATTAATGATTGTGAACTTTATATCTGATCGAGTCATTTGATTCATGTACGAAGGTTCATAAAGACATGTCCTTATACACCTACCGTTCTGCATAATCTTTGGACCAACTAACTGGAAAACCATGCTGAAGATATAACCTTCTCAGATTATTTCAGGCTTTCTGAGGATTATTTCTCAAGTTCTAATAACTACATCATATAGGCTGGTTAAATTTTTCAAAAAGCATTAAAGAGTACTGCTTATTGCAAGTTGATTGTTTTTTTGATTGCCCCCCTTATTTTAGCAGAAGATTGTGACAAACTGACTAATTCTAATGTTTGATGACCTGTCTCCCAAATGATATCTTTGTACAATTATAATGCTTTCAATTAAGATGTTTATCAAAATCTAAACTGAAGCCATCCTTTTGGTAACAAACAGATGATGAGGAGCGTGAACAGCTCGCCAAGGAGATTGCCAAAGATTGGAGTGCTGGTAATCTCTTCCACGAGTTTTCTTATGGCTTTCTTTTCCTGTAGATAATTTCCTATATAGTTTGGTGTGCGTGCCTTTACTTTAAAAGTGATTTCCCACATCTGGATGCTTTGGTTGCAGTTTTTGAACGGAGCATAAACACATTGTTTCTGACTGAAATGGTCCGCGGCTTGATGCTCACATTGAAATACTTCTTTGAGAGGAAAGTTACCGTAAGTGATGCCCTTCGTTGATTCATTTTTCTTATTTCGATATTTGTGCATATGTTAAAATTCTTAATCAATTTTCCTTTTGCCTCGTTGCAGATAAATTATCCCTTTGAGAAGGGCCCCTTGAGCCCTCGCTTTCGTGGAGAGCATGCTCTAAGACGTTATCCAACCGGGGAGGAGCGGTGCATTGCTTGTAAACTTTGTGAAGCTGTAAGGATTCCTAATGTTGCATTATTTTAGTGCATATGGGATTTTTCATTTGGTTATGCAGTAGAATATAATATCAGGGTTATTCAACCATTAGCTATAGCCTATGTAGTTCGTTGGTTATTTTACATGCTTCCTGATTTGCATCCTTGACCAACCAGCAGTTTTGAACTCCTGTTTATTACTGTTGTTGCCATAATTATGTGTATTTTTTTTTTCAGTAATTGCATAAACTTTCTGAAATGAAGATAATTTTATTTATAAAAGTTGAATTGGATGCGACTATTGTGTCTATTAGGCAAGAAGGAAAAATTAAGAACTTCAGCTTCCGAACTCAAATGATAAAGAAAAGGAAGAACGTTACATACATAAATGGGACGGACGGCTAAATTACATTAATTCTAAATGCCCATTAATATATGATATTACTCTGAAAACAAACACGGATTCTATTGGGTGGAAACTTAAGCGTTACTGTTTATTTATTGTTCCATTCCTCAGTTTATCAAAGTGTGGTATCTTATGAGTATTCATCTGATATGATCAGGTATGCCCAGCACAGGCCATCACAATTGAAGCAGAAGAACGTGAAGATGGTAGTCGTCGAACTACTAGGTAATTGGCTGAGGTTTTTTTCTTACTTCTTTTAGCAGGTGTTATTAGGATGAAGGTGGTCTCGGTTTATCCTCACAACACTGCTATCTTGAATGCAGGTATGACATCGACATGACCAAGTGCATCTACTGTGGGTATTGCCAGGAGGCGTGTCCGGTCGATGCAATTGTTGAAGGCCCTAATTTTGAATTTGCCACTGAGACCCACGAGGTGATTTCCTTTCTTATTTGGCTAAATTGCAGGAAACTTCTGTGAATATCATGATTTTTCATAGTGTCCCCTTGAAATTATAAACCTATATTTTGACCCCCTTAAACTAGTTTTGTTAGGCGATACCACTTTGGCCATAGTTTAATGAGGTAAAAATGTAAGTTCCACTGTATGAGGACAACTTGGATTCATGATACTCCTAGGTTTCTCTCTTTAGTGCACCCAAGTTCCCCTGTTTTTCTCTGTCATGTTCTCTTTTCTTGGTCACTCCATTATGCAAAGAACTAAACGGCCGCCTTTTTTTCCTTTTATTTTTCAATTTAAATCTTGCAGGAGTTGTTGTATGACAAGGAGAAGCTATTGGAAAATGGCGATCGGTGGGAAACAGAGATTGCTGAGAATCTGAGATCCGAGAGCCTTTACCGTTGATCGGATACCTCTCGAACGAACTCAGTTTACCCCTTTGGGCTTTTTGTTATGTTAGATCTCTCCATTAAATAAGCGTTGTTTGTGTAATTGCCCACACTATGTTTGTTGCTCCAAACACATAAGCTCTTGTTCTGGAGATGTACAAGAACACTTTTGTATTTTTTTTTCCGTTAAGCCGAATTTACTTGCTTGGATTTAAAGAACACTGAATTTAAAATCAGAAGAAGCTGCTCACGTTGTTTATAAATGGAGCTCATCATTGTTTAAGAAGTTTCAATGTTAAGTTTTACACGAACGGGTTGGTTTTGTTATTTTCGTTTAATTCGGCAACTCTCTTTTTTCTTGTTTTTTTTAAACAAATAATAAAGTGAAAAAAAGTAAAATATTATTGGTGTGTTTTTAGCTTTGAAAAGTAGTTGCCAATATAAATAGACAGGTTCTTTTGGTATTAAACCTCATCTAACGTTATTAGGTAAAATATAATTAGGACACAAACATACAGAATATAGTTTTCTATTTTGGGTGAAATTGTCGAAAATATATCGCTTAATAAAATTTGCAATGTAAGTGGTAAAATTAATTTTAAAGTTTAAATCAAATAAAAGTTTTATGAGTGCCAGTCTATAGGAACGAAGTCAAAGTTTTTACGCTCCTCGTATCGTCAGGTCTCTACGCACGTGCTCCGCACGTGCCAAAGCGATGAGCGTAGCGAGCCTAATCGTGCGACGAGGCCAACCCATGCGTGCTCCATCTAACTCCATACCCTTGTGCTGTGGCCATTTTGGTGCGCATTTGGGTTCGCAAACCCTAGTTGGCGACGGGTGCTGCGGCGGCGGAGGTGGCGGCGGAGCATCAGGTACGACCTTATCACTCCCTTTTGCTCCCCCGATTCCGCGCTTCTTCTCTCGATCTCGCGACGAGGTTTGATCTCTCCGGTTCCATCCACCTTCTCTAAACCCTAGTCGATTTGGCCCCCCTTGAGGGGGATTCTAATGGAGGTCGACGATGGAAATCCGTGTAGGATGCTGTACTTTGTTCTTGAATCGGATGCGTGGGATAGGGTTTAGAGATCTTTCGAGATCTTAAGAACAATCGCATCATATAATTGCATTTGTTGTTGAGCGTAAGTGGTTTTGGGATACCCGGATTTTTTTTTTTTTTTTTGGTTTGGATTCGAATAATTGTGGGTTCGTTATACTTTAAGGCGTCTCACTCCATTTGCTATTATTTTGTCATGATATTTGAAGTAATTTAGATGAGATGAATGATGGGAAAGATCTCTGGGATAATAGTTAGTGATTCTGGGTAGTTCTAAATGATTGCGAATCCTGTAAATGGCCTATTCTGGATTTTGTTTTATTTTCTATTTAGAGGCATGCTAAGATTGCTTTTAGATCTGAGTTTATCTGAGAAGTATGCTGGGAATTTGGTTTAATTCGGTTTGGGAGTATACATATCCTCTGCATTATATTTCTTCTAAGAGAGAGAGATGGTGAAAGTGGATTCCCACTTTTGAATTTCGAAACGAGAGGTAGACTATGGGAAACATTGGCAGATGCTATGACAGCTTGCTTTTGAAAAACTAAGAGAAACACTGAACTAGTTTTCATTGTAGAATTTAGGGATAACTTCAAATACCACCCCTGTGGTTTCGTGCTTTCTCACTTTAGTGCCCTGTGGTTTAAAACGTATCACTTTAGTATCCTGTGGTTTGGTTATTCTCTTTTTGTTATCTTTTCGTTAATTTTTTCGTTAAATTAATGAGAAAGTTAAAACTATATGATAGTAAAGTGAATATTCGATAAACCATAGGTGGGATATTTGAAGTTTTTTCTGTATAATTTAACGAAAAAATTAACAAAAGATAACAAAAAAAGAGAATAACCAAACCACAAGATACTAAAGTGATACGTTTTAAACCACAGGACACTAAAGTGAGAAAGCACGAAACCACATGGGTGATATTTGAAGTTATTCCTGGAATTTTATGGTGCTACATATCATTTTACATCTCTCATATAGATCGGTAGATCACTATATTGCCATTCGAGAATTAAACAAACATATGATGTAGTTGCTTAAAGTTTTTATCTTGAGCTGCGTAAAGTCTTGTTGGACTTTTTCGAGGCCTCCGATTTTTATTGAAGTATGCATGGCATAATCGGGTGGACAGCGCTGTCAAGATTAATTTGGTGCTAAATTGTCAGCTACAAACAATGATAAATATTTGATTTTCAAATAACTCGGAAGAAGTGTGACCATTTTAGTTAACTAATTTTTGGTTCACCATCTGAGAATTGCTTGTTTCTTTTCAATTTAGGTTGTCTACTTTCCTGAACTGCATGTGAAACTTTATAATGAGTTTTTTTTTTCAGGAAACAGAGCGATGTCTCTTGCAACAATTTGCAAGCGAGTGGGTCTCAAAGATTTAGTTTCAAATGTTCCAATCTACAGCAGTACTACCGGTAATGATCTCTTAAGCTTGGCAAAGGTGTAATTTTGTCATTTAATCTGTTATACTTCGTCTGTTTGATCGTTCAACCACCGTGGTTTCAGAGTCATCTGGAGGACTCAGCTTGATTTTTAAGCGTTGGGCTACAAAAAAGAGTGCGGGATCTACGAAAAATGGCCGCGACTCCAACCCTAAATATTTGGGTGTTAAGAAGTTTGGTGGAGAGGTATACACAATCCAAATTGCTTTCTGATTCTTTTCTAAGGGTGCTAATATGATAAAGTATCACTTGACGGTCCCACACAATCATATCAAAAAACCGCAACATACATTCTGCAATTAGGTCCACCTTTTTTCATTTTGCATTTTCGTCCACTTTTTCCTCTTTGCAGTTTTTTGAGCTAAAATATTTTTTCATGGACATCGAAATGCCCCTGGCTTAGATCTTTAAAGCACAAATTCATTAAATTGTTGGTAGGTTGGCTTTTCTGTTCAAAGTTGTAATAATGAACAATGCAGACTGAATTTTGCAGAATCAAAAAGGGTTTGTTTTCGCAAAAAATCCTACTGTTTTTCCAGCTGACTTCCCTTGGTAATCAGACATTTCATGTATGATTAGGGTTGCCTTCTGTGAGTTAGAATGCCTCTTCCATTTCTTTCGTCATTTATCGTTTCTCCTGTGGTGCAGAAAGTGATACCTGGGAATATCATAGTTCGCCAACGGGGTACGCGCTTTCACCCCGGAGATTATGTTGGTATCGGAAAAGATCACACCCTGTACGCACTTAAAGAAGGGAACGTGCGGTTTGAGCGCAACAAGCTGACTGGCAGGAAGTGGGTGCATGTCGATCCCACCGACGGTCATGTTCTTCACCCTCTCTATACTAATGCAGCGAGTACCACGGCCGGTACCGAAAGCCAATTATGCTAGCTAGATTTTCCTGTGTGTTTTTTTGGCTTATGTTCACAACAGGTGGAGTTTTATCTCTTCTCTGGGAAGGTTTCGATGGGGGAGAAACTCGATTGTTCCTTTATACATGTTGTGCTTGTCATAAGTAGGTTTCGTTGATCTACATATGAATTGCTCAAATTTTTGGTACCTCTCATCTTTGTGGATATTATTTTGTAACTTCTAGGCCTAAAAGTGCTTGAGATGGGGGGTTTTGCGGAAGTTACTTGGTTTTTACTACGTTGATTTTGTGCGACTACTTGATTTAAAATACCTTTTAAATATTTTAAATTACGTGTAGCGGATTAAATTTAAAATTTCTAAGATAGTAATCGTCAAACATTTAATGTCCGTCTTAATGTCCTTACATATTTGAAGCGCAATCCCGTTCCCAAATCCCAGTGATTTCTGAAAACTTTCATTTTCTGATAAAAAAAACGAAACAACCCAAAAATAGACTTATCGACTGAGAGAGGGCCGGGCTGGGACAAAGCCCAATCCATTCCAAGCCCGGCCCATTTACACATGTTTGAAAAAAATTCCTTAGCCCACTTATTTAAGTCCGGCCCAGTGAAATATCGGGCCACATTTATGCACGCGTGGGTGCCCCATGGACTACATCAGTAAGCCTTCTTTTGTTTTTTATTTTTATTTTTTCCTCTACAGATCATGCCGTTGACGAGCTCATTTGTGCCTCCACTTAGCTCCATTATCTAAACGTTACATTGGCGGAATTAAGGCGCTCCGAAGAAGATGGGTAGATGAAAATAAAATCTTAACTATTGAAATTAAATTATCAAACTAAATTATGCAAATTTACCGAATTAAGTACTCCCAAATATTGGGCCACTCTTGCAGTCACAAATTAGCCAAGATTGGTACACTATTTACAATAATACTAAGTAAGAACACTTCACAACAAATCCATCATCAGCCAAATAGCCCTCTCCCTTCTCATTTTCTTTTGGTTAAAATAAAAGGAAAAAAGCATGGACTCTTAACTCTTACAGCACAATTTGAGATTGGTATGGTACCTGAACTTGATCGATTTTAATTTTAGTACATCACCTTACTAGCTGTTTGATTTAAGCATGTTCCTATTCGAATACAATGGAACATTTTGGAATATATTAATATTTCGTAATTTCTGAAATATTCTATAATTTGTTTAACATGAACAGTTAAACTCTAGCAGAATTTGAGAAAACTACCAATGAGATTTTCTGGTTAAAAAAAGGATTGTAAGATTAAATACTAAAATCAAAAAATTTGAAGCCCAGGTACCCTTTCCAAAATATCTTATATTTTAAGGTCCACACATTTTACCTCTTTCTTTTCAAGGAGCCGTCGGAGCCGCTTCAGCCGAATCAGGATCAGAGATATCGAAGTTGGTCCCAGAGCTAGACTCGAATCTCTTTCTCCTCTCGATTGCAGCTCGAACCCTCTGATCGAACTCCTCGTCAGAGCTGGCCAACATATACCGCAGCTTAAAGTTTACCCTGTTTTCGACTAAAATTTGGTGCCTTGGAGCTATTCTACCCTCCAGCGAATAACTAAAGAATCTGAAAGTTTACACAGTTTACAATGATTTATTGTTAGCGAAATATAGAAGCCAAGCCAAAAAGATCAGAAGACGCCACACACGAGTTTAATAGATGAAATAAAGGATGCGAAATAACAGTCAAATAAAAAGCAAACAAGATTTAAACAGAGTTTCTATGAGATAAGCCATAAGAACTGGCAACGTAGAAAAGATATAAAATGGTGGAGTGCATTAGTAGCTGAAAAAGAAATACTGAGGATTTAACTTGTATATGAATTTTACCTGGGAAACTCAATAAGATCTTGTAAAGGGCGGACCATAACTCGCCTCAAGTAACGGTATTTTGGGCGAAGGATATCTATGTTGTATCTGAGCAGCATTGGGAAGTCGGCAATCATCTCGCCAAGCAAGGGGAGACGGATGCCCAATGATAAAAAGTACTTAACATTAAGCTCCAGCTTCTTTGTGAGACTGCAGCCTATGAGCTGCGGGTCCAAGGCAATGACCTTTCCAATATCTTTTTGTGTAACCCCAGCTTTTGTCATTAGGAATATGACCTGTTCAATTCATAGCCCGAACATCAACACATAAAAGGATTTACATAAATGCACATAAACATAAATATATAACATATCACTGTAAAATAGAAAAGAGAGAAAGAACAATACTTGCTTGTATTCACTGTGAATTATTATTTGCTTGTAACACCATCCACACACACAGGGAAAAAACTGAAAGGGACCCATGTAAAGAGTATCATGCTGCTTCACTCTCCTCTTAATTGCCAATTCTCATGGACTAGTACTCTGATGTCAATGATATTTCTTCATCAGCTTCTTCATGCAGTCTTGCATAAAGATCTAATTCTACCCTAATTACCCACTAATCAATTTAAGGTGTTCATCCTATTATATAACAGTTATGAACCAAATTGCCACGTCAAAACATTAGCTTGTATTATGAAGCTACAAGTATATTGCTACTAACACAATCACAAAACACCACTATCATGCATGACTGTATTCAACTTCAAGTATAAGGCTATTGGCTACTAATACGATCACAAACACGCCATTATTGTGTATGACTGCATTCATCTTCAAAAAGAAGAGGAAGGGGAAAAAAAAGGTTAAAAGAAGATAAAGACAAACCACCGGGCGCAAGAAAAAAAAAGGGTTAAAAGAAGATAAAGACAAACCACTGGGCGCATTTTTTTGTAAAGGCTGTACGTTAATACAGATGGGAACTTGACAAGGACATCGCCGATGGCTTCATTTCTAATTCCTATATCCTGTAGAAACCGTACCTAAACATCACAGGTTAAAAGGAATAATAAGTAAAAACAGAAAACCATAAATATAAAATGGTTGAGTATCAGGGCATTTGACAGCTGCAAGTGCTAAACTCATACTTTTTATCAATTTCTTCAACAGTAATACCTTAGTAAAATAGCATTTTCTGACAAAAGTAGGAAGTAACTTTCGTGAAGGTTTAGACAACATGAAGATTACATTGGTAAGGATATATAGACCTTACCTGAACATGCATGGAATGAGTACCTACACTTTATAAATTTGGTTTTAGTACCTAATCAAACAATATACTTGATTTAAGTACCTCTCCTCCAGAACTTAATGGTGCTTTATAACTTTTGTTACGGTACTAAATGCATATTTTTAAAGTTTTGTTCAGAAACCCATTTAAGTTTTGACTGAACTTGATGGAATTTTTTGAAATCAAAAGCAATGAAAGGTTAGGTGGTAAATCAAAATTTTCAAAGTTCAGGTACGACTTTTAAAATGTGTAATAATAGTTCAAGTGCAGTCTATATGCTTTTGATTTTACCCAGTGCAAAATACTCTTACATAATGTCACAGACATCATACCTTCGGTACAATGGTTGTCTCCAGATCAACACAGAAAACCATAGGTTTAACTATCAGTATTCGTTTCATGCCATCACGTCGAACACCAAGGTAGTATAGATACTTGACAAGGGGCTTCCACCTTTCCTCAATGCTGCAACCCATTAGTTGCGGTTTATAAGCCAGTAATCGTCTGACATCTTCAGTACTCAAACCAAACTCCTTAAGGTATTGAACCTGGAAAAATCCATGATGGCATCAAAAGAGCTTATCATGATTTGTTTCATGATCATTAGCATTAAAAAGGCATGCATTCTTAAACAGAAAGAGCAAAGCAGATCACTTGACGAACATGAAATTCGGAGTTAGAAATAATACGTGTACACTCAGATCAATCGAGCAGGTGAGTGAAATAACTTCATCATCAGTTCCAAAGCATATGTAGATAAAAAAGCACACTATACTTGAAACTTGCACCTCCTCAAATCCAACAAATCTCACTAATAACTTAACCTGCCCCTATCGCATAGCATGGAAGACCAAGCATTTTCTGAAGGAAATTTATGATTTTCCAACATCACTCATGCAATGCTGTGAGATATGCTACAACTATCATGTCTCTCCACAATAAAAAGGTATAACAGAGCACAAGGCTCCTGCCAGTGCAGGCTCCAGAGAGGGCAAGATGTATGCGACCTTTACCTAATTTCTAAAGAAGCTGTTTGTATGACTAATCTATCACACTTTAATGTCTTTCACATTGTACATCAAAACCTACTGAGATTCTAAACACAGTAAATCCACTGCCAGAAATTTTATAAGAGCTCACATCTAATACTGCATTAGAATCTTCAATTCATTCCACACAATATTCACGCAAATAATTTTAACAAGCAGCAAGACATCACCTACATTTTATGCATTCAAATGTATATATAACAAAAGAAAATAAAGTCCAAACACCTTACTATTCATCTCTTCCAGGCTGAAAAACCCTAGCACTCTGGGATAATCAAATACCATTGTACCAAAGTCCCTTTCATCCATTCCCATGTCCAAATAGAACCTCACGCGCAAATCCAATTCCTCCATGGATAACGCCAACACCTGCGGACACCGAGTAACAACATGACCCACCCAGTCCTTCCTCACACCATTATTCTCAAGATAACCTACAATCTCCTCCAATGCATCTACGCTGCGGAAAAGAACAGATCCTCCCTTCACAAGAACAGCCCCAAGAAACTCCCCTTTCACATGAATCGATTTCAACCACTCGGTGATGTGCCTTATAATCTCAAGATTGCCAGTGCACATAGAAATTACCTTCCCAATTTGGGGATATGTCATTGAATTGTGCTTCAACCACCTAAGACATACAAACACATAGACATATATCAAACATTGAAGAATTAGGGTTTATGGCAAAAAAAATACATCACTAGAATTGAACAATTACTTGATAAGAGGCACAACACCAGAGTGTTGGATGTAACTCTTCGCGCGAGCATTAAATGAGAGGTGAGAGAACTCAGGAACCTCTTTCATCGCAGCTGCTTCGATCACTATCCGGTCGACAAAATCCGACATCTTGGAGACGAGATTGGTGGAGTAGGTAATGCTGAGCTTCCCGGCACGCATTGCGTCCTTCAACGTCTCCGCCGCGACCCTTCTGCGCACCTCGAGCGCGCGCTTGAGCACCCGATCATCGCCACCGAGGACGAGGCGCAACTCGCGAGGCGGATCGAGCGGCTCCGCCCTAGGGAAATCGATCGAGCCCGGGAACCTCGGAACCCTCCGCGTGGCGAGGGAGGCCTCCTCGGCGATTTTACGGCGAATCTCCTCTTCTTGCTCATCGACGTCTCCTCCGGCAACGGCGGCGGCGGCGGCGGCGGCGGCGGCGTCTTCCGACGCCTCCGGCGAGGAAGGGGAGTGGAGGAGGAGGAGGGCGGTGGAACTCGCGTTCTGGCGACGGGAGAGGGGAGAGGTGTCGGGATCTCGATCGGATTCATCGGGGGCGAGGGTTAGGGAATGGTTCGTGGAGTCGACGGCGCGGGTGGGGAAGGAGAGGAGGGGTTTGGGGAAACGATTGTTAGGGTTAGGGTTTGGGCGGAGGAAGAAGCCATCGAGGATGGCGGAGTAGTGGTGGGAGTGGCAAAGCATCTACGAAGGAGGGTTTATCTCTTTTCTTGCTATGGAGGGGGGTTTTATCGTTATCCTTTTCCTCGTTTAAGCGCGGAAGTGCGAGAGGAGGTAGAAGAGAGAGAAAATTTTTCGTTATGCCAATAAAATAATTATTAAAAATTAATGGCTTTGATTTTCACAAATTGGTCCCATGGTCTAGTGGTCAGGACATTGGACTCTGAATCCAGTAACCCGAGTTCAAATCTCGGTGGGACCTTAAAATTTTTTTAATTTAAATAAATTTCTTTAACAGAAGTTAAAAAAAAATACATATTTCACATACCGAAATGGAGCGGAGCTCTTGTGCTTTACAATGCACAGGAGTTTTGTGCTTATAATTTTTTACTCGTCTTAAGGTACGTGTATCACTACTAATGGTGTTGCACAGGTCTTGAGACGATTCAAAAAATTATAAACACGTTGAACTCATATACTTGTAATTTTTCACTCGTCGAATTATTTTAAGGTACATGCATCACTACTAATGGTGTGTTATATTAAATCTCCTTTATTAATTTTTACACGGGTCTTGAGATGATCCGACGGTTAAAAAATTATAAACACGTTGAACTCATGTGCTTTTAAAAACACAGGAGCTCAACTCTACCAAAAAGAAGAGGATGCACATTGTTGCCATTTAATAGCAAGAAAATAAATGAGAAGACCAGATACAAACCGCTCATCCAATAAAAAGAAGAGAAATGAGAAGAAGTCCAGATACAAACCACTCATCCAAATTTACACCATGCAAATAAAAAAATTACAAATTCCACAGCAAATAATGCACAACTTGTTTACCTCAGTGGAAAAAGAAAAAAGAAGAAAAACTGCACACACACCAGATACAGCAGCAACTGCAACCCCAATCTCCTCTTAATTTCTATGCTAATCCGACCGTCGAGCTGCTTATTGAACTCTTCAAAGAATGTCGGAAAACAAATTTGATTTTCATATATACCGCCCTCGTTTTTTATGTAAATTACATGATGCAGATCAATGCCAAACAATGTGAGCCCAAATGGAGAAGCTCGGGAAAGAATTACGGACAAAAGAAACATAAAATGCCATTTTCCTATTCACTTATATCTTCTTCTGTCAATCGTAGCGGCTCCGGAGCAATCTCTCTCGATGATCTTCTTAATGAGAATGAGTGGTCTCCTCCACTCCCTTGAGATCGGACCGAAAGCCTAAAACTCCGATCGTCTCTCAACCTTCCCGAAGCTGAAGCGGTTTCTGAGCTCTGCCGCCAGCTTCCACGGAAAGCGCCTCGCCATGAGCTGTGAGAGGAAGCACTCTTGAGACGAGCCGAATTAGAGCGGCTATCGTTTCTCACTACCTTTAATGGGTTCTCTAGGGCCTTGAGTATGTAGCGAGCTAGCGGCCTTCGAGCAGGTTTAGGGTTTAGACAGGATTTAGCCACAATAGCCACAGCCCAAACCTCCTCTAAATGGTCCTCATCCACAATAAGGGAAGGATCCATAATCTTTGTCACAAGCTCCTTTTCATATATATTGATAAAAGTTAGTATATTCTCAAGCAATTCATTTGTGGAGCCATCATGGGAAGCACTTAAGCCGAGCTTTCCAGTTACCAACTCGAGAAGAACTTTTCCGAAGCAGTAGATGTCGAACGTATACGTTGCAGGAGAGCCTGAGAATATACAATGAAGATGAGAAAGAGGGTTGGGCATGGATTAATTTTCCATAAAAGAAGTAATTAAAGAACTATTTTGGGCTTTCCAGAAATTTTTACACACCTGAAGTGCCTTTGTCGAGTGTCCTACCCATCAGAGAAAAATAAAGGACACTGTTAGATACTACTAACAAAGCGACAAAATTACACAAATATTCATATAGAATATGAAAATTTTAAAAAAAAATTGAACCAACTGATAAATAAAAAGAAAAAGCATCGAGTTACAAGTAACAAACCATGAAGCAGCCAATTGAAAATCAGCATGAGAAAATAAACACTAGGATGATAACCATGCACACTACGACGACCTTTAAGCACCCTTCAATCGTAATTCTCAATAGAAGGGCAACATAATACTAATCTTATTTTATGTTTCTGGTATGCAACTAAGATTGAGCACATTAAAAGGTGAAAGTTCTTTGATGAGGTGATGACTGATATGATAGTAGAGCTATCCATCTACTTAGCACATTTTGGTTATGCTGTAATGAAAATATGGTGAAGGAATAATCTAATTAATCTCCCGATGAGATGCATTTTGATCCCACCATGTCAAAGATGCAAATTTAGCATATAGCAACAAATATCACCACTTTTTCGGAACCATGAAAATGCATACTTCAGCACTCACATTAATTCTATTCTCATGTCATCCTGGTTCAAAATTCTTAAGGTTAAAAAGTAAGCTCAAAACTAACAAAAGAATTAAAAAAAGAACCATAAAACATGCAAAACTATCAACAGAAGTCCAGCAATCGTATGAGAGTGAAGAAACTTACTTTGATGATCTCAACATTCTGGTAAAAACATTCTGGGATCCATCCGCTTGCTGGGCGCATACTTCACTCAAACTTCCAAGACGCACTTCAAATTTATCATCAAGAAGAACGCTGCTTGCTTGAATATCTCTACAATTATGAAAGAAACTCAGAATATACACACAAGATACGATACGAGAATGAACATTATTTTTCGCTAATATACTTGATATTGATTTTGATATGTTAACTGAAAAAAAGAAAAGAAACAATTATAGATTGACATACCATAGCTTATAAGAGAATGACAAGTGAACATATAAAAAGGTTTTGTTACAGCACTACAAACTGCTAATTCAACAAAATATGGGAAAGGAAAAGAACGGTAAAAAAAAAGGGATTCTCATTATTATACCAGAAATAAAGAGTCTAAGATATCCTCTGATTTTAACAAGGAAGCTTACAACACATTTTATGATAAATAGAATTCTAGCCACCAAATAGTATATACTTTCTTTATCCTACTCATGCATTACACTCTTTTTTTATTGGACAGAGCTATAAAGAGTACAAGAAAAACTATACATTCCAATTTCTTCAATTCTATTTGAATTACAAACATATTTGGCAAATCAATTTACATTAAGTTCTAAAAGTTTAGCATGAGTGAATACTCGAACAAAGTAGATCCTCCTGCCAATAATAATAAAATCTGGGTTCACATTAAAGGTACTATTAGTATCTGTATCTTCTAAGAAATGACTTGCTTAACAACCAGCTGAAAAGTTTAAGATAATATATAATAAAGTTAACAAAAGTTTAAGATACTATATAATAAAGTTAACGTCCCTATCCCATTAAAAAACAAATGATCAACACATGGACTTAAACATGGTTCTCCTTAATTAATTCAATAAATTTCTGTCATTTTCTACATATATATAGCTCAATTCAACTTCCTTCTCAAACAGGGAGAGGCACACAATGTCACATTTGTTCCTCTATTTGTACATTTCACCGTTACATTTACAAGTATAAGTAAGTTGCGCTCCACTTTCCAACTAGACTCTTTTGTTCCTACCACCGATAACATGATGTGTAAAGGCTAAATCAATAAAGTTACAACTTTTATGCTCTAAACTGCTTAAACAATTTTTTAAAAAAGATGCAGCAAAAACTAAAGAAAGATGGCACAAAATCATGCAAATAAACAGCATGAAAGAGAGGCATAGCAAGGACAGTTAATCGAACACATAATCATCTACAAGAATAAAATACAGTACCTGTGGACAAGAGGTGGATCACACTCATGATGCAGAAAACACAGAGCCTCTGCCACTCCTATTGCGATCTTCAACCTCGTAATCCAATCCAACGACGCCAAACCCTCTTCCTCCATCCCGGGCTTCCTATGCAGAGCCTCAGTAAGGTCCCCTTTAATCACATACTTATAAACCAAAAGCACCTCCTCCTCATCCTCCTCCTTGCTCTTCAAGCAATGCCCCAAAAACGGCACGAATCGTTCATGCGAGACATTCGCGAAGAAACCCAATTCCCCAACAATCCATTCCTTCTTCCCCGTCTTCTTTCCGTCGATCCTCTTTACCACCACCTGAACCCCATCCTCTAACACACCATGGTAAAGATCTCCGGTATGACCGCGCTTGATGAGGTTGTCATTGCTGAACCCCTCGGCCGCCTTAAGAAACCGCTCGTACGAGGACGCATCCGCACCGGTGGAAGAGGAGCTCCTAGGGTTAATTGGCGACGGCGGAAGCGGCGCCACCCCTGAAGAACGGCCAACATTAGCAGTACTGCTCTCTGGTACTCGTCGCCTACTGCTTCTCGATCTCACGGCGCACAAGATGATCACCGCGCTCAATACAACAAGCAACGCAATCCCCCCAACCACAGATGCCACAATGTACTTCCACTTACTACTCCTCTTCCCCACCGAAGACTCCGGCGGCGGCGGCGGAGGAGTTGCGGGATCATCGAACGCCAATCCCCTCTTCCTATAGAACTCCTCGCAATCGCTAGGGTTTCTCTGATCCGAAGCATTGGGGAAGCAGTTCAAAGCGAGCGACGCGTCGGTGATCGCTCCGCCGATCGCTAATTGCCCTTCGAAGTAGTTGTCGGAGACATCGAGGGATCGAAATCGCCGGAGAACGCGCCCTTCGATTAGGGTTTGGATCGGGCCGTAGAAGAGGTTCGTCGAGAGGTTGAAGACGACCCCCCCGGTCGCATTGGCGCCCCAGAGCGAAGGGTCGGGTAACTCCCCGGTGAGGTTATTCGCGGAGACGTCGAGGCGCGTTAAGTAGGGGAGAGATAAGAGCGAGGCGGTGAGGTTACCGGAGAGGTTGTTGCGCGAGAGGTCTAGGGTTCTGAGGGTGCCGACCCGGCCCAGCTCGACCGGGATCGAACCGTTGATCCCGGCGAACCGGAGGTCGAGGTCGGTCAGCGACAACCGGCCGAACCAGACCGGGATCGGACCGGGGAGGAGGAAACCGGAGGCGTTGAAGACGACTAAGCGCGAGAGGTTCCGCAACCCGGCGACGTCGAACCGGGGGTCGAGTTTGCCGAGCCGGGTCCGGCGCAGGCCGGAGAGGGTGAGCGACACGACCCGGCCGGTCCGGCACCCGACCCCGGCCCAGCTGGTGCACGGGTCGGCTTTGCGGGGCCAGTCCCCGGACCGGATCCCGAGGGAGGCGCGGAGGCTGTAGAGCGCGGCGGAGTCGGCGGTGGAGTTCAAAACGTCGCCGACTACGGGCGACGAGGAGGAAAAGAAGAAGAGGACGAGAGAAAGGACCGGAATGTAATTTTGCATCTTATGGGGTCGTTTGTGTAGCATTTCTCCTATCTATTATCTCCGTTCTCATTGGGTGAGGATTATACGTAATAAAAGTGTTCGATGTAGGTGTATAGATAGAGCTACAGAACCCCTAAGAGAGAGAGAGAGAGAGAGAGGAGGGAGAAGAGGGGGAGGAGGGAGTTGACCATGGAATAAAGAAAATATGAGGGGTATCGGCGTAATGTTTTTTTAGTCTATAGGTGCTAAAAACTCAAATTTAAAGAGATGGTGGTGGGGAGAGGTTTTTACGGGGGGAGAGAGAGAAGAGAGAGAAAGAGCGGAGAGTTGTAGTCTTGTAGAGTGTGAAGGATAGTTTGGGACCAAGAGTTATAGGGGGTGTTTGGTCTAGCTTTTCAGAAGTGATTCTAAGTTCAAAATTATTTTTGAGCTTAGTAGAGCGTTTGGCAACAGTCAGTTGTAAAATCTAATTCTACTTTTCAGAATCAGAAAATTAATTTTGAAGGCTCCAGAATCAGAAGCAGAAAAAAACTGTTTCTCCAAAACTGATTCTGATTTTGGACTCAAACTTCAATTTTTATTTTAATTTTAATTTTAAATTTTAAATTTTAAATTTTAAAATTTGAATTGTGAATTTTAAATTTTAAAGTTTAAAATTCAAATTTTGAATTTTGAATTTCAAATTTAAATTTAAATTTTGATTTTAAATTTAAAATTCAAAATTAAATTCAAACTGAAAATTTTAAAATTTAAATTTAGATTTATAAATTCAAATTTTAAATTTTTTTGAAAATTAATTTTTTTTATAAATTAGAAATTTAAAAATTATATTTTTAATTCAAATTTAAATTATTTTAAAATAAGATTTAATAAAAATATTAATATATGTAAGTATCAAAAAAAAATTTAACAAACAGTTTTAAAATCACTTCATAAAAATCACTTTTATCTAAACTCAGCCAAACGCTCTACAGCTTTTCACCAAAATCACTTTTCCAAACCAAAATCACTTCTACAGAAATTACTTTTCCAAAAACTAGGCCAAACGGGCCCATAGTCTCCTTAATTTTTAAAATTAATTTTAAGTTTTACCCAATAATACTGCAAATAATACCTAAAAATATTATCCTTATGCTTTGATCACATACTATATCGCATACCGATTAACTCATATAGTATAATCCTATATCATGGTTAAAGTAATGCAAAACAGTAAAAATATTTTTCTAGTATCAAATAGTGTCATTCATGCATGCAAAAGAATATGTCATTTGTACTCGACTATTATATCGATTTAATTAGTATAGCTCTCATAGAGTAAATAATTTTCATATGATAGCTAAATTATATGTATCTGTCTCAATCAACTATCATATCAAAAAAATACTAACTTATTAATAACAGTTGAGAAGATCTCATAAGGATGCATACGGCATACCCAAAGCAATAGTAAGTTTCACTATCAGATTCATGCATTGTGTATCCAAAATTTATTCACTGTTGTTGATGATCATGTTTCAGATTCATGTTTGATGATCATGTTGTTGATAATCTGAGTTAAACTCCAGTGAAGAACATACTGACAAACACCACCATGAAAGCTCCATTCGAGAAACGCATCTTACTTTTCATTCTCATTGCAGCATTACATTTTATAACCTAAAACAAAGATCCGACAAGTTGCGAATTTAAATCAAAATATGAAGCAAAGCTTGAATGAAGCCTCTACTATGACTTTTGCCATGAAACATATCTCCGGAGGAGAAAGTCTACTGTATCACGCTTGCACCACGTCATCAATAACAAGTCAATCATATCTTTTTTTTTAAAAAAAAATACAATAAAAATATTTTTTTATAATCATGATGGGACATATATTTCAAAAAAAAGGAACTTGATTAGTTTGGAACGTCACGTCACCGATATACCCGGTGCATTCTAGAATTTTTCATCTCCGGAGACCTTCTAAAGTACATATAATCAATCTACTTCGTTCGTTTGCGAAAGAAATAAATTCAACTTAAAATATAAAATAATTAAGCTTTAAGTTTGAGAGTACGAATATTAACTATTAAATACTTAGCCAACTGCTCTATGAATCGTCGGTAACATTACTCTTTTATTTAAGAGTAAAACGAATTACTCGTGGAGTTGCGGTGATGGTGCAACGTAAATTTTTAACAAGTATCTTGCTTTGATGGTACAATGTACATTTTTAACAAGCATCTTGTGTTGATGGTACAATATTACAAGAGAGGACTTACTAACAGTTAGTAAATAATGAGAGGACTTATGTGCAAATATTGCATTAATTTGATATGATCAAATTAGGATAAAGTTCAAGTCGAATCAAATTAGGATTTGATCGATCTAACCAATTAAGAAAAGAATAAATTTAAACCTAGATTTATTCTTATCCTTAATGATTATTATATTATTAAAAGAGTATTATATCCCTCTATATAATATACGGGAGTTTTAAAAAAATGAGAGCCGTCATCTCTCTCAATTTCTCTCTTCTTCCTCTAGCAACAAAGACGTTCTTTGTAAGGGAGCTAGCACCCCGGTGAGGACATCGATTGGATCGTCAACCTCGTGTGGATACCTATAGAGGCCGGACGCGTGTGCGGCTTCAAGAGAACCTAATTTCACGATTATCGGATTGCGGTGAAGAACAACCCGCGCAAAGGTGAAGATTAGATCTTCTTTTCTCCTTAATCTTGAACAACATGAGGGATCCTATTGCATGGTTTTGAGATCGGATCTCGAGTTTTTTAAAATCAAATTTGTTTGATTTGTTCCGCTGCGTTTTTACCGTACGCAATTTTCTCTCAGTGGTATCAGAGCCACCCTTATGGTTTTCAAGATTAATTATAGATTTGGGTATTTTAAACCGTTCTTCGCCGGTTGAACGATATATATATAGATCGTTTTAACTTTATTCGAAAAATCGTAAATTGATTTAATCAATTTAATCCGCAGTTTCTACACGCAAAACAAAAAAAAATACTATAGCAGTCCGTACGGCTGCTACTGTAGCGTCCGTACAGATGTGGAGATTTTATTTTATTTTATTTATTTATTTATTTATTTTATTTTTATTTTGATTAGATCAATTTAAAAATAAAAGGGCTAATTTGATGAGATCAAATTTAGATCTTGATGAGATCAAGTTGTTATGTTTGCGGATTAAGTTTTTGAACAAAATAATAAACAATCAATAAGATTGATTGATTTTAGTGATTTGATCATTATTATTTTTCGAATCATTGGTAAACGGTTAATTAGAATACCCAAAATTAATTATTGTGCATGCGATGTATGAGATACATATCGGTGTTGATCATGGATAGCGACCTATTTATTTTATTTCGACATGTGATGTATGATGTGTATGCGGAATCCTGTATTTTTAAATTTGTTTAAATTAAGGACTCTGTATTAGAGATGACTTTTTGGGTGCTTGCGTGCATGAGCCGATTTATTTGGAGACCTGCGTGTCTCAATAGATTAGAGATAAAAGTTATCAAATGTAATTAATTTTGTTTTCTCATTATTATTGGGTTGTATGTTGTATGGTTGCACGTCATTAGTTAATCGATTGCAAGTCGAGAAGCACGCAAAGAGCAGATCAAGATGAGCACTTGATGGCGATCGGATCAAGATGTTGATAGGGATCAAATCAAGTTGTAGCTCCGGATCGGATCAAGTAGTTGAAGACGATAAAACTAATGACGTGTATGTGCTTGTAATTTATGACCCTAAGACCTCGATTCCGGCTCAGTGGCTCGAGCCCGAATCCACTTTTTAGATCCATGATCATCACCAGTTACATTATATTTTTATGCGCGGATTATTTTATTTGCATTAGATGTAAATAAATGAAAATAAAATATGAGACCTGAATTTTAATCTCCTCACAAATATTAAGTCGAGCGGTCTTCCGCCGTTGTAGAAGTGCGGGCGTTTTTCTGGTGTTGATTGGCACGACTGGTTACAGTGGTCAGTTGCATCGGGAAGGCGCAACCACTCTATTAGCATGAGATGCTGCGGAGTAAAGATGGGGTTGGGCCCAATATCTGTCAGGTGAGGGACCTAATGACGGCTTTGCTTACGCGTTTGAACGATGGGTCTGGCTTAACTAAGAAATGAGGCCAATATCTGTCAGGTGAGGCCTACAGGACTTAGAGACCGATCACTGTAATTTGCTTGAGAAGCATTGGACAAGAGTTGTCTACTCATCGGTTTGCGTGTCGCCAATATCTGTCAGGTGAGGTGGTACGTTAAACTGGTGGGACCGCAGTACCCACTTGAAACCTTTTGTCGCGTTGGGTTTCCGTTTCTCTACCCGAGTAGTGTAAGAGACTCGAGAAAATAGTGGGAGGCTAAATTTGTTTTTAAAATCCTTAAAACAAAATTTTCAAAACAAATATATATATTTAATTTGAATCTTTACTCTCTGCAAAGTAAATGTCTGCTTCCAATCGTCTCTCTCATATTCTCGACACAAACTCTTAATCGAAACGAATTATAAAAATTGGCTAAGAAACTTAAAAATAGTTTTGAGTTCTGAAAAGCTCAGTAATATTCTCGACCAGGAAATCATCACGTTACCAAACCGTCCAATAGCTGACGAAAGGGCAGTCTGTTCATGATCATTGTTTGACAATGATCAAAAGATCTCAAAGAGCTTGAGAAGCTCGGTGTGAAAGTGGATAAGGAATTGCAAGTTGATCTGATCCTGCAATCCCTGTCTATATCATATGGACAGTTTATTGTAAACTATCATATGAATAAAATTGATTGCACCAACGTAGAATTATTGAACATGTTGATAACAATGGAGGGGACTTTGAAAAGTTCAAAGGGCTCGGTTCTCGCTGTGGAGCGGGCTTCCTCTTCCAAAAGAAAGTCTAATTGGAAGAAGAAACCTGCGAAGAAACAAAAGACGGAGAACAAGCCTAAGAGGGAAGCTCCTAAGATAAAGACCACTGACAAAGAAAAATGTTTTCACTGCAATGTTGATGGTCATTGAAAAAAGAACTGTCCCGTCTACCTGGAGAGCCTGAAGAATAAGAAGAAGGACACACCTTCAGAAGGTATGTCAGACTTGCTCATAATAGTAACTAACCTTACGGTTTCCTGTACTTCCAGTTGGGTTATAGACTCTGGTTCTAGTTCTCGTTTGTGTACTTCAAAGTAGAGTCTAAGGAAAAATAGAGGGCTTAGGAAGGTGAAGTGACCCTACGGGTTGGCAACAGGGCAAGAGTTGCTGTTGTGGCTACTGACACCTATCCTTTGCGACTACCGTCAGAACATGTTAGTTAAAGACTGTTATTATGTACGTACTGCTAGCATAAATTTGATTTCTTGTTTAGCACGGGACGATAATATCATTAATTTTGATAAAGACTATTGCACAATTTATTTTAGAAATAAAATTGTTGGACATGATTTTATGATTGACAGTCTTTATCATTTACATATGGATGTATCTGAGAATATTTCTGAGCAAGTAGTGAGTGCCGTTGGGTCTAAGAGACCTAGAGATGAAATGAACTTAAAGTATATGTGGCACCTAAGGCTTGGTCATATTAGAGAAGAAAGGATTAATAAATTGGATAAAGATGGACTTCTTGGCTCATTGACTTCTGAGTCTTATCCAGTTTGTGAATCTTGTATTTAAGGAAAAATGACCAAATTATCCTTTGTAGGACAAGAGGAAAGAGCCACTGAGATACTTGCCCTGATACATACTGATGTGTATGGCCCATTTGATGTGCAAGCCAGGGGTGGTTATCTCTACTTCATAATCTTTACTGATGATTATTCACAGTATGGGTATGTGTATCTTATGAGACACAAATCTGAAGCTTTTGAAAAGTTCAAAGAATTCAGATATAAAGTAGAAAAACAAACCGAAAAATCCATCAAGGTTCTTCGATCAGATCGAGAAGGAGAATACCTTAGTGGAGAGTTTCTAAACTATCTCAAACGAAATGGTATAGTCTCACAATGGACTCCTCCGGGAACATCTCAACTCAACGGGGTGTCGGAACGGAGAAACCGAACCTTATTGGATATGGTTCGATCCATGTTTAGCTTCACTGATCTTCCTTTATTTTTTTGAGGATATGCTTTGCTTACTGCAGCTTATTTGTTAAATAGGATACCTTCTAAATCCGTTCCTACTACGCCGTATGAGATGTGGCATGGTAAGAAACCAAGTTTTGGTCATATCAGGATTTGGGGATGTCCTGTCCATGTAAAGCGATTACAAGCAGACAAGTTAGAGGTTAGGTCTGAGAGGGCTCGTTTTATTGGGTATCCTAAAGAAACTTTAGGTTACTATTTTTTTACCCAGAGGATCACAATGTAGTTGTGAGCCGACTTGCTACTTTCTTGGAAAAATAGTTTATTCAAGAAGCAGCTAGTGGGAGAAAAATTGAGCTTGAAGAGAGAGTCTCTGAAGAGCAACGAGTCGTCGAACCTATAGAACCCATTCAAGCTGAGCCAGTACATGTAGTACCTCATCCACCTCGTAGGTCGAGTAGAATCTCTCATCCTACCAAAAGATACTTAGGTATTCTTACAGAGGATGTAAAGAAAATATTTCTCATGGGAGATAGGGAACATGGAGATGATCCCAAAACATACAACGAGGCGATGTCTGACATCGATTCTGAGAAATGGTTGGAAGTCATGAAGTCAGAAATTGACTCAATGTACTACAACGAGGTCTGGATTTTGGTAGATCCACTAGAAGGTATAGTACCTATTGGATGTAAATGGATCTACAAAAGAAAGATAGGTTCGGATGAAAAGGTGGAGACCTATAAAGCAAGGCTGGTAGCGAAAGGCTATAGTCAACGTGAAGGCATTGACTATCAGGAGACTTTTTCGCATGTGGCCATGCTTAAATCTATTCGAACATTGCTTGCCCTTGCAGCATACCATGATTATGAGATCAGGCAAATGAATGTGAAAACTGCCTTCTTAAATGGATATCTTGAGGAAGATATTTATATGGAGCAGCCTCTGGGTTTCACTTCCGATGACGAACGTCATAAGGTATGCAAGCTGCAACGGTCCATATATGGACTTAAGCAAGCATCTCGGAGTTGGAATACTCGTTTTAATGACGTGATCAAATCGTTTGATTTCATTAAGAACGAGGAGGAACCATGTGTTTATAAGAAGGTCAGTGGGAGTGCTGTAACATTCCTCGTATTGTACGTGGACGACATTCTCCTAATTGGAAACGATGTTTCAATGCTGACTTCGGTTAAAGTGTGGTTGTCTAAAGAATTCTCCATGAAAGATTTAGGGGAAGCATCCTATATTTTGGAGATTAAGGTCTATAGAGATAGATCTAAGAGGATGTTAGGCCTTTCACAGAAAATGTACATAGAAGAGGTGCTGAAAAGGTTCGGTATGAAAAACTCAAAAATGAGACTTTTACCCCTTAGGCATGGGATTTATCTCTCCAAAAAAATGTGCCCCAATATATTTGAAGAGATTCAACGTATGAGTAAGATCCCTTATACCTCAGCTATAGGGAGTCTTATGTACGCCATGCTATGTACACGACCTGATATCGCGCTTGCTGTGAGTGTCACAAGCAGATATCAGTCTAATCCAGGCGAGGGGCACTGGACTGCTGTGAAGAACATACTTAAGTACTTGAGAAGAACTAAGGATATGTTCTTGGTCTTTGGAGGAAGAGAGTTGAAAATATAAGGATATACTGATTCGAAATTTATGTCTGATGTTGACGATAGAAAGTCTATGTCAGGATGCGTGTTCTTGTGCAATGGTGACTCGGTGGTTTGGAAGAGTTCCAAACAACCAATTATTGCTGATTCTACCATGGAAGCAGATTATATCGCCACATTTGTTGTTGGCCTTCTGATTTAAGAAGTTTGTCGCGGAGTTAAGTGTAATGCCATCAGATGCCATACTACTTGATTGCGACAACAATGGCGCCATAGCCCTAGCTAAGGAGCCCAGGTCTCATCAGAAGTCCAAGCACATAGAGCGACGATTTTATATTATACGTGACTATCTCGACAAGAAGTACATCGAGGTGCAGAGAGTAGACTCCGCGGATAACGTGGTAGACCCATTGACTAAACCGCTTAGCCAGCAGAAGACTGAAGCCCACCTTGAGAAGATGGGACTTAGGTATATGGCTAATTGGCTTTAGTGCAAGTGGGAGATTGTTAGATGTATGCCCTAGAAGCCAATCAGGCTGACACATGTATTTCTTTTAGGACATAAATTTGTATTTGACTTTAAATATTATGAATAAATACGGGTTTTTATTTCCATTCATATTGTGTATGTGTCCATGAATCGTCTAAGGAATTAATAAGATGATGACATGCATTCTCAAGAGTTGAGAATTTGAGACATGTGTCATTGATGGTTAATTCCTAAATGCTCCCGATCGATGGATCATCGCGGGGACGGTGATTGATCCGATGAGATTGGTGCACAGGTCGCTTCCCTTTTGGGTAGATGAGTCTCGAGTCAACAGTGTGGAGACACTGGAGCGAATGTGCAGGTGGTTGTTAGAGAACAAGGGTACCGAGCGTGACCAAGGCGAGAAGTCACTTGGATGTCTACTCACTCGTCAGTGACTTACTCAATGTTGCAGTAGTGTGACTGGTCCTTTGACCTGCGGTGCCTCGGCTATTCACAATGAGGTTACTGTAGTTTGACTGTACATACACTTGGTCCCTAGCCATTTGGGTCCTTGCGGTGCATGTTGGCTGCAGTAGGTTCGTTGTAGGAATAGGGTGTGCACCTATATGGAATCTATCTCCTTTGGTAGATAGGGGCGTTAGTCCTATGTGATTTATGAGACCGAGTTTAGAAGACCTTGGCCAAGGCGGGATAAATAGCGGAAAGGGTTTCCGATATTAGAAACTCGAGTCGAATAAATTTGACATATGACAGATGATGGGGTTTGACGAGTTGTTCCATGATCTCCGTCTAGTCGGGACTCATGATAGAAGGACTGTATCACACGATAACTGCACCAAGAGGTTCAGTATTCCATTCTACTGGAATGCCACTACATGCTGCTAGGTGTCACTGGTGGATTGTGAGACTCATGAGAATTATCTGGAAAATCGATAATTCTCATTGGGCTGAATTGGAATTATTCCGACCCACTGAAAGGAGTTTCAGTGATATTATTGATAGTGATCAGAATATATCTCACTACCAGATAGAATAGAACCTATGGGGTCACACACATAAGAGGTTGTGACTGATCGGATAGCTAGATTACGATTTTTGAATCGCCAAAGGACCTAATTATCAATATGTTGATAATTGGACTAATTTGTAATTATTATAAATTAGTGGTATTAAAGTGTAAATGTTATAAGAGAGGACTTACTAACAGTTAGTAAATAATGAGAGAACTTATGTGCAAATATTGCATTAATTTGATATGATCAAATTAGGATAAAGTTCAAGTTGAATCAAATTAGGATTTGATCGATCTAACCAATTAAGGAAAGAATAAATTTAAACCTAGATTTATTTATATCCTTAATGGTTATTATATTATTAAAAGAGGATTATATCCCTCTATATAATATACGGGAGTTTTAAGAAAATGAGAGCCGTCATCTCTCTCAATTTCTCTCTTCTTTCTCTAACAACAAAGACGTTCTTTGCAAGGGAGCTAGCACCCCGGTGAGGACATCGATTGGATCGTCAACCTCGTGTGGTGCGGCTTCAAGAGAATATAATTCCACGATCATCGAATTGCGGTGAAGAACAACCCGCGCAAAGGTGAAGATTAGATCTTTCTTTTTTCTTAATCTTGAATAATATGAGGGATCCTATTACATAGTTTTGAGATCGGATCTCGAGTTTTTTAAAATCAAATTTGTTTGATTTGTTCCGCTACGTTTTTATCGTATGCAATTTTTCTAACATTTTTCATCTCCGGAGACCTTCTACAGTACATATAATCAATCTACTTCGTTCGTTTGCGAAAGAAATAAATTCAACTTAAAATATAAAGTACTTAAGCTTTAAGTTTGAGAGTTCGAATATTAACTATTAAATACTTAGCCAACTGCTCTATGAATCGTCGGTAACATTACTCTTTTATTTAAGAGTAAAACGGATTACTCGTGGAGTTGCGGTGATGGTACAACGTAAATTTGTAACAAGTATCTTGCTTTGATGGTACAATGTACATTTTTAACAAGCATCTTGTGTTGATGGTACAATGTATGATGATGAAGATACAGGGAACACCGTGGACCTTCGTGGGGAACAAGTTCACAAAACGTACACGTGGCAGTTTGTTAGTTGTTGATGGGCCCTGCTGTGAAGTTCTCGAAACACACACGTGGCAGTTTCTTAGCGGGTCGGACGCAACGGGTTGCTTCCTTGTAGCTAAATTGCACAAATGGCGATCTCAATTCTCAAATTTGGAGTTGACTTTTAGTACAAAGTATTTTTTTAAATAGAAGGACAAAAGTGTATGGATAGTCCCTGTACTATCCCAATTTTGTAACTTGGTTCATGTAGTTTTTATGATTCACTTAGTTTAATTTACTTCAAACATGATTAAATATCATTCTATACTAAAAGCCTGATTTTTATTAACGATGTAGGTAGGGATGCAAATGGATTCGGATTGGTAGAGCTCCCGCTCAGAATGGGGAGATAAGTGAGTGCCAAAATTAGAGAAAAAATTAACCATCGCGAAATCATTCCGATCCGCTAAAAAAATAAAGCAGAAGAAAGGAGATCTCTTCCTTCCTTTGATCCATCCTGATTTGCTAAGAACTATCATTCTCTCTGGTCCGAATGAAGCGATATGTGGGAACAGAAATTAAGATAAAAATCAACCTATTTTGAATCTGTCTCGACCGACTGAAAAAAATGGGGCAGAAGTTAGGCGACCCCTGGAGCTTCTGAATCCGCCCTGTGTTGCATCCCTAGGTGTAGTAGTAGAATTTTAGCATTACCCAACATTTTAGTATATGTAAAGGGTTTAAATTAAATGTACAGGGACTATTAATATACTTAAAATCTATTTTAGTAATGAACTCAATATTAAACAAGGCCACATTCTAGTTGATTCATGCCACTTTATCTGAGAAAATAAACAAATTTGATTTTTTAAAGCTTACGATTTTGATATTGAGAACTAAAGAGGTGCAGTTTGATAATATAAATAGTTGCCAATTTTAAGGATATCTCTTTTATATTAGTAAGAATTAGTCGAGCAAAAATATTTTTTTGATTTTTATCTCAATAAATAATGTAACACCTATTAAACATGGCAATAATGGAATGTGAACTGCAAGAAATTAGAAACTTTGAAAAATTTTAAAGTTTTTTAATCATTTTTTCGCTTATTATCTAAGTGCAACTGAGCCCTTAAATTTTTTACTCTTTTTTATTTTTTAATTTTCTCCTTTAATTATGCAAGTTTTTGCCGCATGGTGCCCCACAACATAACTTTAGACAGTGACAGAATTTAATTGTATTAAAATTTTAAAAAATTTAAGGTACGTTTTAATTTTTTTTTCCAACCACTTTGATAAGCATTTAAATTTTTAAACAGCCAAATTTATGCTCCAAAAGGAATTTGACTAAAGAAAAACTCTCCCTAAGGCATTGACCAAATGATAATAAGTTATTAAAATTCTGAGATTACATGTTCCAATCAATGTAATCATTTTTTTTGAAGGTTGTGAAATGTAATTGTTCATCAATTAATCAAAAATGACTCGCTAATTTGATTATAAAATATCAAAATATCATTCTTTAACACTTCAAAATGTAGATCAATATGTTATTTCATGCGATACCATAATATTAGATAATAGTAATTTAAATCAAGAGCTTTCTACTTGATTAATTTGTATGTAGTACACATCCCAAGTCTCCACCACCGCATAGATCAATAGTGATGTTGAATATGAAGTATCGAAAAATACCGTTCATTAATAGCGTGAAAAAGATCAGCAGAGACGTCTAAAGATTCGATTTAGGTCAAATTCCGAGGGCGATTTGAGATTAGCCAAATGTAGTGCAAGTATTTTAATAACACAGCTCGGATTCGACCGGCTTTTTCGCAACCCTAATCAGTCCCTATCCATCACTTCAGGACCACTTCAGAACTTTAGATCTTTCTACATATCAGACATGTAAACTGATGAAAAACCAGCCTAACTTATTTTCCTTAGTCCCTAACTTATTTTCCTTAGTCAATTTTGTCACCTAAGACTCTAATCGAAACGACATTTCTTTTCGTGCTTCCCTTTTCTTTTCAGGATAGCTTTCACAAAAGTTTAATTCTGAGTTAAAATGTTCGAAGATACACTAAGAACTTTCTCTAAGAAATTTCTCAGTTTTTAGTTATTCATCAGATGTGCAAGTTTCAAATTCGGGGTTTTTACTTTGACATGCTTCATCTCAGCTTCTCGTCGTAAAGAAATAGGGTTAATTACACCATTGGTCCCCAACCTTTGCATCAATTTTTAATTGAGTCCCCAACCTTTTTTTTTTTGCAATCAAGTTCCTAATCTTTTGATTTCATTACAATTACGTCCCTGCCGTTAAAAAATGGGTTAAAATTAACGGAATCGCCACGTCAGCGCCTACTTGGCTTCCTTTTGTATTTCAATTTTGATCCCTAAACTTTTCACATTTTTTCACTTTAGTCCCCAAAAATAAAAATTCAAAATTTTAAATTTAAATTCGAAATTAATATTAAAATTAAAATTTTGAACTAACCAAAAATTAGAATTTTGAATTTGAATTTAAACTACAATTTTGATTTAAAGCTAAATTAAAATTTTGAATTGAAATTCAATTTTTAAATTTGAATTTTAAATTGAATCTAAATTTTGAATTCAAACTTAAAATTTTGATTTTGATTTTGATATTTCAATTTGCATTTACAATGAAAATTTTGAAACTGAAATTTAAATTTAAAATATGAATTTAAATTTAAAATAATATTCAAAATTTTTATTTTAAATTTTAAATTTGAATTCAAATTTTAAATTTGAATTCAAATTTTAAATTTGAATTCAAATTTTAAATTTGAATTCAAATTTTAAATTTGAATTCAAATTTTAAATTTGAATTTAATATTTGATTTCAATTCTAAATTTGAATTTAAACTTCGAATTCAAATTCACATTTTGAATTTGAAATTCCAAATCAAAGTTTGAAATTAAATTAGAATTTAGAATTCAAAATGTGAATTTGAATTTAAAATTAAATACAAAATCAGAATTTGAATTCGAATTTAAATTTGAATCCAAAATTTAAATTTAAATTTAAAATTTAAATCTTCAAATAAAAATCTTGCTTTGAATTTATAAATTAATGGGTTAATTACACCATTGGCACCTTTGCACTGTTTTTCAATTTGGTCCCCATCCTTTTTTTTTTGCAATCTGCTGACACAGCGCCTCCGTGGCGCTGACGTGGTATTTTTTCATCAATTTTAATACATTTCTAACGGTTGGGACTTAATTGTAATGAAATCAAGAGATTAAGGACTTGATTGCAAAAAAAAAAAGGTTGGGGTCTCAACTGAAAATTGATGCAAAGGTTGGGGACCAATGGTGTAATTAACCCAAAGAAATATTCAAACACTTTGTTTGAATGATTCTTTAGATGGTTGTTACTTGTACTAGAAAAGATATTGTGCGCGAAAATAAATAAGAACTGTTGCGAAATGAAATTTTACATGAAGGAATAATATCTTCATAACTAATAGAAATATATAACTCCACATAATAATTTTCCGCATTTGGTGTGTGAGCATATATGCATGTCTTAGGAGAATGAGTTGAGCAAATCCAAAAACAAAAAAAAGAAATAAGTAAATCTATATAAGAACAACATGATATATATATATATATATATATATATATATATATATATATATATATATATATATCACTATAAATGAAAAGTAAGGTGATTTAGTTATTCGAATCTTATCCAAACAACACGAGACAAAGTTGTTATTGTTTTTTCGCCTCTCAAAGCACATTAATAAGTAAACCAACAATTCATTAACATAATATAGGCTACTTTTTTGATCATTAACATAATCACTTGACCCTTTTTTGACTATTAGATGAATCCGGAACGTGAGCAGGAAATGTGATGAGTTTTGCAGCTCTTAGTGATTTCGTTTTGAGTGAGGAGTAGAATTTTTAATTTTTCTACATTTTTTTCTTATTTATTTTTATTTGCTTTTTTTGTTTTGGTTGCCTTCAATGTTTTTCGAGGCCGCGTTGCCTCAATCCATGTAGCTAAATCATCTGCTAAATGAATGAAACGGATAGCGTGCTATCTTTTTCTCAAAAATAAAATATAGGCTACTTGGAAAAAGTCCTAAAAGGCTCAAAATTTTGCTATTGTTTCTCCAACCAAGAGAATATTGAGTGAAATCATAATGTAGTAAATAATTGTTAGGTAGTGAATGAGTAAGTAGGGAATCTATTTGGTGGAGCCATGCTTTTCAAAGCTCCAATTTTTTATAAATTTGTTTGTGTTTTTTTTTTGTGTGTTTTTAAAGTAAAGTGTAACTAAGCCTTATATAAATTAAGTTCATTTAAATTGTTGTTGCTTCACCCCCCCCTTAACTAATTATTCTACAGGTTATTTGCAAAATAAGATTCAGATGAAGTGATCAAGGGCTAATTTTCTTTTGTTTTCTTTGGCTTTCGTAGACCAATTAAAAGGGCAAAATCTCGCTTAAACGAAAATTAAATTAAAATAAGTTTGGATGTCAAAGTTAGGCAGTTAGAGGAAACCAAACCCAAACTATGCATTTTTGTTTACAAAATTGGGTGTAATAATTTAATTAAAAAAAGGTCTTAGTCTAACTTTTGGAAAAAAAATGATAAAAAATAATAATTTTAAGTAATTTTCATGGTTACCTACCTAATACCTAAGATTCAGGTAAGCAGCCATTTAATTTGGGCATTGAACTTCCCTTTTTATTTTTTTATTCCTTTTTTGGTTGAAATAAAACATCTTATGTTTTGATACTTTGATAGTACATAGAAGATTAATGGTTATGCAAGCCCCCAGATACATGCGTTTTATTAGTCTTATACATATGAAAAGAGAGAGAAAAAAAAGAGATTTTGTAAATGATTAAATGGTATATTAGTAACCATCTTATCTCATCATATACACACTATACATTTTTTTTTTCTTCAAACAGCAATATTATCCGTGCATCTAAAAATTTGGTATAAATCGTACACTTTATTCATCCAAAAATCAATATTTTTGTAATAACTTTATTAACTTGTTTTCATACTAACAATTCAAAAAAAAAAAATCTTAGATGGTAGGTTTAAGCTCAACAAGCTAGTTATAGAATGTACAGATAATTTTTTTTTTCTTTTCTTTTCTCTGAATGTTGTTTCAAAAAAAAAAAACAAAGAAACAAAGGGAAGAACAAAAGACAGGTGATATAGCAAGGTGTCAAGTGAAAGTGAAAGTGAGAGTGATTGCTTTGAGGATTCTTATGCTTCCTTTTTTAACGTTTTGTGTGCAATTATTATTATTCTTACCAAGTAAACTAGTTACTAGTCACTAGTCAATGTGACAAATGAGTCACTGGAAATTTCCTCCTTAACAACACTTGGACAATGACATGATCTTAACATATATGCTGTTCATTAATGATGGAGAGCTTTTTTCTTTTTCTTTTTTTTCCTCCCTTAATTAGTAGGTAATAAACTACTAAGAAATGGCCATATTTTTATTTCATCTTAAAAATATAATTGTGAGACCCCAGATAGTTCTGTATATAAGATATAATAGGGCTAAACTCTCAACCCGGCTTAAGTATTTTGGGCGGTGTCTAGGCCCAAGAGGTTGAGAGAGTTAAGCGTGCTAGGACGGGAGTAGTCCTAGGATGGGTGACCCCCTGGGAAGTTGGGGCGTCACAGTTGGTATCAGAGCCAATTACCAGCCGGAAGTGTGAGATGAGTCTCGGCTGAGCCAGAATTATGCAGCGAGGAGAGCGAGGCTCTCATGCTGTTGACTGTTGTGGGTAGAGCGCGGCTCACCACAAAGTCGGATTAAGCTAGCGAGACGAATCTCACATCGCCTGGTACTTGTGAGTCTGAGCCTGACGAGGACGTCAGGACTTAAAGGGGGGAGATTGTGAGACCCCAGGTAGTCCTGTATATAAGATATAATAGGGCTAAACTCTCAACCCGGCTTAAGTATTTTGGGCGGTGGTTAGGCCCAAGAGGTTGAGAGAGTTAAGCGTGCTAGGACGGGAGTAGTCCTAGGATGGGTGACCCTCTGAAAAGTTGGGGCGTCACAATAATAATCCTGCACAATCCAACTTGGTTATCTTATTTTGGTTCCCAATCCAATCGGCAAACTATAAGAACTTCCAGTGTAAGGCATGAGA
The DNA here is from genome assembly GCA_016920855.1 of Puya raimondii. Classification (NCBI taxonomy): domain Eukaryota; kingdom Viridiplantae; phylum Streptophyta; class Magnoliopsida; order Poales; family Bromeliaceae; genus Puya; species Puya raimondii. Next base: position 48,244,922 of record JABWPP010000050.1, on the reverse strand, counting down.
AATGAAGTGTTGGAATCTTAAATTTGAGTTTCAGTCTCATAGGATCAAAAAAGAAAAAAAAAAAAAAACCTATAATGTTGAATAAATTGTATGTGTAATCCTTAACTCCTTGTTACAGTCCCTAGCTTTATGTGGACTATCTCCTGTAGTTAGAAAAAAACATTTTAAAAAAATTGACCATATTATAAGTTTCTTAAAAATAGCTCGTTTCATTTCATTAGATTTTTTAAATATATAATAGTATAGCTACAAAGGACATTTTATGACAAAAGTAACCGATGCCATATATTCATCTGATTTTATATAGTATAAAAAATTTTCTATCAAAATTTTATGGAGTTTGATTTCTACTCCGTTAAACTTACAAACGGCTCATCATGACCATTAAAATTGTTGATTTTAAGTCCCTTCAATCATTAGGTACATAATATCAAAAAATTGTAAATTTTATTTTTCAAATACTTTAAATACTCTAGATCAAGTCAACGGAACTGATCGTTGATTCGAAAGTCTCAACATTGAAAAACGGCTTGATAGTACGGATGCCATCGTGCTTCTAAAAGCATTCAAGCCTAGCTCTCTCTCTCTATATATATATATATATTTGTATAGAATTAGGTTACATATTATTAATAGTACAAAACGTTTGGTGCTATTAGATTTTCGGCCCTTGGATGAATGGATGTGCGGTTAGGATAATAGTAGTTCTCAGTTAGGAGGATAGTGGTCTTCTAGAATTGAGTGGGTGGGTGGTTTGTTGAATAGTATGATATAAGCGCTTGTTACTATCGATAGTATAGTAGTCGAATTCTATATATATATTAAAAATAAAGTCAGTTAGAAATGTAAAGCGATTATACTTTTAATTTAAGACTCCGAAAATCAATCATCAAGTTCTTAGCCAACTGCACTGACTGCGATCGCTCGGATGCTATATATTGTTAACAGTTAGAAACTAAAGTGCAGAATATGTAAAAATTTAAAAAACTCATATATTTTATTTGCTGATTTGGCATGACGCGTTTTTTGCAGAATGGCCCAATAAATTCAAACGTTCCACACTTTGGTCACTGTCCGGTAAAAATTCTCCCAGATAGAGCCAGGGCCCAGGACTCGTCGTATTCACTAATCACTACAAAAATTTGGGGGGGGAAAAAAGAAGAAAAAAAAAAAAGTTGACTGGGTCAAATAATAAAATCCCAACATGGCGCGCGCGTAGGCGTTGGGCGTTTTCTTACGCCGCCACTCTAATATTAAGAAATAGGCAAAGTAAACGTTTTAGTCATCTCACCTTGTCTTTTATTGGTTCCCAGTGGGAATATTTTACTTCTTTTTGTTCTGTGATGCAGATACCGAAATTTTGTCCGAATTCGAATTCAGAAAATTTAATTGATACTCAATCAATATAATTTTCATTATAAATATAAAGAATGAAAATCCGACGGATTCGAATTTGGTTATGGTTATTGGCTCCGAATGTGAATAGTTCAGTTGTTCTTGCGAAATCGGTGAGGTGATTCTTCTAACGAATCGTTGGTTTCACCAATTTATAACATTTTAAAATTGCCATATATTTTATAATAACAATGATAATTTTGTTGATAAATATTTTGTTATAAGAAATTGTACTTAATTTATCAGGAATAGCATATGTATTTTAGTAAGAAATTGTTTACAATTTAGTTTGGCTTTAGAAGCAACTTTTTTTTGACAAATAAAAAAATAAATAGTTTGTTGCAGCAGAAAGTAAAAAACTTTTGTTCTTTATTAATAGGTAAATATATATAGAACCTATCTCAATTATGGAGTATTTTAATTTAGAATCTTTCAAAATTTTAACTTTTTACTACCTAATTTTTCAATTATTAGATTTGAGTTGGTCAACTATACTTTGGCTTCAAAATTTGAGTGCGACTTTTATCTTTACAGATTTAGTTAGTATACTTAATACAATTTTCGCAACTATAAATTTTTATTAAAGTAACAAAATTAACTTAAATTGAACAAACTAAAAGATTGGATAACCAAATCAAAGTATTGAAAGATTGGACAGCTAAATCAAAATGGTCCATAAGTCATGTAAGTTTTATACGTTTTCACCTTATCAATAAAATACTAAAGCTTCAATCGCAAGTAAAGCTTCTATGTTTAAGCAAGTTTCTCTAAACCCCATTTGTAGAAATTTCAAGAAACGTCATCTTCTTTCTTTGGACAATTTTGCGAGCGTCTTCTTCCATCAACTTGCTCACCGTTTATTAGTCTCAGCCGAAAAATTTTGAACTTTCATACGTGTATTGGATTGGATTGAAAAGCAACAAAAAATTACACTGTTTGAACGCGGAACGGCGAAGCTCTATGTCGGGTTACACTAGTGGACATAAATTCTAAATTTTGAACTTTCATACGTGTATTGGATTGGATTGAAAAGCAACAAAAAGTTACACTGTTTGAACGCGGAACGGCGAAGCTCTATGTCGGGTTACACTAGTGGACATAAATTCTACGTCGACTAATGGGTAAAAAAGTTTTCATCAGACAAGTGGTTTTCAGATACGTTATCCGCTGCTAGATATCATTCAACTGAAATCTTAGAAGAGCATCTTTAATTTTGCATCAGACACGTCTTTTTCAGACGTATTATTCGCTACCAGATATCACTCTAACTCAAATCTTAAAGCACCAACTGTAACCTTCTACAATCAAATACATCTGATAGAACTTTATTTTTTCTAGACAAATCGCAACACCATACTCGAAGTCCGATTCCTAGAGGATGAAAGATAAATTGCCAACATTTGGGGGTTAGAGGTGGTTTTATCAGAGGATCCACAAAAGATACACAATCAGAGCAATGTTCGCTGTACATCAAAAAAGTGAATATAAATTTTACACCGTACCCAAGAACCAATAATTTTACACTAAACTTATCGGTCTTCTTTACTTTCAATTTAAAATTCCAAAAGGGGCATCAAAACTCTTGGATAGATGGGTGCCTGATTTACGCCTCAGTTTTAGATGTACGAGGAGAATTTCTCTTTTACTTAAACATGATTCAAGCTTGAATTTTTAAATTATCTTTAACTGCTCATGATTCGGGTTGGTTCTAAGATGGACCCAGCATTTGATAGAAACCCGGTTTGATACGACTTTGGGATTCCTTTAATGTTGGCCCAAATACATTGCTCAGCTTTGTGCATCTTACTAATCTATTTTCTATGACCTTGGTGACAACTTTTATTTAATCATATCAATCCTGCATAAAGTTAACACCGAAAAAGTCTATATTGCTGATGCAGCGCTCCTAACCAATCAAATTGTTTCTCCTGAATTCACTCATCCCATCATTGTTATTAGAAAAATATTTTTATTATACTTTTCTCTCTCAAAGAGAGATGTGATTTGCTGGTTATTGATGATGTGATGTAAGTGTTACATAGTAGACTTCCTCGTGTTCTAGAGAGAGATAGAGAGAAATATACTATTGCATACCTAAAAGTGAGTTACAAATGCTCCCAATTGTTTCATGCCTTTAGCAAAGAAGGGCATCATGGGCTGGGCTGCATCATGTCAAAGCCCAAGCCTTGGCTTCACCAAAGCCTTGGCTTCACCAGACGCAACTAGGGGTGGAATGGACCCGGGCCTAAACAAGGTCCAGCCCGATGGGCCATGTTTGGGCCGGGCTTAAAATTTAGGCCCGAAAAAATTTTGGACCCCTTTGGGCATGTCCAAGCCCGGCCCGAGCCCGACCCGAAAGCCCGATATATTAATTACCAAAATAAAATATTTAATTATATATATATATAATATTTATCTAAAAAAGAAATAAATGATATAGTATATCATATATAGTATATATTGTTATTAATGATATATGTTTATATATATGAGGATATATTATATATTAACAAAATATTTAGTTCCTTATTAGATACTAATTTCTTTGATGTGATCAAAACCCAATAAAAATAGGTATTTTATTTTAATTTTATACAATAAAAGTATTTATGTATTATATGATAAATGCATAAAATGGGCCTCCACAAAGCCCGATGGGCATTGGGCTTGGGCTTGGGCTTGGGCTTGGGCTTGGGCCTTACTTTTCAAAAAGAATTGGGTAAAAACCCGACCCGAAGCCCAACATTTTATTTTAGGCCGGGCTTGGGCATAGTATTACCCGACCCAAGCCCGGCCCAGTTCCACCCCTAGACGCAACACCAAGATAATTAGTTTGGCCCAACTATTTACTAAAATTCAAAAACAAAAGGAACAAAGGATGATATGCATGGAGCTCATAGAATTCAAAAATGTCACAAACAAAGTATTGGCTTGGTGATTTTTGACTCCTCGTATGAAAAGTACAAACTTTCAACGAAAGCAAAAAGTTGGTAAAAGTGGTGTTAAGAAATTCACAAAAGATGATTCGCCTCCCGTAAGCATGTTTCCTAAAGGTTCAATTTAAATAGGGAATGAACTGATATGCAGCACACAGATAATCTTCTTAGGTGCAAATCAAAAATTAGGATTGATTTGATCTTTACCCATAATGTCACATTTCAGATTTAAAAGCTGCTTCACTCCAACAAGTAGATGCGAGAGGCGATGTCTTGAACCAACCAATCAAATCCTTCAAGAAGCCCTTCCCCATTGTAAGCACTGCAGCCCACTATTTTCCAGTGCCGTGTTTTATCCATCGCATCCAAGTTTAGAACCTGGAAAAGTTAGCAAAAATATCGCCTCACAATCCAAGCTCAGAACTTCAAGCAATGCTGAGTATTGCCCAAAATTTGCAATACAAAAGCTTACTGCACAATTTGGCATCATTTGTGCCTTTCATTCTTGTTTTACCTCGACTTACAAATTATTTGTTGTTTTACATTGATGGCAAAATTTGTTTTGGATTTTGTTTGGCAACAAGAAACAAAAAAAAATGTAGTAATGAGTTTTCTTTGCTTTCTCGACTTTTTGAAAAAGATGTTGTGGCAAACTAACCAACAATATGAAGAATAGAGAAGTCTGTCCCTACATGTATTCTATTGCATAAAACTTGAGAAGAAAACAATGCCAAACGCACCCTTAGAACAGCACAAAGAAAGTTTCTAATGAAATGTCTTTGGTAACTGCAAAAAAGAAAAATATAAATGAAATCGGGTTTTTGTGCTGTTGGGTTTAATGGGACCACTTTGTCTTTTATCGTTCTGCTACCATCTTTGAAACCACTATAATTACAAGCTACATTGCATCGAAAAGAATTTGATGAATATCGGAGACAACATTGCCTAACAGTCATATGTTGGTTTTAACTTTCAAGCCCTAGCTTAACCACATCTAAGCCATTCCCAATTTTCACGTGGGACAAACTCAGCTAATTGTGCTTGTGCATGACCTATTTTTTTGGTTCCTACTATTAATAGTATATGCTGGATTGACAAATAAGTACAAGAACCCAAAATAGATGCATGTGAGTACATCAGGAAATGCTGCATAAAATTCTTGATAGTCGTTAACAAGAAATTATATATACTGAATAGAAGCATTTTAGAGAAATATATTTTAGCAAAATTCTAGATGGGAAATGCTGTAAAACCAAGAACAAGAATGTAAATAAACATGAATGAATCTCCTAATTAAAATTATGTTCATTTTTTTTCCCTCCTTTCCTTTCACACCTAATATTTCCAGAGTTTTTACCAAGCCTTATGTTGGAAAATGTAGTTGAAACTTGTGCATGCACTTTACTTACCTTAGCTATTTCTGCCGGTTTAAGAGCACCTTGAATATCTTGCTTATTCGCAAATATCAACAAAGAGGCTCCTGATAATCTCTGTCAAAAGCAAAAGCAATTGGAGATTCTGAAACATGACCAAAGAACCTGTCGGTTACAGAATAGAGCGCTAGCAAAATACGTCACCATTGTTTCAGGTATGGAGAACTTATAAGACTCATGATAAAGAATCTTCAGCATGAGATTTTGTCAACAAAAAAAAAAAAAAAATTATTCATCTTCTGATGTGATGACTAAAAAAATGGAACTTAAGTCTACCGTGCTGTTTTACCAAATGAAAAACTACGTCTGACTCTATTAGCAATTATGCGGTCCTACAAAATAAGAGATCCATTGTTTTCGTCATCCACTAAATAAGACACTATCGTTGATTAGGGTCAGCTAAGATATTGAATAACACATCAACACCATTTGGGTGGAGATAAAAGAAGAAAGAAAAAGAGAAAGTTATGAGACTTGTTAGAAACAGAGAGTAAATGACCTTACATAATGGTCAGTTTGTTTCTCTCCCAAAGTGGAGCGAAAAGGAGAGAAAGTTATTTTCTCTTCTTTCTTCCACTCGTCCAAAAAAATAAGAGACAATTAAGTAATTTTTCTTTTTTTCCTTTTCTCTTCCTTTCTCTCTCTTATTTTCTCTTATTTCCCTGCTAATAAGTTGAAAACTTCAGAACCATTGATTCGCGGCTGTTCACTTAATCTTGTGGAGTTACTTAAACCCGCGATTATCATTACAAACAACCAGCCTATATACAATCAAAAATAAACAAAAATAATTAAAAGTTTCTTTTCTCTACAGTGTTCATATGCTTCAATCTAATCAGCAACATTATTGGCATGATGTTTAAGAATACACAAACATGATGTTGATACTATTATAAGCCAACTAAAATATCAACTAAATCGAATTACTGAGCCGAACAAACATTATATTCTAAGAATTAGTATATAAAATGCGAGGAAAAAATAAGAAACCTCTTCTTTCAAGAGATTGTGGAGCTCGGCCCTGCAATCGTCGAGCCGCCTCACATCGGAGCTGTCGACGACCCAGACCAGCCCATCCGTTTGCTCAAAGTAGTTTCTCCAGTAGGATCGAATGGTCTTCTGGCCCCCTACATCCCACACGTTGAGCGCATACCTAAATCGCCCCGCAATCAAACCCTAATCCACCCCCGATTCACAGCACGCACATACGCAACAAAGGATCGAATCGAGATCGAAATGGGGAGGGTTGTGGCACTCACTTTTGGTACTTGATGGTCTTGATGTTGAAGCCGAGGGTGGGGCTGATGACGCTGGTGTCCTCGCCGTTGACCTTGAGCACAATCGTCGTCTTCCCCGAGTTGTCGAGGCCCCTGTGTGAGATCGGAGGAGCTAGGGTTAGCAAAGCGAGGTGAGATCGAGAGGGGGGGGTGAATTGGGGGAGAGGGAGAAGGGGGGCGTACACCATGAGGATGCGCATCTCCTTCTCCTTGCGCTTGATCTTCCTGATGATGCTGAGGAGGCCCATGGATTAGGGTTCTGATCGAAGAGTCGAATACTACTACTACTACTACTACAACACAAAGCTCGGGTATTCAGGGAGAAGGGAGGGGGTAAGGGAATTGGGAACGATGAACACTGCATTAGGCTTTGCACGAATCTTAAAGCGACGTATCGGTACGTAACGAAACCGGCCCAACCCACCAAAATCGGCCCAATTTTAACGGGCCGAGCTAATTTTCGCCCGGTTAATCGGTAGGACTTGAGCCCGGCCCGTTATTTACTTTCGAATTTAATTATATATAAAAAAAATTGTACATTTTTCTTAATAATCGATGAGTAATAACTAATTGAACATGACAATTTTAATAAAATAATCAATTTAATTAATAGAAATGAATTGAATCAAAATAAGTTAAGAGCGTGTCAAGTGCACCTGTCTCCAAATAGAATAGTACAATAGTTGTCTTTCACACATTGATTTGTAACAGAGTCAAAAACATGGATTAAGTTACACTACAATGGACACAATAATAACGGAAAATAAACTGATTCTACTTGGCTAAGGAAATAATTTAGAAAGTTTCAAATGAAGCATAGGAAAGACTACATAACAATACTCCAAACTTTGCTATTGCAGAAATGAGAGTTCATCCAATGCGGCAGATAATCAAATTTTCCCAATAATACATCCATCAATAATGCTACAAGATCCGCCGAACAATCCCATAGGATTCTCGAAGTGTCTCTCGGCGGCATAATTTAATTTCACAATAGCAATATAGAATGATTAAATACATAATAGAAGAAGGACATTGTAGCCCTGATGACCACCCAGAAAATGAGATCATGCTAAGGAAAGCTCCCCAGCCGGAACAGATCTTTTCACCAATTTCGCCCACGACTCGTTTGTCTCCGCGATGATCTTCAAAGCATAATCCTACTCACGAGAAGAAAGAAAAACAACAAAATCGTCAGTTTGCTAAATGTGCTGTCTCTTATTGTATTACTACGAGCTAAGAATATCGTTCAGTTGGTAACGAGCAGTTCCTACTTCTATAGAAGCCGCAGAAGCCAGAAACAATGTGATATGTGCTCATTAACCTTTTAAATAAGCAAAAACCATTTGACTTTTCACTATCCTTCGCTCTTTTCTGCATTACATTTATCTATTGGAAAAACTGAACTCAATGCAGATAGAAAACTAGCAACATCTTCCTAGGCAGCGATCCCTTGTCTAGAGGCCGAAAAGACGAACAATTTTGTTGTGTTAAGAAGCGAATTACAGGTTTTAAAACAAAAGCATTAAAATGGAGAAAGAAACATTGTACCGAGGCTAGATAGAATGCTGTGTCGAATGTTTAAAGAGTGGATTCCTAGATAATGAACTTGACAACCACGTCAAATTTACCTTGCTAGCCGCTTTGTTACCCAGCCCAAATTTGTTAGCTGGCTTTCCATCGGGAATCTTGTAGTCTCTAAACCAGTCGCGAATAGCAGTAAGAGTTCCCTGCAGTGTGTTGAATAGCAGTTATTACAGCACGAACCGGAATTAAGTGCATTCTCTGACACGCATTGCAATAGAAACCGATTTACTCACGTCTAATACAGGGAGCATTCTTGATGACCAAATCTCTTACTACAGACACTACTGGTTGATCTAGACTCATCAATATTGGATATGAGAACAAATTTATCAGGGCTACAAATTAATAATCCATGTATATGTTTTCTCACAAGCTGGTGGACGGAATCAGCTGTAGTCATACAGAGCATCAATCAACCGTGTACCAAATACAGTAAATTGGAGAAAAACTTTTTGATAGGATGCAAGTCAGATATAAACTTAAGCTGAGTGAGGTTATCTCTGAAATAATGAGTTGAAATGGTAAATTTTAAAGGTCACTTCTAACTTGGACGAATAAGGGTACCGCTCTGCCAAAAAGTTTACACATATGATAAATTAATCTCATAAGCTGAAAAATATACACCAAAACCAAGAAACTTTTCACAGTGAAGCATCGTCGCTAATTAAATAAACTTGACTGGAAATTGTAAACGTCAATTCTAACTTCTTTGATGTAGTTCTGCTAACGGTCTAAACCATTTGAAATCATCAATCATTAGAAATCCAGTTCTACAATCCAATCCACGAAGAGCCTATAATAACATGCAAATACACAATGTGAAAAAAGCAGTGCATGTATTATGAAGAAAGAACCAACATTTATCAATAAAATAAAAGAATATGGACTAGAATATAATTCGTACTGGAAAATGTGTCTCGACGTCATTCACATCATTAACAAGAGAAGCTCTAGGGTCATCCAACGAAATAGCAACTATCTTCCAATCGAGCTCCCCCTCATCAATCATGGCTAAAGCTGCTAAAGGTTTCACCTTAAGAACATCGCCGATATTAGCACGCCTCTCACCAATCTCAACAACATCAACTGGAGGAGAAAAAAAGGGATATTACAATGCAAGAAATGCGCTTTTTTCACATATATGCTAATTGCGTACATTACGATTAAAGAAAAAGGTAAGGAGTAGAAAAAGTTATAAGTTTTATTACCAGGATCGTTATCCCCAAGCGCTCCTTCAACTTCTGCATTCGCAAAAGATGGGTCTTCCCAAGTTTGCGGGAGCAATCCATAATTCCAGTTTATGTTATACCTGAGGACCATGAATTGTAAGAAAAAGAACAACTAATGAATTAAAAGCATCAAAATGGAACAAAAAATCATATTAGTAATTATTTCAAAAACAAATATTGACTACAGATCCTTCATTAACAGGAGCAAACCAACCTCACTATAATATTGCAGTAGCAAAAAAGTTTTTTTTTTTTTTTCAGGAGATCAATAAGGTAAAAAATGTATAAACCTTACCTGAACTATAGTTCATCTCAGAACTGGTACTGAAATTTTAAAGTTTTGATACCACTTATATTTTCATTTTTCTTTTAATTTCTGAAAAAATTCTCAAGAAATTTCAACCATAAAATTTGTTCGAATTTAACAACTTCATTAAATTAATTTCTGATTATAAAGTATCAGACAATAAAGAACACTTATTAAGCTGTGACAGGAACGTATTTTAAGGCTTATAAATTTGTATCACTAGAGGTAAAAACAAACATAAAATTCCGAGGATAAAATATTTGCTTACGGGTAGTATCGAAGCTTCCCCTTCTTCGTATCCTGCTTAATAGGAGTGTAGGCCTCATCCGTCGCCACCTCCATCTTCGCGCTCGTCTCCTTCGGGATCTCGACGACGAAGTTGAACACCCCATCGCCCAACTTCAAGGGTATGTCGTGCCATGGCGAGATCTTCTTCCCGGAGGCGTCGAGGAAGAAGACCCTGTAGTCTAGGGTTTCGGACTCGCCCTCCTCCTTGGTCCGAACCTCGGATTTGAGGAGCGCGGAGGGGGTTGCGGCGGAGGCGGCGGCGGCGGAGGAGAGGCGCCGCCGCGGGGAGCGGAGGGAGAGGGAGGATGGGAGGTGGAGGCGGCAGCGGAGAGGGACGGAGCTCAGTCGCCGGAATCCATGGAGGGTGGCGGAGGAGGCCGCCGCCGCCGCCGCCATGGTAGAGGTGGCGAGGAGGACGAGGACGAGGAAGAAGACAAGGGTTTTGGTGTGTGGAGGTCGCGCTTTTTGCGCTTTTTATCGATATATATATTTTGGATGAGAAGATGCAAAATATAGAGGACGAGTCGCGGATACAATAGATTTTTTTTTTTTTTTTTTTTTTTTTGAGGGCGAAGAAGTGGTTGGTCAATTTGGTCATTAGTTACAGTCAAACCTGAGATTTGATTAAATATTTATTTAATCAAAATATAGAAAATTTATCTTAACTAAAAATTATTTTAAATTAGCTACTTAATTTTTTTAAAATTTTAATTTATTTTTAGTTTATTTAGTTTGAATCAGACGACAGTATCTTAACTTCAAATTTTAAATATGTTGTTTATTTTTACAAATTTAGTTACTACATTTCATATAATTCTTACAACTATCTATTTATTAAAGTAAGTAATTAATTTAAATTTTAAAATTATAATTCCATTGACTGACTCACATTAAACCAATTGAACAGTTGGATGGTAAAATTAAAATTTTAAAAGATTAGAAAGCCGCCGATTCAAAATAATTCGTAGTTCAGATAAATTCTATATGTTTTTATCTATTTATTTTAAGGATAAATTGTACCTTTGATCCTCAAACTATGAGGGGGTATTTTAAATATTTATTCTGTTTGAATATTTGTTTGGTCATGGCACATGGGATGAAAAATGCCAAGTGATTTAGATTGATCTTTGATCTAAATTCCAATTCGTTTCTAATAAGTCAATTAAGTGAATAGAAAAAATGCACTGTTTTCAGCCAAAAAAAAAAAAGAAAGAGTATTTTTAGAAATGTTTTTTTTATATGTGAAAATATGAATTATGAAAATTTAATTTTAAATTACTGAATTTACTTGTACTTGCTAAAGTTATTACAAATGATGATAAAATAATGGGATAATTATCTATATACCCCTCAAAACTTCGGAAATATTTTATTTACCCTTTTTTTTTTTTCTTTCTAATATACCCCTTATATGTTCCTCCGTTATTCAAAAATATTCTTACAGTTATCACCCGTTAAGTTAACTTGAGTTAAACGTGAGTTAAATATCTATCAGAGTTAAAAAAAAATCTAAATGCCTCTGCTGCCCTTCACTTAAGAGCAAATAATAAATGTTGGTGATGGTAGAAGAGTATATTTGAAAAGACCAAAAATCAAAATACTTTGTGCGTCCCTAACTTAAGGGCAAATAAAAAAAAGTTGATGATGGTAGAAGGGTATATTTGAAAGGGTAAAATAGTAATTTTATAGAGATAACAACTATTGCTAGCAGTTCATTAACAAAATTTAACTCTAGGGATATATTTGAAATAGGTTGGAACATAAAAATGATGGTGTTTTTAATATTAGCCTTCTGAGAGGGGTAAATCAGAAAGTCGGAAACTTTTCAGGAGTATATTAGCAATTGTTATGTAATCCCTACTAACAATATTTATGGTTTGAGCCAGAATCAAGGCAAAATAGGTAATAAAGTTAATCCTTTCAAAATCCACCCGGTGAATCAGCTCAAATGTTTCCTCATTTACACTTGATTGGCACAGTTACATGGATGCGTGCAGATTCGTCTGCACCTAAATATTTGTTTTCTTTTCAAACAGATTTGTTTCTATTTTGCGGATCAAACATCCGACCTGGTACCATCCAAACAGCACTAGGAGCTTGTTTGGTTGCATATAGTTATAACTGTACTGCAGCAATTAAAATTACTATCAACTACAGTAATAACAGAGGATAACTTTAAGTAGAAGGTAAGTTTACCTTCCTAAACTTTTTTTTTTCTTACATTAGAGATAATCTCACAGCCATATATTAATTTCATGTAATCAAATAACTTATTTATAATTACAGCATTTTCTACTATATCCAACAAAATAAGATGCATATAGTTATAACTGCATATATCTCCAACTATACTGTATTTCTAATTACACCTAACCAAATGATACATATATCTCCAACTATACTGAATTTCTAATTACATCCAACGACCTAGATGGCTAGATCGCGGTGATACAATCGTAAGGGGAAAAAAAAGTGATCTGTAGAGGTCCGGCCCTTTTCCTTAGCATTTTTAAGCCCACATTATTTGGCCCAATATCTCAAATTCCATTCTCTCTGGGCCGTACGAGGCCCATTAGTCGCCCGACCAATTCAACCAGTTCATCTCAACGGAATATTCGCGTATCCGCACAAAAAGTATCCTGCGGGCGCGTGCAGCAAAAAAGGGGTTTTCTTTTTCTTTTTCTTTTTTCTTTTTTGCCTTTTTCAGAAAAAGAAAAAAGTGCGACCACGAAAAGCGAATGTGCACCGACACGTGTGGGTTCCCGTGAGGGTGAGGCGCGTGGTGCCAAATTTGATGCGGTGGGGCCCACGTGAACCGGAGCAAAACGACGCCAACAAAAAGCCGCGCCTTTACTGCTTGTGGGCCCACCCACCCAACGGCCTTTTCCTTGGCCTCCATAATAACTCAATCAATATCCACCAACTCTTTTTTTTTTTTTTTTTTTTTTTTTTTTTTTTTACTTTTTTTTTTTTGGTACGTACTATATTACAATACTATGAAGTTATTTGGAAGCACGAAATAGGATAATAAAAAACTTATGAGCTTCGCGAATTCAATATTGATGCTCATTCTACTAAAATCGAAAGATTCATTTTTATATACTTATGAGTAGGAGTTTGGATGATCTTATAATTTCGGTGTCGAAACAAATGCTGGTCCATACGATTTTCTCGAAGTTATGAATTTAACTTTTGAAATTCACAAAAACAAATAGACTCTAAAGTTTTTATTTTTTATTCCCAGAAACAATCCAATTTTTATTCAAACGTAAAATTGATCTAGTTCCTGTTTATACCTTAATTTATACTTATTCCTGAAATAAACTGTTCTTACTTATATCCAAACCAAACGCAGCCTAAAATTTTTATTTATTATTATCTATATAACTTGGTCTCAATTTCAACAATTGACTTGACCAATACCGAAACAAACTTAAGATATAAAATGAAGTTATTGTATGTGGTTACAAATTTTTACTGAGATGATCGAATGGCATAGTATATCCATTTTATGTCAAAAAAATCTTTTCAAATTGTAAACCTAAAATGATAGTTTTATTTCATTAAATTAAGTAATTAATATGGAAGGCCAGATAATATTTACCATCAATTTATGAATTTGATAACTTATATAAAAAATTATGAAATTTAATTCCTATGGAGTTCACGAGCAGTAGTTTATGTTTAACGGCGTCAAATTTCGACTCAGATACCCCATCAACATATAGGGCATAAAAGTACAAAATATTACTATTTTTAAATGTATATATTCTGGCTCAATTTATTTGAGTTGAAGATTTCTAAGTACGTTTTTATGGCAGGCCAATTTGCCAATCTGAGCTTAGAGCAAGTTGGCGTTTTGGCTTATATTATAGGGTTAATTGCATACATGTCCCTGCAAATATAGTAAATTACAGATATATTCCTGTAAAGTTTAATTTTCATAAGTTATCCCTGCAAAAGTCCTAATGTATGCAGAAATATTCTTCTGGTTTGTTACCGTCAGAGAACTGTTTATTTTTTAACATCAGGCTCGTGAAATGACATTTTTATCCTCACAAATATGTCCTTGCAAAAGCTGGATACAAAGAAGAAGAAGAAGGAGGCGGCGGAGGCGATCGCCCGCCGCAATCTCCTCCCTCGCCGGCGGCGGCGGCGACGACCACTCCGACCTCCGCTCCGCTCTCCCCGGTGGCCGAGTTCCACCTCTCCGGCGAGATGGGGCTACGTCGACAAGCAAAAAGATGAAGAGAAAGAGGAAGAGGAAGAGGAAGAAGGGCAAAATTATCAATTCACCTTATTAAGTAACTATGGTTAGGCATTTTAATTGTGGTTAACTAAATTTTTCTAACGGATCCTAACGGCAGGAACATTTATGCATACATTAGGACTTTTGCAGGGATAACTAATGAAAGTTGAATTTTGCAGGAATATATCTGTAATTCGCTATATTTGCGGGGACCTGTATGCAATTAACCCTATATTATAAACCCCAAGACTTACTGAAAGAAGGGCAAAAGAGCATACCCTCTTGGGTTGAATTGATGAAAATATATAGTACAAGAGATAGGTCTACTATAGTAACATTGCCTACTATAGTAATACTACAACTAGGATTACATACCATATAATCCTACTCTATATATGATAATAATATACAGTATCCTAATATACCATAAGATACTAAATATATCGTAACATATACTAAATATATCGTAACATCCCCCCGCAAGCTAAGCATCCACTGGCCGGATGCGAAGATTGAGCCGCAAAGCCGAAAATCGAGAAGGTGACAAAGGCTTTGTGAAAATATCAGCAAGTTGCTTATCAGAAGAGATGTGAACCAATTCTAAATCACCAGACTGGACTTTTTCGCGCAAGAACTGATGGTCAAGCTCAATGTGCTTCGTTCGAGCATGGAGAACAGGATTGGCCGCAAGATAAGTCGTGCTGAGATTATCACAATAGATGCTGATGGAGCGCCATAAGAACACACCAAGGTCACGAAGTAAACGTCGGATCCATACTGTCTCAGCAAGCGCGTAAGCCACAGCACGATACTCGGCTTCAGAACTGGAACGAGAAATAGTGGGTTGTTTCTTAGCGGACCAGGAGATAAGATTGGGCCCTAGAAATATACAATATCCTGAAGTAGAGCGACGGGTATCGGGACAACCAGCCCAATCAGCATCTGCGAATGCCACGAGAGAAGGATTGATACAGCGGGAGATAGGAATGCCATAAGACAGCGTCCCGCGAATATAACGCAGAATGCGCTTGACCGCTTGCATGTGGGGTTCACGAGGTGCATGTAAATACTGGGCAACAGAGTTGACGGCATACGAGATATCTGGTCTTGTGAAGGTGAGATACTGGAGAGCACCAACGATCTGACGATAAATGTAGGGATCCTCAAGAAGGCGCCCCTCATGAGAAGAGAGACGAGAAGTCGGAGAGAGAGGACTAGAGACGGGCTTACTATCAAGAAAGCCATGGCGCTGAAGTAGTTGATGCGCATATTTCTGCTGAGTCAAATGAAGACCAGAAGACGAACGATTAACCTCAATGCCCAAGAAATAATGTAGCGGCCCAAGATCTTTCATAGCAAATTCTCGTTGTAAGGTGACAATAAGAGCCTCTAAAAGAGAGGAGGAGCTTCCGGTGACAATAATATCATCAACATATAATAGAAGAACAAGAGTGCCAGAAGAGGAATGACAAACAAACATCGAGGGATCAGCAGTACTGCCAACAAAACCAAGTTCAAAAAGAAAAGAAGTAAACCGCTGAAACCAAGCCCGAGGTGCCTGTTTGAGACCATAGATCGCTTTTCGGAGACGGCAAACGTGATGAGGAAGAGAAGGATGCACAAAACCAGGCGGTTGCTTCATATAAACTTCTTCAGAGAGAGTACCATGAAGAAAGGCGTTCTTTACATCAAGTTGTCGAAGAGACCACCCAGAGGAGAAAGCCACTGAAATAACAGTTCGAATAGTGGTCGACTTGACAACCGGAGAAAATGTCTCATCAAAATCAATACCTTGTTGTTGTTTGTAACCCTGAGCCACAAGCCGAGCCTTGAGACGCTCAAGGGAACCATCCGCCTTCTGCTTCACTTTATATACCCACTTGCAGCCAATAAGATTAACAGAAGAGGGAGGAGGAACAAGATCCCAAGTAGCATTGGTCAGTAATGCATCAAATTCTTCAGCCATGGCAGCACGCCAACCTGCATCCTGAGAAGCTTCATGAAAAGAGGTAGGCTCAGCAGGAAGAATAGAACGTGCAGAAGCGAGGAAGGAGGAAGACGCAGCGGAAACCCTTAGCCATGGATCGAGTGAGCATAGAGTGTGTTCTGGCAGGCAACGGAGGCTCAGAAGGAGAATGAGAAGGAGGGGAGACTGCAGCAGGCGGATGGGAAGGTGGATGATCAGAGGTGGAAGGTGCCAGAACAATAGGTGAAGGTGAAGCAACAGCAGGCCGGCTGGTGTGTCGTCTGGTATAGACCCGGAGTTCAGTTTGGCCAGCAGGAGCGGCAGCATTCTCATTACTAACCTGTGGGGCATCATGATTCACAGTGGAAGGAAAAACTGATAATTGCTCAGACGGTGAAACAAGCGTATGTGAACCAACGTCAGTAGAGGGGCGTGTGAAGGAGAGGCCAGAGATTGCATCAATAGTGGATGGACTCTCACCCAGTAGGGGAGGATTAGAAAGAAAATTTTGAAACATTTGAAAGTTTGAAATAGAAGAGGAAGGAGAAGAAGAGAATTTAGAAAGACAAGAGTAAGGAAAAACATGTTCAACAAAAGTAACATGGCGAGAAATAAAAATTTTACCAGTGCTTGGATAAAGACAGCGAAAACCTTTATGTTTGTCAGAAAGTCCCAAAAAGACACAAGGAAGAGAACGGGGAGAGAGCTTGTGAGCTGCAATGTCCTGAACATCGGGATAACACAAACATCCAAAAACTCTAACAAGTTGCAAGTCAGGGGAAACACAACCATGCAGAATTTCATATGGCGATTGTCCTTTCAAAACAGTAAGAGAAGGAATTCGATTCACAAGAAAGACGGCAGTTTGAATGGCCTCAGCCCAGAATCGAGGAGGTAAGCAAGCTTGAAACAGCAGGCTCCTAACAATGTTAGATAAATGCCTATGCTTCCTCTCAGCAAGGCCATTTTGTTGAGGCGTATAAGGACAAGAGAATCTATGAATAATTCCATTTTGTGAACAAAGAGTAGAAAATTTGTCATTTACAAATTCAGTACCATTGTCAGATTGAAAAATTTTGATTGAACTATGAAATATGTTTTCAACCATTGTCTTAAACTCGAAAAATTTGTCAAAAAAACTTCATGTTTAAATTTTAAAAGGTAAAGCCAAGAAAATCGAGAGTAATCATCAATAAAAATAACATAATATTTGTAGCCAGAAACAGAGGGAACAGGTGATTGCCAAACATCAGAATGAACAATATGAAAAGGAAAAGCAGATTGAGATTCTGAATCATGAAACGAGAGTTTAACATGTTTTCCCATATTACAAGCATTGCAAACAGATAATTTCAAAGCAGAATCAGAAACAATTTTATTATTTTTTTTTAATAAATGTAGAAAGAACAGGAAAACTTGGATGACCTAACCGTCTATGCCATATATCTCCGCTAAACCTAGATGCAACTAGAGCTAGCGGTTTCTTAGTTCCTACACTTGCAACTTTAGAGGAAAGTGGATAGAGTGATGTTCCCGAACTAGGGCATCGAAGAAGCTCCGCCCTGGTTTCCTTGTCCTTCACAGAAAAACCCAGAAGAGTCAAATTCAAAAAGAGAATTATTATCATGACAGAACTGACGCACTGAAAGTAAATTTCTCTTAATAGAAGGAACAACAAGGACGTTTTTAAGAGCAAAAGAGTTAGAGGACGTATTTAAATGAGTTTCACCTGTCTGAGTAATATCAAGTAAATTTCCATTACCAACAAGAATTTTTTCGTGCCCACTATAAGGTTTAGAAGAGGAGAGAATACCAGAATGTGCGGTCATATGATTAGATGCTCCGGTGTCTGGATACCATACTTCCTCACCGGGTTCATGAAGGTTCATAGCAGCAAAAGTTTGAGGAACATCATCTGTAATAAAGGAATGATTGAAGCGTTGTCTGCACTGGAGGGCAGAATGATTGAACTTGCCACAGATCTGACATTGTGTGCCAGACTTTGGAATGTAAGGTTGTTGAGGATTATTAGGTTGAGGGTGTGAGTAGGTTCCAGGAGATCCACGACCAGAGTTGTGTCTACCATGCTGTCCTCGGCCTCCACGATATCTACCTCCACGGCCTCCACGATTACCGCGTCCACGATTGGCATAAAGAGCTTCACCGTCAATAGTGGGAATAGCAGAGGATGTCATCACACTAGTACGACGTTGGACTTCCGTTTCTTCTTGCATCAAGAGTGGACGAAGCTGTTCAAAAGTGGGCTTATTTCTGTGTGTGTTTAGAGCACTAACAAAACCGCGATAGTCTTCTGGTAGCCCTAGAAGAACAGTCATGACCAAATTATGGTCTGACTCGGTTTCACCAATCGCCTGAAGAGCATCACCAATCGACTTGACCTTTTGCATGTAATCACACATGCTCATTGAGCCTTTCTTGATGCTCCGCAATTCAGACTTTAGAGAAAAAGCCGTGGAAGCAGTCTTATCAAGAAAATATGCCTCAATGATTCTCCAAGCATCATATGCAGTTTTAGGTGAGCTAGAAATGACCATTCGTAATATGCTAAGGGATAAAGTGGCATTAATCCATGAAAGTATAGTGGTGTCTTCCCTTTTCCAACTTAAATATTCAGAATTTATGACCACCTTCTTATCAGCAGTATCGATAGCCTGAGAAGGCACAACACCAGTTCCGTCCACATGTGATGTAACACCAAAACTTTCTAGAACATTAAGAAAGACTTGCTTCCACACAAGATATGTGGAATCAGTGAGTTCTAGTGGTATGAGAGTTTTGATGTTAACAACTGGCAAATTTGAGGTAGAAGAAGACATATTTGCTACCAAAAGAGAAGGATCCACCACTAGATATGAAAGAAAGATAAATCGGAATGTAGCGGATGAGAAAAAGGAAGAACCTGGTTTCTACCAAACTAGTTGTACCCAGCGCACAAAAGAGGAACCACTTAGCACCAAATAAGAACGGCCGCACAAGGGAAAGGACCGAGCGACACGAGCAACCAGCGAGCGGTACGAGGATAGTCCGAGCGGCACCCGAAGAGCAAAGAGGAATCACAAAGAGGCTGAAATTACTGTAGCACCGACTGTAGCGCGCGTACTGTAGCGCGCGTACTGTAGCAGTACTGTAGCGCGCGACTGTAGCAGTACTGTAGCGCGAGTACTGTAGTAATACTGTAGCGCAGATACTGTAGCAGTACTGTAGCGGAGAGAGATAGAAGTCCAATGATAAGAGGAGATAGAACACCAAAAGGAAAAGAACACCTATGGAAGAAGGTGAGACTTGTTGTGGATGATAGCTGTGGATCAATATCCCTAAATTAGGGTTCCCGCTCTGATACCATGAAAGAAGGGCAAAAGAGCATACCCTCTTGGGTTGAATTGATGAAAATATATAGTACAAGAGATAGGTCTACTATAGTAACATTGCCTACTATAGTAATACTACAACTAGGATTACATACCATATAATCCTACTCTATATATGATAATAATATACAGTATCCTAATATACCATAAGATACTAAATATATCGTAACATATACTAAATATATCGTAACACTTACGAATATAAGTGGGTTACATGTACGAATTAATTGATAATTATCACTCATTTTAGTTGTAATTTTAGAGTATTGTACTAACGATCCATTTGAATTAGGATTTTAAAGAGGAAGCAGATCCTCTACAGCTCATGCTAGGAACAAAAGTATGCTAATTTTTTTCGGCAGTAAAATCGTGAGATCGTCCGATCTCCCATTTGCAAATATTGTACCGAGTCGATTAATTAATCGACTTGAATCAAGTTTGTGAGCAAAATCGAACTTATAAAACTCGCAAATTTCTTACTCTCCACCAACTTTGAAGCTGCTAAAGGGCCTCTAAACTGAGAAAGTCTATTGTGTAACACTTACACTACACCATCTATTACCAGCTAATCATATTATTATTTTTTTTTAAAAGGTATAATAAAATTATTTTTTTAAAAATTATAATAGGATGGATGAATCTCAAAAAAACTTTTTAATTGATTGAAAATACTACGTCAGTAATATAAGTGTTGCATTTTAAAATTTTTCCACTAAACCTCTCTCTCTCTATGTGGCTACATCAAATACAAAGTCAATGTATAATATGACATTGACACGAGTGACATTGCTATCTCAAAACACAACTCGGGATAATATGACATTGACATAAATGACACTGACACAATTAGGAATCAGTGAGAGAAGTTTGAAATCAAGATGACACAAAATATACATTGTAAAAAAATTATTAATTATTTTTAAATTCAAGATCAATTTGTAAATATTTATAAATAATATTAATCGGAGTAAATTAATTGTTTAATTGTTCGAATATACTTGTGTTCAAGTAGTTTTTACAACAACAAGGATACAGCAATATTAAATAAGAATAATAATTTTTCTTAAACATATATTCAAGTGAAGAAAATTGCAAAAAAAAGAAAAAGAAAAAAAAAAGAAACAGTGAGAGAAGCTTTTAGTTTGGATACATCTTTCTCTTTTACTTAAAATTGATACACCCACATTTTTTGAATTTGAATATCGCGAAGTCATATACCCTTGCAAAATTAATAGGCAAATATTATAGTTTTCTGAAAATCTTATGTATAGTTTTAAATAAGCAATAAATTCGACACCATGCATAACGAAAATACAACTTAAAATTTCTCAACATTAGCATGTATTTTTTGAACATTCACTTCATGGCCCCCATTATCTAGTCATATGCAATTTTTTTTTTCACTGTTTGAAAGTCACATATAAAAAAAGACGAGCAATATTGAAATTGTTTGATAGAAAGCCGTGGATCCTTATCTTATATATATTTATTTTTATGATGATCTGTTCAATTATTTACTTATATATAGATATCATTTTATATCAGTAACATAGATATCATTTTATATCACTACTCTTAGGGCATGTTTGGTTTGCGATTGGAATAGGAATAGAAAATGGAATTGGATTGCTTTGGAATGGGAAATGGAATGACGAATCATCCCAAGACGTTTGGTTCATTAATGGAATGGGTATCGGAATGAAAATCTAGAATTTTTTAGAGGGTGTTTTGATTAAGAGAGAGGAAAGTGATGAAGGGAGAGGAGGGGAGGTGTTGGTGGAAGAGAATTTTTAGTAGTTTACTTGGGAATGGGCCAATCCGGTATTCAAGGCCGGATTGGACCATCAATAGATTTAGTCATTCCCATTCCAAAGTGGAATGGGAGTTGGAATCCGATTCCTTTAAAACAAACAACAATCATTGGAATCAATGAATTCCATTCCGATTCCATAGTCTAAAATAGGTGAACCAAACATGCCCTTAAAGTGTACCACAAAGGCTCCACCAACCAAAATCTCTTCATCCCAACTCAAATTTCAAAGGTGGTTAATGTGATTGCACATTATAATTATGCTTTTAATATGTTTAAATATTTTTATGTAATATGAAAATATTTTATTGGATATGATAAAAGTTATGTAAAATATATGTAACATAGAAAATATTTTTGGTAAAAACGTATAGAACTTATTTTATTGGATCATTCTAAATCGGCTACCAAACTTTCAAAATTCTTATTTTATTACCCAATTTTTTAATTTATTTGATTTGAGTCGGTTAACGACATTTGACTTCAAAGTTAAAAATAATTACTTATTTGAATAAATGTATAGTCGCGAGAATTGCATGAAGTATTGTAAATCAAAATTTTGAAATATTGAATAGTAAAATCAAAATAATTTATAATTCAGATAAGTTCTCTATATTTTTGTTAATATATATATTTTTGGGTATACGAGGCATTTGACTTAAACATATGTTATATATATATATATATATATATATATATATATATATATATATATATATATATATATATATATATATAGAGAGAGAGAGAGAGAGAGAGAGAGAGAGAAGTAGGCTACTATACTATTAATAGCATAAAGTCATTGGTGCTATTAGGTTTTCGGCTCTTGGATGAAGGGACGTGCGGTTAGGATGATAATGATCCCCTAGGGTTTAGTGGGTGGTTGGTTGAATAGATAACCTAACGGATGGAAATGGTCAAAGACGTAGATCTAACTGCGGAAACTTGATAGCACCAAGCACTTCGTGCTGTCGATAGTATAGTAGCCGGACTCTCTCTCTCTCTCTCACTATATATATACCTTAGTACTATCTCTCTCTCTCTCTATATATATATATATATATATGCGCGCGCGCACAGGGATGTAAGGAGGTGGTGACAAAAGTAATGTAACCACCACCTCACCAACCATCTCGGTGTGTGTCTTTACTTGTTGCCCGGGCGCTGTCGAAATTAAAGACCATAACATGACCGAGGGGGTGCAGTTTACTTGTTATTGGGCAGTTGCGTACATGCATACATGCATAACGACAACGAGAACCCAACTCCCTCTCCCCCCCCACCCCCCATAATCTTTTACGCACCCAAGCTCCGAACCCGACGTGCGCTTCCATACCCTTTTAAAATAACAACAGTAATAAAAATAATAATAATAATATCTAATATTATATATATCCTTCAAAGTCTTAAAAATAATTTATTTATTCCGAAGTAATCAAAGTATTCTAGAACGATTTAATTTTTTTTTCAAATATTCTCTTTTGTACAAATGGGGATTAGATTTAAGGTATATAAGCCCCCCAAAAAAATATTGTTATATTTTAATATATAAAAATAATAAAAACTATAAAGGTATTCTAATTAGAATTAGAAAAGAAAAAAATAAATTTTTTTTGTTTTCGAAAGTTGTAGAAATTTATATTTAAGACATGTGGAACGATAATAATTTTGCTGGGACTAAAATGTCTCTGTTTGCCAAAATTCAAAGCTCAAATATTTGTATGTAAATATACTGAAGATTAAAAAACTTATGTATATTTATATTTTAAAAAAAATCTATTTTTACTTTAGTATTATATGATTTTAGCTGTATCACTGAATTATTCTGCGGCTTCTATTTTCATTTTATATTACACTCGCTATTAATTTCTCTATTAAATTCCTTGCGTGTCATATACGTGTGTCTGCTATGTCTTATAAAGATCGATTAATAAAGATTTTTTTTGGTGAGTCGGAAAAAAAAAAGACAATTCATGACACATACGTACAGCACGTAATTATTTTAGTGAAAACTTTAACAGAGAGCGTAATGAAAGATAAATATCGAAACTACACGTGCAATATAGTTAAAATTATAAAATATTAAAGTAAAAAAACTAAGGGGAAGCCATATATATATATATATATAAAAATTAAGAAAATCCTCCTTGAATATTTTTGTTTTACTTTCTTTCTGACTTTTAAAAATTTATATTTTACTCTCTTAAAATTTCAAAAATATTTTATAAGGTACGGTATTAATGAAGAGTGCAAAATGACCAAATTACCCTTACTTCTATAAGAAAAAAATAATTTTTTAATATATTTCTATCATTTTGAAAGATATTTTTGATATAAATTATAAGAAAATGTATGGAATAGAGATGGAACCCTGACGGAGGGGGGCTAAATGCAACAACTTGAAATATTGAGGGGGTAAAATATAGATTTTTAAATTTTCAATAATTTAGCCTTTTATTTTTCTGATTTTAATAATTTACGTTGCTCCGCGAAGTACCGCAACGGGTCGATTCCCTCGCTCGCAGCTGCCGCATTTAATTAATCAAAATAAAAGAGAGAAAAATAGTCACCGCCACAATTTCCGAGCTGAGGGTGTCCCTACTCCGATTCTCTCTCTCTCTCTATCTCTCTCTCTCTCTCTCTCTCTAAACCCCTTCTATCTCCTCTTTCATGTCGGTGGTCGCGAATTCGATGCGGTCCCCAAGTTAATCTCTTTTTTTTCGTGTAGTGTGTGCTTAGATTGGTTCTTCTAGTGGTTGATGTTAGAAAAATGCGTTTTTTCGGGGAAAGTTTTGTCAAAATGGAGAAGATTTAGGGTTTTTGTGAGTTGGGAGAGGTTTTGGTTTTGTGACGCAGTAAAAGCTCAAGAGTTTGGAGAGTGTAGGATGTGATCGCGTTGATGTTTTACTCTGAAGAATGTGGTGTATGTTGGCGGAGATTTGGTGGATTTAGGGTTTTAGATCTTTGTCATTTGAGAAATTCTAGTTGTAACTTGTTTTGGTGAAGTTGGTAGTGGATAAAAGTGTAGAATATAAGGTGTTGAGTATCTTAGGGTGGAATGTAGCTTGATTTGTGCTCCTTTTTCTTGTTACTCTGGTTTAGATTTCGGTAGAATCCATGTAACAGGGTTAAAAATCGTAGCTTTGACACAATTGATGGGAAAAAAATTGGTTTGAGTAGTTGATTTTGGCGAAGAACACAGGCATTTGATCGAAAATGCCGAGCATTAGACCTCCTGCTTCAAAGCAAACTGCAACTTTATTGGTAGGTTTACTTATGTGCAAAATGATTTACCTGTAATATTGTCCTCTTTTGGGCATGATTTAGATAAATTCTTGCGAACATTTTGAATTACTCAGCATATATTGTCCCCTTAAATTCTTTGTTCCAGGTTGCAGTTAAATGCCGGCCATTGACCGCAGCTGAAAGGCAGCGAAGCCGTCATATTATTCAAGTGCTTGATGATAAGGTCTGAAAATGTTTATGCTTTGTTAACATCTAAAAGACCATCTTCTGTTCGCGTGAAAATTAAGGCATAAATTTGTTCTTAAATGACAGAATGTAGTTGTTTTGGACCCTGATCTATCAAAGGACTACCTTGACCTCATCCAGAATCGGACGAAAGAGAGAAGATACAGTTTTGATCATGTATACGCACCCGGATGTACCAATGCGGTATGTAGATCATAGAGTTTTTTGCATCTGCATGGTCTTTATTTCTCTAATTTAGAAGGTGAATAAGTAATGTATTGTCTCACTGTTCCCTCTTAAGTTTTGATTTCTTGCTATGCTGCTTTCAGCAGGAGAACCCTATATATTGGATTAGCAAGTGTAAATAGTCAAATCTTGATTTATTTATTTATTTATTTATTTATTTATTTATTTTTTTGGTGCGCGATGATTCTACATCTAGTAACCAAATTTGTGGAGTTAGAGCACAATCTGAGAGCTGGAGTTCTGTAAATTATATTCTCAAGATATGAGGGCTAGGGTTCAGACAAACGGTGAACTGTGAACGCAGAGAAAATTAGATGAACCAAATGTGATGATGTCAACAGCCAAAAAGGGCTAATAATCGTTTCTTGTTGCTTATTGGTAGCTTTTGAATCACTTCTTTAGCTTTAAAATAACATAATCTATCACTTCGAGCTCTTGGAGTTGTGTTATACTACTATAAGTCTATATGTATTTAGATAAAGTATTGGCAGATTCGTTTTACCTTTTTTTTCAGTTATTATTTGAATGTTGGATATCTTGTACAGTCAGTAATTTATGTATGTTTACTTTATATCAACTTTTATTATTCTTTCTCAGGAAGTGTATAAGAACATATCGTCAACAATCGCTGGGGTCATTCAAGGTCTTAATGCAACCGTTTTTGCATATGGTTCTACTGGAAGGTACTTGGTTTTTAATGTTCTTCTTATGTCATTTCCCATCCGTCATGTTTGTGCTATGCAATCTTTTTAGCTTGCATAGAAAGGTCGTAGGTTTTGCAAGGTCCTACGAATATGCCATTCAAATATTAGGAAAATGAAAAGTATGTTATATTAGATTTACCCATCTCTGAATTTAATAACCCTTTTAGATTTTTATTAAAGATTTGCATGATTTTGCTTAACATTTTTTTTGTCATTATAAAGCTGAAGGTTGTACTATCTATGCTCCAAATTTTATTTATAATCATGAAGCAGCTATCAAAAAAATAATTTTCTTGGCATCGAATTACATACTATTTATTTTTTGACAGTGGCAAAACATATACGATGGTTGGCACTCGAAAGGACCCTGGTCTTATGGTTCTGAGTTTGCACACAATTTTTGACCTTATTAAAAAAGATGAGAGCTCTGACACCTTTGAAGTCTCCTGTTCTTATCTTGAAGTATATAATGAAGTACGTTCTGAATTTCTAGCTTCTATATTAAAAATGCTTTTCAGTTATTAGTCATGCATTTAGTTCATGTTAAATATATTCATCTATCTGCCTTATTTCAGGTTATCTATGATTTGCTAGAGAAGTCATCAGGCCACTTGGAGCTTCGAGAAGACCCTGTGCATGGCATTATAGTTGCCGGTTTAAGAAGTATTAAGGTTGTCTGCTCTGCCCTGGATTTGTTCTGTTCTTAGCCATCTTACTTTTATTAAACAGAGCATGCTTTAGTCCATTACCAGGTTTGACAAGATATGCAATTATGGGCTAGATATGCATGCTCATTTATGGTTTCTTCTTCTCCACTGCTCACATTTTATATCACTGATGCTTATTACACCACTTAATGCATCATTATTATTTCTCGTTTTTGCTGGAATTGTTGTCTTCTTCTTAATGATGGCATAGCTATCTCTTCCCTCTGTTTTACTTTTATGTTTTTACCAGTAGAGTATTCTTGTCTATGTTTAGTGCATAGAGATGTTAAAAGATTTTATTCATGTTTTCTTGTCAATCTACTTATGCAGCAACTATCATTGATGAATAACGATTTATTTCTATGGACCCCCCAGTCAATCTTAAAGATCTCTCTGTAATCTCTTTGATATTGTGTTTCAGTATCATAACTATGTTGGATTTATGTTTGCAAGAGTTGTTCCCCAATATAATTCTGAGATTCATCTAAGCTTTTCCAATTTCCTCAGGTTCAATCAGCTGATAGGATTCTTGAACTTTTGAATCTTGGGAACAGTAGGCGCAAAACAGAGAGCACAGAAGCCAACGTAACCTCATCACGGTAAACAAGTTAAAACGTATTTCTATATATATTGCTCTCTAAATGCATTTTTTAATATTTTAATAGCTTGAGCTACATCCTTTACTACAAAGTAATAATTATTCCACTTTCCTGGCTTGCTTTCTCAGCTGGTTTCTGGTTTCGTAATTTCTTCTAAAATTTTATTTGCTTTTGAAAACTTTTTGCTACAACATTTCAATGCATATTCTTATGCTTTTTACTTTTTCATATTTTCTTTTAATATTTTCGGAATCTTGAGACTACCTTAATAACGCAATATTCTGCAAAGAGAAGTTTCTTTAACCCCTGTTCTTTTGTACCTTTTTCTGTTTTAACAGTTCACATGCTGTACTGGAGATCACTGTGAAGAGGAAACAGAAAAACCAATATGGAGCTCAGATCCTGCGTGGAAAACTAGCATTAGTTGATCTTGCTGGCAGGTAGAGTAGTAAATTGGTTGTGAGATTATGTTGTGCTAATCTTGTCTCTTATACAATATGGTTAAATAATAAAGAAACAAATCTTTTGAGCAGTGAAAGGGCCTCTGAAACAAATAGTAACGGCCAAAAGTTTAGAGATGGAGCCAATATTAACCGTTCACTTCTTGCTTTGGCGAATTGCATCAATGCCCTGGGCAAGCAACACAAGAAGGGTCTTGCGTACGTTCCTTATCGCAACAGGTACTCACTTCTTTATTCAAAAGGTGATTTTCTTTTTTCTATTTTTCATTCTCTAATCACCTAATGCTTTTTTCTTCCTTTGCAGCAAATTGACCCGCATATTAAAGGATGGACTTAGTGGTAATTCTCAAACTGTTATGGTTGCTACAATGTCACCTGCTGATGATCAGTATCACCACACCATCAATACACTGAAATATGCTGATCGTGCTAAGGAGATCAAAACACATGTGCATGTAAGAACATTATTTCTACTCTAATTGTAGTATCTCACACTGTTAGCTATAACAATCATTGGGGGAGTTATTCAATCCTTGACCAAGGCCTATAAATGTAAGTACAGAACGTTTGTGCAACAACTTTTCCATGGAATAACAGTTATCATAATTTGCAATTTTACCGACAATTATTATAGTAAACAAAAATGAAGGAATCTTTCTTTCTCAGTTTTATCACGATGATTGATTATACTATCATCTAATTTGAGATTCCTTTAATTTTCAGAAGAACATTGGGACGGTTGATACTCATGTTGAGGACTATCAGAAAATGATTGACAATCTTCAGGTAATAATTTCGGAGAAAACTACTATTCTTTTTTATTTTGGTATTTATCCAGCTTATTTGACCTTCATTATTTGCTTATGATTTATGAAGGTTGAGGTTTGTCGGTTGAAAAAGGAGTTAGCAGAGAAAGAATCACAGTTAAGCATAAGACCAACTGAAACAGCTGCGGACAATGAGCTTTCCTGGTTGAATATTTTGAGCCGTGAAATTAGTGAGAATGTTCAGGAACGTATAAATCTACAGAAGGCACTATTTGAGCTTGAGGAGACTAACATACGTAACCGCATTGAGCTCCAACATCTTGATGATGCTATTGCCAAACAACAGGTAAATAATGCATTTTATTGATATTTTTTACGTGAAATGGAGTGTTTGCTATTCTACAGGGGCCTGTTTGGCCCAATCAGATCTCTGCAAATGTGCTGTTTGACTAGATTGTTCGAAGGAGGACTTATAGCATTTTCAACAAAATTCTCAGCTTTCTGCTTCAGCAGAAGCTAAGTTTCAATTTGGATCTTCTGGTTTTGGCGCTAAAAAGCTCATTTAGCTTCCCATTGCAGCAAAAGCTTGAGTATCTATTACTCGAAAGCCTTGTTTCTACAAGATTATGCCTTTTGGAAGAAAGAAGCTATTCCAAAAGACGAGTTAAACAGATATTATGAATATCCATGCCTAAAATTAGCACTCAGTACTCCCTAAAATTTTGTAAATATCTTCAGACTTCTAATGATGAGACATGTTTCTAGGTCAAAGAAAAGGATGGAACAGTTCTACAAGCGCTAAAATCTAGGAGACAGCTTATTCTTGACAATATTCGTGATAACGATGAGGCTGGTGCTGGTTACAAGAAGGTAGCATCTTATTCTTTTCCCTTTTTTTTTTTTTTTTCCCCTGTTGTTCTGTTGCCTCTTTTGTCAACTAACCAGTTATGTTACTATCTCTTTTTCTTTTTAGGATATTGAACTAAATGAGAAACGTCGGTGTCAACTTCAAGATATGATTGAGGAAGCCATAAGTAATAATGGGAACAAAACATATCTGCATATTCTCAGCCAGTACAGGCTTCTTGTAAGTAAACTCACATTGTTCCACTAATTTATCTCTACCTAATAATGAAGTAATAATATCTTTCAATGTTTAATATATAGGGAATGGCCAATGCGGAGCTTCAATTTGAGATGGCTATGCGTGATCAAGTGATACACAACCAAAGAGAAGCACAGAGGAACCTCTGGAACATGCTTTTTGGATTAGGGCTTAATCAGAAGCAGATAATGGAATTGGCTGCTAAGCAAGGGTTAACAATAGAAGGCTATGCTACTCCGAATGCAAATTCCGGTGGGGCAAAGCTTTCATCTTTGCTTTCTCATGGAAAAATATCACCATTCATGTCATATCCTGGCCCCGTTGCTCCACCATATACTCCAACTACCTGCTTCTTCCAACAACATCAAGGCTTTAGCTCTACGTCTTTTCTAAGAGGCCACCAAGATACTAGTCCCATTTGTAGAGAGGAGCACCGGAGTTCGTATTACATGCTGTCCCAGGACTACTCTCGCACATTAAACAGTCCCCTTGGGAATCAGTGGACAAGTCAAAGATCAGGTGCATGTTCTTCCACACCCCAAAAACTTGCTCAAGAAACACGAGGCATCTACCCACCAGCTATAAGTGATGCATGCCGCTGCAGTAATGAACAGCTTGCATCGTATTCTTGTAGTGAATGCTTTGGGCGGCAAACAAAGGTATTTCATTCTTGTTGGTTCATATCCATATGATCACTTGGTAGTTCTTTTGGTTCTGTTAGTTACCTTAATCAGAAATAACTCTGCAGAAAGAAAGAGACTTCTATAGCCCGTAAACTTTAATGAAGTACAACTAACATAGCTAATCATGCTACGAAAACTCGGAGTAGTTTCACATCTGTGTAGTCTTACATAATGATATCTTTTACTGGAGGCCTTTCTAATTTATCATTGTGCATATTGGTTGTACCAATGATGTGAGACAAATCATCTTTACCATGTATGCCGTTACACAACGTTTGCTTTTCTCGGGATGCTTGTGATTTTTATTAATTCATGACGATTTCCACTTTTAAACTGCTATTTCAACACTGTTATCAGGAATCATTGTTTGGTGGTGGACAAAACCTAAACCAAGTTTTACCTCACGGAGTAGGTAACGCACACCGATGCGAGGATTTTATGAGGCCTGATGTTACAAACTGTGGGCTATGTGGAAAAGCACCTCCAAGATCGGTTGGCTACTCGCAAGAAATCCAGATTTAACCAAATTATCGCTGTACGAAGCCATGACACCGAGGTCTTTTAATCACCGTGGGTCCTGACATGGTTGTATTTTTTTTCCCCCCCTATATTTGTATAGTTATTATTTTTTCCCTATGTTCCTTTAAAAAAAAAAAAAATATCCTTTGTTGTATAGTTTGGAGATTGGGTGCTGGTTTTGACTGTTCCACCCTGTAAATTCTCTTTGTAATGCCTACCCTTATCTGTTCATCTGTATTTTCTTACCTTTTCGTTTTCGAATATTTTGAATTCAAAGCTGGGAGAATTCGACTTCAATTACAAAATTAGAGTTCTTGTTTTCCATTTTCAAATTGTTAAGGTTAAAGCTATTCTTTGCCATGAATTTTGTGTTACTGATTTTATACCAGCCTGAGTAAACAGGGAGGGTTCTGAAACAGCTCTGGGGTTTCTAGTTATAAGTTGTTGTGATTGCTTTACATTCATCGATTATCAAGACATTTTTTGACGTATAATGAAGACGCAGAACAAGCCTGCGAGATGGAGTATAGATAAAAGAGATGCGACGAAGAAAACATCGGGAGAAGTTATAAAATGTCTTTTAATTGGATATCGCCTTCGCTCATGTATTGGGTGTCACAATTTATCCTTTTGATGTGCTTTTTCTGGCCTCTACATCCTCATTGTAAATAGCCCTGGGCTGATTCGCGGAAGCGAGCGTTATTGCGGTGTCATATGTTCTTCCTCCGTCTTCTATACAAAATTTATGGGTGGAAATATACCCTGCAGAATCCAGTGAAAGAACATTGAGTTATAAGTTGTTTGATAGTACTTTCTTTTTCTTTTTCTATGGCTTGAAATCATGAAACTATTGAAGTGCTTTTTCTTTTTCTTTCCTAATGAACCTCAGCATTTATGTCAAAGATATGTATGTAGCTCGGAATCTTGTAGTTACCCTCTTCTACTGCTTGCAGATATCTTCTCCTGTTGCACATTGTACATCATTTAATTACACAAGTTTTCTTTTGATACACATCATATAATAAGGAACATGTCTTAGTGAGATGCATTTGATATGCTTTGGCTTTTGGTGCTAGTACGAACTGTCGGATCGTTGGCGCTAACCATTAATTCCAAAAGCTCGAGCTACTAGAAATACGCAACTAATTCACTTAAAGCGTATAGACACAACGCCCATGAGTCTCGATTGTGACTCGGCCCAACCAGCTCCACGCCACTTTGAACATGACTCGGCCCCACCTGACCTCCCGTCATTTCGAACGTGACTCGGCCCAACCCGGCCTTCCGACAGAGCAGGATGCTGGCCCATTTGAGCCAACACGAACCACCACACCTTTTTTTATTTACTAAACTCCGCCTTCTGAAATGGAGAAGCTGTTTCGAAAGCCAGAGAGATGGATCCGAATGTAAAAAAAAAATAAAAAATAAAAAATCCACGAGGACAATTTGGTAAAATTAGGCCTGTGGGCTGGCCCATAAACATGACTAGTTTGGGCCTCTTTATTGGATCTTCTGAAAGTGATTTGTTGGAAGAGATTTTCCCTGTATTCTGCACTGGTCAGCAAATCAGAAACACAACTATTTCATGCACTTCTTGAGTCTAGGAATCTTTTTGGAGGCCAACATGCTTCTTGTGATCGTAGTCACAAGTTCGGCATTTTCGACGAATTTCACAGCGTCGAAACCTTTTGAATTTGGTAACAATTCAGAGAATAACAAGAAAAGTTCCAAAATAAATTAAACTGAACGGAAAAATGGTACGAGATTCTCTGAATCTTGAATTCTAGGTAATAATATTGTTATTGTAATGACTTGGAATCAAATAACGAAGTGTAATTTTGACAAAAGATGAATTAAAACTTTAAAAGGGGCTTGGTTTTTATTTACTTGTAATAATTGATCCTAGTAGTAGTTACATTATTTTTCAAAAATTACAGCTCTACAGTACTTAGCCACTTCCATGTTATTCATCTCTTTAGCCATACAATTTCAACATAAAACTACATCAAATCGAGACCTGCACATGAACATGACCAGTTCAACAAAGGCATTAAGATTGGATTAGTTTGATTAATTTTTTTTTTTTTTTCCATTCATAGTCATGCTTTATGCGTAAAGCAACAGCAAAGCTTTGTGGGTTCATCATCTTTTGTCCCATATATAGGACCACCACTTAACCTGCTTTTGGGGACCATGTTTTCTATTGCATGCCCTTTGTTTTTCTCCTAATATGTTTATAACTAATTGAAGCTTCCTTTCGAGTCTACATGTATTTCCCTTTTATATCTGCTTGTTATAAAAATGATGGGGAGAGTATATATGGAATCAGCATAGGATCATATCATTGTACAAAGGCTAAATTACAAAAATTTTCTTAAAAATATCTGCTTTTTTACTTTTCCTTCCTAACTTTCAAAAATCTACACTTTACCCCATCAACATTTCAAGTTGTTATATTTAGCCCCCCTCCGTCAGGGTTCCATCGTTATTCTGTCCATTTCTTATAATTTATATCGAAAATACCCTTCAAAATGATAGAAATATATTAAAGAATTTATTTTTTTTACATATAGAAGACGTAAGGATAATTTGGTCATTTTACCCTCTCCATTAATATTGTACCCTCCTCAAAATATTTCTGAAATTTTAAGAGGAAGGTCGGGAGAAAAAATAAAAAACGAGTATTTATAGAATTTTTTTTGTAACTTAGCCTTGTAGAAATGATCGAAAAAAACATGGTAGAGTAAATAGTTTAATCCATTAAACAGATGTTGAAAATAAGGATTGAATTTACAATCTCGTATGATTAACGGCCAGAGCTTAGAGTTAGTTTTGATACGACCAAAAATATATTTAACACCTATAACATATAATTTGTATCGTATATATATATTTTAGGTATTATAGAACTGATCCAATGGTTTATAAGCTGTATTTTAGTAACTTTTTGATTTGAGTTGAAGTGAGCAGGGTTACAGTGTACATACAATAGTTTCTCCATGAGTTATAACCCATGCAACTCCTAAAATGTACTAGAGAATTTCCTCTTCTAGAAAGAGTTAATATAATGGCAGTGGAGCCACACAACCTCGGTCTTGGTGTGGTCACGTGGTTGTTGGCATCCACTCATACATACGTAGGAGACAACCACCACAATATTCGAGACATTAAACCTATGTATATATATATATATCCTAAGATAGAGGGTTTATTAATTTTAGGCCAAATTGCAATGTTGGATCTCAAAATATAAGGCGCGTGTGACACATTAAGTTTTTAAAAATTAATTTATTATATTTTCTGACTTAAATATTATTGATCGATATAATCAAATTTTACAATATAATTTAATTAACTAAAGAGTGATATGTTATTGATATGATAGTGATGTAGTAATATAGTAGTTAATGGCGTACAAATGATTAAGATGCTATATCACCGTCACATCAGTGGCATATTATTATTTATCTAATTAAATTGAACTGTGGATTTGATTATAACAATCTAAAAAGTTTGAGTGGGAAATTATAATAAATTAAAGTTTGAGGATAAAATGTGTCACATATTTCTGTATACCTACTTATAGGTGTAAATCTTACACTCTTGGTATTCAAGGGTTCAAAAAAATCCTTTGCATTTTAGTAAAAGAAAAAACAAATTGATATGACAAGCGGAGAATTGGAGCCCTTAAATAAGAGAGGTGTAAGATTTATACCTAGTCTAGAATCATACCCATAATATTAAAAAATAATAAGAATATTAAATTTTAAAGAATTAAAGAAAATCTCCAATTTAGTTTAGGGCAAAACTACAAATTAATTGAGAGGGGCCATTTCAGAACAACTTGTAAATGACTGGGTCTCCATGCATTTTTTATCTTTTATTATTTTACCACTCATGCATCATGCATGCAAGCGCACACACACACACACATCAAAGTGAGAAAATCTACTAGTCTAAGTAGTAGTTTAAACAAGGAAGAAAACAACAATGTAGGCAAAAGAGGCAGAGGCAACCCTAGAAATTATAAATTTTTGGTAGGGTTATTATTATTGCAAGGTTGCATAGTGTAACCCACTACATATGGGGCAGAGAGAATCTCTTTCACCTGTCTCCAATGCTTTCACATGGTCATTCATGGGCTCATATCTCTAGCTTTTTCTGAAGCCAAGAGGTATGAGTTAAAAACCAGTGTGGCTTCATTTTTGGCATGGAGAATCCACCTCTGCACATCTCATCATAAAAATCTACAACTTTTTCTTTTCGGGTGAAAACAAAAGAAAAATTATTAGTGTTTTTAGTAAACATATAACCTCTACTTATACAGCACTTCTTAGTAGTCGTGTTAATTTAATAAACATATTTCAGCTCTGGACCACTGGAATCAATTCAGGAGATAAGCTGCCTGATACGTCAGGGAGTCGAGTAAGTCCTGTGCTGGTGGCTACTAATGCAGCTAATTAACAGCCGCCGATATAAAGTCCCGGATTCGAACCTGAGAGAGGTATTTTTTTTTTTTTTTTTGAGAGAAATGTAGCACTTTACCCGCTTCGTTTAAATAAACTTAGCTGAAAATGTGAATCAACTAGGATTCGAACTCGGGACCTCGGATACCAACCACCAAGCCCTTTGTCACTTACTCTAGGGACAGTCGGTACCTGAGAGAGGTATTAAACTAGAGTTTATGGGTTGTATGTATGGGCAATATTGCTGAGCCTTGCTGAGGCTAATGGATACAGAGGATGAATTGGATGCATGGTTGTTGCCTAATTATGAACCATGATTAGTCACTTTCTTTGGATAAGAGGACACTGGATTTTCCAGGCTTCTATTGAGGGGACCATGACCATGAGAGAGAGAAGAGAGAGAAAGAGGACCACAAGTGAAGTTTTCAGAGAGAGAGAGAGAGAGAGAGAAGGGGGGGGGGGCGTGCTCTGCACTGTTTAATTTCTCTGATCTCTCTCTTGCTTCTCTCTCTCTCTCTCTCACTCTCTGAGTGTCTGTGCTGTAATATTTTTGTCAGTAATCAAATATGCACACAGTGAGGTGTCAGAAGACTCAGAATTTGACTGCCTCTTTTTTGAATCAAAATCATGTCATGGGGTGTTTTCTTTTTCTTTTTCTGCTTCTGCTGCTGCTTCTCTCCTCTCGTCCTCTGCGACGTTACGCTTAATTCCACTACATATATGCGTCCATAATGCACGACGACAAGGAGAAACATTGAAACCACGTATGCAAGCATGTTTATATATGCAGCTGGAATTTTATTATTTAACATGAAATGTATGATTATACTTTAGTTTATTTAGAATGAGATGTATGATTATAGTTTCTGTAAAGTAGTTAATTAATACGCCTTTATTTGAGCCATTCTCGTAGTTGCCATTACTTACAATGATGGTGAATTGTATTTATAGGTAGGAAGTAATAAATTTTCCGAAATATACATGTTTTTTTTTCCAGCATGCAACGTAGGGCCTGTTTGATCATTCAACATGGTATAATATCTCCGGTAAAGTGTTATATACAAACACACACACGTATGTATAGTCCGATTATGGTGCTTTCGAAAGCATCATTTATTTAGTGCTTCTAATTTTTTACCCTTAAATTAATTTTTTTTTTATTTCTAAATTTTTGAATTAATATTATTTCTCTAGGGGGACTAGTAAATCATAGAGGGACCACTATCATCTCAACCCTACAACAAGAGGCCAAAAAGTCAGAAGCACTAACTTTTTTATATTTCTGAAAGTATAGTAACTCTACACAATATATATATATATATATATAGAGAGAGAGTCCAGTTTTCGGCTGTTGGATCTATCCCTTTGACCATTTTAATCTGTTAGATCATACTATTCAATCAACCACCCACTCAATCCTAGGGGACCACTATCATCATAATCGGAGATCACTATCATCCTAATCGCACATCCCTTTATTTAACGACCGAAAATTTATGAATATAAAGGGGTCTATACTCGTAAGAGTATAGCAGCCCTATTCAAATATATATATATATTAAAAAAACTTTGTTTTACGAACTAAGAAAAATGACCAAGCTAAAACTTTTACATTTGAGCCTGAAAATCGTTTTTTTTTATTTTTAGTTTTCGTTGTAATAAAAGATTCAGCCTTTAGTATAGTGAATGAATATTCTAAAAGTAAAAGTGAAAAACAGGCATTACTAAAAAGGCACAAAAAAAAAGGTTTATCATACCTCCTATTCTTAGTTATATTATTTAGGTAAAAATATATACAACTTACTCAAACTATGAATCATTTTAATTTAACCATCAAACATTTCAAAATTTTGATTTTTTATCCAACTTTTCAATTTATTTCATTTGAGTCGGTCAACGAAACTTTAATTTTAAATTTGAATGCGTTGTTTATCTTTACAAATTTAGTTAATATATTTTCTGTAATTTTGCAACTATAATTTTATTAAAGTAAGTAGTTAGCTTAAATTTTGGAATCAAATGCTCTTGACTGACTCAAGTCAAATAAATTAAAAGGCTGGGCATTAAAATCAAAATTTTAAAAGTTTGGATAGCCGATTCAAAATGATTCATAGTTCATGTAATTTCCGTACGTTTTTACCTACTATTTAATATATAAAGCCGATTAATTAGTAAGTAAAGCTCATTTAGATTTTTGGTTACCTCAATTTTACTCAAACAGTCACATTAAATTTGAAGGACATAAATGATTGGGAATAGGAGTTAATGTTGAACAAAATTTGGCACCCAGCAGGATGGTAGCTGGACTACTCCATGGAAGCCCATTCACTAATCTCTGCTCAACTCATTCTGCAGTAAATAGTCCTGCCTACCACTCTAGGGATGTCAATGGGTCGGGTTTTAAAAAATCCGAACCCGAACCCGACCCCTAAATTTGAACCCGAACTCGGACCCGACCCCGACGGGTTTTAAAAATCCATATCCATACCCGACCCGACCAAATACCCGAAACCCAAACCCGAACCCGAACCCGAAACCCAAACCCGAAGTACTATATTTGAAAATATATTATAGTAAAATCAAAACTTTTGAACTTTTGAGTGTATCATTGGATGAAGATCCAATGGATAGAAATCATTATGTATTATATATATTAAATAAATAAATAAATAAAATATATATAATTTATTTGGGTTCGGGTTCTGGTTCGGGTCGGGTACATACAAATCCATACCCGTATTTATACCTGTCGGGTTTTTTTTTTCTATACCCATATCCGAATCCATATCCATTTAGTTCGGATAAACCCGACCCGTTCAAATTCGGATTCGGATAATTTTTCGGGTACCCATACCCATTGACATCCCTATACCACTCTGTCTAAAAACAGAATTGGAAAGGTAGAGAAAAAAAAAAATCAAGAAAGAAGAAATGTAGAGAAAAATATAATGAAAAATAAAGAAGAATCGTGATACATAATAATCTAGAATAAGCTTTAAAACTTTAATAAAAGATTTGTAAGACAATATACTCAAATGACTTAATGAAATCAATGCTTAGTCACAAAGTTCTGCTCATAACATTTGTCAACGACTGAACCTAGCGTAGTTGACTAAATATTTAATGGTTGGTATCTGTGATTTCAAGTTCGAACATTAGTTACTTTACATATCTAGCTAAATTTATTTTTAAATAAATAAATAAAGAAAATAGCGGGCTATCTTTTTCTCTCTTAAAAAGAATGTGTCAACGAGTAAATATTCAAATACATACAAAAGTTTTATAACTGCATATGTGTGGACTGTAATATAAAAATTAGGAATAATTGTCTATATACCCCTCAAAACTTTGAAAATATCTTATTTATCCCTACTTTTTTTTCTTTCCAATATACCCCTCATATGTTTCTCCGTTATTCAAAAATAGCTATGCAGTTACCATCCGTTAAGTTAACTTGGATTAAACGTGAGTTAAATATCTACCATAGTTTAAAAAAATCAAAATGACTCTTTTGCCCTTAACTTAAGAGCAAATAAGAAATGTTGGTGATGGTAGAAGGGTATATTTGAAAAGACCAAAAATCAAAATACCCCCTAATTTAAGGGCAAATAAGAAAAGTCGATGATGGTAGAAAGGTATATTTGAAAGGGTAAAATAGTAATTTCACAGAGATAACAAATACTGTTAACAGTTCATTAACAGAATTTAACTCTAGAAGTATATTTGAAATATGTTGGAACGTAAAAAAATGTATTTTTAATATTAGTTTTCTAAGAGGGATAAACCAGAAAGTCGGAAACTTTTCAGGGGTATATAAGCAATTGCCCCTAAGAAATTAATCTGCTTAATCAACCATCAGTTCCAAGGTAATGCATTTGAATATTTAGTCAAATCTATTCCTCAATATACGGTTATATTTTCTATTCACAAATCACAATACGCTTCCCAATTATTTTTGTATTTTAACATTTCTCTTTATGTGTACCGTAGCTTGTTTTTAATGTACAAAATGGCCAAGTACTAAACTATGTGTAAGTTACGCTACAGGACAAGAGCAGGTTCCATTTCGTAACTCCCGGAAAGGGAATTTAAAAGGCCAACCAAAATCAGTGGCCAAAGCAATCCTCGAT
The DNA here is from genome assembly GCA_016920855.1 of Puya raimondii. Classification (NCBI taxonomy): domain Eukaryota; kingdom Viridiplantae; phylum Streptophyta; class Magnoliopsida; order Poales; family Bromeliaceae; genus Puya; species Puya raimondii. The sequence goes on along the minus strand of JABWPP010000050.1, from coordinate 48,205,198 downwards.
AGGATAAACCGAAAATAGTAAAACACAGAAAAAGACTCGAATAAACAAAAGCTAAGATATCCACTAATTTAATTATTATGTAAACAAAAAGTTTAAAACGACTCATCGAAAAAAGGAAAATATTATGTCGTGAATCTTGTCCGCCACATCCATCAAATTAGATTTTAAAAAATAAATAATTAGAAATAATATCAAATAAAAGCCTAAATTTTGAATTTTTAAAAATATAAATTTAGTGAGCGGCAGTGATTTTTTTTAAAATGTGATAGAATTAGAATAAAATAAATGGCTGATCTCTTCATGATGATGCCGTGAACCAGGTCCGGCCGATAATTTCTCATCACCCTCTCAAAAATGCTATTTGCAGCTGTAAATCTCGCATTCACTTATTCAAAAATTTAATTTTTTTTAAATTTTATATATTAAAATTAAGAGTCCGACTATAATACTTTCGAAGGTATAAAATAGTTGGTGCTTTCAAATTTTTAATTCTTTGATTATTTTCAATCTTTGGATTAATATTATTAACTGGAGGACCACTAAACTCTAAAAGAGACCACTCAATTCTAAGAAAATTACTATCATCTCAACCGTACAATTTTTAATCCAATGGCTAAAAAGTTGAAAGCGCCAACTCTCTTATATTTTTGAAAATATAGTAACTCTACACTTGAAATTAATTGATAAGATTAATAGAAATTTATTGATTCTTAGAAAGCTAAAGTGCAAGTTGGAAACCAACTTTTCGCTCACCCTTCTCGCCCCTCTCGACTCCTCCCAACTTAAAAGTTAAAACTAAGAATGGAAACGGATCTTAACTAATAAAACTTACTGTCCCGTAGAGATCTTTTGTTAATTTATTACGACTTATCAAAAATTTATTAAAAATTTACTCTTGATTTGACCCGACGCGAATAAAACGGTAAATAAGTAAAAACAAAAATTAACTCGTTTCGAATTCAAAGATAAATGGTCGGAGGTGGGGTCCAGGCCCCGGATCCGCTCTACTTAAAAACAGAACACTCGCGCTCCCACTCTCCCCCCCCCCCACACTCTCTCCCCCGCCCCCCCACACTCGCTCGCTCCCTTCCGCGGGACGCAATATAATCCAAACGAAGCGAACGAAGAGAGATATATAGATATAGAGGTAAAGAGAAGAGAGAGAGGGAGAGAACTTACAAAATGCGCTTCCACCGCCATTTCCTGCTCCTCTTCTTCTTCGTCGTCGTCCTCGGCGGCGGCGCGGCGGAGGAGGCGTCGGCGTCGCCGGGGGCGGCGGAGGTGGCGGCGCTTGTGGCGGTGAGGTCGGGGCTCTCGGACCCGTCGGGCGCGCTGGCGTCCTGGTCCGACGCGAACTCCTCGGAGCCCTGCGCGTCGTGGCGCGGGGTGTCGTGCACCCCCGCGCGCCTCGGATCCCCGCGCGCCGTGGCGTCGCTCGACATCTCGGCCCTCAACCTCTCCGGGGCCCTCCCCGCGGCGCTCACGCTCCTCCCCCGCCTCCTCCTCCTCAACCTCTCGAACAACGGCCTCAACGGCTCCTTCCCCTCCGCCGTCGCCCTCGCGCTCCCCCTCACCCTCCGCGTGCTCGACCTCTACAACAACAACCTCTCCGGCGCCCTCCCCCCGCTCTCCCACCTCCCCTCCCTCCGCCACCTCCACCTCGGCGGCAACTTCTTCTCCGGCTCCGTCCCCGCCGCCTACTCCCGCTTCGCCCGCCTCGAGTACCTCGCCGTCTCCGGCAACGAGCTCTCCGGCCCCCTCCCCGCCTCGCTCGGCGCCCTCCCGCGCCTCCGCGAGCTCTACCTCGGCTACTACAACTCCTTCCTCGGCGGCCTCCCCCCGGAGTTGGGCAACATCTCCACCCTCGTCCGCCTCGACGCCGCCAACTGCGGCCTCTCCGGGGCCCTACCCCCGGAGCTCGGCCGCCTCCCCAGCCTCGACACGCTCTTCCTCCAGGTCAACGGCTTCTCCGGCCCCATCCCCGACGAGCTCGGCGAGCTCCGGTCCCTCAAGTCCCTCGACCTCTCCAACAACGCCCTCTCGGGACCCATCCCGGCCTCCTTCGCCCGCCTCCGCAACCTCACCCTCCTCAACCTCTTCCGCAACCGGCTCTTCGGCGCCGTCCCGGGCTTCGTCGCCGACCTCCCGGCGCTCGAGGTGCTCCAGCTCTGGGAGAACAACTTCACCGGCGCCGTCCCGCGCGGGCTCGGCCGCAGCGCCAGGCTCCAGCTCCTCGACCTCTCCTCCAACCGCCTCACGGGTGCGCTGCCCCCCGAGCTCTGCGCCGGGAACCGGCTCCACACCCTCATCGCCCTCGGCAACTTCCTTTTCGGCCCCATCCCGGACTCCCTCGGCCGCTGCGCCTCCCTCACCCGCGTCCGCCTCGGCGACAACTACCTCAACGGCTCCATCCCCCGCGGCCTCCTCGACCTCCCCGAGCTCACCCAGGTCGAGCTCCAGGACAACCTCCTCACCGGCGGGTTCCCGGAGACCTCCGGCTCCTCGCCCAACCTCGGCGAGATCTGCCTCTCCAACAACCGCCTCTCCGGCCCCCTCCCCGCCTCCGTCGGCAGCTTCTCCGGGGTCCAGAAGCTGCTCCTCGACCAGAACCGCTTCTCCGGCGCCGTCCCGCGCGAGATCGGGCGGCTGCAGCAGCTGTCCAAGATCGACTTCAGCGGCAACGCCTTCTCCGGCCCGATCGCGCCGGAGATCAGCCGCTGCAGGCTGCTCACCTACCTGGATCTGAGCCGGAACAACCTCTCCGGCGAGATCCCGGCGGAGATCACCCAAATGCGGATCCTCAACTACCTGAATCTGTCGCGCAACCGCCTCGACGGCGCCATCCCGGCGTCGATCGCCGCGATGCAGAGCCTCACCGCCGTCGACTTCTCCTACAACAACCTCTCCGGCCTCGTCCCGGGGACCGGCCAGTTCAGCTACTTCAACGCCACGTCGTTCGTCGGCAACCCGGGGCTGTGCGGGCCCTACCTCGGCCCCTGCCCCCCCGGCTCCGGCTCCTCCTCCGGCGGCGGCGGCGGCGGCGGCGACGGGTCCCGCGGCGGGCGCGGCCGGGGCTCGCTCTCCAGCAGCTTCAAGCTGCTGCTGGTGATCGGGCTCCTGCTCTGCTCGATCGCGTTCGCCGTGGCGGCCATCCTGAAGGCGCGGTCGATCAAGAGGGCCAGCGACGCCCGCGCGTGGAAGCTGACGGCGTTCCAGCGGCTGGACTTCACGTGCGACGACGTGCTGAACTGCCTCAAGGAGGAGAACATCATCGGCAAGGGCGGCGCCGGCATCGTGTACAAGGGCTCCATGCCGAACGGCGAGCAGGTGGCCGTGAAGCGCCTCCCGGCGATGGGCCGCGGCTCGGCCTCGCACGACCACGGCTTCTCCGCCGAGATCCAGACCCTGGGCCGCATCCGCCACCGCCACATCGTGCGCCTGCTGGGCTTCTGCGCGAACCGCGAGACGAACCTGCTGGTCTACGAGTACATGCCGAACGGCAGCCTGGGCGAGGTGCTGCACGGCAAGAAGGGCGGCCACCTGCAGTGGGAGACGCGCCGGAAGGTCGCCGTCGAGGCCGCCAAGGGCCTCTGCTACCTCCACCACGACTGCTCCCCGCTCATCCTCCACCGCGACGTCAAGTCCAACAACATCCTCCTCGACTCCGGCTTCGAGGCCCACGTCGCCGACTTCGGCCTCGCCAAGTTCCTCCAGGACTCCGGCGCCTCCGAGTGCATGTCCGCCATCGCCGGCTCCTACGGCTACATCGCCCCAGGTTAATTAATAATCCTAACTCATTCATTCCATCCGTTAACCCTATTAACTAATTCATCGCCAACGACAACCAACAGCCGTAGCAGATAACAGAGATAACAGTAACAACTAACAGTCCCAGCCCTCTATTATTATCGAATTCAATAGAAAGATACAATTAATCCTCGTCCTCGTCCTCGTCCTCGCCCTCGCCCTCTTGTTGAATTGATTCCATCAAATACTACCGATTTCTTTTTGACCACTAAATTCTGTCCCCACGAACGTATTACTACTGACGCGGAAGTATTAGGCACCAATTATCTAATATCTTTATTTATTTATTTAGTGATTTGTTGTATCATCAACTGTTCGATAAATTTTCTGTACGTACGGATGGGTCCGGTGGTGCGCATGCAGAATACGCCTACACGCTGAAGGTGGACGAGAAGAGCGACGTGTACAGCTTCGGAGTTGTTCTGCTCGAGCTGGTGAGCGGGAGGAAGCCGGTGGGCGAGTTCGGCGACGGCGTCGACATCGTCCAATGGGTCCGGAAGATGACCGACTCGAACAAAGAGGAAGTGGCCAAAATCCTCGACCCGAGGCTCTCGACCGTGCCCGTCGACGAAGTGAAGCACGTGTTCTACGTGGCGATGCTCTGCGTCGAGGAGCAGAGCGTCGAGCGGCCGACGATGAGAGAAGTGGTTCAGATGCTGAGCGAAGTCCCCAAGACCTGTGCTAAGCAGGTAGAGGATCCGGTTGATGGAGACGGCGAAGCGTCCGCCGAAGCGGCTGCAAAGGAAGGCAAAGAGCAGCAGCAGGGCGAGGGGGAGGGTGAGGGGGAGGACGCTGCCGCGGCCGCAACCGTGACCGCGACGACGACTGCAGCTCCGCTGTCGTCGTCGTCGCCGCCGGATCTTCTTAGCATTTAACGGTTTAGTTGTTAGCAAGTTTGGTTATTGGGTCCTTTTCTTCCTTTCCTTTTTACTTATCTTCTTTTCATTTTACTGGAGTTATGGGGTCTTAATCTTGTGGGTTTATGAACTGTCATGTACATACAACAAATCTGGTGGGGTTTCTTTTTCATTTTTTTTTTTTTTTTTTTTTTTGGCTTTAAGGTTGTTTGGTCTCTTTCTTTAACTTGCTGTTGCTCACTTAAATGTCAGTTTTGGGTATAATTGCCGCAATTAGAAAGGTGATTGAGCAGTACTTGAACTTCTGTTGTACTCAGATTACCGCAATAATCGGCCCCTATCGCATATTCTGTGAGTTTTTCGTGGCGCAAATCCTCTAATCCTTTTTGACATTGGACACAGGACTATCCCACTACTACAGGATCACATTTGCATTGAGATGGCTCGTGCTATACATGTTGGTGTAGAACGGATCCTTCAGTCTTGAGGAGGAGAGTCGAATTTGAATTCCAGAAAATCAGTAGGAAAAAGTTGGAGATTTACTGCTAGAACAAAAGCGGAGAAGATCTAATTCGTCGCATGAGAAAATATCCAAAGAAAATCGAGAAAGAGAAGATAAAATAAGGCACACAATATTTACGTTGTTCGGCCACTGGCCTACATCCACAGGCGAAGACGTAGCGGAGATCTTCATTATAATCAAAGTGGTGTACAAAATATGCCTCTCTCACAAAATTTTAATCCTAAAAAATACACCCATACTTTCTCTCATCTGCCGCACCAAATCAATAGAATAAATGATATATTTATAATAATGGCTAAATCCTAATACGATTAGGAATACAAATCCACTAAGACTAGAATATTTAAATTAGATTAGTCATAATCTAAATTTAACTTAATAGAATAGCCGAAACAGAATATGATTAGAAAATCTTACGGTTCTAGAATTCGAGACATATCTAACATTTACGAACTTGAATTGATTTTCTTAGCTTTTGAGAGATTACTCCCTCTTTTTTTTTCAATTTTCCAAATAAATTAAACTCAGAACGGATATTTCAACCCTTTCAAATATTACCTGTCAATTTTACCCATAAATAAACTAATTAATGTTTGTAAGAGGGAGATCTCTCAATTTCCAAGACCACAGGAATACAAATGCATATGCATGTATTATGAGAAGAGATGGAGAGAGTAATAAATGAGAGAGAAAGTTCCTTCAAATTGGAATACGTTCTCGTATATTAATTTCCTGTTCAGGGGTCAACGAAGAAATAAATGAATGTGATGGGCGTGGTCATAAAAACTCCATCCCCCCCAACCCCATTATTAGAATTTGTACTAGCATGCAGTTATTATGGGATTCTTTCCACCGAGCCCACTGAGGAATCATTACTTGGACCTGGTCCACCACGTCATCATTATCTATTTACAAACTTTTCCTAAATTAAAAATATATTTATATTTATTTAAAACAGGAAGAATAAAGAAGCGATGAGACGAATAGTAAGTTATTGAGCAGTTATCGAAGAGGTAATATATTGCTGATCATCTTAAATTTACACTAATACACGTAGTCCTATTTCTACGCTTAATTTCTTCTTATAAAAGAATTGTGTTGAATTATAAAAATTAGAAAGTGAGTGATGTTATATTCAAGATGGAATGAGGCGGAGGGTGAATTATTTTGGCGGTCCACTGCTGACGTGGTGGACCAAATGTAGGGAAAAATTACGCCGTACTTGAGATTTAAAAGGGCCCATACTAGATGAAGAGTAAAAAAAAAAGAAAAAAAAAGAAAACAGAGTTCACCTCGTTGCGGTTTGATTGCGATGTCGAAGTTTACTTGTGGTAAAAATGTATAGAATTTATCCGTACTCTATATTATTTTAAATTTATTTTTTGATCTTTTAAAATTTTAATTTTATTATTTAATTTTTTAAATTTATTTGATTTGAATCGGTTAATAACATTTTAATTTTAGATTTTCAGTGTATCATTTATTTTTATAGATTTAGTTAGTTAATTTATACAATTCTTGCAACTATAAATTTATTAAAATAATTAGTTTAAATTGTAAAAATTATATAAATTATACTAACTAAATCTGTTAAAATAAACAATGAATTCAAATTATAAAGTCAAAGTGTTATTAACCGACTCAAATCAAATAAATAGAAAGATTGAATAGACAAATCAAAATTTTGAAAGTTTGCGTAATCGATTCAAAATGATCCATAGTTCAGATAAGTTCCGTACGTTTTTTATCTTTATTTTTTTAAAAAAAGTTTATCAAAAATGGTATGTTGTTTTCCTATCTAGAATCTGCTCTAATATTTTTGGACAAAAAAAAAGGGAACAATAGCATTTAGAGAAATAATTTTTTAGTTTTCAATAGACCATAAAACATATTTCAACAAAAATAACTATAATATATATATATATTTTTATTGTACTTGCTTACAATACATTATGCAATTTGCTTGTAATTTCACAAGAAGCCTAAATATTTCAGCTCATATAAAAATTAAATAAAAATAATAGGAATTTGAACTAAGAGAGCTCATGATGCATGCCATTTTTCCTACTCTTAGATTGATGTAACAATTTAATTCCCAAGAAAAGTTACTGTACAATCCAACACTAGCACTATTTCTAGGGTTCTAAGAAATTTTTGTCTCTTCTTTTTTATATTTATACACGTTGATTTATGTTCATTGATGTGTTTTTAGTTCCCTATAAGAGACAAGTGCATTGGAGAGTGCCATTAATTCAAAGAAGCTAATATATGCAATTCACCCACTATTGCACTATTATACAAGATCATATAAAAATGTCTAAGGGGGGCGTTTGGTTCCGCGTAAAATGAACCGAAAAATTATTTTTGGTATGAAAAATATTTTTTCACTTATTTGGTGCGACATAAAAATATTTTTCCATAGAAGTATTTTTACGGATTTGAAAATAATTGACGTTTTTATTTTTTACTATTTTTCGGCGGAAAATGAAAACTCAAGTTGCGTTTTCTACCGAACCAAACAAATGTGAAATTTTTTCTTTTCAATTAATTAAGCAAATGTTGATAAAAAAACGACTTATTTTTTTAACAAACCAAACACTACAAAACGTACAACTTTTTTTCCACCATTTCTTTTTCGATCTCATAAAAAAATTATTTTTCACGATTTTACTTTGAACCAAATGGAGTGTGTGTAACATTAGTAACCTTATATTTTGGTGAAATGAAGGATCATATAAGGAATGATCTTTTTTTAATTATTTTTTTAAAAGAAAATTAGGTTAATGGAGTTGGTCTAATTATAAGTAAGCATGACTTAAAATAATGATGGAATGTAATGTGTTAGTAAAGCTGTTTGAAAAAGTACTACTAATATTTTCTTTAATCACAATCAATCCGCAAATAGTTTAAATTTTTTGTTTTGCAATTTAGAAACTTCTTTTCAACTTTGTTGTATTAATAATTTTGTGCTTCTAATTTGTCATTTATTTTGTATTACCATTTTTTAGAGCAAAGAAGTTGGTCTAAAAGCCTATTTTTAAGTTGGTCCAATTTGTACTTGATTATGCAAAATTAATAATGTTTACTTTTATGGAACCAACTTGATAATTAATTAGTTAACATTAATTCTAGGTACTACATAATGATTTCGTTTGAATAATTATCACCAACTTATTATTTCGAGGATATAATTAAAATAAATTTTTAAACACTAGTATAGTTGGATTCTGTCACACGCGTGCAGTGTCCATGCTTATTAATTTAAGAGGCCACCATGTACATTAAAAACTTTAATTAAATATTTTTTTCTCCCCTTTTTTAGCTTCAATTTAGAGAATGATGAGGATTCAAAGGGAAAAGAAATTGCACATTTTTTAAGAAAATCTATCATTATGTCACACTTTTTGTAACTTTTTCAGCGGGGCAAAACATATTTTTGTAACGCTCAAACCTAGTGAACAATTTATCTTTGGGGACAATTTTTATAGGAAAAGTAATATTAGCATATGTAATTTAATAAAAATAAATTAAATTTATCAAACTTATTCTAATGTAATAACATATTTGTTTTCATCAAAATTATATCCGTTAATTAATGGCATTTTTTTAGTGATATTTGTGGATAGGTTTCCAAGATCTAAGCCGTACTACATTAATGCCAATTAATGATAAATAATATATATTGTAATAAAAATGTAGTCTCAATGGGTAGCTTACTTGTTATTAATTATTATATTATTGTAGACAAAATTTATGATCCGTACTTCATTTATGCTTCTAAGCTTTGAATTCAAGGAAAGATCTTCAATCTTCTTTGGGTTTTAAAGTCAAGATTCCGCCAAATCATGCATGTTTTGCCACTGATTTTAGAAGAAAAAAAATTATGCTTATAAATAAATTTTAAATAATTTATAAAATTTAAAATTTAGTAGTCAAAGTTTATATTATTGGCTTTGTAAATCACAAATATCACTCTGTGATTGTTTTAGTGTCTAGTTTTGCTTTTATTGTAGCAACGACAACTAAAAAAAATCCAAAAATTTTAGTTTAAAATTTCAATTTAAAGTGAACTTATTTGGATTTTTTTTTTTGTTGAGAGAAATGTAGCATGCTACCCGCTTCGTTTATTTTAAAAATAAATTTAGCTAGAAATGTGAATCAACTATGATTCAAACTCGGGATCTCGACTATCAATCATCAAACTCTTTGCCACTTGCGCCAGGGACGGTCAGTTATTTAAATTTTTTTTGATATAATATTTTGTACAATTGTCCTAGTTATTAAGTAATTCTTTATGGAATAATATTGTGCCCCACCACAGGGTCATGTTGGATTGCTTTTTGGGAGCATGGACACTACACTCCTATTGCTAAGGACTGATTTAGGGTTTAGGTTTTTGGACTTCAACTTCATAAAATATTAAACAAAAAAAAAAGAAAGTTAAATTAATAGCGAGAATGACTAGTAACTACTACATCAATTCTATATTAAATCGCACTTCGTAGAGAAAGCTCAGTGATGAAACTTGATTAGCACCACCGACTGTCCTTAGCGCAAGCGGCAAAGGACTTAGTGGTTGATATCCGAGGTCCCAAGTTCGAATCCTAGTTGATTCACATTTTTAGCTAAGTTTATTTCTAAAAAAAATAAACGAAGCGGATAGCATGCTACCTTTCTCTCAAAAAAAAAAAGAAAAAAGAAACTTGATTAGCACAATTCAGAAAGTTTTGAGTAGTTTTAAAATTACAGATGAAACTTGACTAGCGCAATTCAGAAAGTTTTGGGTAGTTTTAAAACTACAATATATATGTACAACAAACAAAAAAATATAAATAATATACAGTAACCAATCAGATCTCACCACATAATAAATTTATACTAAAACCATACGGTTTAGGAGGTAGGGAACTCATTTAAAAGTTTGAGCTACCGTTTGGTTCGGGGATAAAGGGGGAATAACCTCTTATCCCCTTTATACTCAATCCGAGAATAGTAGTTCTCGGGTATCTTAAATAAACTGGTATAACTATTTTCACCTATACCCCTATTTTTTATATATAACTACCCACTAATTTTTTTTATTTCATATTATCTATCCAAACGCTATTTTTTTATCCCCGCGAACAATCCAATTTTCATCTAAACACTATTTTTTTATACCCACACTTGTATCTATTCCTGAAATAGCTAGTTCTTGCTTATAGCCGAACCAAACGAAGCCTGAGGGAATAATTTTAAAACTGCAGTCCACTGTAAAATAAGAGGAAAAGAAAATATAAAGAACACCAGATATCCAATGAGAAGGTGCCACGTGGCCGGGTTGTAGCAAAACTATGCGGCTTAGGATGTAGGGAACTCGTTTGCCCTTTTCTAAAGGGAACAAGAGTATGATTGCGCTCCCTTTGTGTGTACGCCACACGTGGTAGACCCTCCCCTTTTCCCTTATCACCTTTTACTATTCAAAAAAATCCCGCATCTTTTTCATTTTTATTTTTTTGTATTTTATTTTAAACTTTTATGAAGCCCCAGCAACAGTCCTATGCAGGAGCACAGGTCACAGGCCGTACATACGCCACGTGGACGGCCGTGGAGATCCGGGAACCAACCATCACATGGTTGGTATTTAATACCGTTGGGCTAACCCAGTCCGTACATGCCGGGTCGATTTGAGATCCGATCTACGACCCGACCCGTTTAATCCGGCCCGTTCTGGTTCGCGAATCGGGTTTGCTAAATATCCTACAACCCATGTCTGATAGACCCAACAGCTAATTTAACTAGTAAACTTTGTTATACAGCAGAATAAAAAAATATATATATCAAATTAGAACTTTTGTTTCAGAGATTTTGAAGATTTTATTTTTTATTTCTGGCTGCAGTAAAATTCATATAATTATTTTCTTTCGCCAAACATTCTACTAGAAATAACTGTTGCAGAAAGCAGAAGCAAAGACGCGGCTAAACACGCCCTACTTTATTTTAGAACAACCCACTATATAACAAATGCATGCATTGTACCATCTTGCTTTAGCAATGGAATAATTGTCCTTAATTAATGATGTTGTCTGAGGTACATACAGGTTCAAGATCTAAAACAACAATACAAGAAGCAGTAAATACAATAATAAAACATGTTATTCCTGGCAACTCAAATACATACAAAATTCATGAGTAATTAGTCAATTTCCTAATAAGATGTTGTCAAAATGGTGGCACTGTTGCTGCATTGTGCTTTGTCGGAATTCATGTCGTTTTCTTTGGACTTAACTGGCAGGTAATCTTTCTCCCTCTCTGTCTCATTCTGGGGCCTGCTAGGGCTCAGAAGATATATTTTGTCACTTGATGCTGGATATTTATAATCAGAACTCGTTTATCTCGTTCATCTGTGCTATAAAATATAATGCTGTTTAATGATGAGGTTATATATGAAGCAGTAGGATCAGAAGTACCTGATTAGAGCTTTTACTTTTGAGCTTTAAAATCTTACTTTCTACTAAAAGAACATATCACAATCTTTTCGCCATAACGCTTTATCAGAAAGTGCTGCAATTGAAAGTAAAAAAACAAAAGTAAGACTAAATAGACTCTAATTTGAAGATAAGCAAACTCATGACCATTTACAAGCAAAACAAAGTTCAAGGAGTTTTGAGTTATGGCATCTAATGGTATCTTGTAATTTCATTTATCAGATGAGTATCTAGCTCCTACTAAATTGCCATCCCTTTTTAGTTTCCTTTTTTTCTTTTTTTCCCTTTTAAATTGATCATTACAAAAGTAAGTCTCTGATCACAAACCTAAAACAGAGTGAACAAAAGCATCCAAAGTCATAAAGACAATATAAAGCTAACATTCAAAAGCTAAAAGAAAAGGGAAAATTACAAAAAGCAGCCTCCCACCATCATCATGTCCCCTACTTAAAAGTGTAAAGAAGAAAAAAAGGGTGGAGAAAAGAATGAATACAATATTAGCAAAACAGAGAGAAGCAGATGGAAAAGTGGCTACAACCAGATGCTACCTTGTGGAGTTTTCTGTAACAAATGTGATCTCATCTTTCTTGGATTCATTAGCCCCAGAAAAGGGAATATCACCCTCCTCAATTATTGAAGCAATTGGCCCCCTATGCATGTACTAAACTAGGTAGATTCCTGTAACCATATAGGCACTCCTCAGATAGAAAAAAAACCCCACTAATAATGGAGCAAAAACAACTCTGCTGGTACATGATTTGATTGAATAAAACTTTGCCATATTTTGTTTTCTTTTGTCATGACTATCACAGGCCATTTTTTGGTGCTATTAGATTGTGTGTACAGCAGTTTTTGTTGTTGTCCAAAAGAGGCCAAGGAGGGTCATTTTCATGTTACAATAATAATATGCAATGTGTGCTCAGTATGGATTGCTTAACATGTATGCAACAGAAACTAGATAGATTTGTATTTTATCCACATTACTGAGTACAAAAAAATGAATTTAAGACATTAGAATATCTAAACCCATATCTGATAAACCGGGATTTGGTTGTCGATTCGTTCCAACAATATACAACCTGTATTCACCCATACTAGACAAAGCTATTCAAATAATAGTCTATACAGTTTATTCGCAACTTACATACAGCGAAGCTGACAAAGCGCAAACATCTAAGTACCCCCCATAGGTCTAATTTTGAGAGCCAAACTCTTTTGTGGGTAATTGCATACAGAAACTGAATGCAACAGACAAAACATAGCTTCCTTCTTTATTGGTAAGTTCACTATAAGAGAGTGTTGCATGTGATTACATAAGGAATTAGTTTCATTATTGACTTAAAACCGAAAAAAAGTGTACATGTTACAACACTAGCAAACCTTTTCTTTTAGAAGGTTTTTGCTGAGAAGGTATGCTGCTGTGCGATGCTATTCACTTCTTAAGGAAAGAAATACCCTTTTGAATGCTCTCAGCAAGCTCTTTCTTCGCCTTCTCCAAACCAGCTCTGTCATAACAACAGGTAGATAAGTCCTCATTTTATCATAAAATTCTGCTTAGGACTAGAACAGCTAAAATGAAGCTGACGGACCTTTCAAACTGGTTTAATGGTCCAAGAGGAAGCATTTCCTCAATTCCAGTGCGACCTAACCTCACTTTTGAGGCAAAGAATGGTAGTTCCGTCACCTGTAACCATGAAAGGTAAGAGAAAAGGAGGGAAAGAGAGGAACAAAGGGAAAGAAACCAGGGCATTATAAAATGGATTTTATATGTTGAAAGTTAGATAACAAAGAACTAAAGATTCGACAGTAAGAGAACCTGAGAAGCCACATATGCACATTCCACGATGCCAGCATCACCTCTCAATCCTCTTAAGCATGCATCAGCAAATTTAGCGGCAGCATACGCCTGCATAAATTGTTTTGCTCATAAGATTCACTCTGGATCAATGGCCATAAGAGCACAAAACAAAGAATACTAACCATTGACAAAGTGGCAGAGCCTGCTCCAGCCTTCGCCTGCATCACAAATCATAAGTTGAAATCTAAAAATGGAATTATATAGAACTTACTGTCTCTTGACATGTCAATTAAACAGATTTGATCAAGATCAAACAACAAAAGATTGACAAAACAGTTCCCCAATATTACTGGATGCTTGAAAAAAAAAAAAAAACTAATTATGGTCACAACAAATAGGAACACAAAACATTATCTGAGCGCTTCAATGGCCAACATAAAGGAAAGCTTCTATGGTTAATTAGATGTGATCTAATTAGGTTTCTTCTGCAGCTTCCCACCCTTGTAAAAATAAGTGTTATTAACAGCTACAAGATCAGTAATGTTTTGTTGATCAAAATGTTGGCAAGTAGAAGGTTATATGTGCAAAACTTGAATGCGCTTAGATGGGAATGTTTCTGCAGGTTCAGTAGGCATAAGAAGGAAATAAATAAGATAACATATCTCAAGCCACATCGTAAATTCAAGTGATTTGGCGTAGCGTCTATAGAGGTAAATCACATGAAAAGCGATTGAGATGGCTTGGACGTCAACAAAGACTGCCTAATACACTGGTAAGAATGAGTAATCTTTTTCAAGTAGAATGAACCATGAGAGTGAGATGAAGAGAAATTCTAACAGTAGACGAACTAGTCAGGAAGGGCACAGTAGCACTTGGTTTATTGTGCCCAAAAACAGTGCTAAACTGAAGAATAGGATTCATGTAGCCAATCCCAGATTGTTGAAATCAGAGGCTCAGATGTTTTGTTTTTGTTCTTGTTCTTGTTGTCCTATGCAAAGAAACAAGGATCACATGGTGAAGGGTGGAAAGAATCCTAATCCAAAAGGAAAGATACAGCTGTGCTAAACATCAGAATATACTTTCTGTAAACTCAATTAAAATTCGCAATGCCTTAAATCTATTCTTAATACGCTACAAAACCTGTAATCCTCTTTTATTCACAGTGAACGCTAGCTAATATATCAGAAATATTGATTTGCATAGTCCATTCATTTATCATGGAAGTGTACGAAAACAGCAAATGCAGGCAATATCAGTCACAGGCATGTGTGTCCCACAAGTTCCCAAAAAATGTTGAAATATGAAGAATTTGAAAATAGCTAAATACAAAGTATGAGTTCATATACCAATAACAGTAAATACCAAATGGTACTTACCTCAACAACCTCCGTGCCCCCGTTCTGTATGCGATCAGTCAAATACGTGATTTCCTCTGGAGTGAAAGAGCACGGGGGATTGACCTGCAAAACAAAATAATCCTTTTATTAAGCTAATCATAGACGTTGGATGTTGGACCAGTCTATTCCGAAGGTAGGAAAACAAAAATCTCCTTCATGAAAAAGAGAAACAATAAAACACACAAGGAAAAATATGCTGACCTGTGACAGCAGGGGTAATATTGTAACTCCAGCATGCCCGCCGACCACCGGAACATTAACCTCCCTTGGGTCCAGTCCAAGTACTTCAGCCTGTGAATAACAATATAATTGGAATAAGAAAGGATACTGTAAATGAAACAAGATAAATTCAAAGTCCCAGTAACTCATGAAAGTAGTATATGACCAACAGTATGATCATGATAGGTCCCGTAACACTAAAGACACAACAATACTCAGGACCTGTTTGACCTAGATGGAACTTCTACTTATGTGCGTTTTGGTAGATGATAGAAGGCAGAGAAGCAGAAGGTCGAAATTGGAGTCTGGACTTTTGGCCCGAAAGCTCATTTAAACTTCAAGCCACAAGAAAAGCTCCAGACTGTTTATTAGTCAATCAGATGGTAACCGGAAGCTTCTGCTTTATGGACTAGAGGAATTATTACAGAAGCACAGCCAAACAGGAACTCAAGGAGAGGGAAAACAATCTACTACAGCGTACTTAAAATGTAAAAGAGATCTTTAAGCTGCATACCACAAAAGTATTAGCTCTCACTACATCAAGAGTTGTCACCCCCAATAGACGCTTGGGATTATAAGTCCCAGCGTTCTTGAAAACTTCTGCTGCAATCGGGACAGTAGAATTCACCGGATTACTGATCAGGTTCACAATCGCACCAGGGCAGCACTTGGCAATCCCCTCACAGAGTGTCCGAACAATTCCAGCATTTATGTTAAACAAATCATCCCTCGTCATTCCCGGTTTTCTAGGGACACCAGCTGGGATAATGACAAGATCCATTCCTGTGAGCGCACTCTCCAATTGTGGCTGGCCAAGAAAGCCACGTACCTGAAGAACCCCATTAGTAAAACCATGTTAGGGCAAAATTGATAACTCAGTTCATTAACTAGCATAGACTATCGGATGAAGTCCACTGAATAAAAATTGCTTCAATTGAGTCCAAGAACCATCAAACAGCTTGCAAGCAAGTCCACCTACCGATCTGAATCCAAACCTAGTGAACTTAATGCAACACAATAAACTTCACCAACTAATCAGAACCGAAATCTAGTAGAATCGATCAAACAACTTTTATCTTAGTTGACTTAATCTGAGATTTACAAACATAGTCTCTAAATCCACAAACAACTAATTTGATTGTCAACTACAAGTTTCCGAGCCATAGAATTAAAACTTAAAAAAGAACTATATATTATATAATTTCCCTGCGGGCCTCTTCACTCTCTGAGAAAACCACAACATGATCATGTTTAACTGATAATATGATACATTTACCATGATTTCAGTATTGAAATATCAGCCTAGTCACAAGAATGGGGGAATTCAGACCATTCTTAAAGAATAATCAATGTGGCTCATGAAATACTATATATATATATATATATTTTTTACTAAGTAGCCTGATAAATAAGATGGAGAAAGAGAAGAAAAGAAGGTAAGTAGTTACCACGGCGCCAGTGTTCATGTGGCTGATATCTGCGGTGACGCCGGGCGCGTTGACGACATCGTAGAGATGCAAAAGCGATACAAGAGGATTCATCTTTATCAGCATTGCGAGGGGCTGGCCAATCCCACCTGCCGCGCCCAGTATTGCTACTTTGAAACCCGGTGCACCTCCTTTCGCGCGGCAATCGGAGCGTCTCAACAACGAAATCTCCTCCATCTTCAGGTAAAGATGAATAATATTATAATATTAATGAAGACTATAAATGCATCAGTAAAATCAAATAAAGTACACTTAGGAAAAACCTTGAATGAGAACAAACATCATAATTATGCCGAAAATAGTAGAAAAGGCTAAATAAATCATATAGAAATGAGTGTCTGGTGATGCCCTAACAGAAAAGTACAGCACCTCTCGTAAAGAGATAACCGTCCGAAAAGGAAAAATTGAAAATGCCAACTATCCAAAATTGCAGGATAGAAGCAACGCCACTTCTTACACTATTCCTGAACCATTTTCCATTGATTGGGCGACATAGTATTAGAGCAAGTCCTAAACACCCTAGAATTCCTAGACTTTTGGCAGATCCTAAGAACGTAAGACGTGAAAGACGTGACTTATGGCGTAAGTCGGCAATTAGTTTGTATAAACTCTTCAGAGAGAGTTCAAGAGTGATTGAAGGAGACAACATAATGTTCCGGAGGAAAAGGAATATCCTTCTAAACTTTCACTTGATTGGGTCGAGTTGTGTGTTTATTGTGTGACTGAGATGTGCTTTATTTCAGGTGATCAGAATATCACGACGTGCGCGACCGCCGACGCAAACCAATCCGGCACCGACTGAGCAGACTGGATCTAGTGAGTCGCGGGAGCTGCGTGAGCAGTTGGCTGGGTCAGCCCAGAGCGTGACAAATTAAGTTGGTATCAGATTAAGTTGTAATCATTTTCTACCACTATACGGCATGAGTTCATATTCGTTAACTCTTCTGTTATCGTTTTTTTTTTGGTCAGTGTGTCTGTGCATGCGGTATGATTCATCTGATGGCCATAAATTTATATTTGTTTGATCGATCTTTCAGATAACAACTGTGAATTCAACTACAAAATTACAGAAACAATCGAAATAGGGATACAGCAAAACAGATTCAGAAAAACAATTCCAAAAAAATAAAGCACCGAAATTGTGGACTAGGGATCAAAACCTGGGAAGTAGGAGGGTGTAGATGAGAAGCGATCCCCGCAATACGTTGTGAGGGATCGACCCGGGGCTCCATTAGAGAGGTTTCTCAGCTTAATAGTGCGATAAATTATATTGATGAAGTAAATCGCGTGCGGGGAATGGGAATGGGGAAGAGTGTTCGGTTTCCGTTCTTATCTCTCTCTCTCTCTCTCTCCCTTTTTCTCCTTTCTTGTTTTTTTTTTATAACGATTGATGCTGCAAATGGACCGGATCGGCCCATTAGTCAAACGGGCCGAACCCGAGTTATTATATAGTGATCGGCTTTTCGGCCCATTTGGTTGGGCCTGGTCAACCTTGGGCCTATAATAATTTGTGAATTATTCGTAAATTATTGAAAATCCGAATTAAACGGTCCGTTTACGAATTTTTTACACAAAAAAAAAATATTCACGAATTATTCCCGAATTATTAAACATTTGAATAAAAAACTTATAATTTTTATATTTAAATATAAATTATTTTATATTTTATATTTAAATATGAGTTCTCTGTTCATTCGCCCCCAATTTTTTTTAATATTTTATAATTAATTATGGATTATTTTAATCTATTCCTTACTTGATTGTTTATGCCATATTGTATAATATAATTCTCTATACATTTTTTTTTATTTAACCTACTTTATTTTGTAGTTTTCTATTCTTAAGAATTATAATTGTTTACGATAGTAGTAAATCTAGAAAAAAATTTAAGTTTAATAGGCGAATTTTTTATCCCGAATTTTTAATTGATGAACGTATAATTTTCGTATAAATCGCGTATCCGAATAATTAACGAATCCGTTTTTTAAGCCGAATTTTTTAATGAATTTAAAAATTAGGAGACGAATTTTATACGTATTATATTCGTACCGAATTTTTGCTGAATCCAAATTAACTAACTATGAACTCAGCACATCTGGAAGTGCATCCAACTGCACTTTCGAAATCACCTGCATTGCTTCTTAGCATGATACTTCGAAATGCACAAGTGTCCTGTTGGATACATTTCACATTACCGTTCGTTGAAGCGTCGCATCGTTATCAGATCGAGCAATTCCTACGCTACATAGCCAGCAGATTGACCAGTACATGACGTTGACCGTTAGATCACGATCCGACGGTCGTAAATAGGGAAAGCTTTTGCTCCGGAGGCAACCTTTTGAAGCAAAGTTTGAAATCGGGCGGTAATCCGAAGGCCAAAAAGTAGAAGGGAATTTCGTGCACCCAGTGCACCACACCTCCTTAAATTAGTGTGATTTAACAATATATTGTCACTTATAAAAACTAATAAAATATGTTTTTGCCACATTTTCACAAGTAATACGATTGTCACACAATTCTATTGCTAATTACTTAGTAGCCTCATCCCGAGGTATTAGATGCGAACTTCCATTAAAAAAAAATTATATGCCATTGATTTTTGGTGGTACTTATTGTCCTTATGATTAGATGATAAATTTATTAATTATAAAATTAATTTCATATTATCAAATTTGAAACCCGGTGTACGAGATGTACAGGTACATCTGGCGCAGGTAACTTCCTACAAGGTTGGTGGTTAACCATGGTTAGTTCAACTAACCACGGTTAGACAAACATAACCCTCCTTCCTCCTCTTTCTCCTATAAAACGCGAAGCGACGCGGAGGAGAGGGGAGGCATCGGACGACGTCTTCATACACGCCGTCTCTCTCGCTCTCGCTCTCGCTCTCGCTCTCGCTCTCGCTCTCGCTCTCGCTCTCGATCGATCGCTTCGTTCTCATTTGACATTTCTCACTGAGAAAATGAGAGAGTGCATCTCGATCCACATTGGCCAAGCTGGGATCCAGGTCGGGAATGCGTGCTGGGAACTTTATTGCCTCGAGCATGGCATTCAGGTTCGATCGCTTCGTTAGATCTAGTTAGATCTCTCAGATCTGTTGTTTTCTCTTTATTTTGTGTTTTTTAGCTAGTTTTTGTGGTGTTTTGAGATCGATTTGGTGGTATTTTTGCTCAGATTCATTTGTTAAGGTTCTATATGTGATTATGGCCGGATCTAAGTTGGATCTTATATTAGATGTTTAATTTTGTGAATGTGGGTGTGCCACATCGTTTGATCTGTATTTATTGATGTTATCTCTTTTTATTGGTGTTTGGTATTATTGTTCTGTTGATTCGTCGATCTCTTTGCTCAGATGATGTAGTTCTTAAGATTTTGCATGGTATTAAGGCCCCGTCTAGTTGTATGGTGAAGTGGATGTGTGATTTTTTTGTTATATAGACCGATATTGGATTCCACCATCGTTTTTATTGCTGGATCCTTCGAATTAATGCTTTCATTTCTTCTTGTAAAATAGTTGTGTTGTTCTAAGATAGAGCTACTAAGGACTACGAATCGATTGATCCATGCAATTGCAAGTTCTCTCATCATCAGATCTTAGGTGTTAGTGTTGCCTCTTTGTTTCTGTCATCTAGTCTCATTTTGAGTGCTGGATCCGGCGGAAAACCGATCTAGCTGTATTGGTGTTTATCCTTTCATTTCAGACTGGGGGTTTCATCGGCATTTGATTGCTAGACCTTGTGGATCAATGTTAATAATAAGTTGTATGATTTCTAACGACAAATCTTTTGTTGATCTATGCTACTGTGTACATATCATCACTAAATAGTTTCAAAAATTGGTGCACCCTGAATCACTATTTATCTAGCATCTTCTAACTGTTTCGAGTGCTGGATCTGGCAAATTAACACCTGAAAGCTTCTGAATCCAAGCAATCA
The DNA here is from genome assembly GCA_016920855.1 of Puya raimondii. Lineage (NCBI taxonomy): Eukaryota > Viridiplantae > Streptophyta > Magnoliopsida > Poales > Bromeliaceae > Puya > Puya raimondii. The sequence continues at coordinate 48,184,708 of JABWPP010000050.1, read as the reverse complement.
GTCATTTCACATTCCTATCTGATGAATTATTTTACACAGCCCTCATGATTCGGTTGTCTGCTAGTATTGTCTTTCTTAATGGTTGTAGATTGCTTGGCCTGATGGTCAAATGAAATTGGTTTCAGAAAATTTTAAGACGGCTCACTGTAGAGATTCATGCTAGTTCTGAATTCGCCATATTAAATATTTCCTTCGAGCTATTTTTTGTTCTATTCAGCACCGTTTTCTTCAACTGCCTTAAAACCTTATGCTGCATACAATGCAGCCTGATGGCCAAATGCCCGGTGACAAAACTGTTGGCGGAGGTGATGACGCATTCAACACCTTCTTCAGCGAGACAGGTGCGGGGAAGCATGTCCCCCGTGCTGTGTTTGTTGATCTGGAACCCACTGTGATCGATGAGGTGAGGACTGGAACCTACCGCCAGCTCTTCCACCCCGAGCAACTCATCAGCGGCAAGGAAGATGCCGCCAACAACTTCGCCCGTGGCCACTATACCAGTAATTCCCTATATGCTTTCTTTTGTACCCCTAATAGTAGAGTATGAAATGGTAAAATATATGAATAGCTCCTGTGCACTATTTTGGTATCGCAACTTAACCACTGTACTTTTCATTAGGCACATTAGTCTTTAAACTTTCATACATATTGTACTTTAGTTCTAATCGTTGAAGAAAAATCTGGTTCATTAATTTTTGTTGTAACATGACCGTTTAAATCCTATTTTAGGTAGTCTAAGGTGAGTCATTTATAGAAAGGGTTTTGAATGATCATTTTGTAAGAAAAATTACATTGTATTTGATGGTAAAGGAATTAAATCACAATATATGTGAAAGTTCAGGAATTGAAGTGTCCAAGTGAAAATTATGGAATTGCCCAATATCCGGGACTATCCATATGCATTACTCAGTACAGAATAATTTTCTGATTATTTATTTCGATTTGTCAGTTGGCAAGGAAATTGTTGATCTCTGCCTCGACCGCATCAGGAAGCTTGCCGACAACTGCACTGGGCTTCAGGGCTTTCTCGTCTTCAATGCTGTTGGCGGAGGCACTGGCTCGGGCCTTGGCTCTCTCCTCCTTGAGCGTTTATCCGTTGACTATGGTAAGAAGTCGAAGCTGGGCTTCACTGTGTACCCCTCCCCTCAGGTCTCCACCTCTGTCGTCGAGCCCTACAACAGTGTTCTCTCCACCCACTCCCTTCTGGAGCACACTGATGTTGCAGTTCTCCTCGACAATGAGGCCATTTATGACATCTGCCGCCGCTCCTTAGACATCGAGCGCCCCACCTACACCAACCTCAATCGCCTCGTCTCTCAGGTCTATTGTTGCCTTGTTCTCAACATCTAATCTTAGTTTGGTGTTAACTGCAAATTTACTCTAGTCTGATTGCATTAATGTCCTGAGAGTTTTAGTTTGGCTAAAATATATGGACACTCCCCTAACTATAGACGCTTTATAAACTGGTACCTGAACTATATTTTTTGAATTTCAACTCCTGAAGCTAACATATTTTCTGATTTTATTCATATTCAGTCAGTTCTATTGGTTTTTGTGCAATTACAAATTATTCTGCTGAGTAACAACACATCACACTAAGGGCAGAATATTCGGCTAACTCTCAATGTTCTGCCATAAGTGGTGTATAGATTGTAGTCGACAAGATGACATTTCAAATTATGACTTGTTGATGGGACTACATTCGAAAATAGGACTATATTTTAAGTTTTACTTCATTTCAAGATAACCTCTTAAATTCTCTAGCATCAAGCATAACAGTAGTATTACTATCTGCAGGTGATTTCATCTCTGACTGCCTCGCTGCGATTCGATGGCGCCCTGAATGTGGATGTGACAGAGTTCCAGACCAATCTGGTCCCCTACCCGCGCATCCACTTCATGCTCTCCTCCTACGCCCCCGTTATCTCTGCTGAGAAGGCCTACCACGAGCAGCTCTCCGTGGCCGAGATTACTAACAGCGCATTCGAGCCTTCCTCCATGATGGCCAAGTGTGACCCCCGCCACGGCAAGTACATGGCCTGCTGCCTCATGTACCGCGGCGATGTCGTCCCCAAGGACGTCAATGCCGCCGTTGCCACCATCAAGACCAAGCGCACCATCCAGTTTGTCGACTGGTGCCCCACCGGCTTCAAGTGCGGGATCAACTACCAGCCACCGACCGTCGTGCCAGGCGGCGACCTAGCCAAGGTGCAGAGGGCTGTGTGCATGATCTCGAACTCAACCAGCGTTGCGGAGGTGTTCTCGCGGATCGACCACAAGTTCGACCTCATGTATGCGAAGAGGGCGTTTGTGCACTGGTACGTTGGGGAAGGGATGGAGGAAGGCGAGTTCTCAGAAGCGCGCGAGGATCTCGCCGCACTGGAGAAGGATTATGAGGAGGTCGGTGCCGAGACGGGTGAGGGGGATGAGGGAGACGAAGGTGATGAGTACTGAGGATGAGAGACTCATGTGCTTGTTGTGTTCCAGTTTGTTGTTGTGTTTGTTGATGTTGTGCTTGCTGTCTCGCTGTTGTTTGAGGTGCTGCTATTCGCATGGGTCTGTGTTTGGAATGTGGTCTTCCGAGTTATCGGCTTTTGAATCCCAATAAAGATGCTATTAAATTGGTGCTTTTATTCAAATTTTGAGAGATGGTTAGTGTGTCGTCGACTAAATCCCAGTTAAGATGGTTAGTGCATGGTTGTGCCCAAACCATTCATCCTGATTATGTAATTGAGAGATGAGGTGTAATCTTCACAAAAAGGATTAGCTGATTATAATTTATACCCACAGGTTAAGAGAACGAAAAGTAAAAAATTATACTTTTGAGTATTTTACAATTGAAGTTAAATTATATTTTTTTTTAAAAAAAAAATTCCCCACAAGTTTGCAATTTAAAAGCAAACTTAGATAATTTAGAAGTTCTATAAGAAACTAAATGTAATATTGCGCACAAGTTTGCAATTTTAAAGCAAACTTAAATATATTTACAAGTTCTATAATAAAGAACTAATAAATGTTTTGAGGAAGATGAGGATAAGAAACTAAATGTAATATTGCGCGCAAGTTTGCAATTTTAAAGCAAACTTAAATATATTTAGAAGTTCTATAAAGAACTAAATGTTTCGAGGAAGATGAGGAAAACAAAATACAAAAATTGCTTTCGTTGAGAGTCGAACTCAAGACCTCCCGCTTACTAAACGGGTGCTCTAACCAACTGAGCTACGAAAGCCACATACATGCATAATTTGAATTCAATATAATTAAAGAAATAATTGTATTGTTTTTTTTTTTTCCAATTTAAGTTGGGCGGATGCCCTAACCCCAGAAACTCTCTAAAAACTTTGGAAAGTGCACAAAGAGCTTGCATCCTCCAATGTCCTAAACAGGACTGACATATAATAACAAACTCTAAATAGCTATTCAATCTAGTAGTGCCCACGAAGACATTGAATTTTTATTTATTTTTTGTTTTTTTTTTTGGGGGTATCATATGCTTTGTATCATATATTTCTCACCAACATATAATCACAACATGACCCAAAAAGGAACATTGAATCATTGGAAATGGCAAAATTTTAAATAATAGTACAAGCCAGGACCAGAAGCAAATCAGTCCCAGAAAACGGAACCACACAAACTCAAACCCTTGTACAAATTCCTACAAGCTCTGCTTAAGATAAAAGAATTACAAAGAAAACACATGATGTCACGAACACTCTCCCACTCCAATTTAAGGATGTAAACACAAGAGGAAACTGTAGCTGTAATCCTTCTCCTCTGATCGCGCATTTAGTATGGGCTCAAGTTAACGGTACTGAGACGTCAAAGAAGAAAAAAAGAACAAAAAAAATTAGGAATCGAGATGATCAGTGGGTAGTCGTGCATCAAACATTTAAATTTATTATCATGTACACAAGTACGCTACAATTTAAGAAGGCATGAACTTTATATTCAAGTACATAAAATGAGGGGAAAAAAAGAGCGTTTAAAGAGCTATAAAACATTCACATTTGATATCCTTGTTAACATCATGAACCAAAATGCAGTTGGTATGAGAAGATAAAAAAGATAGTTATGAATGTATATATGTTTCGTTGATACCTTTTTTTCTCCAACAAATTCCATTAGTGTCAATATCTAATTATCTATTATTCTCCATTTCATTTTTGCCCTTATCTACTACGGCAAGCACTGTAACAGATACGGATTAAACATACTGAGCAAAATAGAAGATTAAGAGGATAAAATTGTGCACCTTAATGAAGCCAATCTGCTTGGCACTGCACATAAACCCATACTTCCGAATTAAACCATGCGGTTGCCACACACACGGCTACAATAAACAAGCAAAATACGGAGAATTATATTGAGGAAGCGAGAAAAGGAAGAAGAAGAGCATTAGCACAAGAAAAGAAAAACTGCATCATAATAATGCAGTGTTTTCAACCGCTTCTCGAATTTAAGTAAGTTCAACATTGAAAGAAATAGAACAAAACTCTTTATTTAAAGAAGGGTGAATTAGAGAGGTATTATCATAGAACAATAGTGCACGAGATAAATTTGTCTCATTTGCTGCAGATCGAGAACCGATAACAAAGCGGGCAAGTAATTATTTGTAAACTCCAACCTTGGTCGAGTAGTAAAACTAAACTGCAAGGTAAAAAAATGTATGTAGAGCAAAAAAGAACAACCAAGGTACAAGAAGGGAAGAGGTGAAATAGAAATAGAACAGTACAAAGGCAATATACTTTATTGTTAAAAAAATTTAGGCATGTTTTAAGCAGATAAAAAGATAGGGAAAATAACTAGTATTTCACAAGCACTGCACTGTTTTTTCCCTAACAACCAAACAACAGTTACAAAATGGGCCAATATCATTCAAACTACACTTAATGATACCCCGTTTGGATACTCCTAAAAACGTAGCATAGTTAAACTATGCTATGCTCGTAGAAAAATTTTTCTATGAAGCGTTTGGGAGAAAAAAAAATGGTATAATTTTTGAAGTATAGTTAGACTATACTCCAAAAAATAGAGTAAACTTACAATCCATTCCAACCAAAAAAAAAAAATTCCATCATTCTTCGGCTCTCTTACCCCAAAAATATATCAAGTTTTAAATTTTAAATTTTGAATTTTGAATTTTTAATATCAAAAATTCAAATTTAAAAAATTTAAATGTCAAAGTTTAAATATCAAATTTTCTATTTTTATAATTTAAAATTTAAATTTTCAAATATCAAATATTAAATTTTAATTTCCGAATTTCAAATTTCAAATTAAATTTTAATTTCCGAATTTCCTTTAAAAAGCGTGCGGAGCAACTCCGCGCTCTTTCCAGATTCAACGGCGACGCCGACCCGAAATAAACGGGTCAATTAATTAATGGGCCGGTCCTTGTAATGGATCCAACATTGGTTTATTCATGGGCCGATTTAACAAATGGGCCTTCTTGGGCCGGGTAAATTAACATCTTTATCATATTGTCACCCTGTGATGGAAATATAAAAGTTCGATGGTGAAAAATGAAAAATGAGAGCTGTGTTTCTTTTTTTTTTATTTGAAAAAAAGAAGATGAAAAATGTGTTTCTTAGTAGTAATTTATTGTCTCAAATGAAAATGAATCAATGAATCCACAATGTAGAATCATGTACAAACACCCACAACACATTCATGAGGAAACCAACCTAAGAAACTTACTTTCATATGAGTGATGGTAATTTTTAAAATTTGGTGGATTATAACAATTAATGCAATTTTACAATTTGTATCGAAAACCAGAGAACTAAAATAGATATAGGAAGGTTTTTTTTCATTTTAGCGCTTTGATAGTTTAAACCAAAAAGTATAAAGTTCTCGTATCACTTACTACGTCTCCACTTTTAGTTAGATCGTCACTTTTATCTGAGGGGCCATAACAAGCAACTGTAACGAGGCGTCACTTTAATTTAAAACCGATGGGACGCGACTTTCGAATATAGAAACAAGTTACGAAGTATATTTTACTTTCAGATATAAAATGCTCGAGCCAGAAAATAGTACAATGAACCGCAGTCTCTAAATGGAAATATGCCATAGAAATGACGTAACTAGATTTCCGCCTTTATTATTTTCGTAAAATAGCATGACCCCAAATGAAAAATTACGTGACGAAATATGGAAACTTTCCGCGAACCAGTCCAATAGACGGTACCCCAAAAGAATTACTATTAATTTTGCTATTAGACCGGTGCGCCTATTTAACGGCAAACTACCGTTCTTCTTTTGCTATGTCCCACACATACTATGGAACGAAAGGGGAAGAGTAGCCGAGGCCGGAAAAAGATCGAGATGAAGAAGATCGAAAGCGAACAAGCTCGCCATGTTTGCTTCTCAAAGCGGAGAGCGGGAGTTTTTACGAAGGCAAGCGAGTTGTCCACACTCTGCGGTGCGGAGGTAGCAGTAATTGTATTCTCACCGTCGGGTAACCCTTACTCGTTCGGCAGTCCTGCAGTGGACCCCGTCATCGACCGCTTCCTGTCGAGCGGCTCGGACCAGAATAATGCGGGCTCGGGCCACGACGAGATCCAAAAGCTGAACCAAGAATACATGGAGCTGGCTAAGCAACTAGAAGCTGAAAGGGCTAGGAAGGAAAGGATCGACGAGCGATTGAGGGTCGCGGCTCAGACCCAAGAGGTAAAGTGGCTCGAGAACATCGAAAAACTGGGACTCGACGAGCTCAACCGGCTTAGGGAGGGGTTATTGCGGGTTAAGGCCCAGGTCAATGAAAGGGCCCGCGAGCTTCTCGGCATCCACGGGCCTCCACTGGATAATTTGGGCCTGGGCCTGGGCCTGGGCCTTGGCATGGATGTTGGGGGCCCATCTTCATCCAGTGGCACCACTGAGTGTGCTTACCCTGTGAAAGCGGAGTACCCTTCTGGTTCGGGTTCGGGTTCGAGTTCGGGTTCGGTTTAGGTTTGATCAATAAGATGGTTCGAGCTCTCGAAGAGTGGGAGTAGGTTTTTGTTAATCTACTCTTTGATAATAAAGCGAGTTGTCGGTGTTTCGATCCTTCTGATGTTATGCCCTTTCAGATAATAAAAGTGAGATGTTATTTGACATGCTATAATGAGCTACAATTTTATCTATGCTAATTCTACCTAATTGAGTGGTAAGTTTTTGTGATCAATGAGAAGATATAATCTTTAAATTATGAATTCCAAACGATGTTAGAAAAAATAAATTGAAATATTAAAGACATGGACAAGGCATTCCAAATTGTGATCCCAATAATGTCTAAACACATAAATCTTACTTATCATTGATGATATATAAAAACTATTAGTTTTTTTTTTCTTTTTCTATTTCTTGCAAAATTGATTTAACAAGGTCAATCATTTCGAAATTGTGAACCACATTCACCTGACCATTTGTGGTATCTAATATGTTCTAACTAAAAATTCAAATCACATAAACTTCTAAATAAAATAATAATAATTTGGAACTCATTGGAGAATAAAAATTGAAATATGAGGTATGACGGTGTCCATGGAATTATGTGGTGCATTATTTGTAGGCAATCATTTATTCTAAAAATGGGGAAAAAATTATTCTCTTCGAGTAAACAGAAAGAAAACTAATAGTAATTACTCCTAAAACCTCAGATAACACTATAAAAAAATAGACATATACCAGCGGCCAAAACTGCTGGAAAAGAATAAAAAAACCGCTGGTAATATTTGCTCCAGCAGTTCTAAAACTGCTGGTAAAAGTGTAGATGACCGTTACAATATCCTTGCTGGTATAACCTTTTCCCAGCACTTTTACTAACCATTGGAGAAGATGATCTCTAGCAACAGTTCTTAAACCGTCGTTAAAACTACAAAAAAACCACTGGCATAAAGCACATATGCCGACAGTTTTTGACCGCTGGAAATCTAAAACTAATATGAAAAAAAAAATGCTAATATCAACAAATTACAATAGAATTTCTTCCATTTGATATTTGCTGTAAAACTAACAATATGTGATATCCGAAAAAAAGAGAGAGTCATATTACTAAATTGCAATAGAGAATTTTATAACAAAACAGAAAAAATGATTGTAACAAAACTATAAGATAGTACAATCATGATATACAACAATGACAAAATGCAACAAAACAAGTTTTTGAACCCCAAATGTTAGAAAGCTAAGAAAAAGGAGAATGAAAAGATAGTACAATCATGATCTATAGTAGTGATAAAATGCAACAAAATAAGTTTTTGAACCCCAAATGTTAGAAAGCTAAGAAAAAGGAGAATGAAAAGCTCCAGCTAAACGTTCTTGAAATGCGAACATCAAATCCTGCTTGTTGCTTCAATCTGAAACAAAAAAATTGAAACATACAGCTGCATTAAGCTCATTCCAAATTTAATTAAGGAATAAAAAATGATACAAAAATGAACAGCTATCAAGTAAGATAACAAGCCATAAAAGTGAGCGTCATATTGGTATTCTTCCAATCCACAATAAAATATTTAAGCAAGTGGAAAGCCATACTTATGGGCAGCATTGAAATTTTTGATTCACAAATAGATATTAAACTCATAAAGTAGCCTGAAGATTAAGAATGCATTCTAGCCTGAAGATTAAGAATGAACTTTTGAGTCTCAAATGCAGAAGCTGCAACCAAGTTAGCCCAAAGAATTTCTTTAGCAACAAGCAGTGGTTTTGCACTCATATTCCACCATCAAACAAGTAAAAACAAAGAGAGAATACAACACCAACAAAATAAAGCCCAATATATATAAATAAAAAAATGTAAAAAAACTGTTTCAGGAACCGACGGCTGTTTGGGATAGTGAATAGATACTGAAATTAGACTTTCAGAAACGTTAGATATTGAAATACAAGCTTTCAAAGTTAAGGTATCAATCTCCAAATAGCACAAAGTTCAGGTAACCTCTATACATTTTGAGCTCACATAGAAGAGAACAATCCTGGGTTTGAACAAAAACTAGCATCCAAGAAAAATAGAAAATACAGAGTCAACTTCAGCAAGCCAAAGAACAAAGCAAGCAAAAGAGATAATATCTAATAATTAGCTTTACATAATATTATAGGGTTTGAATTTGATTACAAAATGCTAGTGCCAGCTTAGTTAATTAATATATATATATATGTATATATATAAATTTCATAACAACCCACACCTCATTTCCAAGTGTTCATGATCTAATTAATTAACTCCAAGCCTAGCTACACTCACAGGCTACATACTATACTGTTCTTTGACACTACATATATAGGCAACAAAAAAAAGCTACGCTATGCATCATAGCCTAAAACCAAGCTTCTCTTATTAACATGTTAGGAAAAGAAAAAAAGCAGAGGTACAAAAGATCACCCACGTAAGCTTAACATTGCAGCTAAAGTTTAGTTTCAAGAATTGGATCAAGAGAAACATTAAAAATCCAATAAAAGCAACTTTATATTACTCCGTCCACAAATCAGTGACTGATGAGACCTCGAAATCTCTGGAGTACTCTGTAGCAATTACTAATTAGAGGCTACATGACCAAATGTTGGCTAGTATTTATCTTGAGGAGAAATAAGGCAATAATATAAGGACACAGAGAAGACACAAGCAGGAAAAAGAACATAAGAAAAAAGGACCAGAAACTAACATCATCAAAGAAAAGCATTTACTCCAATTCAATTTTTTTCTATCACAAATTGGATCTACGTTTGGACCACAAACAAACATATTCCCTGGTAGATTCTATTCTATGTGATTGAGCCTGAGGAACAAAGTAGTAGATGTGATACGCTATTACAAGCAGCACTATGTATTACAAGGCAATCAACTTCACTAACTGCACATCAACTTGGATGCAAGAGAAAAAACAAAACAAACAAACAAACAAACAAACAAAATTTGACGTACGAAGGCAGAAGCATGAAATTAGAGAGAGACCAACAAAAGACCATAAAAAGTCATGCAAGCACTTATCAAGATAAGTCAGAACTAATGTAACAGTAACTCCTAGACTCAATAGACGCGTATTAAATCCACATATATTTGATACTATTCAGAATATCAGGCATGGTAGCATTATAGATTATATCACTTTAGCAATTGATAGTAAAAAGAACAAATTACACTCACTTTGTGCTTTACTAATCTAAATTAAAGTATACGAATAGGTTTTAAAAGTGGTGGTGTTTTGAGGTTCAGAAAATATTGATAGTTGATTTTAACACTATAATAATTAGATTGTATTTTATGATAACTATTGCTTTATCCTGTTCCTTCAAATTATTCACACCAATTAGAATATACACGCACAAAATCTATGATTACTCATGTAAGTAGTCTAGGCTATAGAACCTAAAGTTCGGAGTCGAACTCCAAACAACGATTTCACCTTCTAAATAAAGGATCGGAACCGAAAACTAGAAATCACGAAGATTTCTGCTTTTAACAACAGTCACCTTTTGCAGATTACTAGCAAAAAAGAAAAAAGAAAAAGAAAAATTCAGTACTTTTACTGCAGCAGGAATTAGAAATAAAATTCTTAGATACAAGCTAAAAGGTCCTATCTAATAATATTTCGATATAATGTGGGCTTTAAAAGCACAAATCAGATAACACTTCATCGAATAGAAAATATTTATATACGCTAACGCAGCGTCGAAAAAGTCCTTGGCATGGATTGAAAAATATGAATGATGCAGAAAACAAGTTTGTACAAAGGAATAGCATTTTCTCTTCTTCTTTTTTTGGTTTCTTTTGTTTCTTTATTTTTTAAAATGTTAACATGGGCCCAGGAGGTCAATTACTTCACAACCAGAAAACTCGTGGGCAACAACTTTTCAATGTGTCTTAGGAAGAACAGCACAAAACAACTATTCATATATAGATCCTACAGAGATCTACTTGAACAACAGCTTAAACAGGGACTCCACAACCGCATATACCCCACGAGCAAAGATAACTACGAAAACCTAGCAACTTCCGCAATCAAAATGTTCTAACACTAGCTCGAGAATGATCGCACGATCTCCACCACAAACAGGTCAAAGGAATACTCCAAAATACCACTTATTTCAACCAAATCAAGCCGGAAAAAAAGGGGGGAAATCCAACTTAATTCATCAATTCAACATGATCGGACGAGTGTTACAGCATGTATTAAAACGAGATCCGAGTAAGATCGAAAGAAGGAGAAGGAGAGGGGAATCACCTCGATCGGATTGATGCGAATGATCCAGTAGTTGATCTTGATCGAGATCGAGATCGAGATGGAGAGAGAGTGGGATTGATGGAGAGAGAGATGGAGAGCTCGTCTCGAAGCAGCTCGAGCTCGTGGTGGAGATCCCCGATCTGAAATCCCAATCCCAATCACTCGAGCAGCTTGAGCTCCTCACGAAGCAGCTCGAGCTCGAGCTCCCCGATCTAAAAAAAAAAGGGAAAGAAAGAGAGAGAGAGAGAGTTAGAGAGGTGAAAAAAAAAATGTAGAGCTCAGATTTGATTTTTAAATCACAATATTGTTTAAGCTAATAAAATGGCCCAATACTGTTTATATAATTAAAAATTATCACCACATATATCAGCGGTTTACTAAATATTACAAAAAAATAAAAATGTGCTGGTATAATATAGTTTTAGCAGCATTTAGCTTAACTGCTGGCTAAAAAATTGTTGGGATAAATTCTATTTGTTGTAGTGTAAGTGAGGATTTGACCATGTTTTATCCGGTGATTATGATTAAAAAAGAATAAAAATTATTTCGACAGTCCATATTATCATTTAGACCTAGGTTGAATATCCACAAATCAATTTTTTCTTTCCGACTTATAACATAGAGGATTATAACAGACTATCTACCACAGTTAATTAAAGATTTGATGGTAGGTAACCGAAGTTCCAAGTTCAAAGACTGATTGTTTTATATTTCTAGTTAAGTTTATTTGTAAAAAAAAAAAGAAAAAAAAATGAAGCCTTTCTCTCTCGAAAAAAAAAAAGATTTAGAATATAAATTATTAAGGAGAAACATCAAAAACAATTTTTCTCTTTTGAATGAAAAGTAGCAATTTCATTTACTGTTATATATTCATTATTGATATATCAAAATAAAATGTAACTTTATTTCTCATTACTAGTGGTATCTCTTTGTCTTTATCAATTTTTTTTTTGTTCTTTTTTATTTTTTTTCAGAAGAAACAAGTTCGAAATTCCCCAAAACAAATTATATTAAACTAGAAAATTGAACCAATTTAATTTCAAGAGGGACTTCAAGTTACAAATTGCCTTTATCAATCTACACTCTTCTTCTTCTTCTTCTTTTCTAAGTGCAAGCTATAAGTTATTCAGTGCATGTTTATCAATCTACACTCTTCTTCTTCTTCTTCTTCTTCTTTTTGTTTTTTTTTAAATGAGAGCTAAAGTTATTTACTACATGTTTATTTAGTCGTGGTCCCAAAACCTAGTCAAAAACCTCAATAATGTCGCATTTACATTTGGTTTAGAATAATAAAAACTTTAAAAAACAAATAATAGCTATATCTGAATCCAAGTCATTATGATTACTCTCTATAATTAGCGTTGACCTGATTAAAGTTCAATATTGCGGTTAATTATTATTATTTATGATTATTCCAAGTCATTTGGTGAGTGATTCGCACGTTTGATCACCGTTACTAATTGTATTTTAAGTTACCATATTATCAACGAAAAACTTGGTCGCATATAGGACAAAATTTTCCTTACTAGAGGTCGAATTGTGCTTCTTTTTAAGAAATGCATTATAATTTTATCGCTTGAATTTCAAATAAAAAAATTGTTGATTTTGGAATCAAATGAATAGTTGATGCCAAGCACGTTAGCGAAAAAGATAAGCGAAAATTGTAACATCAACAAAGTAGGTAGAAAAACAATCAAACAATCATGTCAACTTTGTTTCTACTAATTAAACAACATGTTTGATAATATTCATGTAAAATTAAACAAAAACATATAAAGTCAAAATAATTAATCAATTCGCTCGAACAACAGAAACTTAACTTTTTAAGTCAACAAATTAATTAAGCAATAACGACTACAATCAGATAATTATAGTTATCTCACTTTCTTAATCAGATTTAGAACGTTTATTCACCAAATATTCTTAGATGTATCAAACCTTAATTTTCTTGGGCCTCTCTTATAGTCTCATTAATAACTTTGTTCCTTTTTTTTTTTGTTGATTGAATATATCATATATGCTTTGAATGTTCTCTTAATTATTCGATCTATTTCGAAAATATTCAAACTCTTCCTTACATAAGATCGCGATTGATTTTAAGGGCTTTTGTTTGAGAAAATTTGTTTCTAATTAAAAAATCATATCCCTCACACAAATGAACAACTAGATCAACAATTTTTCTTTCTTTCGAAATGCCACTTAATTATCTTAGGCGTCGAACATAATTATGATTATTATTTTTAATAAAACAAGTTGAAATGCCTATGAAATAAATGTGGGGAAAATGTCTTGTGACGCCCAACTTTCCAGAGAGTCACCCATCCTAAGATTACTCCCGTCCTAACAAGCTTAACTCTCTTAACTTCTTGGGCCTAGCCATCGCCCAAAATACTTAAGCCGGGTTAAAAGATTAGCTCTATTATATGACTACTTGGGGTCTCACAATCTTTCCCTCTTTAAGCCCTGACGTCCTCGTCAAGCTCAGACTCACAAGTACCAGGCGATGTGAGACTCGTCTCGCTAGCCTACAACAATAGAGCCTCGCTCTTTCCGCTGTATATCCTGGCTCAGCCGAGACTCGTCTCACACTTCCGGCTGGTAATTGGCTCTGATACCAACTGTGACGCCCCAACTTCTCAGGGAGTCACCGATCCTAGGACTACTCCCGTCCTAACACTAGAAAACAAGTAAGTGTGATCCCCCCTAAACAATAAAATATGTTGACATGAGGAGGAACATATTTACTAGTTATATCATCCGCAATCGCCTGAATCTCAAGACGTTCCTCAAACCAATCATATACTTTATTGAGATAGGTAACCCAATTGAACTCCCCCTCTGAGAACCGTATATGAGAATTTCATCTCGTACGGCTCATCGGTCAACGAAAAGTCGTTGGTCACGCACATCTGGACCATCTGGTGGAACGTGACAGCAAATCTCGTGCCACTCAACAATAAAAAAAGAAGAAGGATAACTTCAAAGGCCATCCCTGTGGTTTTGTAATTTTTTACTTTAGTGCACTGTGGTTTAAAACGTATTATTTCAGTACCCTGTGATTTAAAACGTATCATTTTAGTACCCTGTGGTTTGGTTATTCTCTTTTTATTATCTTTTCGTTAATTTTTTTGTTAAACTAATGAGAAAGTTAAAACTATAGGATAGTAAAGTGAATATTCGATAAATCATAAGTGGGATATTTGAAGTTTTTTTGTATAATTTAACGAAAAAATTAACGAAAAGACAAAAAAAAAAGAGAATAACCAAACCACAGGATACTAAAGTAATACGTTTTAAACCATAGGGTACTAAGGTGAGAAAGCACGAAACCACATGTGTGGTATTTGAAGTTATCCCTAAAAAAAATAAGTCTCAAATATAACAGTGACACTTAAATTGTGTTTTTAGATTTCATTCTTTTCATCGCAATTTTTAAACCAAAGTATTATATTTTTTAAAAAAAGGAAAATTTTAAATGTCATTCTAGTGATTTCGCACTTTTTTACTTTAGTATCCTGTAATTTAAAGTGTATCGCTTTAGTACCCTGTGGTTTTATTTTTCTCTTTTTTTATTTATTTTGTTACTTTTTTCATTAAATCAGTGAGAAAGTTAAAACCACAGAGTACTAAAATGAATATTCGATAAACCAGAAGTGAGTTATCTGAAGTTTTTTCTATATGATTTAACTAAAAATTTAATAAAAGGAACAAAAAAACAAAGAAAAACGAAATCAAAGGATACTAAAGTGATACATTTTAAACCATATGACACTAAAGTGAGAAAGTGCGAAATCACAAGAATGGCATTTGAAGTTTTTTCTTAAAAAATTGATTGATTTAAAATATAGATGATATGGTATAACTGCTGTAGAGAAAATTATCTCAATCAATGACTAGGCCCATTCTACTGGTCTACTACTGTATACACCATTATAAAAGAACCATTACCTAGTGCAGTAATTCTTATTCTTAAAGATTTTTAGATGGCAAAAAACTGAACCCTACATATGTATATTTACAGGAATTGATGCAGTACAATTGCGACATAGAAGAGCACCTCCATCAACAATTAGGCTCACTCTACCTGTCTAATGTTTATACTGCCGCAAAAGAATCATCACCTAGTGCAGTAATTGCTATTCTTAAATATTTTTAGATGGCAAAAGTTTGAATATGTACATGTATATTCGTAGGAATTGATTCTCCGATCTCCTCGGATACTAAAAATCGGTTGGTTTGGAGTGCGGTGGCGTTATAGAACCTACGTGCAATGATAGAAAATAGAAAAAAACTTGTACTGCTATAAAATGTAATATAATTCACAAAAACACTCTTCAAATAGTGTTATAATGCTTGTTTAGAAACTTTAGAAATTTCATTATAAAAATTTATGAGCAATGTCTTTTCGGTCACGTCACCTACTTACAATTGGATTTTATTGACCTAAAATGCTTTAAGATTCGCACAGAGTATAATCTGATGGCAGAAGAGGGTGCATCTCAGAAAATTATTAATTTATACTTTTTTTTTTATAGGAAATCGAACATACCGTATTGATTTCGTTAAAACATAATTCCTATGGTCTCAGTTAAAAATATAAAAGTATATAGTAATATGTTTCTGGCTTAAACTTATTTTAGTCCAACAATTTTAAGTAGCTCTCAATGTCAAACTTGTTTTAAACAATTTTACTAATGAAAGAAGAAACAAAAGCATAAGCAAACAAGCATTTGCTTGGCTCAAGCACCTAAGGAGGTGTTTGAATTGATGAAAATGTAGTTCAGGTGAAAATCAAATTTGTAAAAGTGAAAATAATATTAGAGAGCTTTACCGTTCACTCCTAGACTAGATTTTTACTTCTTTTTACGAAATATGACTTCTAATCATTTCAACGGGAGTTTATTTTTAAAAATTTAAGCACACGACTACCTACCGAATTTTTTCGATATTTTTATTATAGATAGCAAAACTAATTTTCCTATTCTTAATTAACTTAATTTATAGTTAAATTACAACTTTACCAGTTCAAACTCCTTAAGCATTTTTTTTTTTCCTTTTCTTTCCAACAGCGATACTTTCTTACAACATTTCAATTTAGAATGTCTATTATCCAAAAACTAGCTGCAATAGAAGGATCACCATACAACTCACGACAATGACTCGGCTGCTGTATTTTAAGAATTGTACAAAAGCATCTTTATCCTCTTAAATCCTAAAATCCGATTTTCGACCACGTAGGACTAATTGGACCCAATCAGCTCCACCTAGATGAAAGCACCCAACTAACGGCTTTTTCAACATATATGTAGTTACTAAGGAATGTTTTTTTTTTTTTTTTTTTTTTTTTTTTTTTTTTTTTAACAGATATACCATGCAAAATATATCCTGAATCAATTATATACTATGTCATGTAACATAGCAGAGAATCTAATTAAAATAATATAATAATTTTATATTAAAATAATATTATAAAAATATTTATTTTTATATAATATAGAAAAATTTGATTTGTCGTTGTTACTCTAATATTATAAAATAGGGGCAATTGCTTATATATCCATGAAATTTTTTTCGACTTTCTTATTTATCCTTCTTAGAAGGTTAATATTAAAAATATTTCTTAAGGTTCCAAAGTCTTTGAAATATACCCTTCGAGTTAAATTTTGTTAGTGAACTGTTAGTAACAGCCGTTATTTCTATAAAAATTATCATTTTACCCTTTCAAATATACCTTTTTGCCGTCACCAACTTTTCTTATTTGCTCGTAAGTTAGGGGCAAAAGAAATATTTTGACTTTTTGCCATTTCAAACATACCCTTCTATCGTCACCAAATTTTTTTATTTGCCCCTAAATTAGGGACAAAATAAGTATTTTCACTATTTTTTTACTATGATTTAACTCAGATGTAATCCGAGAAAACTTACCGGCACTAACAACAGGAGTATTTTTGAATAACGGAGAAATATATAAGGGATATATTTAAAATAAAAAAGTAAGAACAAATGAGATATTTCAGAGTTTTTGAAGGGTATATAGATAATTATCTCTATAAAATGATATTATAGTACAAAAAGGACGAAAAAATGAAAGCATCTGTGGGCCCCATCTATGGTGGGCCCATTGGGCCGTGAAATTCGCACGGCCGTAACAGTCCAAAGTGAATCACGCCGATGCTACCACCCGCCTCGCGTCACCTTTTGTCACTTTTGTCCCCCCACATCACTTCTATATACCCTTCACGCCTAATCCTAGTGTGCAACATGTTAAGAGACAATAAAAATGTACAAAATTGTACTAGTAATTTCTCAATTTCTAACTAAGTTCTATTTTTCCTACTCGACTTTTTCCTTTTAATATTTCGTCACTCTAAATTAGTTGCCACGTTTATTTGGCTCTTCTACTTTAGAATGAAAAATTATTGATGTATCGTAAATTAATTTATTCTTTATTTATCTCATACTATATTATAACAATCTAAATTCTAAATATATAAAAGGCTAAATTACATAAAACATTCCTGTCAATATTCGTTTTTTTACTTTTTTTCCTGTCATTCAAAAACTTACATTTTGCCTCCTTAAAAAATAAAAAATATTCACAGAGGATACGGTATGATAAAATGATCAAAATGTCCTCATCTCTTCATCTCCTCCTCCCCAATCTTGCTCATCCCGCATCCCGCGCCCTCGCTCGCGCCTCTCTTGACCCCAACTCCGACTTCGTGCGAGGGCGAGGCGGCGGCCGAGGGCATATGTGTAGGCATTGATGAGAGTTTCAGGAGTATTTTGGGTATAAAAAAAAAGATATAAACGGAACCCTAACGGAACACTGACGGCGAGGGGCGAAGTGAACATTTTTTTATTTTTTAAGGGGGGCAAAGTGTAGGTTTCTGAATGATAGAAAAAAAAGTGAAAAAGCGAGTATTGACAGGGGATTCTATGTAATTTTCCCTAAAAATTTTAAATTTGGATCAATAGTTAATAAATATAGCGTATTATATAGAAATAAAAATTTAAGCGTGAGCACTTAATTAGTTAACCGTAAGCCCTCGGTTTATTTACGCTTCCACCCCTGTAACGAAACTTTATGTTCACCACACAGTACGCATTTTGCTCTAGGTTATTTGGAGGGCCGGAATGTAAATAAGAAGTATAGGGAGGACAATAATGTAATAAAACATCTCCTTACACTCCAAAGGAGGTGTATGATATACACTTCATCCATTTTAGAATGAAAAATTTTTATTAGTCACATCGGCATGGCTAGTAAAATTCATCTCATTATGATGGATGAAGTGTATATCATACATATTTTTTACAGTATATAAATAGTATTTTTCATAATATAAGAATAATGCTATTCATACATCTCAAAAAAATATATGATGGACACTTCCTTCATCCTATAAATTTTTTTTTAGGTTAATTGCATAAGGTCCCCACAAATATAGTAAATTGTAGATATATTTCTGCAAAGTTCAACTTTCATAAGTTATCTCTGTAAAAGTCCTAGTATTTTCAGATATATCCCTCTAGTTTGTTACCGTTAGAGAACTATTTACATTTTCAATTTTGTCATCACAAATATATTCCTCCAAAAATCATAACAGTATAATATAAGAGGGATAAAAAAGTCAAAACTAACCAAGGTTAAGTATTTAACCTATGGTTAATTAAAATTTTCTAACAGATCTTAACGGCAGAGACATATCTAAAAATATTAGAATTTTTACAGAAATAACTTATGAAAATTAAATTTTACAGAGATATATTTGTAATTCACTATGTTTGCGAGGATCCGTATGCAATTAATCTAAATTTTTTTGTACTAGTGACATCAATATTGCTCGATGCGCCCACAGATATCTGTGACTAGCCATGCTGGCGGGGTACTGGGGATGGGCCCCACCATAGGATGGAGTTGGCAAATTGCCAAATAGGATTCCCTCCCTCCCTCGTCCTTCAAATCCCCTCTCTCTCTCTCTGCTTCGGATTCCAACGTATTACAGGTCCGGACAGCCTGTTCCCAGCTGGACTCCAACCATATTCCCCCTCACCCCATCTCTCTCTCTCTCTCTCTCTCTTTCTTCACCCAATCAAACATTAAATTAATTAATATCTGTATCTACACTCACATCACTCCCTGCACCTGGTGTTCCATACGCATATTCACCCAGCAATATATTTGATGATTAATATTTTTAAATTAAAATAAGCCCAATAATAGTGCATGCATACTGCATACATAGTGAATATTATTATAAAAATTATTTTTGCAAAAATAAACAGCAAAGCATTTTAGGAATAATAATGGTGCATGCAATCATAGTGTACGGTGAACCTAAGTTGCATCCAATAATGTATACTATATACTAACTAATATGTTAACTATTATCGCGCCGTACAGCCCGTCTCCTGCAGCAGTGCAGCCCACGCACCTCACCCGTCCTAATAAGCCTTTTTTCCTTTTACCGCTTTTTCAGATCACGCCATTTTAATGCCGCTCCTGTGACAACTAGCGTGCCCTAATAATTATTAATTAGAATATAAAAAATATAGTTGTTCTAAAAAATATGTGTGTATATATTTTTTTTAAGCGAGGGAGGAGGAAGCGTTACGGGGTTGGGTGGTGCGTGTGCGTACGTGTGGATCCGGGGCGGATCCGCTGCGGCACCAGCTCACACTCCAACCCCACCCCCCGCACGCTTCTCGATGTACCTCGCTCGTTTTCCTCTCTTCTTATTATTATTATTTACAAAATATATATATATATATTATGGCTCTCTTCTTTTCTCAGTCCAACCCGACTCGCCCGTTGCCAACCTGGCACCCCCCTGGCCCACCTCCCACATTCTTATACCCACCCCCTACCATTCTCCCTAAAAAATCCCTAACCACAACCCCTTCTTCCCATTTGATTGACCCTCTCTAATCGCAACCGAGAAGAAGAAGAAGAAGCAAGAGAGAGAGAGAGAGAGAGAGAGAGAGAGAGAGAGAGGAGAAGAGGAGGAGGGAGAAGGAGGAGATGGACCCGTGTCCCTTCGTGCGGGTCCTGGTGGGGAACCTCGCCCTGAAGATTCCGGTGGCGGCGCGGCCCGCCGGCGCCGGCGTCCACCCCTCCACCGCCCCCTGCTACTGCAAGATCCGCCTCAACAAGCTCCCCTACCAAACCGCCGTCGCGCCGCTCGTCCCGTCCGCGGAGCCCTCCTCCGCCGCGGCCGGCGGCCCTGCGGCGGCGCTGGCGGCGGCGTTCCACCTCTCGAAGGCGGAGCTCGACCGCATCGCGGCGAAGCCGTCGCTCTTCTCCGGGCGGTCGGCGCGGCTGAAGGTGGCGATCTACACGGGGCGGCGGGGCACGACGTGCGGGATGAGCTCCGGGCGCCTCCTCGGGAAGGTGACGCTGCGGCTGGACCTGAAGGGCGCGGAGGCGCGCGCCGCGGTGCACCACAACGGGTGGATCGCCTTGGGCAAGGACGCCAAGGGCGCGGCCCCCTCGGCGCAGATCCACCTCACCGTCCGCTCCGAGCCCGACCCGCGCTTCGTCTTCGAGTTCGACGGCGAGCCCGAGTGCAGCCCCCAGGTCTTCCAGCTCCAGGGCTCCATGCGCCAGCCCGTCTTCACCTGCAAGTTCAGCTTCCGCAACCCCAGCGACTGCCACCTCCGATCCAGGTACAACCTACAAACAAAACCTAAATCCCTAACCCTATCATCCGCCCTAATCCAAAGCGCTCTCGGTCTAATTTATTTGATTTTTCTTGGACAGATCGGTGGTGCAATCGGAGGCTCGGGGCTGGCTGGCGTCGTTCGGGTCGGAGCGGGAGCGGGAGCGGGAGCGGGAGCGGGCGGGGAAGGAGCGGAAGGGGTGGTCGGTGACGGTGCACGACCTGTCGGGGTCGCCCGTGGCGCTGGCGTCGATGGTGACCCCGTTCGTGGCGTCGCCCGGGACGGACCGGGTGAGCCGCTCCAACCCGGGCGCGTGGCTCATCCTCCGCCCCGGCGACGGCACCTGGAAGCCCTGGGCCCGCCTCGAGGCCTGGCGCGACCGCGGCGGCGGCTCCTCCGACGCCCTCGGCTACCGCTTCGAGCTCCTCCTCCCCGACACCTCCATGAGCGCCGCCATCCCCCTCGCCGAGTCCTCCCTCAGCGCCTCCAAGGGCGGCAAGTTCACCGTCGACCTCACCGCCTCCCACTCCCACCCCCACCCCCACCCCTCCTCTTCGCCCGCCTGCAGCCCCCGCGCCGGGAGCTGCGACTTCGGCTACGGCCTCTGGCCCTTCTCCCACTACCGCGGCTTCGTCATGTCCAGCACTGTCGCGGGGGAGGGCCGCTGCAGCACCAGGCCCGCGGTGGAGGTCGGGGTGCACCACGTGGCCTGCGCCGAGGACGCCGCCGCCTTCGTCGCGCTCGCCGCCGCCGTCGATCTCAGCATGGACGCCTGCCGATTGTTCTCGCACAAGCTCCGCAAGGAGCTCACCCCCTCCGACTCCCTCCGCTGATCTTCCCCCACTCCGTCCGCATATTAAGAAAAAAAACTAAAAACCCTTCTATGCGCCTCCTTTTCTGTTTTAGCTAATTAATTAATTTAGACTAGTAGTAGTAATTGTGTGGTGAAGTCGCAACTGTACAGAATCGGCGTTAATTTTCTTTCTTTTTGTTTTTTTGTTGTTTTTTGTGGATTAATTAAACTTTTGGTGTGGTTTTGGGGTGAGGGTTAAATTAGTCTTCTAGGTGTTTTTTGAAAGTCTAGAAGAGAGCGAGAGCGAGAGCGAGAGTGAAAGAGAAATATGGTTTTCTCTTAATGTTATTATTATTATCATCATGGTGTGTTTTGTGTTATCATCATCATTACTTTCAACAAATCTGCTTTTGTTGGATGTGCGTATTATTATTATTGTATATATATTTGTTTGCTCTTTTGCGAAGAAGCGCTTTTGCAGTAAGCCCAGTTGGTAATTTGCTTAGATGCCAAGATTAGAAGGGGGTTTCCCCCAAATATAGAAAAGAGCCCGGATGGTACGGGGGCTCTTGTCGAGTGTTTGTCCTCCACCGCTCCGCTCCAGTGCGTTACGGATTACAGCTTTTGTGGGCCCCGCCGTGCACATGGGGTGCGGTTGGAAAAAGCAGTTGATCTGTACGCATCAGCAAGCTACTACTACTGCTGCTGATATAACCTTTCAATGCTGCTGCGCCAAGCAGTACGAAGTCACAGAGCTCAGTGAGCCCTATCTCGCGCACCAATCAGAGCAGAGCTTTCAAGGTAAGGTTTAAAATTTAAATTTTTAATTTGAACTTAAATTTAAATTTGAATATACCTGTTTCCAAAGGGAGGTTTATTTATGGATGGGACAGCGACTTTGATGGGAAGCCGAAGTGGGTCCAGATTAATGGATAGTTGTTGCGACAACAGGAGTTTGCTGTCCTTTTCTGCCCCTGTCGAATCGTTAGGGTGTCGGGTGACGTCCATAAAATCAGAATTTTAAATTTTCACATAAATTTAAACTTTTAACCTAGATTTGAATTTGGAATGAAAGGACGAAAAATACTATTTATTTAAAATTTTTATGGCTTAAAATTCACGAATTGCCGTTGCTAAAAGCACCTGCATATGCATAAGCAGAGCAAAAGATACCAACATCACTATCTAAGCTCTAATCTAAAATTCTTTCTTCTGTTACAGTAAAAGCTTAATATTCAGACAAATTTGATATGCTAGTAAAAATTTAATTTTAAATTTAAATTTTGAAATCGTAATTTAATTTCATGATCAGATACTGATTAATTTGCACGTGAGTTTGGTAGAGGGTGGATACTGTGTTGCTTTCAAATCCAGCTGCTCCGTGCCACAGCAAGAATATATATATTTGGTGGGACAAAATAACTAATTGTGACAATTAACTGTCCCCTACTGAGACGTTGCATTTGGTGAGAATAACAAAGTACTACACCCCTTTATTTTATTTTTTTTAAAATCACTATTTAAATGCTCCAGTGGAATGTAGTTTTGTATCTGGAGATTTTGATACATCTCAAAAGAGAAATTTCATTGGCCCCAGTTGGATACACCTCTTTATGCATCGCATCATTCATTATCGTCATCATCTTCTTCTTCGATCAATTCGAGTCGATCAATTTAACTGTTAACTTAGTAAAAGTTTGGCTATAAATTGAGCGTGCGAAATAATGATCATGAATTGATGATGACGGTGAGGAGGAGGAGGAACTTCACAATGCGAGAAACGTGATTGACGCATGCTTCTCATGCAAGCGAATAGTACAAAATTATTGGGGCTATTGAGTCGATAGTATTGTTGTACCGTAACGCTGTAACTTCAACAAGAATGAAAATTATAGGCATGTGGATTCATTTATATTGTTCATTGATTGAAAAATAAGAGAGATGCGCATGTGTTTAGAAAAAAAAAAATTACTCCAAATGAGTGAAAAATCAAAAGCAACTTATTAATCATATCAGTGTACTACCTTTTTTTTTTCTTTTGAAAGGCTGCATTAGTGATTCTATACTTCATAACAAATTAATAAGGCTAAAGATGAAGTGATCTTCATCGAGATGAATGACCATTTTTTGTCGAAGAATCGTATTCACGTACGAACGTTCTCGTTCTTTATTTTTATTTAGTTGCAGAGCTATCGGATTTTGTGAACCTTCCTGTGGGGTTCTTATGTATATAAGACAAATTGTGTACTTGTAGATCTTGAAAGCTAGTTAGTAATCGCGGCATCTTGTACTTTATTTGATGTTTTAAACGTGATTAAAGCCCTTTTTTTTAAAAAAAAGAAGAGATTAAAGCAATATATTCTGTGTTCGTTGGCTTAGGAAAAGCTCTCTCTCTCTCTCTCATATGTCTATATAAGAAAAGTCGCATATAAAGTAATAAAAAAGAATTAAATGGTTGATACAAATGTCGCGGTCGAAACTCTGCACCGGTGAAAAAGTGTATCATGTATAGATCCCAGGTGGGTTAGTCGCGGAGAATACAGAAACCAATCACTTAAGCCTAGATTCCTCTCCCATCTACTTCGCTTTCTATAACTCGATGTTATGGGTTTTTTTTTTTTTTGTAAAAAAAACATAGTATTATTTCGGAAATCAAAGTATTAGAAGAGAACTACACTGCTTATGTTCGTACAAAGCTTGCTTCCAATCACTCATTTAAAAAAAAAAAAAACAAAAAAAACTCAGTAACATATAATTGGTCTGACGCATATAAATGGGCCTAGTGCTTATCTCGGCCCAGTATATGTTTTGGGAATATGGGCCAGTAACACTTTTTGGGCACCTTAAGCCACAAGCCCAAGTGGATTGATGTTATTGGGCCCCCACACAAAGTCCTGGACAAATTAGTTTGTGGACCGGGTCCACCACATCAGCCAAATGTCCTAAAATCCAAATGATTTGACATGTTTATGATCAAAATATCAAATAGTCACAAAAATTAGCAAACGCTTGTAAGTTTTTAAAAATATCACAACAAATGTTTCTTGATTTTCTAAAATCGTTGTATTTGTTAACTACTGATGTATCGATAAATATTTCAAAATATCACAACAAATCAATATCTTATAAATAATAGCTTTCGGAATGATAGTGTTCTAATGGGCTAGATCGTTACAGCAATTCATTAATTCAAATTGAGTTGTGGGGTACACAAAAGTTCTTTCAACTTGCTAGATGAGTCCATAGTGGACCACGATCCAGGCATTGATTTCTCTTCCTCTTATCAGCAAAACATTCACATCACATGGTCCCTTGCCAGGTGAAACACTTGCCTTTTATATGTATGCTCCCTCATTTAATAACTCAAATAAGATGTGTTAGAAAATTGCGTACGGTAAATACAAAAACGCAGCGGAACAAAATCAAACAAATTTGATTTTAGAAAAACTTTCGAGATCCAATCTCTAAACCACGCAATTAGGATCCCTCATGTTATTCAAGATTAAAACGAGATAGCAAGATCTAATCTTCACCTTTGCGCGGGTTGTTCTTCACCGCAATCCGATGATCGTGGAATAAGGTTCTCTTGAAGCCGCACACGCGTCCGGCCTCTATAGGTATCCACACGAGGTTGATGATCCAATCGATGTCCTCACCGGGGTGCTAGCTCCCTTGCAAAGAACGTCTTTTTGCTAGAGGAAGAAGAGAGAAAAATTGAGAGAGATGACGGCTAGGATTTTCTAAAAACTCCCATATATTATATAGAGGGATATAATCCTCTTTTAATAATATAATAACTATTAAGGATAAGAATAAATCTAGATTTAAATTTATCCTTTTCTTAATTAGTTACATCGATCAAATCCTAATTTGATTCGACTTGAACTTTATCCTAATTTGATCATATCAAATTAATAATGCAACATTTGCACATAAGCCCTCTCATAAATTACTAACTATTAGTAAGTCCTCTTTTGTAACATTTACACTTTAATACCACTAATTTGTAATAATTACAAATTAGTCCAATTATCAACATATTGACAATTAAGTCCTCCGGCGATTCAAAAATCGCAATCTAGCTATCCGATTAGTCACAACCTCTTATGTGTGTGACCCCATAGGTTCTATTCTATCTGGTAGTGAGATATATTCTGATCACTATCAATAATATCACTGAAACTCCTTTCAATGGGTCGGAACAATTCCAACTCAGCCCAATGAGAATTATCAATCATCCAGATAATTCTCATGAGTCTCACAGTCCACCAGTGACGCCTAGCAGCATGTAGTGGCATTTCAGTAGAATGGAATACTGAACCTCTTGGTGCAGTTACCGTGTGATACAGTCCTTCTATCATGAGTCCCGACTAGACGGAGATCATGGAACAACTCGTCAAACCCCATCATCTGTCATATGTCAAATTTATTCGACTCGAGTTTCTAATATCGGAAACCCTTTCCGCTATTTATCCTGCCTTGGCCAAGGTCTTCTAAACTCGGTCTCATAAATCACATAGGACTAACGCCCCTATCTACCAAGGGAGATAGATTCCATATAGGTGCACACCCTATTCCTACAACGAACCTACTGCAGCCAACATGCACCGCAAGGACCCGAATGGCTAGGGACCAAGTGTATGTACAGTCAAACTACAGTAACCTCATTGTGAATAGCCGAGGCACCGCAGGTCAAAGGACCAGTCACACTACTGCAACATTGAGTAAGTCACTGACGAGTGAGTAGACATCCAAGTGACTTCTCATGTTGGTCACGCTCGGTACCCTTGTTCTCTAACAACCACCTGCACATTCGCTCCAGTGTCTCCACACTGTTGACTCGAGACACATCTACCCAAAAGGGAAGCGACCTGTGCACCAATCTCATCGGATCAATCACCGTCCCCGCGATGATCCTTCGATCGGGAGCATTTAGGAATTAACCATCAATGACACATGTCTCAAATTCTCAACTCTTGAGAATACATGTCATCATCTTATTAATTCCTTGGACGATTCATGGACACATACACAACATGAATGGAAATAGGAACCCATATTTATTCATAATATTTAAAGTCAAATACAAATTTATGTCCTAAAAAGAATACATGTGTCAGCCCGATTGGCTTCTAGGGCATACATCTAACAATCTCCCACTTGCACTAAAGCCAATTAGCCATATACCTAAGTCCCATCTTCTCAAGGTGGGCTTCAGTCTTCTGCTGGCTAAGCGGTTTAGTTAATGGGTCTGCCACGTTATCCGCGGAGTCTACTCTCTGCACCTCGATGTACTTCTTGTCGAGATAGTCACGTATAATATAAACCGAAACCGCCGCTCTATGTGCTTGGACTTCTGATGAGACCTCGACTCCTTAGCTAGAGCTAAAGAGCCATTGTTGTCGCAATCAAGTAGTATGGCATCTGATGGCATTACACTTAACTCCGCGACAAACAACTTAAACCAGAAGGCTTCCTTCGCAGCTTCAGATGCGGCGATATATTCTGCTTCCATGGTAGAATCAGCAATAATTGGTTGTTTGGAACTCTTCCAAACCACCGAGCCACTATTGCACAAGAACACGCATCCTGACGTAGACTTTCTATCGTCAACATCAGACATAAAGTCCGAATCAGTATATCCTTGTATTTTCAACTCTCTTCCTCCAAAGACCAAGAACATATCCTTAGTTCTTCTCAAGTACTTAAGTATGTTCTTCACAGCAGTCCAGTGCTCCTCGCCTGGATTAGACTGATATCTGCTTGTGACACTCACAGCAAGCGCGATATCAGGTCGTGTACATAGCATGGCGTACATAAGACTCCCTATAGCCGAGGCATAAGGGATCTTACTCATACGTTGAATCTCTTCAAATGTATTGGGGCACATTTTCTTGGAGAGATAAATTCCATGCCTAAGGGGTAAGAGTCCCCTTTTTGAGTTTTCCATGCCGAACCTTTTCAGCACCTCTTCTATGTACATTTTCTGTGAAACGCCTAGCATCCTCTTAGATCTATCTCTATAGACCTTAATCCCCAAAATATAGGATGCTTCCCCTAGATCCTTCATGGAGAATTCTTTAGATAACCACACTTTAATCGAAGTCAGCATTGGAACATCGTTTCCAATTAGGAGAATGTCGTCCACGTACAATACTAGGAATGTGACAGCACTCCCACTAACCTTCTTATAAACACATGGTTCTTCCTCGTTCTTAATGAAATCAAACGATTTGATCACATCATTAAAACGAGTATTCCAACTCCGAGATGCTTGCTTAAGTCCATATATGGACCGTTGCAGCTTGCATACCTTATGACGTTCGTCATCGGAAGTGAAACCCAGAGGCTGCTCCATATAAATATCTTCCTCAAGATATCCATTTAAGAAGGCAGTTTTCACATCCATTTGCCAGATCTCATAATCATGGTATGCTGCAAGGGCAAGCAATGTTCGAATGGATTTAAGCATGGCCACAGGCGAAAAAGTCTCCTGATAGTCAACGCCTTCACGTTGACTATAGCCTTTCGATACCAGCCTTGCTTTATAGGTCTCCACCTTTCCATCCGAACCTATCTTTCTTTTGTAGATCCATTTACATTCAATAGGTACTATACCTTCTGGTGGATCTATCAAAATCCAGACCTCGTTGGAGTACATTGAGTCAATTTTTGACTTCATGGCTTCCAACTATTTCTCGGAATCGATGTCAGACATCGCCTCGTTGTATGTTTTGGGATCATCTCCATGTTCCCTATCTCCCATGAGGAACATTTCCTTTACATCCTCTGTAAGAATACCTAAGTATCTTTTGGTAGGATGGGAGATTCTACTCGACCTACGAGGTGGATGAGGTACTATATGTACTGGCTCAGCTTGAATGGGTTCTATAGGTTCGACGACTCGTTGCTCTTCAGAGACTCTCTCTTCAAGCTCAATTTTTCTCCCACTAGCCGCTTCTTGAATAAACTGTTTTTCCAAAAAAATAGAAGTCGGCTCACAACTACATTGTGATCCTCTGGGATATAAAAATAGTAACCCAAAGTTTCTTTAGGATATCCAATAAATCGAGCCCTCTCAGACCTAACCTCTAACTTGTCTGCCTGTAACCGCTTTACATAGATAGGACATCCCCAAATCCTGATATGACCAAGACTTGGTTTCTTACCATGCCACATCTCATACGGCGTAGTAGGAACGGATTTAGAAGGTACCCTATTTAATAAGTAAGCCGCAGTAAGCAAAGAATGTCCCCAAAGAAATAAAGAAAGATCAGTGAAGCTCATCATGGATCGAACCATATCCAATAAGGTTCGATTTCTCCGTTTCGACACCCCGTTGAGTTGAGGTGTTCCCGGAGGAGTCCATTGTGAGACTATACCGTTTTGTTTGAGATAGTTTAGAAACTCTTCACTAAGGTATTCTCCTCCTCGATCTGATCGAAGAACCTTGATGGATTTTCCAGTTTGCTTTTCTACTTCATATCTGAATTTTTTGAACTTTTCAAAAGCTTCAGATTTGTGTCTCATAAGATACACATACCCATACCGTGAATAATCATCAGTAAATGTTATGAAGTAGAGATAACCACCCCTAGCTTGCACATCAAATGGGCCACACACATCAGTATGTATCAGGGCAAGTATCTCAGTGGCTCTTTTCCCTTGTCCTACAAAAGATAATTTGGTCATTTTACCTTGAAGACAAGATTCACAAACCGGATAAGACTCTGAAGTCAATGAGCCAAGGAGCCCATCTTTATCCAATTTGTTAATCCTTTCTTCTCCAATATGACCAAGCCTAAGATGCCACATATACTTTAAGTTCATCTCATCTCTAGGTCTCTTAGACCCAACGGCACTCACTACTTGCTCAGAAATATTTATAGATACATCCATATGTAAATGATAAAGACTGTCAATCATAAAACTACAACCAATAATTTTATTTCTAAAATAAATTATGTAGTAGTTTTTATGAAAATTAAAAATATAACTGTCATGTGCTAAAGAAGAAACAGAAATCAAATTTCTGCTAGCAGCAGGTACATAATAACAGTCCTTTTAAAACATGTCCTGACGGTAGTCGCAAAGGATAGGTGTCAGCAGCCACGGCAGCAACTCTTGCCCCGTTGCTTACCCGTAAGGTCACTTCACCTTCCCTAAGCCCTCTACTTTTTCTTAGACCCTGCATTGAAGTACACCAATGAGCACTAGAACCAGAGTCTATGACCCAACTGGAAGTAGAGGAAACCGTAAGGTTAGTTTCTATTATGAGCAAGTCTGACATACCTTCCGAAGGTGTGTCCTTTTTCTTATTCTTCAGGCTCTCCAAGTAGACGGGACAGTTCCTTTTCCAACGACCATCAAACATTGCAGTGGAAACATTTTCCTTTGTCAGTGGTCTTTATCTAAGGAGCTTCCCTCTTGGGCTTGTTCTCCGTCTTTTGTTTCTTCGCAGGTTTCTTCTTCCAATTAGACTTTCTTTTGGAAGAGGAAGCCCGCTCCACAGCGAGAACCGAGCCCTTTGAACATTTCAAAGTCCCCTCCATTGTTACCAACATGTTTAATAACTCTACGTTGATGCAGTCAATTTTATTCATATGATAGTTTACAATAAACTGTCCATATGATATAGGCAGGGATTGCCGGATTAGATCAACTTGCAATTCCTTATCCACTTTCGAACCGAGCTTCTCAAGCTCTTCGAGATCTTTTGATTATTGTCAAACAATGATCATGTACAGACTGCCCTTTCGTCAGCTATTGGACTATTTGGTAACGTGAGGATTTCCTGGTCGAGAACATTACTGAGCTTTTCAAAACTCAAAACTATTTTTAAGTTTCTTAAGCCAGTCTTTATAATTCGTTTCGATTAAGGAGTTTGTGTCGAGAATATAAAAGAGAGGATTGGAAGCGGACATTTGCTTTGCAGAGAGTAAAGATTCAAGTTAGATATTTGTATTTGTTTTGAAAATTTTGTTTTAAGGATTTTAAAAACAAATTTAGCCTCCCACTACTTTCTCGAGTCTCTTACACTCCTCGGGTAGAGAAACGGAAACCCAACGCGACAAAGGTTTCAAGTGGGTACTGCGGTCCCACCAGTTTAACGCATCACCTCACCTGACAGTTATTGGCGACACGCAAACCGATGAGTGGACAACTCTTGTCCAATACTTCTCAAGCAAATTGCAGCGATCGGTCTCTAAGTCCTGTAGGCCTCACCTGACAGTTATTGGCCTCATTCCTTAGTTAAGTCAGACCCACCGTTCAAACGCGTAAGCAAAGCCGTCATTGGGTCCCTCACCTGACAGTTATTGGGCCCAACCCCATCTTTACTTCGCAACATCTCATGCTAATAGAGTGGTTGCGCCTTCCCGATGCAACTGACCACTGTATCCAGCCGTGCCAATCAACACCAGAAAAACGCCCGCACTTCTACAACGGCGGAAGACCGCTCGACTTAATATTTGTGAGGAGATTAAAAATTAGGTCTCATATTTTATTTTATTTATTTACATCTAATGCAAATAAAATAAACCGCGCATAAAAAAATAATATTACTGGTGATGATCATGGATCTAAAAGAGGATTCGGACTCGAGCCACTGAGCCGGAATCAGGGTCTTTGGGTCATAAATTACAAGCACATACACGTCATTGGTTTGATCGTCTTCAACTACTTGATCCGATCCCTATCAACATCTTGATCCGACCACCATCAAGTGCTCATCTCGATCTGGTCTTTGCGTGCTTCTCGGCTTGCAACCGATCAACCAATGACGTGCAACCATACAACATACAACCCAATAATAATGATAAAATAAAATTAATTAATTACATTTGATAACTTTTATCTCTAATCTATTGAGACACGCAGGTCTCCAAATAAATCGGCTCATGCACGCAGGCACCCAAAAAGCCATCTCTCATACAGAGTCCTTAATTATAAACAAATTTAAAATTACAGGATTCCACATACACATCATACATCACATGTCGAAAATAAATAGGTCGCTATCCATGATCATCACCGATATGTATCTCATACATAAAAAATAATTTTGGGTATTCTAATTAACCGTTTACCAATGATTCGAAAAATAACAATGATCAAATCACTAAAAACAATCAATCTTATTGATTGTTTATTATTTTGATCAAAAATTAATCCGCAAACACTACAACTTGATCTAATCAAGATTTAACTTTGATCACATCAAAATAGCCCTTTTAATTTTTTAAATTGATCTAATCAAAACAAAAATAAAATTAAAAAAAAAAAAATTCCACATCCGTACGGGAAGCTACAGTAGAAACTGCGGATTAAATTGATTAAAACAATTTACGATTTTTCGAATAAAGTTAAAACGATCTATCGTTCAACCGGCGAAGAACGATTTAAAATACCAAAATCTATAATTTAATCTTGAAAACCATGAGGGTGGCTCTGATACCACTGTTAGAAAATTGCGTACGGTAAATACAAAAACGCAGCGGAACAAAATCAAACAAATTTGATTTTAGAAAAACTTTCGAGATCCAATCTCTAAACCACGCAATTAGGATCCCTCATGTTATTCAAGATTAAAACGAGATAGCAAGATCTAATCTTCACCTTTGCGCGGGTTGTTCTTCACCGCAATTCGATGATCGTGGAATAAGGTTCTCTTGAAGCCGCACACGCGTCCGGCCTCTATAGGTATCCACACGAGGTTGATGATCCAATCGATGTCCTCACCGGGGTGCTAGCTCCCTTGCAAAGAACGTCTTTTTGCTAGAGGAAGAAGAGAGAAATTGAGAGAGATGACGGCTAGGGTTTTCTAAAAACTCCCATATATTATATAGAGGGATATAATCCTCTTTTAATTAATAATATAATAACTATTAAGGATAAGAATAAATCTAGATTTAAATTTATCCTTTTCTTAATTAGTTACATCGATCAAATCCTAATTTGATTCGACTTGAACTTTATCCTAATTTGATCATATCAAATTAATAATGCAACATTTGCACATAAGCCCTCTCATAAATTACTAACTATTAGTAAGTCCTCTTTTGTAACATTTACACTTTAATACCACTAATTTGTAATAATTACAAATTAGTCCAATTATCAACATATTGACAATTAAGTCCTCCGGCGATTCAAAAATCGCAATCTAGCTATCCGATTAGTCACAACCTCTTATGTGTGTGACCCCATAGGTTCTATTCTATCTGGTAGTGAGATATATTCTGATCACTATCAATAATATCACTGAAACTCCTTTCAATGGGTCGGAACAATTCCAACTCAGCCCAATGAGAATTATCAATCATCCAGATAATTCTCATGAGTCTCACAGTCCACCAGTGACGCCTAGCAGCATGTAGTGGCATTTCAGTAGAATGGAATACTGAACCTCTTGGTGCAGTTACCGTGTGATACAGTCCTTCTATCATGAGTCCCGACTAGACGGAGATCATGGAACAACTCGTCAAACCCCATCATCTGTCATATGTCAAATTTATTCGACTCGAGTTTCTAATATCGGAAACCCTTTCCGCTATTTATCCTGCCTTGGCCAAGGTCTTCTAAACTCGGTCTCATAAATCACATAGGACTAACGCCCCTATCTACCAAGGGAGATAGATTCCATATAGGTGCACACCCTATTCCTACAACGAACCTACTGCAGCCAACATGCACCGCAAGGACCCGAATGGCTAGGGACCAAGTGTATGTACAGTCAAACTACAGTAACCTCATTGTGAATAGCCGAGGCACCGCAGGTCAAAGGACCAGTCACACTACTGCAACATTGAGTAAGTCACTGACGAGTGAGTAGACATCCAAGTGACTTCTCATGTTGGTCACGCTCGGTACCCTTGTTCTCTAACAACCACCTGCACATTCGCTCCAGTGTCTCCACACTGTTGACTCGAGACACATCTACCCAAAAGGGAAGCGACCTGTGCACCAATCTCATCGGATCAATCACCGTCCCCGCGATGATCCTTCGATCGGGAGCATTTAGGAATTAACCATCAATGACACATGTCTCAAATTCTCAACTCTTGAGAATACATGTCATCATCTTATTAATTCCTTGGACGATTCATGGACACATACACAACATGAATGGAAATAGGAACCCATATTTATTCATAATATTTAAAGTCAAATACAAATTTATGTCCTAAAAAGAATACATGTGTCAGCCCGATTGGCTTCTAGGGCATACATCTAACAAGATGAACTAAAAAGGGTACTTATTCTCTTCTTTAATTAAAAACCAATTTAAGTTCTCCAACTCACTCCCACTTATTCCTCTCTCTCTCTCTCTCTCACACACACACACAGTGTTGGTTTTTATCCTATTCTTCTTGTGAAGCAGCTCCTGTGACTGTGATTATAGCATTGGGGCTTCGACTATAAGTAATATCTCTCTTTTCCCTTTTCTCTTTTATTCATTTTTTCCCTATAATAGTTGGGTTTCTTTGGGTTTTTCTCCTCTTTTGTTACTTTTATAACATGGGTGTTATTAGATTCGATATTTTTATGCTTCTTGAAGATTAAAAAGGAACATTTGCGATGTTGGTTTTGTTTTATTAGTAGGAAAAATTGGATTTTTCATGTGATTCTGGGGTTGGGAAGGTCCCTTTTTACTAGATTTTTGATGGAGGAAATATACTGTTGCTTTTACCTTCTCTTTGCTCAGTATTTGGTGGTATATATGTAGTGCATTTCATTTTATTTTATTTTTGTAATCCGACTCAAGAGTTATATAGAAGTGGCACAATCTAAATTTATTTTCCCCCCTCTATTTCTGTCCTTTTTTTTTTTTGAGTTTGTTTCCTCTCGATTTTGTGCGAATAATTATTAATTATTCCAATAATTTCATCCTGTTCTCTGCCCCTCTTGTTTTGGTAAAAAAGTTATCTTTAATTCAGTAAAAGGAGTTAGTATTTTGTTATGTTGTTCAGTTTACATTAATCTTGTGTGCTATTATTATTATCAATTGCTCCAATTTTTTATATAATCTTTTACCCACTATATTTTACTGCTTCAAATGTGACAAAATTCCATGTTCTAATTCACTTTCCTTAGGCACATCTTGGACAAATACAACGAAGAGATTAATCCTGAAGTAAGGGGATATAATTTAGATTACTTTTCTATACAAAGATAGTAACATGTTGAGGCAATCATCAAGTAGGAATCAAAGAAACAAAGTGCTCAGGGTGAAGCATGTTCTTCAAGTGAGCCTACTGGTTGCTGTGTGCTTCTGGCTTTTGTATCAATTGAAGCACTCTTACGACAAGAAAAAGGCGTTCGTCGATGAAAATTCGGAGATTTCATCCAAAGTTGAGCAGGAGCAGCAAAGATTTGTTAAATTAGGCCGCAAAGATCTGCCGCGCAATGAAAAGGCGAATCTCGACGAAGAGCGAGAGAAGGAACAAGAAGCAGTTAAGCAAGTGATGGAGGAGGAGGAAGAGATCGGCGAGGGTGAACAAGTGAGAGGAAATGAGCGAGATGACGAGGAGAGGGAAAATGAGGGAGAAGACACCGACGGTCGAGGCCGTGGAGAGGCTTCTCGCGTGGCTCGTGAAGATAGAGAGCTGGAATACGAAGACGATAAGAGCGAAGAAAATGAGGAGAAAATGGAAAGCGGTGATGAGAACGATGAGGAGAAATTCGTTGGAGACGACGACAATGACAATGATATTGGTTCCACAATCGATGATGATACAAATTTTGGCGAAGGCGATGGCGATGGCGATAGCTTGTTGAAGAAGACCGTTCCGGACGATAACGCATCCACGAATGGTGTCGGTTCGAATCATAACGAATCCATTGTTGGGTTGGATGGGAAAGAGGGGTCTCTCAATGATCACCATCATCATCAAATTGCTGCTTCTGACGGCGACACAGATAACAGCGTTGCTCTTCAGAATCAGACTTTCAATTTGGAATCAATGGAAGAAGAAAAACATGTTAGTGTTAAGAGGGAAATTGATGAGGAAAACAAGCCGACGCCGTATAATTCTAGCTTTACAATTGAGCAAGAGGACTTTGGAGAGAACTCTCCGGTATCTGTAGCGGCGAACGATGTCGGAGATGTAGATGTGAATAAAATAGTCGCAGATGCTCACCTCGATCTATCTACTTTACCTGTTATCCAAGGTGAAGTAGTGAAAGCCGAAGAAGACGCCGCAGAGTGATAGTATTTTCAAGAGATGGAGGTTTTTCTATCGCAAATTAGAGCTTGATATGTAGGCTTTTTACTTCTTTTATCTTTCTCATGTCGAGGCCACAGAGGATGTTTTTCGCTGATTTGCACTTGATGAATGATGCCTGCAGCATATGCAATGTGTACAAGCAATTTTACACATCAAATGTTCTGCAAAAGTCGGCAAATTTCGATTTTGCGCTATCTTTTTGTAATCCATTCAAATGATCAACAAAGTGCTTTGTTCCGACAAACTGATTAGTTAAGCAAAATCATGCCATACATCAGAATGGGTTTATGAAGTTCTTCCTATTTACAGCACAGGCTTACAGCCCTAACCTTTTCACACATGAATTGCAACAGTATAATTAATTCACAAAATGATGCAGAGAATATATATACAAATTACAACAAGTATCATACACCTGTACATAACATATGTTCCAACACCAGAGTCACTACAACTGGTATCATAATTCATACATACACAAACATCTCTCAACAGCAAAGTTCATTAAACTTATAGTATTAGAACTAAAACGAAAAACACGCACAAACGACACTCGATTAACCGTAGAAAGTTCTTTCAGAACAAGCCCTAGAGAGCTGTGTTAATGGTCTGAATGCTTCTTCTTCTTCTTCATGCTCTCAAAAAGGCTATCAGGACCTGGAGATGTATACATAACATCCCAAATTAACTGAAAGGGTTAGAGCAAAATAACTAATAAGCCATGAATATGGACAGTTCAAGAAAGATTGAAGAATAAATCTCCAATTGTTAGAAGGGATAATGATGAGGATCCAACAAACAATCTTGTGAAAAGTTTAATACAACTACATGAAATACATAATCATATCAGAAATAACACAAATAAAAAGCTGGTATTTGCGTATGTACCTTTGAAAACCTCGATTATTTGCGTGCATGTTCTATAAATAGTATCTAATTACAAAAATTAGGAACATTTATGAAATAAGATTTTGCGAAGCTATATGCTGCAATCAATGGTCGCCGCAAATAAGCGAGAATTTCAACAGTAAGTGCGAAAAATATCAACTTTACAAAAGTTCTATCAAAGCTAATTCTCATCAATCTGTTTGACTTGTGAAAACAAAGATTACAATTTTATAAACTATCTTAAACAGAGCGAGTGAAAAAAAGGTGGAATCATATCATACACATCAGATTACATGTTTTCATGGACACAATGCCCATCAAAATCACTCGCCCCCTCAGTAAAAGTAATTTTAGTATCTAGTTACTAGTTACAACAGTTATAACGTAGTAGTCAACGAACGACACAACATTTTAATTAAAATATCATCAGAATACAAAAAATTATTAGCAAACGAAATTAGAACATTACCCCAAGGAAACTCTTTGTTCCGGATATGGAGATACGGATACGGCTGCAAAAAAAAAAAAAAAAAAAAAAAAAAAAAAAAAACCTTTACTGCTGATTCAAAACCCTACAATAATAATAACAATGATAAAAGGAAAAATCTTACAGGAGGATCCGGGTAGTGGGGATGACCCTTTCGAAGGTTATAAATGGTGAGGATCGTGCACGTTATAATCCCCGCGTACGTGATCTTCTCCCATTTCTCCGCCTCACCTGAGCAAGAAGAAGATGATGATATGATGATGACGACGATGGAGGAGAAGAACGAGTACGTCGAAACCCTAACCCTAACCCTAGGATCGATAAGAAGAAGAAGAAGAAGAAGAAGAAGAAGAAGAAGAGGGGGGGTGTTGGGTGGAGAGGACGTACTTGCGTCGTCGTGGTGAGCGGCGGAGGAGAAGCTCCGGCGAGGGTGGAGGCGGCGGAGGGCGGCGGAGGCAGCCGAGGGCTTCGCCGCCGCGGCCGCCGATCGGAGGGCGGAGGTCGCCGTTGGCGTCGCCGTGGCTGCTTCTGGAAGCTTCTTTCGACTTCGTTCGGGTTCTTTTCGCGCGCTCTGTTTCGCACTTCTTTTCGAAATCTCCAGAACCCATTCGAATTTCTAAGTCTCAGAAGATGCACTACGAACCCCTTCAACTATTGACTCTTTTGAATTAAGACCCTGCACGGTTGATTTGATACGTTTTAGCTTCTTATTTTGTTAATAAATGGTTTTTAATTACTTGAATTTTTTAAAAATTTCTAAATTTATTAGCCTAGTTAGTTGTTGATTTTTAATTATCTTAACTAAGAAATAATTATAATTATTAGATTTAATAATTATAAATAAATATTAATAATAATTTTGTCTAAAGTTTATGAAAAGTTAATTCAGACAAAACTGGAGGGTATTGGAAAGTTAATTCGGACAAAACTGGAGGGTATTTTAAAATCTCCTATAGTTGAGGTGTCTTCGTGCACTTTAATCACGTGGAGATAGATAAATACATAAAAAAAATAATTTGAAATATGTCCCAAGTATTGAGAATTTGCAACCTATTTTGATATCACCAACTATAAGTTCAATACTTGTTTCAATATCAATTATTGAGATTATGTAACTAAAGCGTTCAAATCAAACTATTACTATAAATATGACTTCTCAATGAAAAGCTGATGTAAATACAAAAGAAAAAAAAAATCAAATAAAAATATAGCTGAAATAAAATTTACTAATCAACAAAAAACACAGGACTCCGCTTCTCTAATGTCTACTCAAATTCTCTTTCTAAATCTTTTCACTCATCTTTTGTCTTCTGAAAATTCAGAATAAATTTTTTTCTGTCTCTTTTTTCATTTATGTTCTCTCTTTTCACGCAACCGTACATTTTTTTTTTTTGAGAAAAATATAGCACGATACCCGCTTCATTCATTGAAAAGATGAACTAGGTTACAGGGGTGAGGCACCCAGGGCCTCGAAAACAACCGCGACAACCAAAAAAAAAAAAAAAAAAATCAGGTCTGTATACTATTTCGGATAGAAGAGTTCTCAGAATTTCAGAAGCTGCTTAAGCCTGTGTACAATCAGAACTGGATCTAGTTGGCTGCTACGAAAAATCAGGTCATTTCTGGCCTTCCAAATGGTCCACCAGCAAACGACTAATTCAGATAGGCTATAATGTTTGGTTCGGATCATAGTTAGTTAATTCGGATTCGGCAAAAATACGGTTCGGATATAATTCGGATAAAATTCGTTTTCTAATTTTTAAATTCGTTGAAAAATACGGCTAAAAAACGGATTTGTCAATTATTCGGATACGTGATTTATACGGATATTATACGTTCACCAATTAAAAATTCGGGATCAAAAATTCGGCTATTAAATTAATTTTTTTTCTCTCAAAATTTATGTTATTAGCATAAATACTCATAATTCTTAAAAATATAAGAATAAAGAGCTACAAAATTAAGCTAATTAAATACAAAAAATAGCAATGCATATACTAAAAAAATATAAAATAAAATATATCATTTATATATATAAAGTTATATATAATATATATATATATATATATATATATAGGGCCGAGAGTGAGAGGTCCACATGGACCTCTCACTCAGCGCGGTCCACGAGGCTGCACTCAGCCTCGTGGACCGCGATTTTTTCCACGCAAGGGCGCGCCCAACGCCGCGTCAGTGGCCGAGAGTGAGAGGTCCACATGGACCTCTCACTCAGCGCGGTCCACGAGGCTGCACTCAGCCTCGTGGACCGCGATTTTTTCCACCCGAGGGCGCGCCCAACGCCGCGATTTTTCTCCCATCGCCCCCTTCATCCTCCTCCTTTTACTGTTGCTCCGCCGCGGTTTCTTCAAAATCGAAAGTAAAAATTGCTCGATTGCTCGGGATGTGATGCACAAGATCATCGAAGCTAAAAAATTTAGTCCTTCCGCAGCCGCTAAATCTAATTTTTTTGAAAAAATTTCTTCTTTCGCCGCCGCGCACTTCGAATTTTTCACAATATTATTCGGGGACGCCGTTTTGATCGCGAATTTCTTGAGCGAGTAAAAAAATCGCGTATTATTCCGGATCGTTCGAAAAAATTCGGAGACGGACCGTTTAATACGGGATTTCAATAGTTCGCGAATAATACGCGTATTATACGCGTATTAACCAACTATGGTTCGGATACGAGGAGGAAAATAAGCCCTTTTTTTTTCCTTATGCGCAAATGCTATTTTTTTAGTAGGGGGACTGTAGATTTTCTTTATTAGTAATACCTAAAATGAGCTTGTTCCCAAGGCCCAAGGCCCAAGGGTGAGTGGGGAGAGGGGAGTTTGATCATATTTTTTTATTATTATAAATATTATTCATTGTCCCTCCTATAGGCGAGTTGGGCTGGGTTTTAATTGGACTGGATGTTAGAGGAGATTTTTTATTGGGCCAGGTTTTGGGGTAATACTCAATCCTCAATACGATTTAATATTTTAATAAAAGAACCATTAAATTCATTACTCAATTGTTATTCAAAACCAGAATAAGTTTGACATTAAAAATTTAAATCGGCCAAAACTTATTTATACATATATATATATATATATATATATATATATATATATATATATATATATATATATATATATATATATATATATATATATATATATATATATATATATATATATATATATATATATATTTCATATTTAGATTCAGTAATATGACCGGTTAGTTCTCATAAGATTAATTTTCTTTCTATTTCAAAATTTTTATTTTTTGAATTAAAATAATATTTTTTTATCTAGAAAATATGAAGAATACAGAATCATACTTCAACTTTTGAAGGATTAGGTGAAAAAATATTTAATTTAATTTGAACTAAACTATATACCGACGGTTTAGAACTATTATAATAATTAGTTAAAATTACTAGTAAAATATATTTTTATTAGTATTTGGATTAAGTGTTACTAAAATAATTGTCGTCATAAATTAATTTTTTTGTATTCGTGGTGAAAGATTTAGAACGGATTGAGGCACACTTTCGCATTCACGCCAGCAATCTACAGTAACATTAAGAAAGATCCGAATACGTCACATTCTACATTCATACAATCTATCGATAACTCTTGTCATAAAAACTCTTATCCTATCTATACCATAGTTGGTTAATGCGCATATAATACGTGTATTATTCGCGAACTACTGAAATACCGTATGAAACGGTCCGTCTGTGAATTTTTTCCAGCGATCCGGAATGATACACGATTTTTTTCCTCGCTCAAGAAATTCGCGATCAAAACGGCGTCCCCGAATAATATTCTGAAAAATTCGGCGTGGGCTGAGGCGGAAGGACGAATTTTTTCGAAAAATTTGGATTTGGCGGCTGCGGAAGGACGAAATTTTTCGGACCGGCGGCGCGCGACCACTGCTTCGATGATCTGTGCATCTCGTGGTGGAGCAATCGAGCAACCTTGGCTTTCGATTTTGAAAAAATAGTGGCGGAGCAACAAAGAAGAAAAAGGAAAGAGAAGATGAACAGAAAAAAAAAATCGCGGCGTTGGCGCGACTAAAACGTCGTGGTCCACGAGGCTGCACTCAGCCTCGTGGACCGCGCTGAGTGAGAGGTCCACATGGACCTCTCACTCTTGGCCCTCCCTCGGTGGGTGTATATATATATATATATAACTTTATATATATATAAATGATACATTTACTTTAGTTTTAAGTTTAAAGAAATTATAATTATTATGATAATAGTATTAATTTTTTTATAAAAAATTAATTCAGTAGTCGAACTTTTGATTTCGAATTTTTAAATGCTGAACGTATAGTTCTTGTATAAATTACATATCCGAATAATTGACGAATCCGTTTTTTAAACCGTATTTTTTACCGAATTTAAAAATTAAAATATAAATTTTATTCGAATTATATCCGTACCGAATTTTTGCCGAATCCGAATTGACTAACTATGATCTATACATGGCTAGTGTTCATCTTTCTCCGGAGAGAGTAGATGTACTTGGCACTGAGGATGGATAGGAGATGACAAAATCATCAAAACCTTCGTTGTAAGCCAATGATAGGTTGCCGAAGTAGAGATAATCCGGCGACAGCTCCGGGAGCGGCGCGCGGCCCTCCAAGTACTGCACCACCAGCCGCATGCTCGGCCGTGCCTCCGGGTGCGGGTGCGAGCACATCAGACCCAGCTTCAGCACCATCTCCGCCTCCTCCCTCGCGTACTCTCCTCCCAATCCGGCATCCACCGTATGGAGAATCGAACCCCCTCGCCAATTCTCGACCACCCAATCCACCAACATGAGTTGCTACCCTTGCGGGTCGACGGTCAGTTGCTCCACCGGCCTCCGCCCGCAAGCAACCTGTCGGATATAAAATATTAAAACGCACAGCACTGCATTCGTTCTCTAACTAACAACTTAAGATTGATTGAGAAAAATAGTCGTTTCAGACGACCTCTAAGACGAAAACTCCGAAAGCGAAGACGTCGGTGGCGGTGGTTGCCCTCCCACTCCTTGCAAGCTCCGGCGCGAGATAACCCATCGTACCCACGACGTGGGTTGTATGCGGATCGATCCCGTGATCGTACAGCCTCGCGAGACCGAAATCTCCGAGCTTGGCGTTCATCTCGCCGTCCAGCAGCACATTGCTCGCCTTGATGTCTCTGTGCACCACCACTTGCTCCCACTCTTCATGAAGATAAAGGAGCCCCGTAGCAACCCCCTTCAAGATTCGGAACCTCTGGGACCAAGCAAGAGCCGGCTTTTGAGCCCGGCCATCGTGCAGGTACTTGTCAAGGCTACCGTTGGGGACGAAGTCGTAGACCAGGAGAAGCTCCCCCTTGCGGCGGCAGTAGCCGTGCAGCTGCACGATGTTACGGTGGCGGAGGCGACCGATGCTGGCGATCTCCGCCACGAACTCCCGCATCCCCTGCCGCGACTCGTGGGAGACCCTCTTCACCGCCACCTCCGCTCCAGAATTCGGCAACGTTCCTCTGTAGACCCTCCCGAAGCCGCCGACTCCCAGCAGCTCCCTCTCGCCGAACCCGTTGGTCGCTCGGAAGAGGTCTCTGTACGAGAACCGGTGGGGCCCGAACTCCACCTCCCAATCCTCGCGAAGCTCCGCGTACTTGCTCCGCCGCCTCGCCTCCGTGAATGCCACAACCGTCACCAGAAGCACGAACAGTAAAGAAGCCACGGCCAACCACAAGCCCAGAGTCCTAGACCTGTGGCGTTTGAGATTCGCGCGGGGGATCGCAGGCAGCTTCG
The DNA here is from genome assembly GCA_016920855.1 of Puya raimondii. Classification (NCBI taxonomy): domain Eukaryota; kingdom Viridiplantae; phylum Streptophyta; class Magnoliopsida; order Poales; family Bromeliaceae; genus Puya; species Puya raimondii. Next base: position 48,141,662 of record JABWPP010000050.1, on the reverse strand, counting down.
AGTAGTTGAGGGGCGGGGCCTGAACCTGACCTACGTCCATGGCGAAGCTCCATCCGAGGACGTAGTGTGACGACGTCATGGAGCCCGTCGCCGCGGAGAAGCCCACGTGCACGGGCAAGTCTAACAGCACGGTGGAGAGGTTGACTGGGAACGATATCAACGGTTTAGTAGGCTTCGTCGTCGGCTTTCCAGTTGCATTCACAGGTGAGAGCGTAACGTTCAACTTTGCATCTGCGCCGTTGTAGTCGACCCACACTTGCATGGCCTTGCCACTGATGAGGGTCAAGTTCCTGAATTCTCCGGTATCGTCTGCATAGTACCCGGCGGTGCATGCTGCGTCGGAATGCAGCCCATTGATGTCGATCCCGGCGTGGTTGTCGTCGATGTCTTGGAACTCGGGGTTGCGTATCGTGTCGAGCTCGATGGCGACGACATGATTGGTGGCGCGACCATTGTTGCCCAGGTTGAACAAGCCCAAGAACTGGGTCTGTTGGGCTTTGGAGAAGTCTGTCGATCGGGTGATTACAAAGGCGAACCCATTGCCGCCGAGGTCGGCAAGCTCGGGGACGATGGCGAAGGCGAAGGTGGTGGAGAAGGAGGGGATGCTACCGTCGGAGACGTTGCGGCGGAAGCTGAGAGGGGAAGGGTGGAAGGCGTGGCCTTTTTGTTCAATAGTTTTGTTCGTTAGGATTAAGAGGCCATCGGAGGATACCGCCGCGATGCCGTCGAGGGTGAGGTTGGCTCCGGAGAATCCATTGATGGTGAAGTTTAATTCTTCAGTAGGAGAAGAAGCAACAAGCTTAAGGAGAAGGAGAAGATGAAGAAGATGAAGAAGTAAGAGGAAGGATGGAAACTTTAGTAACATGGATGTGTAGCTAAAATAGTTATAGCTTGAAGTGTAGTCTCAAAGAAGCAATGTATAAGTAGAAGTTCATGTATTTATTTATAGCACTGTCAAATACCTACGGCCTTTTTGCAATTTCTAACAGTAATAATAATAATAAAATAATAGCCTTAAATAAAATAATTAATAATCTAAAAATATTTATCCTCTAATTTACTGTTTCTTAAAAAAATTATTTATATAAATATGTTTAATTATAGTGTTTTTGTTTATAAACTATTTTCTAAGTTATAGTGCACTGTTTCCTCGAATTTACGCAGCTTTCACAATGTGGGTTCCTCACCGTCTACATTTTTATGGCCCAAAATATTGGGTTGACTCTGACTCATGAGGATAGTGACAATTGGTTGACCAAACTGAAAATGACAAGAAAACTAATAACTAATACAAGAAATTGCCGTAAAAATGAGGGCGTTAAAGAAATTCTTTTGCCTTGTTCGCACAGGAACTCGATTGGTCTACTCGTAAACACATCAACCCTTTGGAATATGATTTTGCTCCCTACGTACATTAGTAATATCTTAATTTGTCATCTTCCAAATTATATATACCGTGTTCAAAGTACTTGACTTTTATTAATATATATATATGGATGAGGAAATATTTTTTTACTCATATAGTCAATACGAGACTAATAGTTTTAGCAGTTTAATACAGAGCAAAGAATATGCGTTTCACCCTATCTTTATTGTGCACATGAAAAGAGAATATTAAGACTATTTAAAATAAATTTCTATGTAGAATAATTTAGTAGATGGCAAGAATAATCTTGTAAGTTCAAGTTGTGCGTATAGTCTGGTACATTCGCCTGATGTTCATTAAAATTGTTAAGTCTATTCTAAAATTGTTTCCTGCTAAACTGATTTGGTGAATATATTCTAAATTATCCTAGAAACCCAAGATGTGATTTGTGAATCCACCAAACACCAAAAGATAAAAGAGAGGAAGCAAACTAAGGGACCACAGTTGTCTCACCATGCATAATTACTAAGTTCATGTCATTTAATGAATGAAGTGAGTATGTAGTTTGCTATCTTTTTTTCAAAAAAAAATATTACTACTTATTCATAGGCTAGTCCTAAAAAAAATAAAAATAAAAATTAATAAGACCGAAATACTATTGATAGTAGTAGATTAGTATTTTCTATCAACTTTTTTAGCCCTTATGTTTAGAGTTTTAGGCTTAGATGTTGCTACTATTATAGATCAAAGAACTAAAGTATTGATAGGAAATATTATTCATGTACTATCAATAGAATTATAGGTCAGCTAAACAAAAATAAGAGCTGCGCATTAATTATTATCTTTTTAAAAACAAAAAAATAAAAAAGTTCTACTAAAATTTGACTTGGTTAAGATAATATCAGATATATTCAGAACGGTCCTGATCTAAGATGATGCGCTAAGATCGGATCGAGTCTAATAAGAATGAAGGAATAGACTCGGTCGACCTAAGTCAACTTAAAAAAATAAAAAATAAAAACTCGAGACTACAATTTTTTTTTCTTTTGAAACCTGGCTAGGGCTAATGGATTGAGATTAAGAATGAAAGATTCTTTTAATTGAGGTCAATGCATTGTTAGACTTTGTTTTAAGATCGATAATGACCAATTTTATTCCACCAACCGCTCATACTTATCCGTTGATTATTTAATAATCCAAACGTTGTTTATTCACAATGGATGTGTTTTGACCATGATTAATGTTTGACCCCATCCACCGTTCAAATAACTGTTAGTGTTTTTTTTTTTTCTCGCTTCGCTCGGCCGAATTTTCTGTGTTCTCTCGAGGCCCAGATTGCCACAACTCTGTAGCCTAATTCATTTTTTCAATGAATGAAACTGGTAGTGTGCTATATTTTTCTCAAAAAAAAATAATTCACGCCAAGTGCTTGATTGACGTGGGTTAACTATTGGTAAGAACAGTTCCCAACATAAGGTTGTTCATGCAACTTTAGAATTCATAGCATTTACATAATAAACAAATAGTCTTAACTGTGCCCACCAAATTTGTGAGTTAGGTAGAAACATTAGTATGTAATTAGATTAATAAATCTAATTCCTAGCTTATCATCAACTACTACCGCGTATTTATTCGGAGGCGAATAACTATCCTCAGTTTTTATTCACTCTTTTTAAGGCTCGCTTGATTCACATATTTTAAATTCTGAAATCAAAATAAGATTCATTAATTTCGATAGTTGCTGTTTGTTTTACAAAAATCAAATTTCGATTTTTATTTTATTACGAAATAGGAATAACCCAATTCAATTATGGCCAAATTCAATTTTGAATTATGAATTAGTCCATTACAAAATGAACTACTTAAAGTCCACTCTTACATTACAAATACCTAGATCTCTATTTTTCATTGAGGGAGCGTATGTGATGTATTCTTCTTCCTTTTAACCTTCTAATCCATTACTACCAACTCAAAGCCCTACAACAACAATAATAATAATAATCTTAGTTGATTCACATTTTCAGGATCGACCGTTTCTAGCGCAAATGACAAAGAGCTTGGTGATTGGTATCCGAAATCCCAAATTCGAATCCTAGTTGATTCACATGTTCAGCTAAATTTATTTTTTTAAAAATAAACGAAACGAGTAGCATACTATTTTTCTCTAAAAAAAATTTAATAATAATCTTACAGGGGATCGGGATAGTGGCCATGTGTGGCCCTTTCAAAGGTTATAAATAGTAATAAGACGACTGAAAAATAAATAATCATTCTATTAGAATTATTGTAAGATTATAATACAAACATTATAAAAAAGATTACATTTAAAGACGCTTTTTTCTATAGTTAAGAATGCTTAAAAGCGTTCCAATATAATCTAATGTCGTATTTGAAAGCGTCAGCAAATGAAGAGTCGGTAGGTATATACCGACGCTTATGCCAACGCTTATGCCAAGCGTCGGTAAAATATATTTTGATGCTTTAAAGCGTCAAGATTTTTTAAAATTCTGACGCTTTGAAGCGTCGAAAAATTAAAAATAATAGTAAAGTTTAATATTTAATAAATTAACTTATTACAATATATAGTTCATTTGAAAATACTTTTTGAAGCGTCGATATTTGCTACATTATATAAATGTTTAGAGACGTTTATCCCAAACGTCATCTAAAAAGCGTCCTTATATTAAATTTTTTTTGTAGTGAAAGTGAATTGTAGACCAACTCAGCTTCGTCGTATACGTGGCTAATATTCATCTTCCTCCGGAGAGAGTAGATGCACTTGGCACAGAAGATGGATAGGAAGCAACATAGTCATCAAAACCTACATTCTGAGGCAACGATAGTTTGGTGAAGCAGAGATAAGCCGGCGACAGCTCCGGGAGGGGTGCGCGGCCCTCCAAGTACTGCACGACCAGCCGCATGCTTGGCCGTCCCGCCGCGTGCGGATGCAAGCACATCAGCCCCAGCTTCAGCACCATCTCCGCCTCCTCCCTCGTGAACTCTCCTTCCAATCGGGCGTCCACCGTATCGAGAATCGAACCCTTCCGCCAGTTCTCGGTCACCCAATCCACCAACAGGAATTGCTCCCTTTGCCAGCCCATGGTCGGTTGCTCCACCGGCCTCCGACCGCAAGCAACCTGTCGGATAAAATATTAAAACACACAACGCTACATTCGTTCTCTAACTAACAGTTTAAGATTAACGGAGAAAATAATTGTTTCGCACGACCTCTAAGACGAACACTCCGAAAGCGAACACGTCGGTGGCGGTGGTTGCCCTCCCACTCCTTATGAGCTCTGGCGCGAGATAACCTGTCGTCCCCACCACATGGGTCGTCTGCGGATTGGTGCCGTGATCGTACAGCCTTGCGAGACCGAAATCCCCAAGCTTGGCGTTCATCTCGCCGTCCAGCAGCACATTGCTCGCCTTGATGTCTCTGTGCACAACGACTTGCTCCCACTCTTCGTGAAGATAGAGGAGCCCCTTCGCGACCCCTTTCACGATTTGGAACCTCTGCGACCACCCGAGAGCAGGCTTATGAGCCCGGCCGTAGTGCAGGTACTTGTCGAGGCTACCGTTGGGGACGAAGTCGTAGACCAGGAGAAGCTCCCCTCTGCGGCGGCAGTAGCCGAGCAGCTGCACGATGTTGCGGTGGCGGAGGCGGCCGATGCTGGCGATCTCCGCCACGAACTCCCGCATCCCCTGCCGCGACTCGTGGGAGACCCTCTTCACCGCCACCTCCGCCCGTGAAGTCGCCAACGTTCCTCTGTAGACCTTGCCGAAGCCGCCGGCTCCTAACAGCTCCCTCTCCCTAAAGCCGTTGGTCGCTCGGAAGAGGTCTCTGTATGAGAACCGGTGGGGCCCGAACTCCACCTCCCAATCCTCGCGAAGCTCCGCGTACTTGCTCCGCCACCGCACCGCCGCGATCGCCACAACCGTCACAAGCAGCACGAACACCAAAGAAGCCGCGGCCAACCACAAGCCCAGAGCCCTCGACCTATTGCGTTTGAGATTCGCGCGGGGGACCACGGGCAGCTTCGAGTAGTCGAGGGGCGGGGCCTGAGCCTGACCTACGTTCATGGCGAAGCTCCATCCGAGGACGTATTGTGACGTCAGCAGGGGGTACGTCCCCGCGGAGAAGCCCACATGCACGGGCAAGTCTAACAGCACGGCGGAGAGGTTGACCGTGAAAGACATCAACGGTTTAGTAGGCTTTGTCGTCGGCGTTCCAACTGCTTTTATAGGGGAGAGTGTAACGTTCAACTTCGCATCTGCGCCGTCGTAGTCGACCCACACTTGCATGGCCTTGCCACTGATGAGGGTCAAGTTCCTGAATTCTCCCGTATCGTCCGAATAGTACCCGGCGGCGCGTGACTCTTCGGACCACAGCCCGTTGACGTCGATCCCGACGTGGTTGTCGTTGATGTCTTGGAACTCAAGGTTGAGTATCGTGTCGAGCTCGATGGCGACGATATGGTTGGTGGTGTTGCCGTTGTTGCTCGTGTTGAATAAGCCAAGGTACTGGGCGGATAAGGCATCGGAGAAGTCCGTCGAGGGGGTGATTACGAAGGCGATCCCGTGGCCGCCGATGCCGGCGTTCTCGGTCGGGACGATGGCGAAGGCAAAGGTGGTGGAGAAGGAGGGGATGCTACCGTCGGAGAGGTTGCGGCGGAAGCTGAAAGGGGAAGGATGGAAGGCGTGGCTTTTTTGTTGCTCTGCCGTGTTTGTTAGGATTAAGAGGCCGTCGGAGGATACTGTCGCGATGCCGTCGAGGGTGAGGTTGGCTCCAGAGAATCCATTGAAGGTGAATTCTTCTTTAGTAGGAGAAGAAGCCACAAACTTAAGAATGAGAAGGAGAAGAAGAGAAAAGTGGAAGGATGGAAACTTCATAGCATCGATCGACAAACAGTTATGCAAACCTCAATCTAGTCTCAAAGAAGCAATATACGATTAGAGGTTATTAATGTATTTATGGCACAGTTAAATACTTAACTCCTTTTTGCAACAACATACGACTTATCATAATAATTTTTAATAACAATTTGATAAAATAAAAAAAATTTGAAATTTTTGCCACAAAGAAAATTGGGATTAATTAATTCCTCCAATTTAGCGTTTCTTAAAAAAATATTATTTATTAAAAAATGTTTAAGTTGACCTGCGCCATTAGGACAGTGACAATATGTTGACCTAACTGAAATGACAACAAAATTGAGTAGACTAAATTGCCGTAAAAATAATGGCGCTATAAGAAAATTCTTTTGCCTTATGTGAAAGGAACGCAATTAGTGGAGTACTGCACATTATGAACACAATCAACCCTTTAGAATATGATTGCTCCCTACATTAATTAATATCCTTGTTACTTTCAAAGTACACTCTTTCAAAGTAATTGACTGCTATGTAGGTTCTACAAAAAAAACACAATAGACTTTTGAGTAAAAAACTCGAACAGGCCAAAAGCTTAAGCTATCATGAGGAAAAATCGTTGTATAATATATATGTGGATGAGGAAAAATCGTTGTATAATAGTTTTAGCAGGTTAATTAATGTAGAGCAAAGAACATGAGGAAAGAAAAATCTCACCTTAATTAAAAATTCTTTTGTTGTTTCAAGAATACTTTATCTGCAACAGGCTTAACATCAGTTGAACATGTTAAATATGTAGAGCTTAACAATGGTAGGAGTAACCGACCGTCCCTAGCGCAAGTGGCAAAGGATTTGGTGGTTGATACCCGAGGTCCCGAGTTCGAATTCTAGTTGATTCACATTTTTAGCTAAGTTTAAAAGAAATAAACAAAACGGGTAGCGTGCTACCTTTCTTTCTCAAAAATAATAATAATGGTAGGAGTAGATGGAAAGGCCTGTAAGTGTTCATCTCTTCCTTGAAAAGCTTAGTTAGTTATTGATGATTAATTAGTCACAAATAATTAAAATTATGAAATTTAATAATTATTAATAAACTTAATAAGTTTTTATTTTTTTTTCTATAATTAATTAGTTCATAGATTTAGAAAAAGTTAATTCGGAAGAAAAAAAGTTGAAGCAGTCTCTTAACATTAAAATTAGGCCTTTTTGCATAAAAAATTCACTAGTTTTAAGTTTTTGCAAAATTGGGTCGCTATTTTCGATTTTGCAGATTCAGTTCGAATTTTTAATAAACTGACCAAAATACCCTTCTTACTTTTTCTCTCTCCTCTTTTTTTTTTCTCTCCTTTTTTTTTTTCTCTCGCTCTTTTTTTCTTTCTCTCCGAAGAAGGCAGCGGAGGCGGAGGCGGAGGCGGAGGCCGAGGCCGAACGCCTCGCCTCTTCCCCTCACGCCCTCGCCCTCGCCCCCGCCCCGCGCACCCCCGCCCTCCTCGCCTCCGACCCCGCCGAGGCCGCGCCGCGCCGCGACTCTTTTTTTTTTCCCTCTCCGACCCTCCTCCACCCACCGTCCCTGCCGCCACCGCCGGCGACGAAGAAGAAGTGCTTCTTGGGGCCGAGAAGCACACCGGCGAGGGAGGGAAAAAAATATAGTTATACTCCGGCGAGGGCAGTGGATCGTGACAAAAAAATTGTAGAGAAAAAAAATAAAAATAAAAAATATTATTTCCCTACTGAAAAATAAAAAATAAAGAAAAAGAAAAAAGATGATGAAATTACACTGTTAAAAAAAATTACACTGTTTAAAAAAAATTACACTGTTTTAATGAACGTTGTACTATTTAAGAGAGAAATTACACTCTTTTAAGATAAAATTTACACTCTTTAGATAAAATTGTACTATTTAGGATAATATTGCACAATTTCTTTCTCTTTCTCTTCTTCTTCCTTCTTCCTCCACTTTCTATCCTCATCCCCCCTCTCTTTCTCTTTCCTCACACTCCCAAAATAATTTTGAATCGGTGCGGTCGAAGCCGGAGGAGGAGGAGCGGCCATAGTCGCGGGGATCGAAGAGGTAAACGGGGAGGAGGGAGAGGGAGGCGTCGGCGGTGGCGCACGGGGCGGTGGTGGGCAGGCGCAGGGGGCGCGGGGAGCGCAGGGGGCGAGGGCGCGGGTGCGGGTGGGGGCGGGGGCGTAGGGTCGATGTCATTGAACTCGGAGCTAAGTACCATGTCGAGCTCGACGGCGACGATGTGGTTGGCAGCGTTGCCGTTGTTGCTGAAGTTGAATAAGCCCAAGAACTGGGCCGGTAGGGCTTCGGAGAAGTTTGTTGAGGGGGTGATTACAAAGGCGAGCCCGTTGCCACCGAGGTCGACATACTGGGGTATGGTGAGGTCGTCATACTCGGATACAATGGCGAAGGCAAAGGTGGCGGAGAAGGAGGGGATGCTACCATCGGTCAGATTGCGGCGGAAGCGGAAAGGAAAAGGGTGGAAGGCGTGGCCTATTTGACGTTCATGTGCGTTGTTTGTGAAGATTAAGACGCCGTTGGGGGATACCGTTGCAAAGCCATTGAGGGTGAGGTTGGCTCCGGAGAATCCATTGAAGGTGAATTCTTCTTCAGTAGGAGAAGAAAGTACAAGCTTACCGAGAAAGAAATGAAGAAGGGGAAGGAAGAGGAAGCATGAAAAATTTTGTAGCATGGATAAAATAGCCATGCAAATTAAACCTTGTCGGTAGTCTCAGAGAAACAATGTCTGAGTAGAAGCTAATGTATCTGTTGGCTTAAATGTGCCAGCATCCTGCCCTGTGGCGTGAGGCTGATGGGGCCGAGTCACAATCGAGACCCGTGGGTGCTGTATCTGTACGTTTTAAGTAAATTGGTTACGTATTTCTAACAGCTCGAGCTTTTGGGATTAATGGTTAGCGCCAACAATCCGACAAATGGCATCAGAGCCAGAGGTCACGAGTTCGATTCCCGCATGCTGTGAATGTGCGCAGGTGCTGGAGGGGGGATTGTTGGCTTAAATGGGCCAGCATCCTGCCATGTGGTGTGAGGCTGGTGGGGCCGAGTCACAATCGGTGCCCGTGGGCGCTGTATCTGTACGCTTTAAGTGAATTGGTTGTGTATTTCTAACAGCTCGAACTTTTGGGATTAATGGTTAGCGCCAACGATCCGACAGTATCTACAGCAGAGTAATAGATCTATGGCCTTTTTGCAACATTGACAAAGCATGTGGCTTCTGTTTTTACTTTTAACACTAATAGTTTTTCATTAAATATTTGATAAAATAAAAAGTTTAAAAATTTTGCTACAAAGAAAAGTTAGGATCCCTCTTCAATTTAGTGTTTCTTATAAAAAATTATTTATTAAAAATATTTAAGTATAGCATTTATTTGTATAAACTATTTCCTAGCAATTCATCTTTAACAATGTGGAATCCTTATTTTTAAAATTTGAGCAATGCTACATCTAAAATTTGATGTAAGATTTATATCTCATCCATTCAATGAATAGAATTAAATTAGTAGTCAATCAAGTGACGAGTGCAAACACCTCATTTTTGGAATTATTAAGATGTAAGATATATACATTTTATTAGGAGTGTACAATTAAGCAGTATTTATCTTTGAATTTTATACCCTACAGTTTGGTTTGGGGACAAACATGGAATAAAGGAGTTTATCCCTCTTATTCTACCAAACAAGGTGAAAAACGATTATTCCTTTCTTAACGGATTATTCTAGAATAATCCGTTAAGAAAGGAGAACTACTATTCTTCCCTCCCCGTGGAATAGCAACTTTTGTTCTTTATTCTCTCCTTTAAATAATAATTTATTTATTAAACTACGATAATTAGTATATTATATTCTTAACAAATCAAATTCTTAAAATATTTTTTCTATTAATTAGTTTCTGATAATTATAAAATATTGCTAACTAATAACTAATTAACTTATTTAATTATTTACTAACCATTTGAATTATTAAATTAATGTATATTTAATTAAATACTTGAACAAATAATTGATTATTTATAATCAATCACTAATCAAATGATAAACTAATTAATATGTTTATTTAAATAATAACTAATATTTATAATAATTAAATAATTAATATTTTAACTTATCAACTTAATTTATTAACTAAGTGTATATTTAAGTAATTAGCTAACGCATTTAATTTATTTTTAAATAACTAAGTAAAACTAATTAACATGATTCTTCACCGTCTTATACAATATTTCTAGTTAATTAATTAATTAACTTGTAAAAATATTATTTTATTAATAATTAACATGCTGCTCCATCATATTATATAATATTCCTAGTTAATTAATTAATTAACTTGTTAAAATATTATTTTTTATAATAATTAACATGCTTAAGTAATTAATTTATTATTTTAATTAATTTGCTAATTAAATAATTAATTATTTAATGTACTTATTCAATAATCAATATTTATATTGATTAATTAATTAATATTTTGACTAATTTAAATATCTGATTGTTATTAAACTAATTTATCTATTAATTTATTAATTTATTAAATTACTTGTGATTAATTAAATTATTTATTACTAATTAATTTATTAATTAATATTTAGAGTTATTTAGCAATATTCATGATTAATTAGTAAATTAAATAAGTTGAATTATTATTTAATTAATATTTTGTATTAATTAATTAGATAAAATATTATTATGTTAAAACTATAATTATTCTTATTCTTATTATTCCAATCTAACTAACCAAATGCTATTTTTTTTATTCCAAGAAAAAACTTAGTTTTCATTCAAACGTAAAATTAATTTTATTTTATCTATCCCTGGAATAGACTAAAATAACTTATTTTCGAACGAAACAATATCTAAATAATTCACTTGATCCTCGAGTCATGAGGACAGTGACAACTTGTTGACCGAATTGAAATGACAAGGAAATTGAGAAAAAATTCTTCGGCCGTGTTTGTAAAGGAGCTTCATTGGACTATGCGTGTCCACACATCAACCTTTACCTAATATCTTTGTCACTTTCAACTACCTTGTCTAGAGTAATTGTTTGTTAATCATTTTGTTTGAAAGAAAAAAAAATGAAAATGAAAATACAAAGAGTCTTGAATCTCGGACTTCTCTGAGATAAATACGAAATGTCTAAGGGTAAGATGCCTTGAATACTAAAAACCTTACAAATTTGATTGTTTGGGGAGACCAGAAAAGCGTCCGCAAAAATCTACAATAAATAAATTTTTGTATAAATTCTTTGTCATGCAACGGTAAGGAAGTAGTGACTAAGGAGAGACTTAATCTCCTTTTTATGATGAATTGAAAGGTTTCTGCGAGAACGACGCATCCAGAGAGACTGGATTTGTGGAGACCAATTCTTTGGGAGAAGAAGATCGGGGAGGAGTGGCGATCTAAGTTTTTTTTTTTTTGAGGAAAAGGTAGCACGCTACCCGCTTCATTCATTCAGAAGGTGAATTAAGCTACATGGGTGAGGCAACAAGGCCTCAAGGGTGTCGGAAAATGAGTCGACCAAAAAAAAAAAAAAGTGTTAACAGGGTCTCTCTACTGGTCAGAGATTCCCCCACAAGGACATCAGCTGTTTAGTCTTATAGATTCCACGTATTGGGTCAATCTGGGCCATCCTAAAAATCACTCCGTTCCTGCTCTCTCATGTAACCCACCAGCAGACTATTATTCCAATTAGTCCGTTGCGCGTGGGTTGTATCCTCTTCCGACTTTTCCAACTATCCCAAACCATGTGTACGTCTTCTCCCAAGTCTCCTGATTGGACACCTCTAGTGACATCACCATAAGAAATCTGAAGAACACACACCGGAAGAAAAGATGGTCAACAGTTTCCTCTTCAGACCCACACAGCACGCAGGTCGTGTTGCCAAACCATCATCTTTTTAACAAATTATCTACAGTAAGTTGCCTCTTCTTGAGGATGAGCCAGCAGAACATTTTTACTTTTAGAGGGATACTAAGCCTCCAAATCCTATAAGAACGAGCATTCCTCATGCCCCCATCGCACAATGCAGTATATGTTGATTTCACCGTAAAACGTCCGTCTGGGCTCCACCGCCAATGCAGTGGCGATCTAAGTTGCCACAGCCCCGGGTCTGAGTCCGACAAAAGCATCCTACAGGATCTGGAGGAACAGGGGCCCCTTTGGAAGTATTTGAAGCCCCGGGCTAGCGGATCGGGTGGTCGCGATTACGGTCCACTCCGATAAGCCACAAAAGCAACCTCAGATGCATCAGAGCCCAAGTTAAGGCCCACATTCACTTCGAAATTGGCCCAAAAACCCTTTTGCTGTTTTTATTATCTTTTACAGCCTAGTCCACTATTTTTCCATGATTTACATTTTAGTACTACGTAATGGAGAGTATTAGAAGCAGGGTGTAGACAATCAGAAGCAGTGTGTAATATAAAACTACTTCCTAGTATTTCATCTTTTACATCGCAGAATCCTCATTTTTTAAATTTGAGCAATGCTATATCTAAATTAGATGTATATTTCCATTTTTTTTTCTTTTTTTTTATAGAAAAAATAGCGCACTACCCGCTTCATTCATTGATACGATGAATTAGGCTACAGGGGTGAGGCAACAAAAGGCCTCGAAAATGGCGACAAAGAGAGAGAGGGAGAGAGAGAGAGAGAAAAAAAAATACTAATGCTGTTTGCAGGGCAAATTTGTCCCCATAGGGTCGTAAGCTGCTTGATTATACAAACTGCTCTCATAGAGTCCGGTAGGATCTTTCTAAAGATGACATTATTTTTGGTCTCCCAAGTTATCCACCAGCAAGCTATTAGATGGGTTAGATTATTTTGCTGTGACTTCGGCCTGTTCCTTGCCGTCCATCTATTCCATACCCAAATCACGTCTTCTAGCAGCATTTACCTTTGAATTTTATGCCCTAAATAATTCACTTGACCCTCGAGTCATGAGGACAGTGACAACTTGTTGACCAAATTTAACAAGGAAATTGAGAAAAATTCTTCTGCCGCGTTTGTGAAGGAACTCCATTGGACTATACGTGTACACACGGCAAACCCTTTAGCTAATATCTTTGTTACTTTCAATTACCTTGTCTGGAGTAATTGTTTGTTAAATATATTCTTTGAAAGAAAAAAAAAAATACTAAGATTCTTGAATCTCGGACTTCTCTGAGTAAAATACGAAATGCATGTCTTAGGGTAACATGCCTTGAATACCAAAAATTTTACAAACTTGATTGTTTGGGGAGACCAAAAAAATCTGTGTGCGCAAAAGTCTACAATAAATAATTTTTTGTAGAAATTCTTTGTCATGTAACAGTCTGAAAAGTATAGCAAGTAGTGACTAAGCAGAGACTTACAGTCTCCTTTTATGACGAATTGAAAGGTTTTTACGAGAACGACACATCCAGAGAGGCTGGATTTATGGAGACCGATTCTTTGGAAGAAGAAGATCGGGGAGGAGTGGCGATCTAAGTTGCCACAGCTCGGGTCGGACAAAAGCATCCGACAGGATTTGGAGTAACAGGGGCCCCTTTGGAACTATTTAAAGCTCCAAGCTAGTGGATCGGGTGGCCGGAATTATGGGTCCACTCCGATGAGCCACAAGAGCAACCAGTGATGCATCAGAGCCCAACTCAAGGCCCACATTCATATCGAAATTGGCCCAAAAGGCCCTTTTGCTTTTTTTAAAAAAACTTTTACAGTTTAGTCTATTATTTTCTACAGTTTACATTTTAGTACTATTGAAAGGAGAGTATAAGAAGCAGTGTAGACAATCAGAAGCAGGGTATAATATTAAATTAGAACGTGCACACCCATCGTCATCATCACCGACCAAGCCTCAAAGCAATCAGCGATCTCGTCATCGGTGACTACATTTGTCGGTTACATTACATGTCCTAACTAATTGTCTTTTAAATTAGAATATATAACCGTTCCTAGCGCAAGTGGCAAAGGGCTTGGTGGTTGGTACCCGAGGTCCCGAGTTCGAATTCTAGTTGATTCACATTTCCAGCTAAGTTTATTTCTAAAAAAAATAAACGAAACGGATAGCGTGCTATCTTTCTCTCAATATATATATATATATATATAGAGTCCGGCTACTATCCTCTTAAGAGGATAGAAGCTTTTGTCCTATCAAATTTGTGGCCGTTAGATCTAACTTTTAATCATTTTCAACCGTTAGATTATACTATTCAACCAACCACCCACTCAACCCTAGGGGGCCCACTATCAATCTAACCGTAACCACTCTCATCCTAGCCGCACATTTTTTTCATCCGAACGGTAGAAAATTTAGGAGGACGAAGGCTCCCATCCTCCTAAAAGGATAGTAGCTGGATTCTATATATATATATAACCAAATGAAGAGTGGATATTTAAAGTTTTTTTTTTTGAGGAAAAAGTAGCATGCTACCCGCTTCATTCATAGGGAGGTGAATTAGGCTACATGGGTGAGACATCCAAGGCCTCGAGAAAGATTTTTTTTTTTTAAAAAAAAATAACGAGTTGTGATGGAGCTGATTTGCCGGTAGAAGAAGTTCCCAAAACTTAACTTCGTCAGTGACTTCAACTGGTGGACAGCTAGCAGGAAATCCGGCTGGACATTTCGAAACTTATTGTATGATAAACAAAATTTAACTCCTTATTAATTTATAAATTTTTCTTATAAAGAGCTCCATATATCTAGAATATTTATTCTCCCACGGTGTACAAGACTTACACCAATTGAAACCCTTTCAAAGTACTTATAGATGGATTAAGTACATCACATCTTTATACGGCGTTATATCATGTGCACTAGTTAAGGACCCGCGCTTCGCGGCGGACAAAAAATTCACAATAAATAAAAAAGATTAAACAAAAAAAAAAAAATACTATTCGTATAAAATTTTCTAATATTAAAGATTAGGTCAAGTCTGAGAACATAACAAAATAGATGTCCATTCATTAATCACAAAAATTTAAAAAGATGCATAAGTAATAAGTAGAATAATTTTATTATATTGTCAGGATTCGCTCTTGCTATTGCTTGGGCCATCATCTTTTGCAAACCTATGAAGTTAACATAGTAAAAAAAATAAATCAGTTTAATTGGTAAATAATTATAAAGAACTTATTAAATCGATGCAGTTGTAGTGGAATTACCTAAGACGCTTTCTGCTTGGCTGATCCACATTAGAAGGGAATTCTAATTTTTCTTCAAGGAACCTGGTAAATTTTCATTCATCCTGTTAACCCAAAAAAATTTCTTCTACATGCGGAATAATGATAAGGAAATAGGAAAACAATACCTCGTCGCGCAAAGTGTTGATACGATTGCGGGCTGCATCCTCCTCGGATGTAGCAGCGATGTAGGCTGAAGAGACCCACAAACGAACTATTTTTGTCACGTTGTCACCACGCTGGACCTTGACCTCGACATAAGCACTAAATTGCCCCGAGCTGTCTACCGTAAGATCATATTTTGGCGCCGGCATAGATAATTTCTGTGTAATTTCGAGGAGCAGGTGCTTAAAGGAAACGTCGACCGCTTCCATGCCTGCGATAATAATTCAAAAATCCAGGAAGGAAATTTAATTTTTAGAAATAAGGTCAGTTGCTAAAAATAACCAACAGATGGGCTTAGAACGCATATAAATTTGTAGAGAAGAGGAAAATATTACAGCACAGAAGAGTAAATGTGTAGAGAAGAGCAACAATAAATGTACAGTAAGAAGGCAAATCCAAGAAAAATCAGAACGAATAAAAAAGAAACTCTATGCAAAAGTTTATGCAAGCTTAGGAATTTTGCTCAGATCCTGAAGAAATGCACCTATTGTGTTTGGTTGATTGGTTCTTTTCCCAGCAGAGCACACTTCCTTACCCTTGGCTGGAATTATGGACTTATTATTTTAGTAAAATGCAAGCGGCAAAGACCATAATTCCAGATATAGAACATAATTCTAGATAAGAGGAAAAAAAAAATCATAAACTGTTTATTCATGAAACAGGGATTCATACGTGGTTCAGAATAGTGGATCCCCTAAGCAAAGAACTATGGCAAATTCTGCGTGAACGATAACACTGCAACAAATAGCCGCAGGCTACAGGGATTGACCTGAGCCCTTAGGGTCTGCTGGACCCCCCTAAGCAAAGGACTATGCCAAATTTTGGGTGGACGGTAACGCTGCAACAAATAGTCACAGGCAGCTGGGATTGCACTGAGCCCGCAGGGCCTGCCCGGAGGCCAGAATTGTGGGTCCCCTAAGCAAAGGGCAATGCCAGATACTGTGCCGACAGCAACGCTATAACAAATAGCCAGCAGGAATTGCCCCAAGTCCGCAGCGACTGCCCCGAGGCCATTCGACCTGGGGCAGAATTGTGGGCCCCCTAAGCAAAGGACTACGCCAAATTCTGTGTGGACAGTAACTCTGCAACAAATAGCCGCAGGCTGCAGGGACTACCGCGAGGCTGCAGGGGCTGCCTCGAGGCCATTCGACCCGTCACGCCATTGCAGATAATTTCAGTAGGGAAAGCCAATCTTCGCAAACTGTCCACCTCATTATCGCCTCGCATTAAAGAGTAGAAGAAAAAACAACAGCAAACAAAGAAGATGGAAAAACTCGCATTAAAGAGTAAAAGAAAAAACAACAGCAAAGAAAGAAGATGGGAAAAAAAATAAGAGAATAAGTAGAAAAATCGAGGCATCTTAAAAATTTCACCCAAAACCAAATTGTAAAACCCAGGTAAAAGCAAGAAAATATTAACAGCAACTCGGTAACTAATAGCCGCAGGCTGCAGGGATTGCCGCGAGACCGCAGTGACTGCCCCGAGGCAATTCGAACTGCCATGCCATTGCAAGCAAATTCAGCATCCGAAAACAAATTCAGCAGAGAAGCTAACTCTCGCAAACTATCTAACAGCAAACAGAGAAAAATTCAAAAAAAATATAAGAGTATAAGCAAGAAAACCGAGAGATCGCAAAAATCTCATTTTAAAAAAATTCTAAAACCCAGGCCATAAACAAAGCAACCATCAGACATCCAACAATCCAAGCAACATGAAAATTCAAACGCCAGACAACATGAGAAGAGAACAGGAAGTAGCCGAAGAAACTATCAGAAGACCAGACCTCCTCTGTGCGGGCAATCACAGCACGAAGAATAACAGAGATAGGAACCTACTTTGCAAGTTCGGAAGAAAGTGGGCAAGGAACTTTTCAACCAAGGGAGGTTATATATAAACCAGTGTGAGAACAAAGCAAAAGGAGAGGGATAAGAGGGGAGGCAAGGCGCCGCGACCGAGTGGCGCAGTATCCTGTTACGACACCCACGCCGCGCGGTGATGGGGGGTCGTACGGCGCCGAGGTTCACCCATCTCCGGGAAGCGACGGCCCCGCGGCGAGCATTAAATGCCCAAATCTGCGCTAGAGAAGGGCAGATCCGGGGAGATCTGCCAGATCTTTGCTAGAGAAGGGGAGAAGCCAATCTCCGGCCGAATGGCATTTAATGCCCAGATCCGGGGTAGATAGGGGCGTACGGTGCAGGCCGGACCCATCTCCGGGGAACCGGCGGTTCCACGGTGCATTAAATGCCCAGATCCGGGCAAGTGGCTGTTGAGCGGCGCCATCAATGCGCCGAAAAGAGTACGAACCCTACAGGGAACGTAGGGGTCGGTAGAGAGAAAGAGAGAGAGAGCGAGGGAAGGGCAGCGTTGAGGGAGATGTAGGGCATCGGAGTAGTACAATAGGAAGAGTAGGGGGAGCGGAGGCGCCAGGAAGAGGGGACCCACTGCAGCGCCCCGGTAACGAAAGCACCACCGAGGTTTAGCAGCTACAGACCCGCCACATAACTTAAGATTAAAAACTTAAGTATGTCCGGCGTTAATATCAACATCCCTAAAATTATTATAAATTTAAATGGACAAATCATTGATTCAATACATTCTACCATTTCATTTAAGCACAAATGAAATCTCTAAATGGATTAAGCTCTCAACTTAACAAGTAGGAAGGTTGTACAATTTTCAGTTCCAATATGGCCTAATACATATCCAAAATGATAGTCCAAAATACAAGATAAGATCTATATAATACAAAAATGAAGACGATCCAATATGTTACTATCTAACTATATTCGTCGCCTCGTCGGATCTCATCTCAAAGGCCATTCCTGAAAAATTAGTAATATCCATATAATGAGAACTATTAACAATAGTTTCCAGTGGAAGCCCATCTAGATACAACAAGCCCCACTGGACCTAATAGTATGTGATCAATGAAAAGATAAATAACGAGGTATGAATGGTTATTAAACATACAAATGAACCTACTATCATGATCAACAAATGCAATTATATTCAACAAGCAAATGGTGGCATCATAGGATAAGTATAATCAATTAGAAAGGCCCAACAAAAATCCAACTCGATCCATAATCAAGTAAATGCGTAAGCGCGACACCCTGGCCTCGGGTGCAAAGCAAATCTCAACCCGGGGAGCAAAGGGCTTACCGCGTGGGGAGCGACCACCACCGGTAACCCACTCACGCCTTCTCTCTCTCAAACTCCCACATCACAAGGAGCCATCCAAGATGGCCTGGAGAGTACCATAAGCATAGCGGCAAATCCAAATAGGGCCAATATCTCAACAATAATGTTATGCTTTGGAATCAACAATTAACTAAGATCATACTACTTTCCAATACAAATGCATACCCTCTACTAGTACAATGTGATACAAGAGACATGCTAGAGCATAGGATCAAATTCCATTGCATCATGAACCAAAGAATAAACAATGAGGGTATAAGTTCTTAGGACAATAGTTAAGCATGCAACAAGAATTATAAACATTCAATAGCAATATATATATGCATGCATGATACTAAGAGGACCACTAAGGTTCATCATCTATAGATAGGGATTCCACCTCAAAATAAGAAAAGATCGACTAGGATGCGGAATGGTCGACCGTAGGAACTCCGGCGTGCGCGTCGGAAGTACCTAACATACAAATAATGAGTATCTCCATTAGTTTTCTATCTTTATCTTAATCTTAAATGATTTAAACTTATTCAAATCCATCTCTTCAACTACTGAGCTCTAATATCGGATTGGAACAAAGTCCCAATTTCGGGAGCCCATAATTCTCTCAAAATAGATAAAAATCTTAAAATAACCCATTCAAACCATATATAAGGGTTTGAGGTACTTAATTTTAACAAATGACACCTTAACGAGGTGTTTATACCCTCCAAAAATTAGCCGAAAAAGTCCAACCCGAGAATAGTATGATTTGGTCGAAACATTAACGAACTAAGTTTAAATTTGATCAAACAACTTAGTTCAATCATACATTCATGCCCAATATGTTTGAACATGATTGACATCCCAATCTAAAGGTTCTAAACTCTTAAAATCAACTACAAAAGCTTAATTTCGTAGTTAATAAAAATCCTAACTTTAGAGCCTCATATCATGCAAAATAACTCATCAAAATTTCTTAAAAATAAAGCCAATTCATATATCTATGCATTAGCCTCCAAATTCAAATAGAAAGAACTAAAAGTTTATAATCTAAACCCTCATTTTGGGCTCTTAGGGTCTTAACCCTAAATTTCAAACAAATCTCGTAATAGGGCAAAACCCCCCAATTTAGAGCTTCAATATTTGAATATAATGCCACAAAATCTTCAAAAATTATAGCCAATCCATAAAGGATGGGTTGGGACCTTCAAAGAGAGTAGAAAAACATACATGCAACCCATAATATTCATCTTTTCATATTCACAAAGTGTAAAACCGAAAATCTACTTACTTTGTTCTCTAGTTAGGATCCAAATCTGAAAATAGGTTTCCTTCTCCAAAGTCTCCTTCTTAAATTTCTTCAATTTGAAGGAGAAATCCTTCTTCTCATTGCTGAATCAAAGAGAGGAGAACTATGGTATTTGGAGAAAGGAAAATGGAAAAAAGAAGAAGAGAATGGGAATAGAAGAGATTTTCTCTTCTCCTATTCAAACCAATCCATTCAAAGGCTTTTCAGTCATTTCACCCTATCTTTTATTAGAAAAATTTAATGTTGGACCAATAGTTAACCAGCTAATTTGATATAATATATTTTTAATTAGCAGATTTACCAAATTACCCAAAACAATTGGTGAAATTCCAAGCTGGCTCGCAGCCCAGAACTGCACCGACGACCGTTAGTAAGATTACAATAACTTTTCCATCTGATATCCGTTTAAGGCGATTCGGATTGTATTGGAAAGAAAACTCAAAGATCTTTCCAATGAGACCAATTTCACCTTAATCGAATGTCGATAACCTAGTCAAAAGTTCTCCCAATTTGGCTGGTTGTGTAATGGCAGATTAGACTTAACTGTTTTGACATTTTCGTCCTAAAATAATTCGTTTTAACTCAATTTGAGTTCAAATCATATGAAACTGGCCCTTACCCCTATAAAATTATTTTGAAATCTTTAAAATTTTTATTTTTAAATTTTGGGGCGTTACACCCACGGGTCAGATGGGTGAGAGAGGGGAAAAAAATTGTTGGGGGCCCACATCCGAAATCAAAGAGAAGCTGCAAAACGGTTAAGGGTTCGCCCTTTAATGTTATTGTATAGATGACCATCTCTCAAGAGCCCATCATCTCTAGAAGGCATTAGGGATGTAAATGTGTTGGGCCAGCAAATCGGACCAACGGGCCGACAAAAATTTGACAAGAATCGAGCCATGCTCGTTGGTTCATTACGATTCACATTTTTCTTGCGGCTTAGCCCTTCTAACAGGTTCCACCTGGTTCTTAACTAGTTTTATCTAGTTCATATCTGTCTTAATTAAGATCTTTCAAATCGGTTTCGTCTAATTCTTATATAATTGCATTAATTACGTGCAACACATACTCGCGGGACTTCGCGAATATCAGAGAAATGTCTTAAGAATAACAATAATTCGGGAAAAGAATTTTATCTATCAGTTTGAGTTTTTAGATTCGACAGTATTACTTCAATAAGCGGACGAATATCTTACCCCAAGAAACAGAGATAGAACGAGAGTAATTAAAGAGTAGAGAATCTCACTCACAAATTCTCAACTATCTATTCACAATTCCACTTATATTTGATACATTAAAAGATCACGGATTAAAGATCAAGTTCCCACATTTACATTTCCAACTCAGTGGCTTGTAGTTAGAGTAGGCATCATCTGCTGATAAGTGGTTTTGTGTGAAGTTCATCTCCTCTCCTCCTCTCCTGTGGAGAAACAGGTCTCTCTCCTCTCTTCTGTTTTCAATCCAAGTACGAAATTAATAAGAGAACAATTAATATTAATATTATTGTATTAAACGCTTAAACAGATTATTAAATAAGAAAGTTGAAACTGATATGTAGAAACAATGTTGTATATTTCAGATGATAGAATCAACAGACACATTTATTTTGAAATTTCAAAACTCGTTATTAGATTTCAAAAAACAAGCTTCTTTAAGGCCTCTAAAATCAAAAAATTAATATCAAAAATTAAAATCAAAATTTTAAAAAATAATTACCAAATATTATATTGAAGGACAATTTATTTTGAGACTAAAACAACTTTTTGAAATCTAAGCTGAATGCCCCTTAATAAATGAGACCATGTCAAGTTGTGGTTATTTACATTTTATATATATATATATATATATATATATATATATATATATATATAGAGCGTAAATAGGCCCTACCTTGTACTTTTTTGGAGTCAACAAATTTTTTTTGTCACTGAATTAGAAAATAGATTTCTCAGGCCTACATATAGGTTAATTATTTTTGTTCAACACCTAAGAGCTTATATAAGTTAGTCTCTAATTTTAGGTCCCACAATAAAATCAAAATTTTCACAATTCTGATATGGTCTATATTTTGGATAGTTCACTAAATTCCATTTGCACCACAAGATTCAACAAAATGTAGTTTCAACACTGATATCACTTAGCGTCAAATAGTATAATTTTATTTTAAACAGTATAACTTAGTTCCAAATAGTATAATTTTTATTTTTTTGTGGTGCATCTTAGCGTCAAATAATTTTAAATAATACAATTTAATTTCAAACGGTACAATTTAGTCTCAAATAATTTTTTTTTTTTTTTTTCCATTTACACTCTCCGTATTTTTTTCACGCTATAGCGCCCCCTTCTTCGCATTCTGCCACAAACGCCGCCCCCCCCCCCCTCCGCAAGCAACCTGTTGTTAGATATAAAATATTAAAACACACAATACTATATTCGATCCCTAACTAATAGCTTAAGATTGACAGAGAAAAATAGTTGTTTGACACGCTATCGAAGTTTTGAGTCTTTTCAAAATCTTAATTATTTATGAATTTTTTTTTTTTTTTGAATTCAGACATGATGAATGTTGAATATACCAATATTATTTTAATTCTAGCTTGCTAGCAGCTCAAACGCTTTAGCAGATCGTAAAGTAGAAGAGAATATTGTTTCATACGACCTCAAAGATGAAAACTCCGAAAGCGAAGACGTCGGTGGCGGTGGTTGCCCTCCCGGTCTTTGCGAGCTCTGGCGCGATATAACCCGTCGTCCCCACCACATGGGTCGTCTGCAGATTGGTGCCGTGATCGTACAGCCTCGTGAGACCGAAATCCCCCAGCCTGGCATTCATCTCGCCGTCCAGCAGCACATTGCTCGCCTTGATGTCTCTGTGCACAACGACTTGCTCCCACTCTTCGTGAGATAGAGGAGCCCCGCTGCGACCCCCTTCACGATTCGGAACCTCTGGGACCACCCGAGAGCAGGCTTATGAGCCCGGCCGTAGTGCAGGTACTTGTCGAGGCTACCGTTGGGAACAAAATTGTAGACCAGGAGAAGCTCCCCCTTGCGGCGGCAGTAGCCGAGCAGCTGCACGACGTTGCGGTGGCGGAGGCGGCCGATGCTGGCGATCTCCGCCACGAACTCCCTCATCCCCTGCCGCGACTCGTGGGAGACCCTCTTCACCGCCACCTCCGCCCATGAAGTCGGCAACGTTCCTCTGTAGACCTTGCCGAATCCGCCAACTCCTAACAGCTCCTTCTCCTTAAAGCTTTTGGTCGCTCGGAAGAGGTCTCTGTAGGAGAACCGGTGGGGCCCGAACTCCACCTCCCAATCCTCGCGCAGCTCCGCGTACTTGCTCCGCCACCGCACCGCGGCGAACGAGGCAACGTCACCAGCAGCACGAACACTAAAGAAGCCATGGCCAACCACAAGCCCAGAGCCCTCCACCTGTGGCCTTTGAGATTCGTGCGGGGGATCGCGGGCAGCTTCGAGTGGTCGAGGGGCGGGGCCTGAGCCTGACCTACGTTCATGGCGAAGCTCCATCCGAGGACGTATTGTGACGTCAGCAGGGGGTACGTCGCCGCGGAGAAGCCCACGTGCACGGGCAAGTCTAGCAGCACGGCGGAGAGGTTGACCGTGAACGATACTAACGGTTTGGAAGGTTTTGTCGTCGGCTTTCCAGTTGCATTCACAGGCGAGAGCATAACGTTCAGCTTCGCATCTGCGCTGTCGTAGTCGACCCACACTTGCATGGCCTCGCCACTGATGAGTCTCAAGCTCCTGAATTCTCCGGTGTCGTGGAACTCAAGGTTGAGTATCGTGTCGAGCTCGACGGCGACGATATGGTTGGTGGCGTTGCCGTTGTTGCTCGTGTTGAATAAGCCAAGGTACTGGGCAAATAAGGCATCGGAGAAGTCCGTCGAGGGGGTGATTACAAAGGCGATCCCGTGGCCGCCGATGCCGGCGTTCTCGGTCGGGGCGATGGCGAAGATGAAGGTGGTGAAGAAGGAGGGGATGCTACCGTCGGAGAGGTTGCAGCGGAAGCTGAGAGGGGAAGGATGGAAGGCGTGGCTTTTTTGTCCTCTGCGGTGTTTGTTAGGATTAAGAGGCCCTCGGAGGATACCGTCGCGATGCCGTCGAGGGTGAGGTTGGCTCCAGAGAATCCATTGAAGGTGAAGTGTTCTTCGGTAGGAGAAGAAGCCACAAGCTTAAGAATGAGAAGGATAAGAAGAGAAAAGTGGAAGGATGGAAACTTCAGTCGCATCGATCGACAAACAGTTATGCAAACCTCGATCTAGTCTCAAAGAAGCAATATACGATTAGAGGTTATTAATGTATTTATGGCACAGTTAAATACTTAACTCCTTTTTGCAACAACATACGACTTATCATAATAATTTTTAATAACAATTTGATAAAATAAAAAAAATTGAAAATTTTGCCACAAAGAAAATTGGGATTAATTAATTCCTCCAATTTAGCGTTTCTTAAAAAAAATATTATTTATTAAAAATGTTTAAGTTGACTCTGCGTCATTAGGACAGTGACAATATGTTGACCTAACTGAAATGACAACAAAAATATTGAGTAGACTAAATTGCCGTAAAAATAATGGCGCTATAAGAAAATTCTTTTGCCGTGTGCGGAAGGAACGCAATTAGTGGAGTACTGCACATATGAACACAATCAACCCTTTAGAATATGATTGCTCCCTACATTAATTAATATCCTTGTTACTTTCAAAGTACACTCTTTCAAAGTAATTGACTTCTATGTAGGTTCTACGAAAAAAAACACAATAGAGTTTGAGTGAAAAACTCGAACAGGCCAAAAGCTTAAGCTATCATGAGGAAAAATCGTTGTATAATATATATGTGGATGAGGAAAATTCGTTGTATAATAGTTTTAGCAGGTCAATTAATGTAGAGAAAATAACATGAGGAGAGAAAAATCTCACCTTAATTAAAAGTCTTTTGTTGTTTCAAGAATAATCTCTCTGCAGCAGGCTTAACATCAGCTGAACATGTTAAAAAATATGCAGAGCTTAACAATGGTAGGAGTAGATGGAAAGGTCTGTAAGTGTCCATCCCTTCCGCGAAAAGCTTAGTTAGTTATTGATGATTAATTAGTCACAAATAATTAAAATTATGAAATTTAATAATTATTAATAAACTTAATAAGTTTTTAATTTTTTTCTATAATTAATTAGTTCATAGATTTAGAAAAAGTTAATTCACAAGAAAAAAAGCTGAAGCAGTCTCTTAACATTAAAATTATAAAAAATGCTATCTACACAAACCGCCTTTGGAGTGTATAAGGATGGGTGCATGGGATGTTGTCATTATTAAATAGTACAAAATAACTGTTATTCTCTAAATGATTAAGCTAGTAGAGAAATGTGCTTTTATATTTTTATATCGTATAAGTATAGATGGGATATTCCCACTATTAAATAATGTAAAACAACCATTATATTTTCAAAACTTTAGCTAGTAAAAAATAATATTTTTATATTTTTATATTAATATTACCCCTCATGTCAAAGTCTGGGCTTGAGACTCTCCCTCACGTCAAAGTCTGGATTCGAGATTTTTTAATAAATGCATAATGTGGACTTAAATTAAGTAATGTTAGAAGTTTGAAGGAATTCGAACTCAGATCCTTCTTTTCTGATATCAAATTAAATAATGCGAAATAATGATGATTTTTTATAAACTAGTAAATAACGATAATTTTATAATTTTATATTTTTATATTTAATACTCACGGATCACATTGATGCGAACAATGAAGAAATCCCACACATTGAAGTTGCTTGTGTGCTCCAAGCCTTTTTGTCGATCCGGCCTTGATAAACTATGTTTTACTTTTGTTATATATATTTGTTTGAAGTATTTAGACATCTCATTATAATTTTTTTTTTTTACCACACTAAAATTTTTACTGTGCTCTGTTTTTATGATCAATCCAAACACGGCCTTACAATTTCACTAATGATCACTAGCTATATCTATTTGGCATGCCATTGGGCAATTTTTTTTTTACTTTTTCACGGCTTTTCTACTTTCATACGGTCCAAATATATCTTTCTTCCAATGAACCTCTCTCTATCCTATCCATACATGGCTAATATTCATTCATCTTCCTCCGGAGAGAGTAGATGCACTCGGCACGGAAGATGGATAGGAGACAACATAATCGTCAAAACCTTCGCTGTGAGCTAATGATAGATTGGTGAAGCAGTGATAAGCCGGCGACAGCTCCGGCAGCGGCACTCGGCCCTCCAAGTACTGCACAACCAGCCGCATGCTCGGCCGCGCCGACGGGTGCGGGTGCGAGCACATCAGCCCCAGCTTCAGCGCCATCTCCGCCTCCCCCTTCACGTACTCTCCTCCCAATCCGGCATCCACCGTATCGAGAATCGAGCCCTTCTGCCAGTTCTCGACCACCCAATCCACCAACATGAATTGCTCCCCCTGCTGCGCGACAGTCCGTTGCTCCACCGGCCTCCGGCCGCAAACAACCTATCGGATATAAAATATCAAAATGTACGCACTATGTTAATCGTGTTAGATTATAAAATTATTTATTAATTTATTAATTATTTTTTGGATGTGTATCGATATGAAAAAATATGTTTCTTTGTAAGATTGTGTCTTTTAGTTTAGAATAATATTCTTTAGTAAAAAAATATTTATTTTGGTAAAAAATTACGTCATTTCATACTCTATAAATAGAGAGTATGTAATTTATTGTTTGAATGGATAAAATTGGATTGTAATTGTATAAAATTCTTGTGTACTTAAATTCAATCATATTTAAATAAATTTAGTTATTCAAATTTTAAATATTCTGTAATTTTTTTAATACAGTTTATACCCCCACCAATAATTCGATCCCTACCTAGCAGTTGCAGGTTCGATAGAGAAAAATAGTTATTTGAAAGTCTACTCAAAATTTCATTTTGAAATAAAAAAATAAAAAAAAAACGAATTCAGACAGGATAAGTGTTGAACATATGAACGTTATTTTGATTCTATCTAGACCAGCAGTGTAATAAGGTAGCTTTTTAGTCGATCATAAAGGAGGAGAAGAGAAAATTGTTTCGCAAGACCTCTAAGACGAAAGCTCCGAAAGCGAAGATGTCCGTGGCGGTGGTTGCCCTCCCCGTCCTAGCGAGCTCCGGCGCGAGATAACCCATCGTCCCCACCACATGGGTCGTCTGCGGATCGATCCCGTGATCGTACAGCCTCGCGAGACCGAAATCTCCCAGCTTAGCGTTCATCTCGCCGTCCAGCAGGACATTGCTCGCCTTGATGTCTCTGTGCACCACCACTTGCTCCCACTCTTCGTGGAGATAGAGGAGCCCCGCCGCGACCCCCTTCACGATTTGGAACCTCTGCGACCACCCGAGAGCCGGTTTGTGATCCGGGCTGTAGTGTAGGTACTTGTCGAGGCTACCGTTGGGGACGAAGTCGTAGACCAGGAGAAGCTCCCCTTTGCGGCGGCAGTAACCGAGCAGCTGTACGATGTTGCGGTGGCGGAGGCGGCCGATGCTGACAATCTCCGCCACGAACTCCCGCATCCCCTGCCGCGACTCGTGGGAGACCCTCTTCACCGCCACCTCCACTCCAGAATTCCGCAACGTTCCTCTGTAAACCCTCCCGAAGCCGCCGACTCCCAGCAGCTGCCTCTCGCCGAACCCGTCGGTGGCTCGGAAGAGGTCTCTGTACGAGAGCCGGTGGGGCCCGAACTCCACCTCCCAATCCTCGCGAAGCTCCGCGTACTTGCTCCGCCACCTCACCACCGCAAATGCGGCAACAGTCACCAGCAGCACGAATAATAAAGAAGCCACAGCCAATTTGTAGCCCAGAGCCCTCGACCCGTGGCGTTTGAGATTCGTACGAGGAATCTCCGGCAGCTTCGAGTAGTCGAGGGGCGGGGCCTGATCTACGTGCATGGCAAAGCTCCATCCAATGACGTAGTGTGACGTCATCACGGAGCCTGTTGACGCGGAGAAGCCCACGTACATAGGCCGATCAAGCAGCACGGTGGAGAGGTTGACTGGGAATGATATCAACGGTTTGGCAGGCTTCGTCGTCGGCTTTCCAATCGCATTCACAGTCGAGTGCGTAACGTTCAACTTCGCATCTGCGCCGTCGTAGTCGACCCACACTTGCAAGGCCTTGCCACTTATGAGGGTCAAGTTCCTGAATTCTCCGGTATCGTCCGCATAGTAGCCGGCGGTGTGGGATGCGTTAGACCGCAGCCCGTTGATGTCAATCCCGACGTGGTTGTTGTCGATGTCTTGGAACTCTTGGTTAAGTATCGTGTCGAGCTCGACGGCGACGATGTGATTGGTGGCATTGCCATTGTTGCTCGCACTGAATAATCCCAAGAACTTGGCATTTCCGGCTTCGGAGAAGTTTGCGTAGGGGGCAATTACAAAGGCAAGACCGTGGCCGCCGACGTCGGGGTACTCAGGGACGATGCCGAAGGCGAAGGTGGTGGAGAAGGAGGGGGTGCTACCGTCGGTCAAATTGCAGCGGAAGCGGAGAGGGAAAGGATGGAAGGCGTGGCCTTTTTGTTCTGTGTTGTTTGTTAGGATTAAGAGGCCGTTCGAGGATACCGTCCCAAAGCCGTCGAGAGTGAGGTTGGCTCCGGAGAATCCATTGAAGGTGAATCCTTCTTCGGTGGGAGAAGAAGCTACAAGCTTAAGGACAAGGAGAAGAAGAAGGAAGAGGAAGGATGGAAACTTTAGTAGCATGGATAGCTAGAATAGTTATACAAACCTTGTAGTAATCTTAAAGAAGGAATGAATTATTAGAAGTTCATGTATTTATAGTACAATTAAACACCTATACTAATTAATGTCTTTTTAAATCCAACAACGACTCACCGTGTCGTTTCTTATTCTGTCTCTATTTTTAGCAATAATAATTTCGAATAAATTTTTTTCGCAAAATAAAAAATTATAAACTTTTGCTGCAAAGAAAAGCTAGGATTCTCCAATTTGATGTTTCTGGAAAAAAATTATTTATTAAAATGGTTAAATATATGTATATGTTTTTATAAGCTATATCCTAGCATTAATTATTTCCCTTCTCTTTTTACCACATGGGATCCTAACCTTTTGTATCTTATGCCCCAGATAAAGTAGTAGGAGTCACGAGGACAGTGACAATTTGGTGACCAAACTGAAATGAGCACAAAATTGAGTACAACAAATTAATTGCCTTAAAATGAGGGCATTAAAGGTATTCTTTTGCCTGTTTGTAAAGGAACTATTTGGATACACACGCACACACATCAACCATTTAGAGTGTGATTGCTCCGTTCCTTACTATCTTTGTTTTTACTCTCAGGTACCTTTCTAAATTAAGTGATCGATTGGTGCATACGTTCTATAAAGAAAAACAAAATTTTTTGAATCTCCGACTACTCGAGTCAAATCCACAATAAATAAATAAATTTTTTATAAACAATCTCCGGCTTCATGGACTTCCTAAATTTAAAGTCTAATTGTTTTATTTTTTTTTAGTTTATTTAAAATAATAAATGAGAAGGATAACTTGTTAACTTTTTCTCAGGAGAAAAAAAAAGTCGATAGAGTACATCTCATTTTTATATGGATTTATATCATGTGCATGACCATCTCTCAAAGGATTATCATCTCTAGTAGGCATTAGGGGTGTAAATGTGTTGGGCCAGAAAATCGGGCCATTGGGCCGATTAAAATACGACAAGAATCGAGCCATGCTCTTTGGTTCATTAGGATGGCCCTTATCTCGGCTTGTCTTTGGTTGACATACTACCAGAGCGATTCATATTTTTCTTGTGGCTCGGCCCTTTTAACGGATTCCATCTAATTCTTAACTGGTTTTATCTAGTTCGCATCAGTCTTAATCCAAATCTTTCAAATCGGTTTAATCCAATTCTTATATAATTGTGTTAGGTACGTGCCACACATACTAGCGGAACTTCGTAGGTATCAAGAAATGTCTTACGAATATTAATTTCATATTGGAAATGGTTTGTATGCAATACAGGAAATTTTTTTTATCTATCAGTTTAAGCATTTAGATTCGACCATATTACTTCAGTGAGCGGATGAATATTTTATCCCAAGAAAAAGAGAGAGAAAGAGAGTAATTAAAGAGTAGAGAATCTCACTCACAAAATTCTCAACTATATATCTATTCACAATTCCACTTATGTGAGATACATTGAAAGATCACTGATTAAAGATCAAAGTTCCCATATTTACATTTCCAACTCAGTGGCTTGTAGTAATAGGTTTTTTTTTTTTTTTCTGGTTGTCCGCCTTATTTGAGGCCAGTCGTTGCCTCACCCCTGTAGCCTGATTCATTCTTTCAATAAATGAAGCGGATAGCTTGCTACCTTTTTTTTAAACAAAAAACTCAGTGGCTTGTAGTTAGAGTAGGCATCATCTGTGATCATAAGTGCTTTTGTGTGAAGCCCATCTCCTCTCCTCCTCTCCTGTGGAGAAACAAGCACCTCTACTGCCTCACAATGGCCAAATGCCAAGCACCTTTTTTTTCACATTTTGGGGGTGTTGATCCAATCATTGCTCCGACCTGGATGGCACAGGCAGTGCTGTGCCAGACAGGGCTCCGGGCCCGCCCTTTACATTTTTTAGAAAAATATTAAAAAATATATATATTTTTAAAATATGAAAGAAATTCAACTAATATGTTAACCAAAAAAAATAAAAATTTATAAAAATATTTATGAAATAATAAATTTTTAAATAAAATTAAAATTTTATAAAAATTTACAATTAAAAAAATATCCTTCTTCTAAGAAGCCTTTAGTTAGTTTGTTCAAAATTTAGATCTAATCTGTAAAACCTACAAAAATAATTTATTTATATAAAAATAGAAAATTAATAAATTTTTGGCCTTTTTGCATAAAAAATCCACTAATTTTGGACTTTTGCAAAATTGAGCCGCATTTTTCGTTTTTGCAGATTCGATCCGAATTTTCAGCAAACTGACCAAAATACCCTTGTTACTTTTTCTCTTTCTCTCTCCTCTTTTTTTTCTCTCTCCTCTTTTTTTCTCTCTCCTCTTTTTTTTATCGTTCTTTTTTTTTCTCTTCGAAGAAGGCGGGCGGGGTGGTGCGAGCGCAGGCGGGCGGGCGGGGGGGGGTGCGAGCGCAGGCGGGCGGGCGGGGGGGTGCGAGCGAGCGCGGGGCGGGCGGGGTGGTGCGAGCGCAGGCGGGCGGGCAGGGTGGTGCGAGCGCAGGCGGGCATGGGGCAGGGCGCAGGGCGCAGGGGGCGCAGCGCTCCCTGCGCCCCCTGGGGGCGCGTGCGCAGGGGGCGCATCATGCGCCCCCTACGCCCCCTGGGGGCGCGTGGCCCTGCGCCCCCTGGCCCAGGGGGCACAGGGGGCGCAGGGCCCTGCTCCCCGCGCCCGCCCGGGCCCGGGCCCGGGCCCCCGCCGGCCCCCCCGGGTGGCCCGCGCCCCTGCCGGCTGCGCCCGCGCCCGGCGCCCCCGCCGGCTGCACCCGCGCCCACGCCCGTCGTCGTCCTCGTCGTCCTCCTCCTCCTCCTTTGAGGCTTCCTCCTCGTCGTCGTGCTCCTCCTCCCCGCCTCCCTCCGGATTCCGAGTGCTTCCTCCAAATCCGCCCCGCGCCGCGCGGCCCGGAGAGGGAGGTGACCGGATCGAGTTTGGTTGGAAAGAAAGAGTGCAAAGAAAGAATGCAACGAGAAGAAATAGTGCAACGAGATAGAAGAAGAAAAAAAAAATTGCACTCTTTAGGCCAACGTTGCACTCTTTAGGCCAACGTTGCACTATAAGAAAGAGTGCAAAGAAAGAGTGCAACGAGAAAAAATAGTGCAACGAGGTAGAAGAAGAAAAAAAAAAAATTACACTCTTTAGGCCAACGTTGCACTCTTTAGGCCAACGTTGCACTATAAGAAAGAGTGCAAAGAAAGAGTGCAACGAGAAGAAATAGTGCAACGAGGTAGAAGAAGAAAAAAAAAAAATTGCACTCTTTAGGCCAACGTTGCACTCTTTAGGCCAACGTTGCACTATAAGAAAGAGTGCAAAGAAAGAGTGCAACGAGAAGAAATAGTGCAACGAGGTAGAAGAAGAAAAAAAAAAATTACACTCTTTAGGCCAACGTTGCACTATTTAGAAAACTTTACACCATTTTTTTTTTTATAGTGCAATTTTTCTTTGCACTCTTTCTTATACTGCACTCTTTCTTTGCACTCTTTCTTATAGTGCAACGTAGGCCTAAAGAGTGCAACGTTGGCCTAAAGAGTGTAATTTTTTTTTTTCTTCTTCTACCCTCGTTGCACTATTTCTTCTCGTTGCACTCTTTCTTTGCACTCTTTCTTATAGTGCAACGTTGGCCTAAAGAGTGCAACGTTGGCCTAAAGAGTGCAATTTTTTTTTCTTCTTCTATCTCGTTGCACTATTTCTTCTCGTTGCATTCTTTCTTTGCACTCTTTCTTTCCAACCAAACTCGATCCGGTCACCTCCCTCTCCGGGCCGCGCGGCGCGGGGCGGATTTGGAGGAAGCACTCGGAATCCGGAGGGAGGCGGGGAGGAGGAGCACGACGACGAGGAGGAAGCCTCAAAGGAGGAGGAGGAGGACGACGAGGACGACGACGGGCGTGGGCCCGGGTGCAGCCGGCGGGGGCGCCGGGCGCGGGCGCAGCCGGCAGGGGCGCGGGCCACCCGGGGGGGCCGGCGGGGGCCCGGGCCCGGGCCGGGGGCGGGGGCCCGGGCCCGGGCGGGCGCGGGGAGCAGGGCCCTGCGCCCCCTGTGCCCCCTGGGCCAGGGGGCGCAGGGCCACGCGCCCCCAGGGGGCGTAGGGGGCGCATGGTGCGCCCCCTGCGCACGCGCCCCCAGGGGGCGCAGGGAGCGCCCCCTGCGCCCTGCGCCCTGCCCCATGCCCGCCTGCGCTCGCACCACCCCGCCCGCCCGCCTGCGCTCGCACCACCCCCCCCCGCCTTCTTCGAAGAGAAAAAAAAAGAACGATAAAAAAAAGAGGAGAGAGAAAAAAAGAGGAGAGAGAAAAAAAAGAGGAGAGAGAAAAAAAAGAGGAGAGAGAAAGAGAAAAAGTAACAAGGGTATTTTGGTCAGTTTGCTGAAAATTCGGACCGAATCTGCAAAAACGAAAAAAGCGGCTCAATTTTGCAAAAGCCCAAAATTAGTGGATTTTTTATACAAAAAGGCCTAAATTTTTTATACAAATTGACTTTATTATAATTTTTTTTGAGAGAAAAATAGTACGAAACCCGCTTCGTTGATTTCGTTTAGAAATAAATTTAGCTGAATTAGAATTCGAACTCGGGACCTCGGGTAACAATCATCAAGCCCTATGCCACTTGCGTTAGGGACGGTGAATTGACTTTATTATTATTAGTATTATTTGTTCTTACATACATGGCTAATATTCATCTTCCTCCAGAGAGAGTAGATGCACTTGGCACCGAAGATGGATATGAGATAACATAATCATCAAAGCAGTCGCCGTGAGGTAATGAAAGATTGGTGAAGCTGAGGTAAGCCGGTGACAGCTCCGGCAGCGGTGCACGACCCTCCAAGTACTGCACCACCAGCCGCATGGTCGGCCGCGCCGCAGGGTGCGGGTGCGAGCACATCAGCCCCAGCTTCAGCGCCATCTCTGCCTCCTCCCTCTCGTACTCTCCTCCCAAGCCGGCATCAACTGTATCGAGGATCGAACCCCTTCGCCAGTTCTCGACTACCCAATCCACCAAGTGAAATTGCTCCCCTTGCGAACCCATGGTCGATCGCTCCAACGGCCTCCTCCCGCAAGCAACCTGCTGGATGTAAATTATCAAATCATACACACAATATTCGATCAGGTTAATAGAGGAAACTGGATGTCTGACATGCGATTAAAGTTCCAAGTATTTTCAAAGTCTTCTTTATGAAAAAATATTCTTGAATTCAGACCTGAACGGAGACATTACTGTAAGTCGATCATAAAGGAGGAGAAGAGAAAATTGTTTCGCGCAACCTCTAAGAGGAAAACTCCGAAAGCGAACACGTCGGTGGCTGTGGTTGCCCTCCCCATCCTTGCGAGCTCTGGCGCGAGATAACCCATCGTCCCCACCACGTGGGTCGTCTGCAGATCGGTGCCGTGATCGTACAGCCTCGCGAGACCGAAATCCCCCAGCTTGGCGTTCATCTCGCCGTCCAGCAGCACATTGCTCGCCTTGATGTCTCTGTGCACAACGACCTGCTCCCACTCTTCATGAAGATAAAGGAGCCCCGTAGCAACCCCCTTCAAGATTCGGAACCTCTGGGACCAAGCAAGAGCCGGCTTTTGAGCCCGGCCATCGTGCAAGTACTTGTCAAGGCTACCGTTGGGGACGAAGTCGTAGACCAGGAGAAGCTCCCCCTTGCGGCGGCAGTAGCCGAAAAGCTGCACGATGTTGCGGTGGCGGAGGCGGCCGATGCTGGCGATCTCCGCCACGAACTCCCGCATCCCCTGCCGCGACTCGTGGGAGACCCTCTTCACGGCTACCTCCGCTCCAGAATTCCGCAACGTTCCTCTGTAGACCCTCCCGAAGCCGCCGACTCCCAGCAGCTCCCTCTCGCCGAACCCGTTGGTGGCTCGGAAGAGGTCTCTGTACGAGAACCGGTGAGGCCCGAACTCCACCTCCCAATCCTCGCGAAGCTCCGCGTACTTGCTCCGCCACCGCGCCGCGAAGAAAACGGCAAAGGTCGCCAGCAGCACGAATAATGAAGAAGCCATGCCCAACCACAAGCCCAGAGACCTCGACCTGTGGTGTTTGAGATTCGCGTGGGGGATCGCGGGCAGCTTCGAGTAGTCGAGGGGTGGGGCCTGAGCCTGACGTACGTCCATGGCGAAGCTCCATCCGAGGACATAGTGTGACGACGTCATGGAGCCCGTCGCCGCGGAGAAGCCCACGTGCACGGGCAAGTCTAACAGTACGGTGGAGAGGTTGACCGGGAACGATATCAATGGTTTAGTAGGCTTCGTCGTCGGCTTTCCAGTTGCATTCACAGGCGAGAGCGTAACGTTCAACTTCGCCTCTGCGCCATCATAGTCGACCCACACTTGCATGGCCTTGCCACTGATGAGGGTCAAGTTCCTGAATTCTCCGGTATCGTCCGCATAGTACCCGGCGGCGCGTGACTCTTTGGACTGCAGCCCGTTGATGTCGATCCCGACGTGGTTGTCGTCGATGTCTTGGAACTCGGAGTTAATTATCGTGTCGAGCTCGACGGCGACGATGTGGTTGGTGGCGTTGCCATTGTTGCTCGCACTGAATAAGCCCAAATACTGGGCCTGTAGGGCTTCGGAGAAGTTTGTCGAGGGGGTGATTACAAATGCGATCCCGTGGCCGCCGAGGTCAGCATATTCGGGGACGATGGCGAAGGCGAAGGTCATCGAGAAGGAGGAAATGCTACCGTCGGACAGATTGCGGGGGAAGCGGAGAGGGTAAGGGTGGAAGGCGTGGCCTTTTTGTTCTTTTGTGTAGTTTGTTAGGATTAAGAGGCCGTTGGAGGACACCGTCGCCAAGCCGTCGAGGGTGAGGTTGGCTCCGGAGAATCCATTGAAGGTGAATTCTTCTTCGGTAGTAGAAGAAACCACAAGCTTACCGAGAAGGAAATGAAGAAGAAGGAAGAAAAAGAATGAAAACTTCAGTAGCATGGATAAAACAGTTATGCAAAACCTTGTCAGTGGTCTCAGATAAGCAATGTCTGAATAGAAGTTAATGTATTTATAGCAGAGTAATAGATCTATGGCCTTTAATTTGCAACATTGACTTATCACGTAGCTTCTGTTTTTTTTTTTTTTTTTAACAATAATATTTTTTCATAAAATATTTGATAAGATAAAAAATTTGAAAATTTTGCTACAAAGAAAAGTTAGGATTCTTATTAGTGTTTCTTATAAAAAGTTATTTATTAAAAATATTTAAGTATAGCATTCATTTTTATAAACTACTATTTCCTAGCATTTGTCCTTTTACAATCTATGATTCTTACTTTTTGAATTTGAGCAATATTATTCATACACATAAAAATAAATATATCGCTTACACTTTATTCATACAATAAATGGTGTTAAATTACTAATCACATTAAATGACAAGTGAAAGCATTCGACTCATTGTATGAATAAAGTATAATATATATATATATATATATATATATATATATATATATATGTGTTAGGGTTACTATACTCTTATGAGTATAGACCTTTTTGTACTCATAAATTTTTCGCCATTGGATGAAAGGACGTGCGGTGAGGATGATAGTGGTCCCCTAGGGTTGAATGGGTAGTTGGTTGAATAGTATAATATAACGGATGAAAATGGTCAAAGGAATAGATCTAACGGTCAAAAACTTATGAGTACAAAAAGGCCTATACTCATAAGAGTATAGTAGCCGGACTCAATATATATATATATATATATATATATATATATATATATATATATATATATATATATATATATATATATATATATATAAAGAGAGAGAGAGAGAGAGAGAGAGAGAGAGAGAGAGAGTTCGCCTACTATACTCTTATGAGTATAGGCTCCTTTGTATTCCTAAGTTTTCGGCCGTTAGATCTATCTCTTTGATCATTTCCATCCGTTAGATCATACTATTCAACCAACCACCCACTCAACCCTAGGGGACCACTATCATCCTAACCGGAGACTACTATCATCCTAACCGCACATCCTTTCATCCGTCGGCCGAAAACTTATGAGTACGAAGGGGTCTATACTCATAAGAGTATAGTAGCCCTAGCCTATATAGTGGTTCCCGG
Organism: Puya raimondii; assembly: GCA_016920855.1. NCBI lineage: Eukaryota > Viridiplantae > Streptophyta > Magnoliopsida > Poales > Bromeliaceae > Puya > Puya raimondii. The sequence continues at coordinate 48,104,801 of JABWPP010000050.1, read as the reverse complement.
TTAATATGATAGTGGTCCTCTAGAGTTGAGTGGGTGGTTGGTTGAATAGTATGATCTAATGGTGAAAATGATCAATGGGATAAATCTAATGGCCGAAAATTTATGAGTACAAATGAGCCTATACTTATAAGAGTGTAGTAGCCGAACTCTCTCTCTCTCTCTATATATATATATTCTGTTTGGAATGTACAAGTAGTATTTTTTTTTTTTAAATATTATGGCATAAAGAGTTCACTTGACCTTTGAGTCAGTGAAAACTTACTGACCAAACTGAAATGACAAAGAAATTAAGAACAACAAATTGCGTTAAAATGAGGGTATAGAAGAAATTATTTTGCCTTGTTCGTAAAGGAACTCCATTGGACCATATGTGTACACATATCAACGTACCCTTTAGAATATGATTGCTCCTAAGTTAATATCTTTGTTTACTTTCAAGTACCCTGTCAAGAGTTTGTGGTTGTTAAATATGTTCTTTAAAATAAAAGAAAAATACACACACACACACAAAAGTCTTGAATCTCGGACTACTCGAGTTAAAAACGAAATATCTTAATGTAAGATGCCTTGAACCATATACTTTAAAATTTTGATTACTGGGGAGACCAGGAAAATATGTGTTCGCAAAAGTCTACAATACATAAAGTTTTCTAATTTTTTTTTTGGTTATGTAACAACCTGAAGAGTAAAACAAGAAAGATAATGACTAAGTAGAATAATATACTAGTATATTTAGCAATAAAGGAAATATAAGTAGAGACTTAGCTTTCTTTCTAGACGAGTTGAAAGGTTTCTGCGGGAAGGACACATCCAAGAAGGCTAGATTCATGGAGACCGATTCTTCGGAAGAAAAAGATTAGGGAGGAGTGGTGATCTAGGGTTGCCAAAGCCCGGATCCGACAGGATCTGGAGTAACAGGGGCCCCTTTGCAAGCGTTTAAAGCTCCAAGCTAGCGGATCGGGTGGTCGGGGTTACGGGTCCACTCCGATAAGCCACGAAAGCAAACTGACATGCATCAGAGCCCAACCCAAGGCCCACGTTTACTTCGAAATTGGCCCAAAAGGCCCTTTGGCTGTTTTTATTAATTTTTACAGCTTAGTCCACTATTTGTCTGCAATTTACATTTAGTACTATGTCAAGGAGAGTATAAGAAGCAGGGTGTCTACAATCAGAAGCAGGACGTAATATTAAATAAGGACGTGTGCTGCATCATCCTAGTTGCTAACTAAGCCTCAGAGTGATCTCAACATCGGCGACTGTGATTTATCCGGTACATTACATGTCCCTACCAAATCGTCTTTTAAATTAGAATATATAACCTAATGAAGAGTGGATTTTTAAAGTTTACTAAAAGCTTATTGTAGGATAAACAACATTTAACTCCTTATTAACTTTATAATTTTTTCTTATAAAGAGCTCCATATACCTATAATATTTATTCTTTCACGGTGTACAAGACGTACACACCGATTGAAACCCTTTCAAAGTACTTATAGATGGATTAAGTACATCGCATCTTTATATGGCGTTATATCATGTGCATGACCATCTCTCAAGAGCCCATCATCTCTAGAAGGCATTAGGGATGTAAATGTATTGGGCCAGCAAATCGGACCAACAGGCTGACAAAAATTAGACAAGAATCAAGCCATGCTCTTTGGTTCATTACGATTCACATTTTTCTTGCGGCTTAGCCCTTCTAACAGGTTCCATCTGGTTCTTAACAGGTTTTATATATCTAGTTCGTATCTGTCTTAATTCAGATCTTTCAAATCGATTTTGTTCAATTTTTATATAATCGCATTAATTACGTACAACACATATTAGAGGGACTTCGTTAGTATCGAAAAAATGTCTTAAGAATAACAATAATACAGGAAAAAATTATTATCTATCAGTTTAAGTTTTTAGAATCAATCGTATTACTTCAATGAGCGGACGAATATTTTACCCCAAGAAACAGAGATAGAAGGATTGTAATTAAAGAGTAGAGAATCTCACTCACAAATTCTCAACTATCTATTTTGAAATTTCGAAACTTATTATCTGTTAGAAATTCGGAACGACGAAAAATAGATCCAGAAAAATAATTAATGCGGAACAGAGAAAAGATAAGGAAAGAACACAACGATATTACGTGGTTTGGCCAACGGCCTACGTCCACGGGCGAAGACGGAGCAAATACTTTATTAATGTCGAAAAGGCGGAGTACAAAGAAAATCTCTCAAAGAATAAGACCCCCAAAGAATAAAATATATATGACGCGCATATGCGTAGAGCATCTCCAATGAAGCACGTCCTTACAATGGGATCGGATCCGAGAGCAAAAATAGAAATCCCTCAACCGTACGGACACGGACCAACCTCGGCTTAATTAGCGCATTGCCTTCATTAATTAGATCTCCAAACAGAGGCTCGGGCCTCTCTCTCTGCAATGCGCACCGCGCGCCGCAACTTGACCTCCAACAACTTAATTAATTTGCATGGCCCTTAATTTTAGTCGCGGCTTCGTTAATTTGGCCGTAGCATGTATATATAATACATGTCTCCAAACTAGAGTCTAATTCTAATTCGATTAGAATTAATCTTCTAGTCGTAATCCATATATGCCAAATTAAATCTAAATAATATCTTATCCTAATTAGATTAGGATTTAACTTAAATTTAGATAACTACAAATCTAAACCAAATATAACAATCTCCACCTTGGTTTAATTTATAGTTTAGCCGCTGTGTCGAGATCGCCACCAAACTCCACCTTGAATTAATTTCGCCTCAATGCTCCTTAACGCTCCATAGTTCTCCGTCTTCTCCAAACGCCCCATAGGGCCTCAAATGCTGCTAACTGCCACCAAGTCCAAACAATATTTGAACTTGACAATTGTAAGAGACTTAGTAAACATATCCGCCGGATTGTCCTTAGTATCAATTTTCTTAATAGTCACTGTGCGCTTCCCGATCACATCCCAAACAAAGTGAAACTTTACATCGATGTGCTTCGTCCTCTCATGAAACATTTGATCTTTCGACAAATGAATAGCACTTTGACTGTCTGAATAAACAATCGTCGGATCCCAAGAAGAAGTAAGCTCTCCAAATAAGCCTCTTAACCACATAGCTTCCTTCACACCTTCTGTCATAGCAATATATTCCGCCTCAGTCGTAGACAAGGCGACAATAGGTTGTAATGAAGCTTTCCAACTAACTGCACATCCACCAATAGAGAAAACATAACCTGAAAAGTGATCTCCTCCTGTCCAAATCACCTGCGAAATCCGAATCAACATATCCAACCACACCATCCTTACACCTCCCAAACTCCAAACAAGTGCTAGTGGTACCTCGTAAGTATCTCAGAATCCACTTAACAGCTTGCCAATGAACCTTACCAGGATTGGTCATATATCTGCTAACCATACTCACTGCGTAAGAGATGTCCGGTCGTGTGCAAACCATGGCGTACATGATGCTCCCTACAGCACTAGAATATGGAACATGTGACATGTACTCCCGATCATCATCGGACTGTGGTGATAACTCAGCTGAAAGTTTGAAATGCGCCGCAAAAGGAGTGCTCACCAGTTTTGCGTCTGTCATCCCGAAACGCCTTAAAATCTTCTCTATATATTTCTCCTGTGATAAATGCAGTAGTCCTGAATTTCTGTCTCTCTTAATTTCCATACCGAGAATTTTCTTAGCAGCACCCAGATCTTTCATCTCAAACTCACCCTTAAGTGAAGCCTTCAATTTATTAATCTCAACTATGTCGTCGGAAGCAATCAACATATCATCGACATAGAGCAACAAATATATGAAAGATCCCTTCTCAAGCTTCCTAAAATATACGCAACTGTCACGCTTGCTTCTAGAATATCCGTGACCTGTCATAAAGGAGTCAAACCGCTTATACCATTGTCGAGGAGACTGCTTCAAGCCATAAAGCGATTTTCTTAACAGGCAAACATGGTCCTCCTTCCCTTCAACAATAAATCCCTCCGGCTGCTTCATATAAATTTGCTCCTCAAGTTCTCCATGGAGAAAAGCTGTCTTAACATTAAGCTGCTCAAGATACAAGTCCTTCATGGCTTGTATCTTCCACGCCGGGGATGCCGTCCTTTTTCTTGAAGACCCACTTGCAGCCAACAATTTTCTTGCCTGTAGGCGGTTTTACTAACTCCCATGTGCGATTCTTGTGGAGCGATTCCATTTCTTCATTCATCGCCACCAACCACTCCGCAGAACTGGCACCAGAAATAGCTTGATTATATGTGGAAGGTTCACCTTCATCTCTTGAATCTTGTGCCACTGAAAGAGCATAAGCTACCATATCCTCGTAGCCGTATCTCTGCGGTGGTTTGATCTGTCTCCTCGCTCTGCCTGTAGCAATGCTCTGCCTCTCAACTTGTGGGGTTTCATTAACTGAGGTGTCTGGCGACTGAATTTGCTCTGACTGAGAAGAATCCTGCGACTGAACTATACCATCGGTCTCTACCTCCACCTGCTTGCTAGTACTCGGGGTCTCATCAAAAGAAATACGGTTAGGATATAACATAGCAGACTCATCAAACGTGAAATCCCTACTAATAACTAATTTAGATGATTCAGGACACCACAATTTATATCCCTTAACCCCCGATGCATAGCCAATAAATATGCACTTTTTAGCCCTAGGTTCTAATTTGCCTTCATTTACATGAACATAAGCAGGACAACCAAATATGCGCAAATTAGAATAATCAGAAGGGCTACCAGACCATACCTCCTCCGGAGTTTTGCAATCAAGTGCTGAATGTGGAGATCGATTTACCAGATAGCATGCCGTAGAGATCGCCTCTGCCCAGAAACTCTTCGCTAAGCCAGCATTAGAGAGCATGCAACATGCTCTCTCTAAAAGAGTTCTATTCATCCGTTCGGCCACTCCGTTCTGTTGTGGAGTATGCCTAACGGTCTTATGTCTGACGATCCCTTCCTTCTTGCAGAATTTTTCAAATTCTGACGAACAGAATTCCAAACCATTGTCGGTCCTTAATCTCTTGATCTTCCTTTCAGTTTGCTTCTCAATCATAACCTTCCACTGCTTGAAATAATTGAACACTTCATCCTTACTTTTTAAAAAGAATACCCACACCTTACGAGAATAGTCATCAATAAAAGTCAACATATATCTAGCACCACCAAGAGTAGGAGTACGAGAGGGTCCCCAAAGATCAGAATGAATATAGTCAAGAGTACCCTTTGTCCGGTGAACTGCGGCCTTAAAGCTGACTCTTTTGTTTGCCAAAAACACAATGCTCGCAGAAATCCAACTTTTCTAAACTCTGACTACCAAGTAAACCTCTCTCGCTTAACTTTATCATACCATACTCGCTCATATGGCCCAGTCGCATATGCCATAATTTAGTGCTATCCGAATCTGACATAGAGAAAGAAGTCACCGCTGCTGAACCTGTCACCGTGGAACCCTGTAGAACATATAACATGTCGGACAACTTGGCCTTCATCACTACAAGATTTCCCTTAGTGACCTTCATTAATCCATCAGCTGAAGAATACTTAAAGCCTTTAACATCAAGTGTACCTAATGAGATCAGATTTTTCCTCATATCCGGAACATGCCGAACCTCAAATATAGTTCTCACTACTCCGTCGTACATCCGTACCTGAACAGTGCCAATTCCAATAACCGTACACTTAGAGTGATTTCCCATCAATACATCTCCACCTTCAAAAGGCTTGTACTTCGAGAACCAATCTCTATGCGTACAGATATGGAAGGAACATGCGGAGTCCATAAGCCACTCATCCTGTCTGCGTGTCTTATCCGTAACTGTAAAGACGATATCATTACCATCTGATTCTCCTGCTGCAACACTTGCTTCTTGCTTAGTATTGGTGTTTTTCTGATCTTGATTCTTATCACTGTTATTCTTCCGCTGTTCTTTATTTCTCAACTTGAAACAATCAGCTTTTATGTGACCTTTCTTCTTACAATAACCGCAAATCAGATTCCTGTGTTTTGACTTTGACCTCGATGTACCTCTATTACCGTAACCCTTCTCCCGAGACCTCCCTCTAGCGACTAAACCTTCTCCTAAAACTCCACCTGTCTCATTGCTTATCTGCATGTCAATTCTCTCCTTTGAAAGTAGAGAAGACTTGACATCATCGAGACATAGAGTATCTCGTCCAAATAAGAAGGTCTCACGAAAATTCTTATAAGAGGGTGGTAAAGAACATAATAATAAAAGGGCTTCATCCTCCTCATCGATTTTAACATCTATCGACCGGAGATCCATAATAATAGAATTAAATTCATCTAAATGCGACTTAATAGAGGTACCTTCCGCCATGCGCAACATGAAGAGACGTTGCTTCAAATATAATTTGTTGGTGAGAGATTTCGTCATGTAGAGAGACTCCAATTTAAGCCAAAGTCCTGATGCGGTCTTTTCATCCAAGACCTCGCGCAATACCTCATCGGATAGACATAATTGTATTGCCGTAAGAGCTTTGTCATCAATCTCCTCCTTCTGCTCCGCCGTCAAAGAATCGGACATTTTTTCTTTTCTCAACAGTGCCTTCTGCAATCCTTGCTGCGTCAATATAGCACGCATCTTGACTTGCCATAATGCGAAACTGTTGGTCCTGTCAAATTTCTGAATCTCGAACTTCGTCGTCATCTTAATCCTCAAAGGGAATAGAAAGTCTCTGATACCAGTTTGTTAGAAATTCGGAACGACGAAAAATAGATCCAGAAAAATAATTAATGCGGAACAGAGAAAAGATAAGGAAAGAACACACCGATATTACGTGGTTCGGCCAACGGCCTACGTCCACGGACGAAGACGGAGCAAATACTTTATTAATGTCGAAAAGGCGGAGTACAAAGAAAATCTCTCAAAGAATAAGACCCCCAAAGAATAAAATATATATGACGCGCATATGCGTAGAGCATCTCCAATGAAGCACGTCCTTACAATGGGATCGGATCCGAGAGCAACAATAGAAATCCCTCAACCGTACGGACACGGACCAACCTCGGCTTAATTAGCGCATTGCCTTCATTAATTAGATCTCCAAACAGAGGCTCGGGCCTTTCTCTCTGCAATGCGCACCGCGCGCGGCAACTTGACCTCCAACAACTTAATTAATTTGCATGGCCCTTAATTTTAGTCGCGGCTTCGTTAATTTGGCCGTAGCATGTATATATAATACATGTCTCCAAACTAGAGTCTAATTCTAATTCGATTAGAATTAATCTTCTAGTCGTAATCCATATATGCCAAATTAAATCTAAATAATATCTTATCCTAATTAGATTAGGATTTAACTTAAATTTAGATAACTACAAATCTAAACCAAATATAACATTATCAGATTTCAAGAAACATGCTTTACCTGCTTCTATTTTTGAGGTCTCTAAAATTAAAAGACTAATGTTAAAAATTAGAATAAGATTTTAGAAAAATAGTTACCAAATGTTATATTGAAAGACAATTTATTTTTAAGACTAAAACCACTTTTCGAAATCTAAGCCAAATGCCCCTTAGTAAATGAGACCATGTCAAGTGAACAAAAAATAAATGGCTGAAAATGAAGATCCTTCAAAAAGTACTGATACAATTTTTGTATTTAAGATCTGCAGTCTAGATCTTGTTTTAAATAGTTTAAAAAAATTTAACAAAAATTTAGCTGATTTGGACTCTTCTATACCGTTAAACGAGCAAACACATCATATCGGCGATTAAATTTATAGATTTTGTGACTCTGTGATCGTTCGGTCAGTGATGTCAAAAAGTATGAAATTTAATTTCTAGATAGTTTAAATGGTCTAAATCATGTTCAACGGTGCCGATCGTCGATTTGGAAGCTCTATCATCGAAAACAAATCGGTAGTAAACCGAGCCGTTTACTACCGAAAGTAATCCAGTCAAGCTATATATATATATATATATATATATATATATATATATATATATATATATATATATATATATATATATATATATATATATATATATATATATATATATATATATATATATAAAATTGAGCTTCTATACGTTTAAAAGTACCAAGTCATTAGTGCTTGTAGGTTTTCGGTCTTTGGATTAAGTGATGTACGGTTAGGATAATAATGGTCCCCTAGGATTGAGTGGGTGGTTGGTTGAATAGTATGATCTAACGAATGAAAATGATCGAAGGGGTAGATCTAACAGCGAAAAACTTACAAACACCAAGTGCTTTATGCTTTTAAAAGCACCATAGACGGACTCTCTCTCTCTCTCTCTCTCTCTCTCTCTCTCTCTCTCTCTCTATATATATATATATATATATATATATATATATATAAAAGAGTTTTGTTAGAATACTATTGGTAGTAAATGATTCGGTTTATTACCAATTTGTTTTCGATGATAGAGCTTTCAAATTGATGATCGGCACCATTAAACATGATCCAAACAACTTAAACTATCTGAAAATCAAATTTCACGGTTTTTCGATATTGTTCTTTTGTCCATCAAGTGAACGAAAAATGAATGACTGAAAATGAATATCCTTCAAAAAGTGACGATATAATTTTTGTATTTAAGATCTACAATCTAGATCTTGTTTTAAATAGTTTAAAAAAATTTCTAACAAAAATTTAGTTGATTTGGACTCTTCTATACCGTTAATGAGCAAACGCATCTTATCGGCCATTAAAATTACAGATTTTGTGACCTTTTGATTGTTCAGTTAGTAATGTCAAAAATCATGAAATTTGATTTCTAAATAGTTTAAATGATGTAGATGATGTTCAACGGTGTCGATCGTTGATTTGGAAGTTCTATCATCGAAAATAAATCAGTAGTAAATTGAGTCATTTACTACTACCGATAGTAGCCCAGTCAAGCTATATATATATATATATATATATATATATATATATATATATATATATATATATATATATATATATATATATATATATATATATATAGAGAGAGAGAGAGAGAGAGAGAGAGAGAGAGAGAGAGAGAGAGAGAGAGAGAGAGAGGGAGTGTTGAGCTGGAACGCTATTAGTAGCAAACGAACTCCGTTGCCACCCATTTGTTTTCGATGATGGAGCCTCCAAATTAACGATCGATACCGTTAAACATTATCTATATCATTTGAAGTATCTAGAAACTAAATTTCAGACTTTTTAGATATTATTCTCTTGTACATCAAGTGGACACAAAAATAAATGGTTGAAAGTAAATATTCTTTAAAAAGTGATGATATGAGTCTTGTAATCAAGATCAAGAGTATAAATCTTATTTTAAATAGTTTGAAAAAATTTCCAACCAAAATTTAATTAATTTGGATATCTTTACGCCGTTAAACAAGAAAACGTCTCATATTGACCATTAAAATTATAAATTTTGAAATCCTTTGATCATTAGGCCAATGATATTGAAAAGATTTGAAATTTGGTTTCTAAATACTTCAAATGGTATAGATCATGTTCAGCAGTGCCGATCATTGATTTGGAGGTTCCATCATCGAAAATAAATGAGTGGCAACGGAGTCCGTTTGCAACTGATAGCATTCCAGCTCAACTCTCTCTACACACACACACACATATATATATATAGCAGGACTACTGTGCTATTAGGAGCACAGCAGTCCCTATACTCCTAAGTTTTTAACTACCCATCAAGTTTGATGGGTGGTTAGGATGAGAGACAGAAGAGATATTGGAGAGAAATTTAAGGAGATGAGAAATTGAGACACCCAATTTCTCCTCAATTTCTCTTCTCTCTCTCTTCCTAACCACCCATCAAGTTTGATAGGTGGTTAGGAACTTAGGAGTACATATACTCCTGTGCTTTTAATAGCATAGTAGCCCTGCTCTATATATATATACACACACACGGGGCGTAATAGGCTCTACATTGTACTTTTTTAGAATAAGGAAATTTTTTTTTGCCACTGAATTAAAAATAGATTTCTCAGTCCTGCATATAGGTTAGTTATTTTTGTTCAACACCTAGGAGCCTATATAAGTTAATCTCCAATTTTTAGGTCACACAATAAAATCAAAATTTTCAAAATTCCGATAAGGTCTATATTTTGGATAGTTCATTAAATTCTATTTGCACCACAAGATACAACAAAATATAGTTTCAACACTTATATCGCTTAGTCTCAAATAGTACAATCTAGTTTTAAACAGTACAACTTAGTTTCAAATAGTATAACTGTGACGCCCCAACTTCCCAGGGGGTCACCCATCCTAGGACTACTCCCGTCCTAGCACGCTTAACTCTCTCAACCTCTTCGGCCTATCCACCACCGAAAATGCTTAAGCCGGGTTGAGAGTTTAGCCCTATTATATCTTTTATATAGGACTACCTGGGGTGTCACAATCTCCCCCCCTTTAAGCCCTGACGTCCACATCAGGCTCTGACTCACAAGTACCAGGCGGTGTGAGACTCATCTCGCTAGCCTAAACCGGGGGAGCCGCGCTCTACCCATAAACCCTGGGGAGCCATGCTCTACCCATAACTATACCTGGCTCAGCCGAGACTCATCTCACACTTCCGGCTGGTAATTGGCTCTGATACCAACTGTGACGCCCCAACTTCCCAGGGGGTCACCCATCCTAGGACTACTCCCGTCCTAGCACGCTTAACTCTCTCAACCTCTTCGGCCTATCCACCACCGAAAATGCTTAAGCCGGGTTGAGAGTTTAGCCCTATTATATCTTTTATATAGGACTACCTGGGGTGTCACAATAATTTTTATTTTTTGTGGTGCATCTTAGTGTTAAATAGTTTTAAATAGTGCAATTTAGTTTCAAACGATACTACTTAGTCTCAAATAATTTATTTATTTATTTATTTTTTCTCTTTCACTCTCTGCATTCTTTCCCCTATAGCGCCCCCTCGCTCGCACTCTGCCACAAACGCCATCCCCCTCCCAAAGCGCTTTCCCTTCTCGTCGTGCTCAAATTTTGCTGCACCCTTTTTGTCGTCGCTATCAACAACCCCACCTAAAGGTGTGATATAGGTCGTGCCGGTCCAGCACGGTCCACATTCACTCCAGCTAAGGGCTGGCTCGGCACCGCCCAGCTCCAAATCTAGGTTGTCTCATGCCGGGCCGGATTTCATGGATACCAGGCACAACATTGCCCTCCTACCCTGATGGCACAGGCCATTCTACGCCGAACCGGGCTCCGGACCGGCCCTTTACTTTTTTAAAAGAAAAAAGAAAAAATATATATATTTTTAAAAATAACAAAATTAAAATATTTCTTTTTCAACTAATATGTTAACCAAAAAAATTTATAAAATAATTTAAAATAAAGTAATAAATTTATAAAGTAATTAATTTTTAAAATAAGTTTAAAATTTTATAAAAATTTAAATTTAAAAAATATTCTTTTTCTAAAAAGTTTGCCTAGGGAGCTGAGGAGCCCGCCAAGGCCCGGTTTGGGAGTTGCGGACGGCTCCTCAACTCACCAAAGGTCCCCTAGGGCCGGGCTGCGGGCCAAATTATCGGCACAACATGGCCTATATTCGCTACGAACCGTGCCGTACCAAGCCAACGGACCCCGTTGGGTGGGTTCAACGGGGTTAGCTAACCCGGATAACCCGTTATGGGGTGGGTTAGTAACCCACCCCATTTTTTTTTCTTGTTTGGGGATAAAGGGGGGGATAACCCTTTATCCCCCCTTTAACCCCCAACCAAACACCACCTAACAAATTTAAATCGGCCAAAATTTATTTTATATATATATATAATATTTAGATTTCGTAATAAACCAGCTAGTTTTGATAAGATTAATTTTCTCTCTATTTCAAAAATTTTATTTTTCAAATTAAAATAGTATCTTTTTATCCAGAAAATATGAAGAATATAGAATTATACTTCAATTTTCGGAGGATTGAGTGAAAAAAAATTTAATTTAATTTGAACTAAACTATATAACGACGGTTTAGAACTGTTATAATAATTAATTGAAATCACAATTAAAATATATTTTTACTATTATTTATGTTAAATGTTATTAAAATGACTGTCGTCATAAATCAACTTTTTTGTATTCGGATTGAAGGATTTAGAACGGATTGGGGCACACTTTGGCATTCGCGCCAGTAGTCCACAGTAACATTAAAGGCATGTTTGGTTCGCATTATGAAAGATTACTAGGGATAAAAAGATACTCAAGAATCTTATTCCTACTCATCTTATTACTAAGAATGTGGTATTCCAATATTTGGTTCGCACCATCAAATTATTTAGTCATATTATTTATGATTACAAAAAACATATAATCAATACATTTGTTTCGTTAATTAATTTTACATATTGCTATCAAAATTTCAATATCTTTTAAAAAAGGGGGGAGAGAACATAGGTTAGAGAGAGAAAACATAAGTTAGAGAGAGAACATAATTAAAGAAACAGGGAGAGAGATATAGTTGAGGTTAGAGGAAGCGAGAGAGTTGATCAAAATTTTCGAAAAAGTGAGGGAGAGAAGCTTAGCTTAGAGAGAGAAAAAAGTTAAAGTTTAGAAAGAGAAAGATAAGTTTAGAGAGAGATAAATATGAGGTTAGAGAGTAAAAAAAAATAATACAAACTAATCGCCGGATAGGAAAAGAGAAAAAGATTAGACATATTATGATTATCTCAATCTATTAACATAAGGATACATACCATTCCTCAAAGTAATGAGATTAGTATTTCGGGGGGAATCTAATTCCCAAGTGAATCCAACATTACCAACTAGATTACTTAGTACGTTTAGCTATATACCGTCATATTTTTTTATTTTTATTGGATTACTAGAAATCTTAAAAAGATAGCGCGAACCAAACACACCCTAAGAATGATCCGAATACGTGACAATCTACATTCATACAATCTATAGATAACTCCTGGTCATATAAACTCTATCCTATCTATACATGGCTAGTGTTCATCTTTCTCCGGAGATAGTAGATGTACTTGGCACTGAGGATGGATAGGAGATGACAAAATCATCAAAACCTTCGTTGTAAGCCAATGATAGGTTGCCGAAGTAGAGATAATCCGGCCACAGCTCCGGGAGCGGCGCACGGCCCTCCAAGTACTGCACCACCAGCCGCATGCTCGGCCGTGCCTCCCGGTGCGGGTGCGAGCACATCAGACCCAGCTTCAGCACCATCTCCGCCTCCTCCCTCGCGTACTCTCCTACCAATGCGACGTCCACCGTATCGAGAATCCAACCCCCTCGCCAATTCTCGACCACCCAATCCACCAACATGAGTAGCTCCCCTTGCGGGCCGACGGTCAATTGCTCCACCGGCCTCCGCCCGCAAGCAACCTGTCAGATATAAAATATTAAAACGCACAGCACTGCATTCGTTCTCTAACTAACAACTTAAGATTGATTGAGAAAAATAGTCGTTTCAGACGACCTCTAAGACGAAAACTCCGAAAGCGAACACGTCGGTGGCGGTCGTTGCCCTCCCACTCCTTACAAGCTCCGGGGAGAGGTAACCCATCGTCCCCACGATGTGGGTTGTATGCGGATCGATCCCGTGATCGTACAGCCTCGCGAGCCCGAAATCTCCCAGCTTGGCGTTCATCTCGCCGTCCAGCAGCACGTTGCTCGCCTTGATGTCTCTGCGCACAACGACTTGCTCCCACTCTTCGTGAAGATAGAGGAGACCCGCTGCAACCCCTTTCACGATACGGAACCTCTGCGACCACCCGAGAGCCGGCTTGTGAGCCCGACCGTAATGCAGATGCTTGTCGAGGCTACCGTTGGGGATGAACTCGTAGACCAAGAGAAGCTCCCCCTTGCGGCGGCAGTAGCCGTGCAGCTGCACGATGTTACGGTGGCGGAGGCGGCTGATGCTGGCGATCTCCGCCACGAACTCCCGCATCCCCTGCCGCGACTCGTGGGAGACCCTCTTCACCGCCACCTCTGCTCCAAAATTCGGCAACGTTCCTCTGTAGACCCTCCCGAAGCCGCCGACTCCCAGCAGCTCCCTCTCGCCGAACCCGTTGGTCGCTCGGAAGAGGTCTCTGTACGAGAACCTGTGGGGCCCGAACTCCACCTCCCAATCCTCGCGAAGCTCCGCGTACTTGCTCCGCCACCGCACTGCCGCGAACGCAGCAACGGTCACCAGCAGCACGAACACTAAAGAAGCCACGGCCAACCACAAGACCAGAGTGTTAGAAAATTGCGTACGGTAAAAACGCAGCGGAACAAAATCAAACAAATTTGATTTTAGAAAACTTTCAAGATCCAATCTCTAAACCACGCAATTAGGATCCCTCATGTTATTCAAGATTAAAACGAGATAGCAAGATCTAATCTTCACCTTTGCGCGGGTTGTTCTTCACCGCAATCCGATGATCGTGGAATTAGGTTCTCTTGAAGCCGCACACGCGTCCGGCCTCTATAGGTATCCACACGAGGTTGACGATCCAATCGATGTCCTCACCGGGGTGCTAGCTCCCTTGCAGAGAACGTCTTTGTTGCTAGAGGAAGAAGAGAGAAATTGAGAGAGATGATTGCTTGGGTTTTCTAAAAACTCTCATATATTATATAGAGGGATATAATCCTCTTTTAATAATATAATAACCATTAAGGATAAGTATAAATCTAGATTTTATCCTTTCCTTAATTGGTTACAACAATCAAATCCTAATTTGATTCGACTTGAACTTTATCCTAATTTGATCATATCAAATTAATAATGCAATATTTGCACATAAATCCTCTCATTATTTACTAACTGTTAGTAAGTCCTCTCTTGTAACATTTACACTTTAATACCACTAATTTGTAATAATTATAAATTAGTCCAATTATCAACATATTGACAATTAAGTCCTCCGGCGATTTAAAAATCGCAATCTGGCTATCCGATCAGTCACAACCTCTTATGTGTGTGACCCCATAGGTTCTATTCTATCTGGTAGTGAGATATATTCTGATCACTATCAATAATATCACTGAAACTCCTTTCAGTGGGTCGGAACAATTCCAACTCAGCCCAATGAGAATTATCGATCATCCAGATAATTCTCATGAGTCTCACAATCCACCAGTGACGCCTAGCAGCATGTAGTGGCATTCCAGTAGAATGGAATACTGAACCTCTTGGTGCAGTTACCGTGTGATACAGTCCTTCTATCATGAGTCCCGACTCGACGGAGATCATGGAACAACTCGTCAAACCCCATCATCTGTCATATGTCAAATTTATTCGACTCGAGTTTCTAATATCGGAAACCCTTTCCGCTATTTATCCTGCCTTGGCCAAGGTCTTCTAAACTCGGTCTCATAAATCACATAGGACTAACGCCCCTATCTACCAAGGGAGATAGATTCCATATAGGTGCACACCCTATTCCTACAATGAACCTACTGCAGCCAACATGCACCGCCAAGGACCCGAATGGATAGGGACCAAGTGTATGTACAGTCAAACTACAGTAACCTCATTGTGAATAGCCGAGGCACCGCAGGTCAAAGGACCAGTCACACTACTGCAACATTGAGTAAGTCACTGACGAGTGAGTAGACATCCAAGTGACTTCTCGTGTTGGTCACGCTCGGTACCCTTGTTCTCTAACAACCACCTGCACATTCGCTCCAGTGTCTCCACACTGTTGACTCGAGACTCATCTACCCAAAAGGGAAGCGACCTGTGCACCAATCTTATCGGATCAATCACCGTCCCCGCGATGATCCATCGATCGGGAGCATTTAGGAATTAACCATCAATGACACATGTCTCAAATTCTCAACTCTTGAGAATGCATGTCATCATCTTATTAATTCCTTGGACGATTCATGGACACATACACAACATGAATGGAAATAGGAACCCATATTTATTCATAATATTTAAAGTCAAATACAAATTTATGTCCTAAAAAGAATACATGTGTCAGCCCGATTGGCTTCTAGGGCATACATCTAACACAGAGCCCTCGACCTATGGCCTTTGAGATTCGTGCGGGGGATCGCGGGCAGCTTCAAGTAGTCGAGGGGCGGGGACTGAGCCTGACCTACGTTCATAGCGAAGCTCCATCCGAGGACGTATTGTGACGTCAGCAGGGGGTACGTCGTCGTGGAGAAGCCCACGTGCACGGGCAAGTCTAGCAGCACGGCGGAGAGGTTGACCGTGAACGATATCAACGGTTTGGAAGGTTTCGTTGTCGGCTTTCCAGTTGCATTCACAGGCGAGAGCGTAACATTCAACTTCGCATCTGCGCCGTCGTAGTCGACCCACACTTGCATGGCCTCGCCACTGATGAGTCTCAAGCTCTTGAATTCTCCAGTATGGTCCGCATAGTACCCGGCGGTGCGTGGCTCTTCGGACCGCAGCCCGTTGATGTCGATCCCGACGTGGTTGTCATTGATGTCTTGGAACTCAAGGTTGCGTATCGTGTCGAGCTCCACGGCGACGATATGGTTGGTGGCGTTGCCGTTGTTTCTCATGTTGAATAAGCCAAGGTACTGGGCAGATAAGGCTTCGGAGAAGTCTTTCGAGGGGGTGAGTACGAAGGCGATCCCGTGGCCGCCGAGGTCAGCGTTCTCGGTGGGGACCGAAGACGAAGGTGGTGGAGAAGGAGGGGATGCTACCGTCGGAGAGGTTGCGGCGGAAGCTGAGAGGGGAAGGATGGAAGGCGTGGCTTTTTTGGTCCTCTGCGGTGTTTGTTAGGATTAAGAGGCCGTCGGAGGATACCGTCGCGATGCCGTCGAGGGTGAGGTTAGCTCCAGAGAATCCATTGAAGGTGAAGTTTTCTTCGGTAGGAGAAATAGCCACAAGCTTAAAATGAGAAGGAGAAGAAGAGAGAAGTGGGAGGATAGAAACTTTCAGTAGCATCGACAAACAGTTGTGCAAACCAAGCTGTAGTAGTCTCAAAGAAGCAATATACGAGTCGATGCTATTAACGTATTTATATCACAGTTAAGTACTTAATTAAGTCCTTTTTGCAACAACGTACGACTTATCATAATAATTTTTAATAACAATTTGATAAAATAAAAAAATTTGAAATTTTTGGCACAAAGAAAATTGGGATTAATTCCTCCAATTTAGCGTTTCTTAAAAAAATATATTTTTAGTGAAATGTTTAAATATAATATAAGAATTTTATGCCCCAAATATTTAAGTTGACCCTGCGTCATTAGGACACTGACAATATGTTGACCGACTGAAATGACAACAAATTTGAGTAGAACAAATTGCCGTAAAAATGAGGGCGTTATAAAGAAATTCTTTTGCATGCCTTCTCTGTAAAGAAACTCAATTACAGGAGTGCACATTAATAAAAAACTGGAACAGTCCAAAAGCTTAAACTATCAGGAGGAAAAATCGTTATATAATATAGGGTTAAATGCATACAGGTCCCCGCAAATATAGTGAATATCAAATATATCCCTGCAAAGTTTAACTTTTGCAAAATATCCCTGCAAAAGTCCTAACCATTGCAGATATGTCCCTGTGGTTTGTTGCTGTTAGAGAACTGTTTATTTTTTAACAGTAAATGCGTGAAATGACGTTTTTGCCCTCACAAAAATGTCTCTGGAAAAGGAGATATGAAAAGAAGAAGAAGAAGAAGGGGGCGGCGGCGGCGGCGGCGGCCGGTGGCGGCGGCGGCGGCGGCTGGCGCGGTGCCCCCGCTTCCCCCTCCGACTCGTTCACCGCCTCGAGGAGCTTCCGGTTGATCTCGTTCGCCGCCGTCTCATCGCCGGCGATGGTCGACGGCGGGAGGAGGCGGAAGCAGACCATCGCGAAGTACCTGGGCACGACGACCTCGAAGCGGCCGTCGGCGGCGACCATGGCCTCGAAGTCCTTGGCCATCCGGACGTGGCCGCGCCCCACTCTCCCCCTCCAACCCCGACCCCGACCCCGACCCCGACGCCGACGCCGACGCCGACCCCCATCGTCGTGGCCTGCGAGAACCCCAGCGCGCTGCGTCCATCGTCGTGGCCTGCGAGAGCCCCAGCGCGCCGCGTCCATTGTCGTGGCCTGCGAGAGCCCCGACGCCGACCCCGACGACGCCGCCGTTCCGATCAAGGGAAAAGAAAGAGAAAGAGCAAGAGGAAGGGGATGAGGGCAAAATCGTCAATTCACCTTATTGGTTAACCATGATTAAGCATTTTAACTGTAGTTAACTCAGTTTTTCTAACAGAGTATAACGGTAGGGATATTTTTGCAGACGGCAGGACTTTTGCAGGGATATTTTTGCAAAGTTGAAATTTGAAGGGATATATTTGCTATTCAGTATATTTGTGGGGACGTGTATGCAATTAACCCTATAATATATGTGGATGAGGATTAATCTTACACTTGGTCGATACGGAACTAATAGTTTTAGCAGGTTAATGTAGAGCAAAGAAGATGAGGATAAAAAAATCTCTCCTTAAAAATCTCTTGTTGTTTCAAGAATAATCTATCTGCAACAGGCTTAACCTCAGCTGAACATGTTAAATATCCAGAGCATAGCAATGGTAGGAGTCGATGGAAAGGTCTGTAAGTGTTGATCCCTTCCTCGAACGCTTCTTGTTATTTTTTAATTAAATTATTTTAGTTACTTAAATTTAAAAAAAATAGTAGAGTTTTTAGACAGGTAACGTGATATTCGTTTTATTTATGTTTTAGAAATAAACTCAGCTAAAAATGCAAAACAATTTGATTTCGAATTTGGGATACCGAATACCAACCATCAAATTTAGTCAATAATGCTATGTATGTTGGTGATTGATATCTGAGATTCAAATTCAAAAACTAATTATTTTACATTTTTAACCTTTTTTATCGAAAAAAATAAATAATGTGAGCATGACGCTAGCTACCACCTCTCTCTCTCTATATATATTCAGTGAGAGAGAGAGAGAGAGAGAGTTAATATATAATATTAAATGTGCAAAATGTCTTAGGTAAGATGCTTTGAATACCAACAGTGGTTGTGGGTAGGAGAAAGTGACCTTAAAATATATTTTTTTAAGAAAAAGCATGTCGTACACTTCATTCATTTTTTTAAAAATAAATTTAGCTAAAAATGTGAAATAATTAAATTTCGAATTTAAAAACTCGGATACTAACTACCAAGCTTTTTGCCTCCTTGCACCGGGGGCGGTCGGTGTGACCTTAAAATTTCTAAACCTACAAAATTAATTAGTAAGACTATTTCTTTACTGCTTAGCTTCTTATAAGGTCAGGTCTCATGAAGGTTTGCTTTTTATCAAGCACCTTTCCACCAAAAAAAAAAAAAAGTGCGAAGAGAAGTTATGTGAAAAAGGCGCATGCGTGCGTCTCGAAGGAACAACAAAATAGGAATACAAAATTACACTACAACCGACCGTCCCTAGCATAAATGGCAAAAGATTTGATGATTAGTATCCGAGATTTAAGGTTCGAAGTCCAGTTACTTTACATTTTGAGTTAAACTTATTTTCTAAAAAAATAAATGAAGCGGATAGCATACTACTTTTCTCTTAAAAAAAAAATACACTACAAAATTCAAACATATAAGAATGAAATAATATCTTATAATCAATCATTATAAAATTTAGAAACATATACACAGTGCAAGTTTAATTGTTCATAGAAAAACAAAAAAAAAATATAAATCACAAATATGATTATGGACAGCTATAACATCATCTCAGTAAAAATTCCATTATCACTCCACAAAGCAATCATGAGTAACCGAAAAGTAAACCATCCAACAGCTTTAAACAGACAAAATTATGAATTAAGTAGAGATAAGCATTTGAAAAGGCACAAGTATTCAAAATAAAATCCTCCAGATACTACGGGCAAAAGGGGTTTGTACCAACAACTAAGCAAAATCCAAGCATTTAGAGAGTCGGCATTAATCCAAAGAGATTAACTCAAAATACTCAATTTGCCACAATCATCAATTAAATAAAAGAGATCAACAAAAAAAATTAAAAGCAAATATATCTATTTGGCGTGCCATTTGTCAGAAAATTTTCACTTTCTCTGCTTTTAAAGAGTCCAAAGTAATCTTTCTTCCTATAAACCTCTCTCTATCCGATCCATACGTGGCTAATATTCATTCATCTTCCTCCCGAGAGAGTAGATGCACTCGGCACGGAAGATGGATAGGAGATGACATAACCATCAAAACCTTCGTTGTGAGGTAATGATAGATTGGTGAAGCAGAGATAAGCCGGCGACAGCTCCGGGAGGGGCGCGTGGCCCTCCAAGTACTGCACAACCAGCCGCATGCTCGGCCGCGCCGACGGGTACGGGTGCGAGCACATCAGCCCCAGCTTCAGCGCCATCTCCGCCTCCTCCGCCGCATACTCTCCTCCCAGTTCGGCATCCACCGTATTGAGGATCGAGCCCTTCTGCCAGTTCTCGACCACCCAATCCACCAACATGAATTGCTCCCCCTGCTGGGCGACCGTCGGTTGCTCCACCGGCCTCCGCCCGCAAACGACCTGTTGCATATAAAATATCAAATGGAACGCACTATGTTATTCGATCCTATCGATAGAGGAAAATAGTTGTTTGAAAGTCTTTTCAAAATTTTATTACAAAAAAAAAAAATCTCGAATTCAGACATGATCAGTGTCGAACATATGAACGTTATTTTAATTCTAGCTAGCCAGCAGTGTAAGCTAGCTTCGTAAAGGAGGAGAAGAGAAAATTGTTTCGCACGACCTCTAAGACGAAAGCTCCGAAAGCGAAGACATCCGTGGCGGTGGTTGCCCTCCCCGTCCTGGAGAGCTCCGGCGCGAGATAACCCATCGTCCCTACCACGTGGGTCGTCTGCGGATCGATCCCGTAATCGTACAGCCTTGCGAGACCGAAATCCCCCAGCTTGGCGTTCATCTCGCCGTCCAGCAGCACATTGCTCGCCTTGATGTCTCTGTGCACCACCACTTGCTCCCACTCTTCGTGAAGATAGAGGAGCCCCGCCGCGACCCCTTTCACGATCCGGAACCTTTGCCACCACCCGAGAGCAGGCTTATGAGCCCGGCCGTAGTGCAGGTACTTGTCGAGGCTACCGTTGGGGACGAAGTCGTAGACCAGGAGAAGCTCCCCTTTGCGGCGGCAGTAACCGAGCAGCTGTACGATGTTGCGGTGGCGGAGGCGGCCGATGCTGACAATCTCCGCCACGAATTCCCGCATCCCCTGCCGCGACTCGTGGGAGACCCTCTTCACCGCCACCTCCACTCCTGAATTCCGCAACGTTCCTCTGTAAACCCTCCCGAAGCCGCCGACTCCCAGCAGCTGCCTCTCGCCGAACCCGTCGGTAGCTCGGAAGAGGTCTCTGTACGAGAACCGGTGGGGCCCGAACTCCACCTCCCAATCCTCGCGCAGCTCCGCGTACTTGCTCCGCCACCTCACCACCGCGACGGCAGCAACGGTCACCAGCAGCACGAAAACTAAAGAAGCCACAGCCAACCAGAGACCCAGAACCATCGACCCGTGGGCTTTGAGATTCGTGCGGGGGATAGCGGGCAGCTTCGAGTAGTCGAGGGGCGGTGCCTGACCTACGTTCATGGCGAAGCTCCATCCGATGATGTAGTGTGACGTCAGCACGAAGCCCGTCGACGAGGAGAAACCCAGGTGCACTGGCCGGTCAAACAGCACGGTGGAGAGGTTGACAGTGAACGATATCAGCGGTTTAGCCGGCTTCGTCGTCGTCGTTCCAATTGCGTTTATAGGGGAGAGCGTAACGTTTAGCTTCGAATCTACGCCGTCGTAGTTGACCCACACTTGCATGGCTTTGCCACTGAAGAGGGTCAAGTTCCTGAATTCTCCGGTATCGTCCGCATAGTACCCGGCGGTGCGTGCTGCATCGGACCGCAGCCCGTTGATGTCGATCCCAACGTGGTTGTTGTCGATGTCTTGGAACTCGGAGTTAAGTACCGTGTCGAGCTCGACGGCGACGATGTGGTTGGTGGCGTTGCCGTTGTTGCTCGAGTTGAATAAGCCCAAGTACTCGAGTGCTGCGGCGTTGGAAAAGTTTGCCGAGGGGGCGATTACAAAGGCCAGCCCATGGCCACCGACGTCGGCGTACTCAGAGACGATGGCGAAGGCGAATGTGGTGGAGAAGGAAGGGATGCTACCGTCGGACAGGTTGCGGGGGAAACGGATAGGGTTAGGGTGAAAGGCGTGGCCTTTTTGTTGTTTTGTGTTGTTTGTTAGGATTAAGAGGCCGTTGGAGGATACCGTTGCCAAGCCGTCGAGGGTGAGGTTGGCTTCGGAGAATCCATTGAAGGTAAATTCTTCTTCGGTAAGAGAAGAAACTACAAGCATACCGAGAAGGAAATGAAGGAGGAGGAAGAAGAATGAAAACTTCAGTAGCATGGATAAAATAGCTATGCAAAACCTTGTCAATAGTCTCAGATAAGCAATATCTGAGTAGAAGTTAATGTATATATAGCAGAGTAATAGATCTATGGCCTTTTAGCAACATTTACTTATCAACCTAGCTTCTGCTTTTATTTTTAACAATAATATGTTTTCATAAAATATTTGATAAAATAAAATTTTTATAATTTTGCTACAAAGAAAAGTTAGGATTCCTCCAATTTAGTGTTTCTTATAAAAAAATTATTTATTAAAATATTTAAATATAACATTCATTTTTTATAAACTACTATTTCCTAGCATTTTCTACAATATGTGATTCTTACCTTTTTGAATTTGAGCAATATTATTCATACACATAAAAATAAGGCCAATTTGCATAAAAAATTCATTAGTTTTGGGCTTTTGCAAAATTGGGTCGCTATTTTCGATTTTGCAGATTCGGTCCGAATTTTCAACAAACTGACCAAAATACCATTCTTACTTTTTCTCTCTCCTCTTTTTTTCTCTCTCCTCTTTTTTTTTCTCTCTTCTCTTTTTTTTCTCTCGCACTTTTTTTTTTTATCCGAACGGCGGAGGCGGAGGCGGAGGCGGAGGCGGAGGCGGAGGCGGAGGCGGAGGCGGAGGCGGAGGCGGAGGCGGAGGCGGAGGCGGAGGCGGAGGCGGAGGCGGAGGCGGAGGCGGAGGCGGAGGCGGAGGCGGAGGCGGAGGCGGAGGCGGAGGCGGAGGCGGAGGCGGAGGCGGAGGCGGAGGCGGAGGCGGAGGCGGAGGCGGAAATGGCCCGCCACGCCTCTGCCCTTCACGTCCTCGCCCTCGCACGCGCACCCTCGCCCTCCTCGCTTCCGACCCCGCCGAGACCGCGCCGCGCCGCGATTTTTTTTTTTTTTTGTTTTTTACCTCTTCGACCCTCCTCCACCCGCCGTCCCCACCGCCGCCGCCGGCAACGAAGAAGTATTTCTTGGGGCCGAGAAGCACGCCGGCGAGGAAGTGGAAACAAATTGTTACACTCCGGCGAAGACGGTGGGTCGTGAAAAAAAAAATTGTAAAGAGAAAAAAAATAAGAAATAATAAAAAAATATTTTTTCCTACAGGAAAGACCAAAAATCATAGAAGAAGGAAGAAAAAGATAAAATTGCACTGTTAAAATAATGTTGCATGATTTAAAAAAAAAATTACACTTTTTAAATAACTTTGAGACAGAAATTATACTCTTTGAGATGAAAATTACACATTTTAGACTAAAATTACACTCTTTGGATGAAAATTACATCATTCTTTTTTCTCTTCTTCATTCTCGTTGCACTATTTCTCCTCGTTGCACCATTTTTCCTTCTCCTCGTTGCACAAGTTTTCTTTCTCCTCGTTGCACCATTTCTCCTCGTTGCACTATTTCTTTGCACTCTTTCTCCCCAACCAAACGGATCCGGTCACCTCCCTCTCCGGGCTGCGCGGCGCGGGGCGGATCTCGAGGAAGCACTCGGAATCGGGGAGAGGTGGGGAGGAGGAGCACGACAACGACGAGGAGGAGGCCTCAAAAGTGGAGGACGAGGACGAGGACGAGGATGACGACGGGCGCGGGCGTAGAAGCAGGCGCGGGGGGCGCCCAGGGGGAGCAGGGGGCACGCCCTCCCTACGCCCGCCCCGACGGGGCGCAGGGGACGCGCCCCCTGCGCCCCCTGGGGGCGCGGGGCGCGGGCGCAGGGGCGCATGGGGCTTGTCCCCTGCGCCCCTTGCGCCTCGCGCCCGCGCACCCAGGGTGGGCGCAGGGGGTGCCCCCTGCGCCCGCGCCCCGCGCTCGCGCCCCCAGGGTGGGCGCAGGGGGCGCCCCCTGTGCCCGTGCCCGGCGCCCCCCCCCGGCTGCGCCCGCGCCCGCTTCCGCGCCCCTGCGCCCGCGCCCGTCATCGTCCTCGTCCTCCTTCTCCTCTTTTGAGGCCTACTCCTCGTCGTCGTGCTCCTCATCTCCGCCTTCCCCCCAATTCCGAGTGCTTCCTCGAGATCCGCCCCGCGCCGCGCGGCCCGGAGAGGGAGGTGACCGGATCCGAGTTTGGTTGGGAGAAAAAGTGCAAAGAAATAGTGCAACGAGGAGAAGGAAAAATGGTGCAACGAGTAGAAATGGTACAACGAGGAAGAAGAAGAGAAAAAAAATGGTGTAATTTTCATCCAAATAGTGTAATTTTAGTCTAAAATGTGTAATTTTCATCTCAAAGAGTGTAATTTCTGTCTCAAAGTTATTTAAAACAGTGTAAATTTTTTTTAAAATAGTGCAACATTATTTTAACAGTGCAATTTCATCTTTTTCTTCCTTCTTCTATGATTTTTGGTCTTTCCTGTAGGAAATTTTTTTTTATTATATCTTTTTTTTTCTCTTTACAATTTTTTTTTGGTCACGACCCACCGTCTTCGCCGGAGTGTAACAATTTTTTTCCCCTTCCTCGCCGGCGTGCTTCTCGGCCCCAAGAAATACTTCTTCGTCGCCGGCGGCGGCGGTGGGGACGGCGGGTGGAGGAGGGTCGGAGAGGTAAAAAAAAAAGAAAAAGAGTCGCGGCGCGGCGCGGTCTCGGCGGGGTCGGAAGCGAGGAGGGCGAGAGTGCGCATGCGAGGGCGAGGGGTGAGGGGCAGAGGCGAGGCGGGCCGCCTCCGCCTCCGCCTCCGCCGTTCGGATAGAAAAAAAAAGAGCGAGAGAAAAAAAAAGAGGAGAGAGAAAAAAAAAGTGGAGAGAGAAAAAAAGAGGAGAGAGAAAAAGTAAGAAGGGTATTTTAGTCAGTTTGCTGAAAATCCGGACCGAATCTGTAAAATCAAAAATAGCGACCCAATTTTGCAAAAGTCCAAAACTAGTGAATTTTTTATGCAAATTGACCTAAAAATAAATATATATTTTACACTTTATCTATATAATAAATAGAGTTAATTAAATTACTAATCACATCAAATGACAAGTGACAGCATCCGAAGGCTATTAATAGTTAAAAAGTAGATTCAAGGGGTAGAAACCTAAAAACACCAATAGCTTGGTGCTTCTAAAAGTACCATAGCTCAACTCATATATATATACATAGAGTCCGGCTGGTATACTATCGGTAGCACGGAGGCCTCCGTGCTACCAAGTTGTTTTCAATGATGCGGCTTCCAAATCGACGATCGGCTCCGTTAGACTTGATGTACACTATTGAAAGTATTTGGAAACTAAATTTCATAATTTTTCGATATCATTTAACTATCAAACGAGTAGTCCAAAAATGAACGGCTGAAAATAAAAATTTCATAAAAAATGATGATAAAAAACTTAAATTTAAGATCAGAGGTATTGATCTTACTCTAAATAGTTCAAAGAATTTTCTATAAAAATTTTATCAGATTTGGATTGTTTTACACCGTTAAATTCACAAACGCATCTCATCTACCATTAAAATTGTCAATTTTGAGACCTTTTGATCACTAGCCAAATAATATCGAAAAATTATGAAATTTAGTTTCCAAATACTTTCAATAGTGTAGATCAAGTCTAGCGGAGCCGATCGTCGATTTGAAAGCCGCATCATTGAAAACAACTTGGTAGCACGGAGGCCTCCGTGCTACCAATAGTATACCAGCCTATTCTCTTCAGAATGTACAAGTAGTATTTTTTTAAAAAAAATATTATGGCCTAAATAATTCACTTGACCCTTGAGTCAGTGACAACTTATTGACCAAACTGAAATGACAAAGAAATTGAGGACAACAAATTGCGTTAAAATGACGGTATAGAAGAAATTCTTTTGCCTTGTTCGTAAAGGAACTCCATTGGACCATACGTGTACACATATCAACGTACCCTTTAGAATATGATTGCTCCTAAGTTAATATCTTTGTTACTTTCAAGTACCTTGTCAAGAGTAAGTGGCTGTTAAATATGTTCTTAAAAAAAGAAAAAGAAAAAGAAAACACAAAAAGTTTTGAATCTTGGACTCGAGTTAGAAACGAAATATCTTAGGATAAGATGCCTTGAACACCATATACCTTAAGGCTCCGTTTGGTTCGGAAATAAAACGGGGATAACGAAAGTTAACCCCGTTATCCCACAAAATGGGGTGCTATTTGGCCGGAATATTTTATTCCGGTTAAATCTTGCTATTCCCGGCTATTCCGGAAGAGCTTGAGATTTACTATTCCACCATTTTGACGGAATAGTTCTATTCCACGATTTAATTTCATGCTTTATTAAGATTATAAATTGAATTAAAACTAAATTATATAGACATAATATTAAGGGTGAAAACATATAGGATATTATCCGAAAATATTTGTATCCGTATTCGATAATATCCGGATCCAGATAGAAAATATCCGGATCCGGTCGGATATGGATACGGATATGGTTTTAGAGAGTAAATTTTTTTCGGATATCCGAATCTTATCTAAAGTCTGAACGAAACCATTCTGTGAACTAACAAACTGATGTACCGGAAAGGATGTTGGTCCTAACAATCCAAACCAGTACAACCAACAATTAAGAATCAATCGTCCGCGCGGGAAGAAAGACTACATGGTGGGGAGGCTTTGAAAAAGGGTGGTCTTTCTTTTTTTTAATATTGAATTCTGTTCTTACTAATCTGCCGCGGTTCTACCTCTCTATCTTTAAAGCACCAAAGTGGGTACTACATCGTATTGAAGCTTTAAGAAGGGCATTCTTTTGTAAAGGATGTGCCAAAATTACTGGAGAAGACTGCCTTGTAAGCTGGAAAGCTATATGTAAAAGTAAGTCCGAAGGGGGAGTAGGGATCAAGGACATGGAATCAATGAATACGGCTCTGTTAACCAAATGGTGGTGTCGTTTCTTCAAGGACACCAATCTGCACTGGAATAAGCTAGTGAGAGAGCTTTACTACACCAGAAGAAGACCATTGTTTGAGGGTAGAGCCTTTGCGCCCTTCTCGCAGTGGTGGAAAGGTGTGTTGAGCTACCGAGACGTGTTCAAATGCGGTACAATCTATAAGCTTGGTAACGGCATTGATATTAGGTTGTGGAAGGATATCTGGATCGGCGAAATGCCGCTTAGCACTCAGTTTCCGGAGTTGTTCGATAGTTTACAACACAAGGATGCTAGAGTTTCCCAATGCTGGAAACCAAACGGATGGAGATGGCGCTATATTTGTCGAGTTTTAGTGGCGGCTAACTTGTCTGCGAGACGCGGACAGCTTTCGGAGCTCAAGGAGTTACTACAACCCCACCGCCTTTCTATTACTTCGGACTCGGTGAACTGGCGTTGGACTTCTAATCAGTGTTTCACTGTCAAATCGCTTTATCAGTTCCTCACAGCCGCTGGAGTGAGAAACCCATTGAGCCAACGCATTTGGAGCCTAAAAATACCAACCAAAATCAAAGTCTTTATTTGGGTCCTAATACGAAAGAAACTCCTAACCGCGGACCGCCTACATAATCGGGGACAGTCAGTGGATTTGCATTGTGTTCACTGCGCCAGCGAAATGGAAACTTGTGACCACCTTTTTTGTCAATGTGTGTTCTTTAAATACTTATTGCTCCACGCGGAAGGTCAATTCGATCTTCGCAGTGGAACCCTCAGAGGATGCTTTCGGACTCTGGAGACGGGCTTTTAGACTAAAGAACGGTGCGGAGAGAGAACGAAGTTTAACCAGCTTGTCTGCCATCTGGTGGGTGGTCTGGACCGAGAGGAATAGTTCTATCTTCTGCGAGAAACGTACCCTTCCTTCGTTAGCATTGGATCGGGTCATGCAACTACTATCTGACTGGAATTCTTAGCAGCGCCTTCTGCTGACTCGGATAAACCCGCCATCTCTTTTCACTTACGTCCCTTTTACTTCCCTCACTTCTCTTTTATCTGCTTGCTTCTTTTTTGTTGTTTCTCTTTATTTCTCTTTTCGGAGGCCTTGGCTGCTTCCACCATGTATGCCTAGTTTATTTTTCCAATGAATGAAGCGGGTAGCTTGCTACCTTTTCCTCAAAAAAGAATAGTTTAGTATCAACTCCGTTGCAGCGCCAGTGAAGGTGAAGGTTGTGCCTATCATGACAATTCCAATGAATTGATTTCCTGGTATAAAAAAAAAAAAAAGATTTTCTTTGTGTTCAGTACTGATGAGCACATAGGGTATTGAAGTATGAAAGTCTGGGTCTCCCGCCCGTGTTAGCTTTAGCTCTTCTTCTTCTGCATAAAAAACGGATATGGATGTGGATATCCGGACTTTAGTGTTATTATTTTTATATTCTTCATATTTTTGGATCCGCCCGGCCTAATTTCGTCCGTCCGTCCCACCCAAATTCCTTTCCTTTATCGTCGATTTTTTTGTCTACTACTCTAATTCATTGTCAATCAAGGTACGGAGGGATGATTAATACATGCATATTGTGAAAAAATTAGATAATTTTTTTATTATTCGATTATTTTATAATGAGTTATATATTAAAATTACATATTTTATATGTGAAGAAATATAGTTAGGAAATAAGGTAGAAAAATAAAGTAATTTTTTTGTGTATATGCATATTAATATATATTATTAGTTGAATATATATCCGATCCATATTCGAATCCGACCATATCTAAATCCATTTTTAGTGGATATGGTAATAAAAATTTAGCATCCGACATATATCCGTATCCGAATTCGTATCCGAAAAAAAAAAATGGATGTGGATATGGTTTCGTCAAATATCCGACCATATCCGACCATATCCGATCCGTTTTCACCCATACATAATATGTTATATACTATAATATATTATTTTTATTATAAAATTATTAATTGTACTACTTAATTTATTACTTTAATAAATATTTAATTAGCTATTGGAGTAATTAATTTATTATTTTAATTAATTTGCTAATTAAATAATTAATTATTTAGTGTACTTATTCAATAACCAATATTTTTATTGATTAATTAATTAATATTTTGACTAATTTAATTATCTGACTGTTATTAACTTATTTATTTATTAATTTATTAATTTATTAAATTATTAATTACTAATTAATTTATTAATTAATATTTAGGGTTATTTAGCAATATTCATGATTAATTAGTAAATTAAATAAGTTGAATTATTATTTAATTAATATTTTCTATTAATTAATTACATAAAATATTATTATGTTAAAAGTCTACAATAAATAAATTTTTCTAAATTTTTTTTGTCATGTAACAACCTGAAGAGTAAAGCAAGAAAGTAGTGACTAAGTAGAATATATAGTATACTAGTATGTTTAGTAATAAAGGGAATATAAGTACGTAGAGACTTAGCCTTCTTTCAAGGCGAATTGAAAGGTTTCTATGGGAAGGACGCAACCAAGGAGGCTAGATTCATGGAGACCGATTCATCGGAAGAAGAAGATCAGGGAGGGGTGGTGATCTAGGGTTGCCACAGCCCGGATCCTACGGAAGCATCCAACGGGACCCGCTATTTACATTTTAGTCCACTATATTCTGCTATTTACATTTTAGTACTATGTCAAGGAGAGTAAAAAAAGCAGGGTGTAATATTAAATAAGGACGTGTACACCCATCATCCTCATCACCGATCAAGTCTCAGAGCGATCTCATCATCGGGCACTACGATTTGTCTGGAATATTACATGTCCTTACCATCTTTTAAATCAGAATATATAACCTATTGAAGAGTGGATTTTTAAAATTTACTAGAAACTTATTTTAGGATAAACAATATTTAACTCCTTACTAACTTTATAAATTTTCCTTATAAAGAGCTCCATATACCTAGAATATTTATTTCCCCACGGTGTACAAGACGTACACACCAATTGAAACTCTTTCAAAGTACTTATAGATGGATTAGGTACATCTCATCTTTATTTGGCGTTATATCATGTGCATGACCATCTCCCGCGAGCCCATCATCATCAGAAGGCATTAGGGATGTAGATGTGTTGGTCCAGCAAATCGGACCAACGGGCCAATAAAAATATGATATCTCGGCCTGTCTATGGTTAACATACTACTAGAGTGATTTACACTTTTCTTGCGGCTCAGCTCTTCTAACGGGTTCTATTTGGTTCTAAACTGGTTTTATCTAGTTCGTATCGATCTTAATCCAAATCTTTCAAATCGGTTTTGTCTAATTCTTATATAATTGTGTTAAGTACGTGACACACATACTAGCAAGACTTCGTGAATATCAGAGAAATATCTTAGGAATAACAATTTTTATGTTGGATATGATTTTTATGCAATACAGAAAATGTTTTTAACTATCAGTTTAGGTTTTTAGAATCGATCATGTTACTTCAATGAGCCGATGAATATTTTACCCCAAGAAACAGAGAGAGAGAGAGAGAGTAATTAAAGAGTAGAGAATCTCACTCACAAATTCTCAACTATCTATTCATAATTCCACTTTGGTACATTGAAAGAACACGGATTAAAGATCGAGTTCCCACATTTACATTTCCAACTCAGTGGCTTGTAGTTTGAGTAGGCATCATCTGCGCTGATAAGTGCTTTTGTGTGAAGCACATCTCCTCTCCTCCTCTCCTGTGGAGAAACAGGTACCTCTATTGCCTCACAATGGCCACATGCCAAGCCTTGTTTCACATTTTGGGGGTGTTGATCCAATCAAAGCTCTCTGGCTTGTTCTCTCCTCTCTTTTGTTTTCAATCCAAATACGAAATTAATAAGAGAACAATTAATATTAATATTATTGTATTAAACGCTAAAACAGATTATTAAATTTAAAAGTTGAAACTGATATGTAGAAAAAATGTTGTATATTACGGATGATAGAGTCGGCAGACACATTTATTTTGAAATTTCAAAACTCATTATCAGATTTCAAAAAGTATATTTTAACTGCTTCTAATTTTGAGGCCTCTAAAATTAGAAAACTAATTTTAAAATTCAGATTCAGATTTTAAAAACGGTTATCAAACGTTATATTAAAAGATAATTTATTTTTAAGCCTAAAACCACTTTTCGAAACCTAGGCCAAATGACCCTTAGTAAATGTGACCATGTCAAGTTGTGGTTATTTACATTATATGTATATATATACATACATATATATATATATATATATATATATATATATATATATATATATATATATATATACATATATACATACATATATATACATACATACATACATATATACATACATACATACATATATACATACATACATATACATACATACATACATACATACATATATATATACATACATACATACATATATACATACATACATATATACATACATACATATACATATATACATACATACATACATATATACATACATACATACATATATACATACATATATACATACATACATACATATATATATATATATATATATATATATATATATATATATATATATATATATATATATGTGTGTGTGTGTGTGCGTATACGTGTATACGTGTATACGTATATATACATATACGTATATACATATATGTATATACATATATGTATATATAGAGAGTCCGGCTATGGTGCTTGTAAAAACACGAAGCACTTGGTGCTTGTAAATTTTTTACCGTTAGATATACCCCTTGAATCATTTTCACCCGTTAGATTATACTATTCAACCAACCATGCACCCACTCAACCCTAGGAAGCCCACATCATCCTAACCGCATATCGCTTAATTCAATGACCAAAAATCTACAAGCACCAATATCTTGGTACTTTTAAAAGCATAGGAGCTCAATTATGTATATATATGTATATATATATGTATGTATGTATATATGTATGTATGTATGTATGTATGTATGTATGTATGTATGTATGTATGTATGTATATGTGTAGCATTTTCCATATATATATATATATATATATATAGAGAGAGAGAGAGAGAGAGAGAGAGAGAGAGAGGCAGGGCTACTGTGCTATTAGGAGCACAACAGTCTTTGTGCTCCTAACTTTCTAGCCATCCATCAATTTTGATGGGTGGTTAGGATGAAAGAGAAAAAAGAAATTGGGGAGAAATTGGGTGTTTCAATTTTTCTTCTCTTTGATTTCTCCTTAACTTTTCTTCTCTCTCTCACCCTAACCACCCATCAAAATTGATGGATGATTAGAAAGTTAGGAGCACAAAGACTGTTGTACTTCTAATAGTACAGTAGTCCTACTCTCTCTCTCTCGCTCTTTATATATATATGGAGCATAAATAGGCTCTACATTGTACTTTTTTATAGTGAGAAATTTTTTTTGTCACTGAATTAACAAATAGATTTCTCAGCCCTACATATAGGTTAATTATTTTTGTTCAATGCCTAGGAGCTTATATAAGTTAATCTCTAATTTTAGGTCACACAATAAAATCAAAATTTTCAAAATTCTCGTAAGATCTATATTTTGGATAGTTCATTCAATTCCATTTGCACCGCAAGGTACAACAAAATGTAGTTTCAACACTAATACTGCTTAGCCTCAAATAGTACAATCTAGTCTTAAACAATACAACTTAGTTTCAAATAGTATAATTTTTATTTTTTATAGTGCATCTTAGGGGTCGTTTGGTTGAATGCAGTTGCTGCAGTTGCAACTGTATGTAAATACAAATTCGGTGTTTGGTTTGATATATTTAACTCCAACTACTGCAGTAGAACTGCAGAAGGAGGCCCAACTGCAGCAGTTGGAACTACGCCCAAATTGGCTGTAGTTCCAACTACAGCAGTTGGAAAGAGTAACTTTAAACAAAAAGTAAGCTTACCTCCTATATTATTTTTTAAATATTTTTTTTATTGGAGGTAATCTCACCATCATATATATAAAATAATAAAATTTTAAAAATTATTTATCAACTACATGCAACCAAACAAATTATTTGTAGTTGCAGCGCTTTCTACTACATCCAACCAAACAAAATGCATGTAGTTGTAACCACTGCATTTCCAACTGCATGCATCTCTAACTACACTGCATTTGTAATTACATCTAACAAAACGGTGCAATTTAGTTTCAAATGGTACAACTTAGTCTTAAATGATTTTTAAAAAATTATCTTTCACTCCCTGCATTCTTTTCTGCTATTGCGCCTCCTACCTTGCATTTTGCCATAAACGCCGTCCCCCCTGCCAAAGCGCTCTCCCTCCTCGTCGTGTTAAAATTTTGCAGCACCCTTCTCGTCGTCGCTATCAACAGTCCCACCTAGAGGTGTGATATAGGTCGTGCTGGTCCGGCACGGTCCACATTCACCTGGGCTAAGGGCTGGCCTGGCACGGCCCACCTCCAAATCCGGGTCGTCCCATGCCGGGCCGGATTTCATGTATGCCCGGCCCACCATGGGCCTCCACCACAGATTGCACAGCCCGTGCTGCTGTGGACCAGGCTCCGGACCGGCCCTTTACTTTCTTTATATATATATATACATATATACATATACATATACATATACATATACATATACATATACATATACATATATACATATACATATACATACATACATACATATACATATACATACATACATATACATATACATACATATATATATACATATATATATATATATAGTTCTATATGAGTCCGGCTGGGATACTATCGATAGCATCAAGCACTTTGTGCTATCGAGTTTTCCGCCGTTAGATTTAAATTTTAATCATTTTCATCCGTTAGATTATACTATTCAACCAACAACTTACTCAACCCTAGAGGGCCCACATCATCCTAATCGTACATTCCTTCATCCAAGGGCCGAAAACCTAATAGCACCAATAGCTTGGTGCTATTGATAGTATTCCAGCCTAATTATATATATATATATAATTTTTAAAAATAACAAAACTAAAATATTTCTTTTTCAACTAATATGTTAACCAAAAAAATTATAAAAATATTTATAAAGTAATAAAATTTTAAAATAGTTTTAAAATTTCATAAAATTTTAAATTTTAAAAATAACGTTTTTCTAAAAAGTTGGCCTAGGGAGCTGGGGAGCCAGCCAAGGCCTGGTTCGGAAGGTGCGGACAGCTCCTCAACTCTCCAAGGTTCCCCAGGGCCGGGCCGCGGGCCTAATTATCTTCATGGTATGGCTTAGATTCGCTACGAACCGTGCCGGACCAAATCGATGGACCCTGTTGGATTGGCCCAACATGATTCATGATGCCGGGCCGGGCTCACCTAGTACGGATTCTACAGTACCGTGACGTGCCTAGGTCCCGCCCGTATTGGTGCCAGTTCGGACGGCCACATTTTATATTCCTAGTAGCACGACGTCTACTTGGTAGAGACTACGGAGGAGGGAGAGGAAGTAGGAAGAAGACGAATAGGTACGAGAAAAACGAACGAGAGAGAAAGAAAAATTAAGATAATTTAATCAGTTTACTAAAAATTCGAATTAAATCTATAAAATCTAAAAACATAATTTATTTATACAAAAATATAAAATTAATAATTTTTTATGTGAATTGATGTTATTATTGTTATTATTATCATTATTATTTGTTCTTACATACATGGTTAATATTCATCTTCCTCCGGAGAGAGTAGATGCACTTGTCACGGAAGATGGATAGGAGGTAATATAGCCATCAAAACCTACACTGTGAGGCAACGATAGTTTGGTGA
The DNA here is from genome assembly GCA_016920855.1 of Puya raimondii. NCBI lineage: Eukaryota > Viridiplantae > Streptophyta > Magnoliopsida > Poales > Bromeliaceae > Puya > Puya raimondii. The sequence continues at coordinate 48,069,903 of JABWPP010000050.1, read as the reverse complement.
AGCAGAGATAAACCGGCGAAAGCTCCGGGAGGGGTGCATGGCCCTCCAAGTACTGCACGACCAGCCGCATGCTCGGCCGTGCCGACGGGTGCGGGTGCGAGCACATCAGCCCCAGCTTCAGCGCCATCTCCGCCTCCTCCGTCACATACTCTCCTCCCAATCCGGCATCCACCGTATCGAGAATCGAGCCCTTCTGCCAGTTCTCGACCACCCAATCCACCAATAGGAATTGCTCCCCTTGCCAGCCCACGGTCGGTTGCTCCACTGGCCTCCGCCCGCAAGCAACCTGTTGTTGGATATAAAATATTAAAACACACAACACTATATTCGATCCCTAAGTAACAGTTTAAGATTGACAGAGAAAAATGGTTGTTTGACATGCATCGAAGTTTTGAGTCTTTTCAAAATCTTAATTATTTATGAATTTTTTTTTGAATTAATTCAGATATGATGAATGTTGAATATACGAATACTATTATTCTAATTCTAGCTAGCTACCGGATCAAACTTTTTAGACAGATCATAAAGTAGAAAAGAATATTGTTTCGGGCGACCTCTAAGATGAAAACTCCAAAAGCGAACACGTCGGTGGCGGCGGTTGCCCTCCCGGTCCTTATGAGCTCTGGCGCGAGATAACCTGTCGTCCCCACCACATTGGTCGTCTGCGGATTGGTGCCGTGATCGTACAGCCTCGCGAGGCCGAAATCCCCGAGCTTGGCGTTCATCTCGCCGTCCAGCAGGACATTGCTCGCCTTGATGTCTCTGTGCACAACGACTTGCTCCCACTCTTCGTGAAGATAGAGGAGCCCCTTCGCGACCCCTTTCACGATTTGGAACCTCTGCGACCACCCGAGAGCAGGCTTATGAGCCCGGCCGTAGTGCAGGTACTTGTCGAGGCTACCGTTGGGGACGAAGTCGTAGACCAGGAGAAGCTCCCCTCTGCGGCGGCAGTAGCCGAGCAGCTGCACGATGTTGCGGTGGCGGAGGCGGCCGATGCTGGCGATCTCCGCCACGAACTCCCGCATCCCCTGCCGCGACTCGTGGGAGACCCTCTTCACCGCCACCTCTGCCCGTGAAGTCGGCAACGTTCCTCTGTAGACCTTGCCGAAGCCGCCGGCTCCTAACAGCTCCCTCTCCCTAAAGCCGTTGGTGGCTCGGAAGAGGTCTCTGTACGAGAACCGGTGGGGCCCGAACTCCACCTCCCAATCCTCGCGAAGCTCCGCGTACTTGCTCCGCCACCGCACCGCCGCGAACACGGCAACGGTCACCAGCAGCACGAACACTAAAGAAGCCGCGGCCAACCACAAGCCCAGAGCCCTCGACCTATGGCCTTTGAGATTCGTGCGGGGGATCGAGGGCAGCTTCGAGTAGTCGAGGGGCGGGGCCTGAGCCTGACCTACGTTCATGGCGAAGCTCCATCCGAGGACGTATTGTGACGTCAGTACTGGGTGCGTCGCCGTGGAGAAGCCCACGTGCACGGGCAAGTCTAGCAGCACGGTGGAGAGGTTGACCGTGAACGATATCAACGGTTTTCTAGGCTTCATCGTCGGCGTTCCAATTGCGTTTATAGGGGAGAGCGTAACGTTCAACTTCGCATCTGCGCCGTCGTAGTCGACCCACACTTGCATGGCCTCGCCACTGATGAGGGTCAAGTTCCTGAATTCTCCTGTATCGTCCGCATAGTACCCGGCGGCGCGTGACTCTTCGGACCGCAGCCCGTTGATGTCGATCCCGACGTGGTTGTCGTTGATGTCTTGGAACTCAAGGTTGAGTATCGTGTCGAGCTCGACGGCAACGACATGGTTGGCGGCGTTGCCGTTGTTGCTCATGTTGAATAAGCCAAGGTACTGGCCTGCTAAGGCTTTGGAGAAGTCTATCGAGGGGGTGATTACAAAGGCGATCCCATGGCCACCGACGTCGCCGTTCTCGGTCGGGACGATGGCGAAGGCGAAGGTGGTGGAGAAGGAGGGGATGCTACCATCGGAGAGGTTGCGGCGGAAGCTGAGAGGGGAAGGATGGAAGGCGTGGCTTTTGTGTTGCGCTGAGGTGTTTGTCAAGATTAAGAGGCCATCGGAGGATACCGTCGCGATGCCGTCGAGGGTGAGGTTGGCTCCAGAGAATCCATTGAAGGTGAAGTGTTCTTCAGTCGTAGGAGAAGAACCCACAAGCTTAAGAATGAGAAGGAGAAGAAGATAGAAGTGGAGGGTTGCAAATTTCAGTAGCATCGACAAACAGTTATGAAAACGTCGAGGTAGTCTCAAAGAAGCAATACACGAGTAGATGTTATAATGTATTTATAGCACAGTTATATACATCCCTAAGTCCTTTTTGCAACAACGTATGACACGACTTATCATATCGCTTATGTTTCTATTTTTAACAATAATAATTTTTAATAACAATTTTATAAAATAAAAAAACGAAATTTTTGCCACTAAGAAAGTTGGGATTAATTCCTCCAATTTAGTGTTTCTTAAAAAATATTATTTACCAAATATGTTTAAATATAATATAAGGATTTTATGCCCCAAATAATTAAGTTGACCCTGCGTCCTTAGGACAGTGACAATATGTTGACCAAACTGAGATGACAACAAAGTTGAGTAGAACAAATTGCCATAAAATAAGGGCGTTAAAATAAAAATTATTTTGCCTTGTACGTAAAGTTATCCACGGGACCTTAGAATATGATTGCTCCCTACATTAATTAATATATCCTCGTTACTTTCAATGCACACATTTTCAAACTAATTGACTGCTACGTACGTTCGACAAATAAAACACGATAGAGTTTTGAGTAAAAAACTCGAAACAGTCCAAAAGCTTAAGCTATCCGAAGAAAAAAATCGTTACATAATATATGTGGATGAGGATTAGTCTTATTCTTAGTCGATACGAAACTAATAGTTTTAGCAGGTAAATGTAGAGCGAAGAACACGAGGAAAGAAAAATCTCACCTTAAAAATCTTTTATTGTTTCAAGAATAATCTATCTGCAATAGGCTTAACATGAGCTGAACACGTTAAATATACAGAAGTAGATGGAAAAGTAAGTGTTGATCCCTTCCTCGAAAGCTTCTTGTTATTTTTTAATTAAATTATTTTAGTTACTTAAATTTAAAAATATATTAGAGTTTTTAGACCGGTAACATACTATTCGTTTTATTAATATTTTAGAAATAAACTCAGCTAAGAACGCAAAGTAATTTGACTTCACACTTGGGATACCGAATATCAACTATTAATCTATTAGTCAACGGTGCTATGTACGGTTGGTGATTAGTATCTGAGATTCAAAATTCAAAAAACTAATCATTTTATATTTTTAAATACATTTATTTTTTTTAAAAATAAATAATGCAAGCACCATGCTACCACCTCTCTCTCTCTCTCTCTCTATATATATATATATATATAGAGGGAGAGTTAAATATAATATTAATTGTGCAAAATGTCTTAAGGTGAGATGCTTTGAATACCATTAATGGTTGTTGGGGGAAGAGTGCTTTACAAGCAGGAGAGAGTGACGTTAAAATTTCAAAACCTACAAAATTAGTACGACTATTTCTTTACTGCTTAGCTTCTTATAAAGATCATGTCTCATGAAGGTTTGCTTTCTATTAAGCACCTTGTCACCAAAAAATGTGTGACGAGAATTTATGTGAAAAGGTGTGTCTCGAAGCAACAACAAATTAAGAATAAAAAATCACACCCAAAAATTAAAAAAAACCATCAAAGTGCAACTTTACACATACAAAATTTTACACATCATCTCAGTAAAAATTCCATTATCACTCCATGAAGCAATCATGAGTACCCAAAAAATAAACCATCAAAGTGCAACTTTACACATACAAAATTTTGAATTAAGTAGAGATAAGCATTTAAAAAGGCATAAGTATTCAAAATAAAATCCTCAGGATACTACTGGCAAAAGTGGTTTGTACCAACAACTGAACAAAATCCAAGCATTTAAAGCGTCGACATTAATCCAAAGAGATCATTAACTCAAAATGCTCAATTTGCCAAAATCTTCGACTAAATAAAAGAAATCAACAAAAAATTAAAAGGAATATATCAAATCAGAGAGATCAAATAAGAGAAAACATGATTTAATACCAAAAAATTCGGAGCAATCAAAGCGACCAAAACCTATATGAAATCAACAAAAAAAATTAAAAGTACATATATAATATATCAAAATGAGCACCTCTTCGCAATCTATAAAAGCTCTCCGTGATTAATTGATCCTTGACGAGAAATTGCGTGTGCTCCAAACATTTTCGTCGATCCGATATTCTTCATCTAGTTTGAGTATATTTATTTTAACTTTGTTTTTTGGCTAATAGATAAACTATATTTTATTTTTTAGATATATTTCTTTTGAAGTATCTAAACACTTCATTGTAAATGTTTTTAAGCCACATCAAAAATTTCACTGTGCTCTATTTTTATGATCCATTCAAAGAAGACCTTACAATTTGATTAATGATCACTACATCTATTTGGCAGAAATTTTTCACTATTTTACGGCTTCTGCTTTCATGCATACAGTACAAAGATATCTTTCTTCCTACGAACCTCTCTCAATCCTATCCATACATGGCTAATATTCATTCATCTTCCTCCGGAGAGAGTAGATGCACTCGGCACCGAAGATGGATAGGAGACAACATAATCATCAAAGCGGTCGTCGTGAGGCAATGAAAGATTGGTGAAGCAGAGGTAAGCCGGCGACAGCTCCGGCGGCGGTGCACGACCCTCCAAGTACTGCACCACCAGCCGCATGGTCGGCCGCGCCGACGGGTGCGGGTGCGAGCACATCAGCCCCAGCTTCAGCGCCATCTCCGCCTCCTCCCTCGCATACTCTCCTCCCAATCCGGCATCCACGGTATCGAGAATTGAACCCTTCCGCCAGTTCTCGACCACCCAATCCACCAAGAGGAATTGCTCCCATTGCGAGCCTGCGGTCGATTGCTCCAACGGCCTCCGCCCGCAAGCAACCTGTTGGATGTAAATTATCAAAGTGTACCCACTATACTGGATGTTTGACATGCGATTAAAGTTCAAGTCTGTTGAAAGTCTTCTTTATGAAAAAATAATCTTGAATTCAGTCAGGCGTGATGAGCGTTGAATATATATACGAACATTACTTTAAGTCGATCGTAAAGGAGAAGAAGAGAAAATTGTTTTGTGCGACCTCTAAGAGAAAAACTCCGAAAGCGAACACGTCGGTGGCTGTGGTTGCCCTCCCCGTCCTTGCTAGCTCTGGCGCGAGATAACCCATCGTCCCCACCACGCGGGTCGTCTGCGGATCGATCCCGTGATCGTACAGCCTCGCGAGACCGAAATCTCCCAGCTTGGCGTTCATCTCGCCGTCCAGCAGCACATTGCTCGCCTTGATGTCTCGGTGCACAACGACTTGCTCCCACTCTTCGTGAAGATAGAGGAGCCCCGTAGCAACCCCCTTCACGATTTGGAACCTCTGCGACCACCCGAGAGCAGGCTTATGAGCCGGGCCGTAGTGCAGGTACTTGTCGAGGCTACCGTTGGGGACGAAGTCGTAGACCAGGAGAAGCTCCCCCTTGCGGCGGCAGTAGCCGAGCAGCTGCACGACGTTGCGGTGGCGGAGACGGCCGATGCTGGCGATCTCCGCCACGAACTCCCGCATGCCCTGCCGCGACTCGTGGGAGACCCTCTTCACCGCCACCTCCGCTCCAGAATTCGGCAACGTTCCTCTGTAAACCCTTCCGAAGCCGCCGACTCCCAACAGCTCCCTCTCACCGAAGCCGTTGGTCGCTCGGAAGAGGTCTCTGTACGAGAACCGGTGGGGCCCGAACTCCACCTCCCAATCCTCGCGTAGCTCCGCGTACTTGCTCCTCCACCTCACGACCGCGAACGCAGCAACAGTCACCAGCAGCACGAAAACTAAAGAAGCCACAGCCAACCAGAGACCCAGAGCCCTCGACCTGTGGCCTTTCAAATTCGTGCGGGGGATCTCGGGCAGCTTCGAGTAGTCGAGGGGCGGTGCCTGACCTACGTTCATGGCGAAGCTCCATCCGATGACGTAGTGTGACGTCAGCAAGGAGCCCGTCGACGCGGAGAAGCCCAGGTGCACGGGCCGGCCAAACAGCACGGTGGAGAGGTTGACCGTGTAAGATATCAACGGTTTAGTAGGCTTCGTGGTCGGCGTTCCAATTGCGTTTATAGGGGAGAGCGTAACATTTAGCTTCGGATCCACGCCGTCATAGTCGACCCACACTTGCATGGCTTTGCCACTGATGAGGGTCAAGTTCCTGAATTCTCCGGTGTCCTCCGCATAGTACCCGACGGTGCGTGCTGCGTCGGACCGCAGCCCGTTGATGTCGATCCCAACGTGGTTGTTGTCGATGTCTTGGAACTCGGGGCTGCGTATCGTGTCGAGCTCGATGGCAACGACTTGGTTGGTTGCCTCGCCGTTGCTGCTCATGTTGAATAAGCCCAAGTACTCAGCCGGCAGGGCTTCGGAGAAGTTTGTCGAGGGGGCGATTACAAAAGCGAGCCCGTGGCCGCCGAGGTCGGCATACTCGGATACGATGGCGAAGGCGAAGGTGGTGGAGAAGGAGGGGATGCTACCGTCGGACAGGTTGCGGGGGAAACGGAGAGGGTGAGGGTGGAAGGCGTGGCCTTTTTGTTGTTTTGTGTTGTTTGTTAGGATTAAGATGCCGTCGGAGGATACCGTCGCAAGGCCGTCGAGGGTGAGGTTGGCTCCAGAGAATCCATTGAAGGTGAATTCTTCTTCGGTCGGAGAAGAAACCACAGGCTTACCGAGAAGGAAATGAAGAAGAAGGATGAGGAGGAATGACAACTTCAGTAGCATGGATAAAATTGCTATGCAAAACTTTGTAGTAGTCTCAGAGAAGTAAGGTCTGTGTACAAGTTAATGTGTTTATAGGAAAGTAATAGATCTATCTATGGCCTTTTTGCAATATTGACGGTCAATGATTGAATTATCACGTGGCTTCCGTTTTTATTTTTAACAATAATATTTTTTTTATAGAATATTTGATAGAATAAAATTTTATAATTTTGCTGCAAAGAAAAGTTACGATTTCTCCCCAGTTAATTTATTGTTTCTTATAAAAAAATATTTATTTAAAATATTCAAATATGGCATTCGTTTTTATAAACAATTTCCTAGCATTTGTCCTTTTACAATATGTGATTCTTCTATGATTTACATCGTAACATTTGAGCAATATTATTCATACACTTATATATATATATTTATATATAGAACTGAACGAGAATATTTCTTAAAATACCAAGAGATTAGTATTTTTGGGTTTACGGTTCTTGGATGGAGTGATGTAGGATTAGAATAATAATGGTAGATGATAATGGATGAAATAGTGTTTAATACGAAGATTATGAGTAGTCAAAAAGTAAATCTAAAAACTAGAAATTAAAACTTACCAATTGCTTGGTGCTTTTAAAAATACCCTAACTTAACTCTCTCTCTCTCTATATATATATATTATATTCATTCAATAAATAGAATTAAAATACTAGTCACATCAAGTGACAAGTAAAATCACCCCACTCCTCTAAATAGTGTGTAAAATATACATTTCGTTTAGAATGTATAAGTAATATTTATCTTTAAAATTTATGCCGAGAGACTAGTTAAAAAGTTCAATCAACTCCCAAAAAAAAATACGGTGAAGATGGAATATTTGCACAATCAACGTTAATTTCAATTCACTCAACAACAAAAAAATTGATTGTATTTTATAATTTCAATTTTTTAATGCATATAATGCAATTTGTAACGTTTTGTATTAATTTAATTATTCAATAAATGAATAATACTCTCTACCACATAGAGAAATCATTCAGATAATTTCTAAATTTTAATTTTTTTTATTTTTCTTTATGGTATCAGAGTAGAAGATAATGAGTTCGAGTTCCTCTAGACCCCTAATCTTATTTAATTCAAATTCATGTCTTGGACCTATTAAAAAAAATTTACTTTAAATATGATAGCGAGTTTTGAATAATATTCTTATTAAAAATATTATTTTTCAATAACTTATATTCTTAAAAATAATAATTATTTTATATATAATTTAGTATAAAATTATTTTAGAAAATAAAATTTTGTATTCTAGTCACGCTCAAAATATAATAGAAATTTTTTCTCTTATTAATTTAAATTCACCTTATGAATCCATCCAAAAAGTCACATAATATTTTCTTCTGGTTAAAGTACACGTGGGGTATGAAGACAGTGACAACTTGTTGACCGAACCGAAATGATCACAACGAAATCGACAACAACAAATTGCGTGAAAAAATGTTGGAAAATTGAAGAAATTCTTTTGTCTTGTTCGTGAAGAAACTCCTTTGGACCATGCGCGTAAACATTTCAACCCTTACTTTCAAGCAACGTGTCAAGAGAAATTGGTTGTTAGATGTGTTCTTTAAAATAAAAAATATATAAAAACACGAAAGGTCTTGAATCCTGGACTTCTCATATTAAAAAATGCATCAAATTTTTAATGACGTCTTGGCTTGAACGGACTTGATCGCCACTAGTCTTTGGGTTGCACTCATCTTCTTCCTTTCATCCCCCTCTTTCCTTCCTTCTTCTTCTTCTACTTTTTGATTTTTACGTTTTTGGTTCGTTTTGTATCTGTTTCGTCTCTCTTCCTGTTTCGAAAGTCTTAGCTGCTTTCACCTTATATGTCTAGTTCATTTTGCTTAATGAATGAAGTAGGTAGACTGCTACCTCTTTTTCAAAAAAAAAAAAAAAAACGAAATGTTTTGAATACCATACACCTTAAAAATTTGATCAGGGGAGACCAGAAAAGCCTGCGTCCGCCAAAGTCTTATAATCAACAAATTTTTCTAACATATCTTTGTTAACGCAAAATTCTGCAATAAATAATTTATGTTTTTCTTAAAATTCTTCATCGTGTGTGTGTGGAGACCGATTCTTCGGGAGAAGAAGAGGAGCGGCAATGTCGGATTGCCAGGGTCAGACAAAAGCATCCGACAGGATGGGGAGTAACATGGGCCCATTTGGAAGTATCTAAAGCCCCAGGCTAGCGGGTCGGGTGGTCGGGATTACGGGTCCACTCCGATAAGCCAGAAGAGCAACCAGAGATGCATCAAAGCCGAACTCCAGGCCGACACGAAATAGGCCCAAAAAAGTCTTTTCATGTTTTTATTAACTTTTACAGCTTAGTCCCCTACTTTTCTGCTATTTACATTTTGGTACTATGTAAGGGAGAATATAAGAAGCAGAGCGTAGACGGCCAGAAACAGGATGTAATATTAAATAAGGACGTGTACACTCGTCATCCTCTAAGGGGTTTCATCTGCTTCTTAACTGGTTTTATCTAGTCCGCATCTTTTAAATTGGTTTCGTTCAATTCTTATATAACTGCATTAAATACATGCCATACATACTAGCGGAACTTCTCTGAGTATCAGAGAAATGTCCTAAAAATAATAATTTTATATTGGATAGGATTTATATGCAATACGCGAGATGTTTTTTAGCTATCAATTAAAGCTTTTAAATTCGACCACATTACTTCAATGAGCGGATGGATGAATATTTTACCCCAAGAACAAGAGAGAGAAAGAGAGTAATTAGAGAGTAGAGACTCTCACTCACAAATTCTCAAGGATCTATTCATAATTCCACTTAAGTGTGAAACATTGAAAGATCAAGGATCAAAGATCAAGTTCCCACATTTACATTTCCAACTCAGTGGCTTGTAGTTAGAGTAGGCATCAACTGCGCAGATGAGTGCTTTTGTGTGAAGCGAATCTCTTCTCCTCCTCTCCTGTGGAGGAACAGGTACCTCTGTTGCCTCACAGTGGCCACATGCCACCACGGACCTTGTTTCACATTCTGGGGGTGTTGATCCAATTCATTGCTCCGACCTGGATTAGCACAGGCCGTGCTGCACCGAACAGGGCTCTGGGCCGGCCTTTTACTTTTTCTTAAAAAAATTAAAATATATAATTTTTTTTAAATAACATAATTAAAATATTTCCTTTCCAAGTAATATGGTAAACCAAAAAAAAATTTATAAAACAATAAATTTTCTAAAAATTATTTTAGAAAATTTTATAAAAAATTACAATCTAAAAAAATATCCTTCTTCTAAAACATCACTCTAGATAAGGGAGTTGGGGACCCGGCAAAGGCCCAGTTTGGGAGTTGCGGACGGATCGCTCGCCAACTCCCCAAGGTCCCCCAGGGCCAAGCCTCGGACCAAATTGTCGGCTTGGCACGGCCTAAGTTCATTACAGACCGTGCCATACTGAGTCGAGTCGACAAACCCTGTTGGGTTGGCACGGCCCAGCACGGTTCATGATGCCGGGCCAGGCTCGCCCAGTACGGGTTCTACATTACCATGTCGTGCCTAGGCTTGGCTCGTAATCGTGTCCGATCGGACGGCCACGTTTTACATTCCTAGAAGCACGATGCCTACGTGGTGGTGACGGAGGAGGAGGGAGAGAAAGCAGAAAGCAGAAAGCAGAGCGAAGTGATATGAGAAAAATAAATATTTAGATCTAATCGATAAAGTCTATAAAATTAATTTATTTATACAAAGATACAAAGCTGATAAATTTTTTTTTGGTACAAATTGACTTTATTATTATTACTATTGTTACTTGTTCCTATATAGATGGCTAATATTCATCTCCCCCCAGAGAGAGTAGATGCACTTGGCACCGAAGATGGATACGAGATAACATAATCATCAAAACAGTGGTCGTGAGGCAATGAGAGATTGGTGAAGGAGAGGTAAGTCGGCGACAGCTCCGGCAGTGGTGTGCGACCCTCCAAGTACTGCATCACCAGCCGCATGGTCGGCCGCGCCGCAGGGAGCGGGTGCAAGCACATCAGCCCCAGCTTCAGCGCCATCTCCGCCTCCTCCCTCGCGTACTCTCCTCCTAGCCCGGCATCCACCGTATCGAGAATTGAACCCTTCTGCCAGTTCTCGACCACCCAATCCACCAGGAGGAATTGCTCCCCTTGTGAGCCCATGGTCGATTGCTCCAACGGCCTCCGCCCGCAAGCAACCTGTTGGATGTAAATTATCGAAGCGAACACACTATATTTGATCAGGTTAATAGAGGAAATCAAGTGGTAGTTTGACATGCGATTAAAGTTCAAGTACGCGATGAGTGTTGATCATAAAGGAGGAGAAGAGAAAATTGTTTCGCGTGACCTCTAAGAGGAAAACTCCGAAAGCGAACACATCGGTGGCGGTGGTTGCCCTCCCCGTCCTCGAGAGCTCCGGCGCGAGATAACCCATTGTCCCCACCACGTGGGTCGTCTGCAGATCGGCGCCGTGATCGTACAGCCTTGCGAGACCGAAATCCCCCAGCTTGGCGTTCATCTCGCCATCCAGCAACACATTGCTCGCCTTGATGTCTCTGTGCACGACGACTTGCTCCCACTCTTCGTGAAGGTAGAGGAGCCCCGTAGCAACCCCCTTCAAGATTCGGAACCTCTGCGACCAAGCAAGAGCCGGCTTATCAGCCCGGCCGTCGTGTAGGTACTTGTCGAGGCTACCATTTGGGATGAAGTCGTAGACCAGGAGAAGCTCCCCCTTGCGGCGGCAGTAGCCGAGCAGCTGCACGACGTTGCGGTGGCGGAGACGACCGATGCTGGCGATCTCCGCCACGAACTCCCTCATTCCCTGCCGCGACTCGTGGGAGACCCTCTTCACCGCCACCTCTGCTCCAGACTTCGGCAACGTTCCTCTGTAAACCTTGCCGAATCCGCCGGCTCCTAACAGCTCCCTCTCCCTAAAGCCGTTGGTGGCTCGGAAGAGGTCCCTGTACGAGAACCGGTGGGGCCCGAACTCCACCTCCCAATCCTCGCGAAGCTCCGCGTACTTGCTCCTCCACCTCATCACCGCGAACGTGGCAACGGTCGCCAGCAGCACGAATAATAAAGAAGCCAGAGCCAACCACAAGCCCAGAGCCCTCGACCTGTGGCGTTTGAGATTCGTGTGAGGGATCGCCGGCAGCTTCGAGTAGTCGAGGGGCGGGGCCTGACCCGCGTGCATGGCCAAGCTCCATCCGATGACGTAGTGTGACGTCAGCAAGGAGCCCGTCGAAGAGGAGAAGCCCACGTGCACGGGCCGGTCAAACAGCACAGTGGAGAGGTTGACCATGGACGATATCAACGGTTTAGTAGGCTTCGTCGTTTGCGTTGTAATTGCATTTACAGGGGAGAGCGTAACGTTCAACTTCGCATTTACGCCGTCGTAGTCGACCCACACTTGCATGGCTTTGCCACTGATGAGGGTCAAGTTCCTAAAGTCTCCGGTATCGTCTGCGTAGTACCCGGCGGTGTGGGCCGTGTAGGACCGCAGCCCATTGATGTCGATCCCGACATGGTTGTCGTTGATGTCCTGGAACTCGGAGTTAAGAATCGTGTCGAGCTCGACGGCAACGATGTGGTTGGCGGCGTTGCCGTTGTTGCTCGCGTTGAATAAGCCCAAGTACTGTGCCTTTAGGGCATCAGAGAAGTTTGTCGAGGGGGTGATTACAAAGGCGATCCCGTGGCCGCCGAGGTCGGCATACTCGGATACGATGCCAAAGGCAAAGGTTGTGGAGAAGGAGGGGATGCTACCGTCGGTCAGGTTGCGGGGGAAGCGGAGAGGGTACGGGTGGAAAGCGTGGCCTTTTTGTTCTTTTGTGTTGTTTGTTAGGATTAAGAGGCCATTGGAGGATACCGTCGCCGAGCCATCGAGGGTGAGGTTGGCTCCGGAGAATCCATTGAAGGTGAATTCTTCTTCGGTAGGAGAAGAAACTACAAGCTTACGGAGAAGAAAATGGAGGAGAATAAGGAAGAGGAAGAAAGAAAATTTTTGTAGCATGGATAAAATTGCCATGCAAAACCTCGTCGTTAGTCTCAAAGGAGCAACGTCTGAACGAGTAGAAGCTAATGTACTTATAGCGCAGTAAAGTTTAAATTGTAAAGTTTAAATTTCAAATTTCAAATTTATTTTTAAAACTTATAATTAAAATTTTATATTTTATATTTAATTTTTAAAGTTTAAAATTTGAAATTTAAAAATTAAATTCATAGTTTCTATTTCAAATTTTCAAATATCAAATTTGAAAATTAAAATTTTAAGTTTCAAATTTCAATTAAATTTTCAAATTTTAAATTTTGAATTGTAGCTTTTAAATTTTCAAATTTTAAATATAATTCTAATTTAGATTTTAAATTAACAAATTTTAATTTAAAAATTTTGAGATCTAAAATTAATTTTTAATTTTTAAAATTTTTAATTTGCAGAAATCTTTTAAAATCGACCAATATGAATCCAAAGAGCTAATAATTTAAATTTAAAATTCCTAATGGCTAAGTTTATAAAATTGTCAGAAATCCTATAGAATTATATAATTTGTATCCAAACAGCTTTTAAAATAAACACATGAAATTTTTTTGAAGTTACATGATTCCACATTACATGTGGATTAATACCACAGTATTTAAACTTCATGAAATTTTTTTACTGCGCATCCAAACAGGACCTTAATGTTTCTTATAAAACATTATTTATTAAAAATATTTAAGTATAGCATTTATTTGTATAAACTATTTCGTAGTATTTCATCTTTAACAATGTGGAATCCTTATTTTTTAAACATTTGAGCAATGCTACATATAAAATTAGATGTAAGTTTTACATCTTATCCATTCAGCCCATATGGTTCGGGGATAAAGCAAGGATAACAAAAGTTATCCCCATTATCCCCCAAACGGGATATTTTTAGACCGAAATATTTTATCACAGTTAAACATTATTATTTTTGGCTACTCCGGAATAGCTTGAGATTTACTATTCCACCATTTTGACGGAATAGTGCTATTCCAAAATTTAATTTCAAGTTTTATTAAGATTATAAATTAAATTAAAACTAAATTATATAGACATAATATGTTTTATATTATAATATATTATTTTTATTATAAAATTATTAATTGTACTATTTAATTTATTACTCTAATAAATATTTAATTACCTATTTGAGTAATTAATTTATTATTTTAATTAATTTGATTATTAAATAATTAATTATTTATTAATGTACTTATTCAATAACCAATATTTATATTGATCAATTAATTAATATTTTGACTAATTTAATTATTTGACTGTTATTAAATAATTTATTTATTAATTTATTAAATTACTTGTGATTAATTAAATTATTAATTACTAATTGATTTATTAATTAACATTTAGGGTTATTTAGCAATATTCATGATTAATTAGTAAATTAAATAAGTTGAATTATTATTTAATTAATATTTTATATTAATTTATTAACTAAAATATTATTATATTAAAAATATAATTATTCTTATCCTTACTAATCCAAGCTAATCATTCAAGCGATTTTTTGTTTATTTTTGAAAAAAAATTAATTTCATCTCCACGCAAAATTAATTTTATTCCTACTTATCCAAAAGTTATACCTATGTCAGGAACAGCGTAAGATAGTTTATTTTCGAACCAAACGATACGTAGTGAATAGAATTGAATTATTGGTTTCTATTGAAAGTGTACAAGCAGTATTTATCTCTGAATTTTGTGACCTAAATAATTAATTCATTTGACCCTTACGAGTCAAGGGCGACATTGACAACTTGTTGACCGAACTGAAATGACAAGGAAATTGGGGGGGGGGGGGGGAAATCTTGTGTGGTGTTTGTAAAGGAGCACCATTGGACTATACGTGTCCACGCATTAACCCTTTAGCTAATATCTTCGTTACTTTCAACTGCCTTGTCTTGAGTAATTGTTTGTTAAATATGCTGATGCCGTGAATACCAAAAAATCTTACAAATTTGATTGTTTGGGGAGACCAGAAAAGTCTGCGTCCCCAGAAGTCTAAGATTGATTAATTAATTTTTGTAAAAAATTCTTTGTCATGCAACAGTAAGAAATTAGTGACTAGGCAGAGTCTTAGTTTTCTTTTATGATGAAAATTGAAAGGTTTTTGCAAGAACGACGCACCCAGAGAGGCTGGATTTGTGGAGACCGATTTTTCGGAAGAAGAAGATCTGGGAGGAGTGGCGATCTAAGTTGCCACAACCCGGATCCGACAAAAGCACCTTCGGAAGTATTTGAAGAACCAGGCTAGCGGATCGGGTGGAGGGGATTATGACTCCGATAAGCCACGAAAGGCCCTTTTAACTGTTTTTACAGCTCAGTCCACTATTTTTTTGTGATTTGCATTTTAGTACTATGTTAAGGAGAGTATAAAGAGCAGGGGTGTAATATTAAAATAAGGGGTTGTAGTTAACTAGAAACTTATTGTATGATAACCAACATTTTTAACTCCTTATTAACATTATAAATTTTTTTTATAAAGAACTCCGTATACCTAGAATATTTATTCTTCCTAGGGATGTCAATGGGTCGGGTTTGGGTCGGGTTTTAAAAAACCCGAACCCGAACCCGAACCCGACCCCCAAATTTGAACCCGAATCCGGACCCGAACCCGAACCCGACGGGTTTTAAAAATCCATACCCATACCCGACCCGACCAAATACCCGAAACCCGAACCCGAACCCGAACCCGAAACCCAAACCCGAAGTACTATATTTGAAAATATATTGTAGTAAAATCAAAATTTTTGAGCCTTTGAGTGTACCATTGGATGAAGATCCAATGGATAGAAATCATTATGTATTTTATATATTAAATAAATAAATAAATAAAAAATATATAATTTATTCTGGTTCGGATTCGGGTTCGGGTTCGGGTCGGGTACATACAAATCCATACTCGTACCCATACCCGTCGGATTTTTATTTTCTATACCCATACCCAAATCCATATCCATTTAGTTCGGATAAACTCGACCCGTTCGGGTTCGGATTCGGATAATTTTTCGGGTACCCATACCCATTGACATCCCTAATTCTTCCACGGTGTACAAGGAGTACACACCGATTGAAACCCTTTCAAAGTACTTGTAGATGGATTAAGTACTTAAATCTCATCTTTATACGGCGTTACGTCATGTGCATGACCATCTCCTCAGAGCCCATCATCATCAGAAGGCATTAGGGATGCAGATGTGTTGGTCCAGCAAATCGGACAAATAGGCCAATAAAAATATATATGATATCTCGGCCTGTTCATGGTTAACATACTAGCGGAGTGATTCACACTTTTCATGCGGCTTAGCCCTTCCACTTGGTTCGATCTGATTTTCAACTGGTTTCATCTAGTTCGCATCTGCCTTAATCCAGACCTTTCAAATTCGTTTTATCTAATTCTTATATAATTGCATTAAATATGTGCCACACATATACTAGCGGGACTTCGGGAGTATCAGAATATTTTTTTAAGAATGACAATAATACAGAAATGTTTTTAATCTATCAATTTAAATTTTTAGATTCGATCATGTTACTTTAGTGAGCAGATAAATGTTTCACCCAAAAAATAGAGAGAAAGAGAATTATTAAAGAGTAGAGAATCTCACTCACAAAATTCTCACCTATATATCTATTCACAATTCCACTTCTGTGTGATACATTGAAAGATCACGGATTAAAGATCAAGTTCCCACATTTACAGTTCCAACTCAGTGGCTTGTAGTTAGAGTAGGCATCCTCTGCGCTGATAAGTGCTTTTGTGTGAAGCACATCTCCTCTCCTCCTCTCCTGTGGAGGAACAGGTACCTCTATTGCGTCACATGCCAAGCACCTCGTGTCACATTTTGGGGGTGTTGATCCAATCCTTGCCCCGACCTGGATGGCACAGGCTGTGCTGCGCCTGACAGGGCTCCGGACAGGCCTATTTTTTTGAAAAAAATAACAAAATTAAAATATTTCTTTTTCAAGTAATATGTTCCCAAAAAAATAAAATTTATCAAAGTATTTATAAAATAATAAAATTTTAAAATAATTTTAAAATTTTATAAAAATTTACAGTCTAAAAAATATCCTTCTTCTAAAAAGTCTATCTAGAGAAGGGAGTTGGGGAGCCGGCAAAAGCCCAGTTTGGGAGTTGCGGACGGACGGCTCCTCAACTCCCCAAGGTCCCCTAGGGCCAGTCCTCGGACCAAATTGTCGACCTAGCACGGCCTAAGTTCATTACGGACCGTGCCATACTTAGTCGAGTCGACAGACCCCTGTTGGGTCAGCATGGTCCAGCACAACTCATGATGCCGGGCCAGGCTCCCCTAGTATGGGTTCTACATTACCGTGCCGTATTTAGGCTCGGCTCGTAATCATGCCAGATAGGTCGACCACGTTTTACATTCCTAGAAGCACGACGTCTACGTGGTGGCGATGAAGGAGGAGGGAGAGAAAGCAGAAAGGAGACGAAGTGATATGAGAAAAACAAAAGAGAGAGAAAGAAGAACAAAAATTCTATCTAATATGTGAAGCCAATAAAGAGAAAACAGAAAGGAGACAAAGTGATATAAGAAAAATAAAAGAGTGAGAAAGAAGAACAAAAATTCAGATCTAATCTATAAAGCCTATAAAAATAATTTTTTTATACAAAAATACAAAGCTGATAATTTTTTTATACAAATTGACTTTAGCATTATTACTATTATTATTTGTTCTTATGTACATGGCGAATATTCACACTACGAAAAAGATTATATTTAAGTACGTTTTTTTGTATAATTAAAAATGCTTAAAAGCGTCCCAATATAATCTAATGTCGCATTTGAAAGCGTCGGCAAATGAAGAGTCGTTAGGTATATACCGACGCTCATGCCAACGCTTATGCTAAGCGTCGGTAAAATATATTTTGACGCTTTGAAGCGTCAGAAAATTAAAAATAAATAATAAAGTTTAACATTTAATAAATTAGTTTATTACAATATATGTTTCATTTGATGACGCTTTTTGAAGCGTCGGTATTTACTAAATTATAGAAATGCTGGGGTACGCTTACTCCAAGTGTCGTCTAAAAAACGTCCTTATATTGAAATTTTTTGGTAGTGTCATCTTCCTCCAGAGAGAGTAGATGCACTTGGCACCGAAGATGGATACGAGATAGCATAATCATCGAAACAGTCGTTGTGAGGCAATGAGAGATTGGTGAAGGAGAGGTAAGCCGGCGACAGCTCCGGCAGGGGTGCACGACCCTCCAAGTACTGCACCACCAGCCGCATGTTCGGCCGCGCCACAGGGTGCGGGTGCGAGCACATCAGCCCCAGCTTCAGCGCCATCTCTGCCTCCTCCCTCTCGTACTCTCCTCCCAAGCCGGCATCCACCGTATCGAGGATCGAACCCCTTCGCCAGTTCTCGACTACCCAATCCACCAAGTGAAATTGCTCTCCTTGCGAACCCATGGTCGATCGCTCCAACGGCCTCCTCCCGCAAGCAACCTGTTGGATGTAAATTATCAAATCATACACACTATATTCGATCAGGTTAATAGAGGAAACTGATAGTTTGACATGCGATTAAATTAAGTTCAAGTACGCGATGAGTATTGAATATATATATACACACGAATACTACTGGGCTTAATTATTTTTAAGTGATTTAAAACTTCATCTTTTGCCCATAAAGAAGAAGAAGAGAAAATTGTTTCGCACGACCTCTAAGAGGAAAACTCCGAAAGCGAACACGTCCGTGTCGGTGGTTGCCCTCCCGGTCCTTGCGAGCTCCGGCGCAAGATAACCCATCGTCCCCACCACGCGGGTTGTATGCGGATCGATCCCGTGATCGTACAGCCTCGCGAGACCGAAATCTCCCAGCTTGGCGTTCATCTCGCCGTCCAGCAGCACATTGCTCGCCTTGATGTCTCTGTGCACCACCACTTGCTCCCACTCTTCGTGAAGATAGAGAAGCCCCGCCGCGGCCCCTTTCACGATCCGGAACCTCTGCGACCACCCGAGAGCCGGCTTGTTAGCCCGACCGTAGTGCAGGTACTTGTCAAGGCTACCATTGGGGACGAAGTCGTAGACCAAGAGAAGCTCCCCCTTGCGGCGGCAGTAGCCGAGCAGCTGCACGATGTTGCGGTGGCGGAGGAGGCCGATGCTGGCGATCTCCGCCACGAACTCCCGCATCCCCTGCCGCGACTCGTGGGAGACCCTCTTCACCGCCACCTCCGCTCCAGAATTCGGCAACGTTCCTCTGTAGACCCTCCCGAAGCCGCCGACTCCCAGCAGCTCCCTCTCGCCGAACCCGTTGGTCGCTCGGAAGAGGTCTCTGTACGAGAACCGGTGAGGCCCGAACTCCACCTCCCAATCCTCGCGCAGCTCCGCGTACTTGGTCCTCCACCTCACGACCGCGAACGCAGCAACGGTCACCAGCGGCACGAAAACTACAGAAGCCACAGCCAACCAGAGAGCCAGAGCCCTCGACCTGTGGCCTTTCAGATTCGTGCGGGGGATCGCGGGCAGCTTCGAGTAGTCGAGGGGCGGTGCCTGACCTACCTTCATGGCGAAGCTCCATCCGATGACGTAGTGTGACGTCAGCAAGGAGCCCGTCGACGCGGAGAAGCCCAGGTGAACGGGCCGGTCAAACAGCACGGTGGAGAGGTCGACCGCGAAAGATATCAACGGTTTAGTAGGCTTCGTCGTCGGCGTTCCAATTGCGTTTATAGGGGAGAGCGTGACATTTAGCAACGAATCTATGCCGTCGTAGTCGACCCACACTTGCATGGCCTCGCCACTGATGAGGGTCAAGTTCCTGAATTCTCCGGTATCGTCCGCATAGTACCCCGCGGTGCGTGCCATGCCGGACCGCAGGCCGTCGATGTCGATCCCAACGTGGTTGTTGTTGATGTCCTGGAACTCAAGGTTGAGTATTGTGTCGAGCTCGATGGCGACGATGTGGTTGGCAGCGTTGCCGTTGTTGCTCGCGTTGAATAAGCCCAAGTACTCGTCTGCTGCGGCATTGGAAAAGTTTGTCGAGGAGGTGATTACAAAGGCCAGCCCGTGGCCGCCGATGTCGGCGTACCCAGAGACGATGGCGAAGGCAAAGGTGGTGGAAAAGGAAGCGATGCTACAGTCGGACAGGTTGCAGGGGAAGCGGAGAGGTGAAGGGTGGAATGCGTGGCCTTTTCGTGGTTTTGTGTTGTTTGTTAGGATTAAGAGGCCGTTGGAGGATACCGTGGCCAAGCCGTCGAGGGTGAGGTTAGCTCCGGAGAATCCATTGAAGGTGAATTCTTCTTCGGTAGGAGAAGAAACTCCAAGCTTACGGAGAAGGAAATGAAGAAGAAGGAAGAAGAATGAAAACTTCAGTAGCATGGATAAAATAGCTATGCAAAACCTTGTTCGGTAGTCTCAGATAAGCGACGTTTGAGTACAAGTAAAAGTATTTATAGTTAGAGTAATAGACATTTGAGTAGAAGTAAAAGAGAGTAATAAAAGTAAAAGCATTTATAGTGGAAGTAATAGAAGTCTTTGCAGCATTGACTTATCATGTCGCTTCTATTTTTATTTTTAAAAATAATATTTTTTTCATATAACATTTGATAAGATAAAAAAAAATGGAAAATTTTGCTACAACGAAAATTTTGGATTCCTCTCCAATTTAGTGTTTCTTATAAAAAATTATTTATTAAAACTGTTTAAATATAGAATTTATTTTTGTAAATTATTTTCTATCATTTCTCCATTTACAATGTGGGATTTTACTTTTTTAATTTGAACAAATCTATTCATAAAACTAAAAATAGGTGCAGATATTACACCTCAATGAATAGAGCCGTTGACTAGTCATGCCACCCTTGTGCCGGTGACAACTTGTTAACCAAAATGAAATGACGACGAAATTGAGAACAACGAATTGCGTTAAAATGATGGCGTCGAAGAAATTCTTTTGCCTTGTTCGTACGGGAACTCCCTTGGACCAAACGCGTACACATACCAACCCTTTAGAATATGATTGCTCTCAAGTTAATATCTTTATTACTTTCAAGTACCTTGTCATCAAGAGCAAGAGGTTTTTAAATATGTTCTTTAAAAAAAAAAGAAAAAAGAAAATACATGAAGTTACCAAGAGGAGCAAAAGGCATGTGGGGCGTCTGAGGATGTGATGTGAGAATTTTATTCTTATTTATTTGGATAGCGACTTCGGAAATATTTTAAGTTTTGAAATTTTTTTTTTAAAAAAACGGAAGAGGATGTGATATACTGAATCTTAACCAATAAATAAGATTCAGTATGAATTTTTAATCATCATTTTTTTTACCGTGCTTAACTAAATCGCAAATATTATGGCGCCAAATAAACGTAAAAATGGACTCCGAAATTTAAAATTTAACTTGTAGGGAAATAAAGTTGAATACTTGAAAATTGAGGGACCTATTAGTAATTATACAATTTTAATGGATTCCACCTAGACATTCTTCTCCCCTTCTATCTTTTTCTCTTCACTTTGAAGCTCTGAGTGAGAGAGATTGAGCACGGCTAAGAGGGGAAAAGAAAAAAAATGAAGAAGCTAGCCTCAGTTCTTTTGCAAGGAGCGAGCCAAACGCATGTAATGTGTTTTTTTCAGTATTTTCATGTTAAAGTTAGTATTGTAATATTATTACTTTTCGTTTAAACTCTTTTGATGGATTTTGTAAAAGTTGAGAGTTAGAAATTGATTTCTATATATTTTAGAAACTGATTTCGCGTGATTTTGATGAGAAAATTTTCAAGCCACTCTAGAATGTTGTGCTTGTCGTTAAGACGAGGAGAGCAGTAATGGATCACTTCGTTGTCCCAACTATCGTCCTGTTCCTTAAATTTGCAATATAAGTGGAATCTGTTTTCGTGAAAATTGATGAACTAACTCCTATGTAGGGGTGGCAATCCAGCTCGCCGTTCGCGAGCCAGCTCGTGTTCGGCTCGAAATGAGCTCGAGATCGACTCGTCGTTAAGTAAACGAGTCGAACACGAGCTGAATTTTCCAGCTTGTTTAATAAACGAGCCGAACACGAGCTAGGGTCAGCTCGCTCATGTTCGGCTCGATAATAGTTCGATTACATTTATTTTATATTAATATAATTTTTATATATATTATATTTATATATATAAATATATAATTATATTTGTATATAAATATATAATACATATTATTATTTTTAAATTTTTTAACCCAACTTAAAAATAAAGCCCAACTTAATTATAAAGAGGTCAATTTATATTTAGAATTACAACCATTGGATCAAAATCTATCGGATAATATTGCACCAATTTTTTAACTTTTTCTCCTCCTAACCTTAATTCCTCTTTCCCTTTTTTTTCACACTTCACACACACAACCGCCTCTCTCTTTCTCTCTCTCTCTACACCCGAAGCACCCACAGCCGCCTCTCTTTTTCTTTCTGTCTCTCTCTCCCTCTATGCCCAAAGCACACACAGCCGCTTTTCTCTCTCTCTCTCTCTCTCTCTCTATACGCCTGAAGACCCCCCGGCAGAGGTCTTCAGTTTTCACCATTTGCACGCCCTAGCAGCGCACTTTTCGCCATTTGCATATCCCGATGGAACTCCGGCAGTGGCGCTTTCAACAGGTTCGTTATTCTTATTCCATTGATCTTCTTCATTTTTTTTTTCTTTTTCTTATGGTTTTTTTAGCAGAAAGAATGTGAGGGATTTCTTTCTTGAGCTTCTAATTAGAGTTTGGTGTGATTTTTTTTTACAGATTTAGGTAGATAGTGTCGGATCGGTGCAAAATCTACCACCACTCAACTTCTTCCCTGTCAAGCACGAGCTAACGAGTTGAAAACGAGCTAGCTCGAATACCTTGCGAGCCGATCACGAGCCGGACTTTTTGAGCTCATCACGAGCTCGAGCCGAACACGAGCCGACCTTGAACGCTAACGAGCCGATCTCGAGCTGGCTCCAGCTCGCTCGTGTTCGGCTCGTTGACAGCCCTACTCCTATGTCAATATATATTAATTAGCCTATAAGATTAACTATTTACATATTTGAGATAAAAAAGATAATTTGACATTTATGTAGTACACTGAACTTCAGTGTGGTGTACCGAATTTTACCAATTGGGTGAAGTTCGGAGGGAGTGGATAAAAATGACTATGAAAATCGAGTTTCGAGAGTCTCGAAACTGTTTGAGTGTGAGTTAGAGATCCGAAAATAAAAAAAATGAGTTTTTTGAAAAACTGTACTGGAGCTGTTGTGCTCTCGGGATCCAGACCCGAGGTCCCGGATCCGAACCTTTGAGGTCCCGGCACTGTCCCAAAGAGCAAAAGTCCGGAGCCGGCTGGTGGGATCCGGACTCGAGCTATGGCAGAGCAGTTTTGCTCTCGGGGTTTGGACCCGGACGATAGGATCCGGACCCGAGCTGCATAAGAATAGGAGCCTGCGCTCGGGTTCCGGACCCGGACACGGGATCCAGACCCGACCAGCGTTGAGAGTTGGAGTTGTTCTCGGGTTCCTGATCTGGACAGTGGGGTTCGGACCCGGCCTGCGCAGTCTGCTGAGTAAAGGTGGCTCTGGATCCGGACCCCACTCGGGGGATCCGAATCCGCAGTGTGCAGAATGGTGGAATTGAGGGCATTTTGGTCTTTTTCCACTTGAGGGCTATGTATGAGGTGGGGATGAGGCTTCTGCCTCATTTTTCTCTTTCTTCCTCACTTCTCCTCTCCCTCTCCTCACTTTCTCTCTCTAGAGAGCTCTCCAAAGTTAGGAGAAGAGG
Organism: Puya raimondii; assembly: GCA_016920855.1. Taxonomy (NCBI): domain Eukaryota; kingdom Viridiplantae; phylum Streptophyta; class Magnoliopsida; order Poales; family Bromeliaceae; genus Puya; species Puya raimondii. The sequence goes on along the minus strand of JABWPP010000050.1, from coordinate 48,046,238 downwards.
TGAATTTTCAAAGTTAGGAGAAGATGTGAATTTGATCTTGGAGAAGGACTTCAAGATGGAAAAGAAGCTTCTTGGTATAAGAAAAAGCTAAGAAAGCTAGGGTTTGAGGTGAGATCTTGTGATTTAGGGCTTAAACTTTGAATTTAATTCTTGATTTTGAGGTTTTGAAAATTCTATGCAATCTAGACCACAAATGGTGGGAATTGGCCATGAAATCTAGGATTTTAGCTTGCATGCATGTAAACCCTAGGGTGGAATTGAGGCTTTTGCCATTAAAGATTTTAAAAATATTTGGACCTTCGAAAATTAGAATTGAGGCATAAAAGATTATGTGGAAACACTTGATTTCATCGAATGAAAAGATTTTAGGGTTCGTAAATGATAATGAATCATTTTGCTTGTGTTACGGCAAAAAGCTTAGGTTAGACAAGGAACTCAAGGCAAAGATGCCTAGGAGCTCGAGGAATTCCACCATTTGGAAGCTTTTGTGAGGTGGGTTTGTGTTGCACCGAAGTGATTAGGTCACTTTCATGTCTAGGATAAAATAATCATAATAAAAATGATAGTGCATGTTACCCTAGTGTATAATTATGCATATTGGCATAAAGGACTTGTGAAATGAAATTGAGCCATGTGGTTATTTTGCATATATGTGGGGTTATATGTTTCATGTTTATACATCATAAAAGAAGGTCGGCATATATGAGAATCTTAAAAATCTAAGTGATAAATAGGTGGATAAACAAGTATATGCATGAAGTATTGCTAAAATGATATCATGATTCTTGAAACATAATTTGCATGTGAGTTGTGTACTTGAAAACCTAGTGTTATTGAAGATATGTTGAAAATAATGATGTGAATCTAGTGTCATTGAACATAGGTTGAAAATTTAGAAATGCGAACAAGTAGGGGTACGCGGCGATTTCGCTACCTACGAACAAAGAGATGTCGATTCCACTCTTTGGAGGTTGGGACCATAAAGGGGATGGCGGTTCCATTGCCCAGTACCCGGCTCTATGCGACGATTCCGCAAGTGCTTGAGCAATAGGTTGGTGGAGTGGCGATTCCAACACCAACGCCATAGCAAAGCGGCGAGTCTGCACGACTTGAAAAAATAGATTGGTGGAGCGACGATTCCGACACTAATGCCCAAAGAAAGATAAATGGGCGTGAATGATGAAAATGTAGGATAAACCTAGAAGAAAATGAAAAAGTATAATTTGTATAGCTTGCATCCATTCATGTTTAAGTCTAAGCATGAAATTGTAGTTGTTCATGGTTAATTATAAGCTAACCTATACTTGTGTTATTTTTTTTGGACCTGATGGGTTGAGCTTCTCCCTTAGGTGACCTTACCCACTGGAAACTATATTTATAATTCTCACCCCATATTTTTCAGGTCCATCAGCAGTCGATGCGGCGGAGAGAGGAAAGGGCGTGACGTGAATAGATAGTGCCCTTTCCCATTTTGGATATGTACCTAGAGTCACCCCAAGTTTTTGGACAATGCATAGTATAGGGGTTTGAAAAGCAAGTTCAAGTAAATTGTAAATTTCATATTTTGAAACTTGCTGTATTGAACAAATGTAAAGAATTTTTTTTTTGGCATGTATAAATGTACAAATAGGATGTTATAGAGGTAGCAACTTTTTTATTTTGATGCTTTCCTTGTGCAACTCGTGTACTCGGTTTCTAATTGAAATATTTTGTGAATGCATATGTTGTGACGCCTTGGGTGGATAAGAGAAACTCTATCCGTTCGGTGGGTCTGGCGCACGTGTCCGTGCGGGTTGTCCTTTTACCTAGTTGGTGTTAAGGCACGGCGGGACGTGACAATTTAACTATAAAATAAATTGAGACATACATATTTTTCACTATTAATATTATATGATATTGTCCTGAAGGTCGATGGACGGTGGTAGATAAAGTGAGTGTATAATTGTATTTGAAATATTATGACAGTTTATTATGATATGTTTGATCATTATTTTTTATTACAGTCTGCATGTTATTTTGAACTTAACAAATGATATTATACTTGGTTGGAGTAGCGTGAGTGCCAATTCAAAAATTAGGTTATAAGGTATTATTATGGTATGGGTAAGACAGTAGTAGCCTACGTGGTAGTGGATTAATATAGGTAGATGCTTGGATATGAGGCGGCACAGGCTATACTTTTCTGTTGAGTCGCTCACTATAATTGGGTTTATTTTATTATTTTATTTAGTATCTAGTTGATGCATGTGATATACAAATTTATAATTTTTAGTTATATTGTAAAGACTTGATAGTATAGTTATTTTCAACAGTTACTCATATTGTTATCTGTTTACTTATACGGCACAGGGCGCGCAGCGCCAGACCAGGTTGCCGGACCGGCCCTTAGCTTAAAAAAATAAAATAAAATATATAAATTTTTAAAAATAACAAAATTACGATATTTTTTTCAACTAATATGCTAGCCAAAAAAATTATAAAAATAATCATAAAATAATAAAATTTTAAAATACTATTAAAATTTTATAAAATTTTAAATTTAAAAATATCCTTTTTCTAAAAAGTTTGCCTAGAGAGCTGGGGAGCCGGCAAAGGCCCGGTTTGGGAGTTGCGACTTGCGAACGGCTCCTCAAGGACCCCCAGGGCCGTGAGCCGAATAATCCGCACGGCATGGTCTAGATTCGCTACAAACCGTGCCGTACCAAGTCGACGGACCCCGTTGGGTTGGCGCAGCACGAGTCATGAAGTTAGGCCGGGCCCACCTAGTAGAGATTCTACAGTAACATCTCGTGCCTAGGTCCAACCCAAATTGTGGCAGTTCGGACGGCTACGCTTTTTAGAGAAAGTAGAAAGGAGGCGAAAAAGTACGAAAAAACGATTGAGAGGGAAAAAAAATAATTTGATGGGTTTATTAAAACTTCGAATCTAATCTACAAAATTTAAAAAATAATTTATTTATACAATAATATAAAATTAATATTTTTTTATACGACTTAATTTTATTATTATTATTATTATTATTATTTGCTCTTAGATACATGGCTGATGTTCATCTTCCTCCCGAGAGGGTAGATGCACTTGCCGCGGAAGATGGATAGGAGGTAACATAGTCATGAAAACCTACACCGCGAGGCGATGATAGTTTGGTGAAGCAGAGATAAGCCGGCGACAGCTCCGGGAGGGGCGCACGGCCATCCAAGTACTGCACGACCAGACGCATGCTCGGCCGCGCCGACGGGTGCGGGTGCGAGCACATCAGCCCCAGCTGCAGCGCCATCTCCGCCTCCTCCGTCGCATACTCTCCTCCCAATCTGGCATCCACCGTGTCGAGAATCGAGCCCTTCTGCCAGTTCTCGACCACCCAATCCACCAATAGGAATTGCTCCCCTTGCCAACCCACCGGTGGTTGCTCCACCGGCCTCCGCCCGCAGGCAACCTGTTGAATATAAAATATTAAAACACACAATACTATGTTCGATCCCTATCTAACAGTTGAGGATTGATAGAGAAACATAGTTATTTGACACGCGCGCTATCGAAGTTTTGAGTCTGGCTTTTCAAAATCTTCATTACTTGTGAAAAGAAATCTTGAATTCAGACATAATTAAGTACTGTTGAATATGCAAATATTATTTTAATTTCTAGCTACCGAGCAGTTCAAGGTTTTTTTAGTAGATCATAAAATAGAAGAGAAAATTGATTCGCACGACCTCTAAGATGAAAACTCCAAAAGCAAACACGTCGGTGGCGGTGGTCGCCCTCCCATTCCTTATAAGCTCCGGCGCGAGATAACCTGTCGTCCCCACCACATGGGTCGTCTGCGGATCGGCGCCGTGATCGTACAGTCTAGCGAGACCGAAATCTCCCAGCTTGGCGTTCATCTTGCCGTCCAGCAGCACATTGCTTGCCTTGATGTCTCGGTGCACGACGACTTGCTCCCACTCTTCGTGAAGATAGAGGAGCCCCTTCGCGACCCCTTTCACGATGCGGAACCTCTGCGACCACCCGAGAGCCGGCTTGTGAGCCCGACCGTAGTGCAGGTACTTGTCGAGGCTACCGTTGGGGACGAAGTCGTAAACCAGGAGAAGCTCCCCTTTGCGGCGGCAGTAGCCGAGCAGCTGCACAATGTTGCGGTGGCGGAGGCGGCCGATGCTGACGATCTCCGCCACGAACTCCCGCATCCCCTGCCGCGACTCGTGGGAGACCCTCTTCACCGCCACCTCCGCTCCAGAATTCGGCAACGTTCCTCTGTAGACCTTGCCGAAGCCGCCGACTCCTAACAGCTCCCTCTCCCTAAAGCCGTTAGTGGCTCGGAAGAGGTCTCTGTAGGAGAACCGGTGGGGCCCGAACTCCACCTCCCAATCCTCACGCAACTCCGCGTACCTGCTCCGCCAACTCACCACCGCGAAGGCAGCGACGGCCACCAGCAGCACGAAAACAAAAGATGCCACAGCCAACCACAAACCCAGTGCCCTCGACCCGTGGCGTTTGAGATTCACGCGGGGGATAGCGGGCAGCTTCGAGTAGTCGAGGGGCGGTGCCTGACCTACGCGCATGGCGAAGCTCCATCCGATGATGTAGTGTGACGTTACCACGGTGCCCGTCGACGCGGAGAAGCCCAGGTGCACGGGCCGGTCAAACAGCACGGTGGAGAGGTTGACCACGAAAGATATCAACGGTTTAGTAGGCTTCGTCGTTGGCGTTCCAATTGCGTTTATAGGGGCGAGCGTGATGTTTAGCATCGAATCTACGCCGTCGTAGTCGACCCACACTTGCATGGCTTTGCCACTGATGAGGGTCAAGTTCCTAAAGTCTCCGGTATCGTCTGCGTAGTACCCGGCGGTGTGGGCCGTGTAGGACCGCAGCCCATTGATGTCGATCCCGACATGGTTGTCGTTGATGTCCTGGAACTCGGAGTTAAGAATCGTGTCGAGCTCGACGGCGACGATGTGGTTGGCGGCGTTGCCGTTGTTGCTCGCGTTGAATAAGCCCAAGTACTCGGCTGCTGTGGCATTGGAAAAGTTTGCCGCGGGGGCGATTACAAAGGCCAGCCCATCGCTGCCGAGGTTAGAATACTCGGGGAGGATGGCGAAGGCGAAGGTGGTCGAGAAGGAGGGGATGCTACTGTCGGACAGGTAGGGGGGGAAGCGGAGAGGGTAAGGGTGGAAGGCGTGGCCTTTTTGTACTTTCGTGTTGTTTGTTAGGATTAAGAGGCCGTTGGAGGATACCGTCGCCAAGCCGTCGAGGGTGAGGTCGGCTCCGGAGAATCCATTGTAGGTAAATTCTTCATCGGTAGGAGAAGAAACTACAATGTTACGGAGAAGAAAAAGAAGAAGAAGGAAGAAAAGGAAAAATTCAGTAGCATGGATAAAATAGCTATGCAAAACCTTCTCAGTAGTCTCAGATAAGCAATGTTCGAGTAGAAGTTAAATTATTTATGGCAAAGTGATATAGACCTATAGCCTTTTCGCAACGTTGACTTATCACGTTGCTTCCGTTTTTATTTTTAACCATAATGTTTTTCCAAAAAATATTTGATTATATAACATTTTTATAATTTTGCTACAAAGAAAATTTAGGATTCCTCCCCAGTTTATCGTTTCCTACAAAAAGTTATTTATTAAAATATTTAAATATTGCATTCATTTGTATAAGCTATTTTTTAGCATTTGTCCTTTTACAACATGTGATTCTTACCTTTGAATTTGAATAATGTTATTCATACGTATAGAAATAAATGCATATCATATATTTTATTCATACAAAAAATAGATTTAAGTTATAACTAGTTACACCAAGTGACAAGTGCCGGCATCTGACTCATTATACGAATAGGGTATAAGACATATATATATTTTTTGAGATGTACAAGTAGCATTTGTCTTTATATATTATAGCCTAAATAATTCACTTGACCCTGGATTGACCAAACCGAAACGAAAATGAAATTGAGAACAACAAATTGCGTTAAAATGAGGGCATAGACTAAATTCTTTTGCCTTGTTCATAAAGGAACTCCGTTGGACCATACAATACAATTGCTCCTGATAAGTTAATATCTTTGTTACTTTCAGGTACCTTGTCAAGAATAAGTGGTTGTTAAATATGTTCTTAAAAAAAGAAAGAAACAAAAAATAGAAAAACTTGAATCTTGGACTTCTCGAGTCAAAAACGAAATATCTTAGAGTAAGATGTCTTGAATATCATATACCTTAAAATTTTCATTGTTTGGGAGACCAGAAAAGCCTAGGTCCTCAAAAGTCTACAATAAATAAATTTTTCTAAATTTCTTTGTCATGTAGCACAAAATTCTACAACAAATAAATTTTTCTTAAAACGTTTGGAGACCGTTTCTTCGGAAGAAGAAAATGGGGGAGAAGCAGCAATGTAGGATTGCCAGGGTCGGACAAAAGCATCCGACAGGATGTGGAGTAACAGAGGCTCCTTTGGAAGTATCTAAAGCCCCAGGCTAGCGGATCGGGTGGTTCGGGATTACGGATCCACTCCGAAAAACCACAAAAGCAACAAGAGATGCATCATAGCCCAACTCAAAGCCCACATTCACATCTAAATAGGCCCAAAAGGCCCTTTTGCTGTTTCCGTTAACTTTATCACTTAGTCTGCTATTTTTCTGCTATTTATATTCGGTACTATGTAAAGGAGAGTACGAAACAGGGTCTAGACAATCAGAAGCAAGGTGTAATACTACATCTAGACTGTGTACACCGTTATCTTCTAAGGCTGCATTTGGTTCGGGTATAAGTAAGAACTACTTATTTTAGAGATAAATACAAATTCAGATATAAATAGGAACATGATAAATATTATTTGGATAAATAGTATTTGGATAGTGAGATTGAAACAGGACTTATAAAAGTTATAATTTTAAATTAAAAATATTTTATCTAATTAATTAATATCAAAATATTAATTAAAAATAAATAATAAAAATAATTTAACTTTTTAATTAGCTAGTAAATTATTTTGTCAGATAACTAGTAAAAAATTAATTAGATTTATAAAAATATTAATGGTTGATCAAGTTTACGGAGAAACAAATTAAATTATTAATAATTAATTATAAATAGTAAATCAATTAATTATGTTATTACTTAAGTAATGGATAATGATTTAAATATACTAATTAAATTAATTAGTAATTTAATTTTATAATTAAAATTAAATTTAGATTTTAATTAACCTTATTCCTACTTGAGAACAAACTTGTTTCAGGCGAAAAAGTGGAACAACAGTTTCAAGCTTATATCAGGTTATACTAATTTTTTTCAGGGACCCAACAACTACAGTCTCGAATACCAAATACAACGTCCGAGAACAAAAGGGGAGAATAAGGGCTTATTCCCCTCTTGTTCCCGAACCAAACGGAGAATAAGGGGTTCCATCTAGTTCTTAACTGGTTTTACCTAGTTCGCATTTTAATTGAAATCTTTCGAATGGTTTTGTCTAATTCTATAATTGTGTTAAGTACATGACACATATATTAGCAGGACTATGTGAGCATCAGAGAAATGTATTAAGAATAACAATTTCATATTGGATATAGTTTATATGCAACACGGGGGATGTCTTTTTTTTTTCTTTTTTTTCTTTTTTTTATCTATCAGCTCAAGTTTTAAGATTCGACCCTATTACTTCAATGAGTAGATGAATATTTTACCACAAGAAATAGGGAGAGAAATAGAGTAATTAAAGGGTAGAGAATTTCAATCACAAATTCTCAACTATCTATTCACAATTTCACTTATGTATGATACATTTGAAAGATCACGGGTTAAAGATCAAGTTCCCACATTTACATTTCCAACTCAGCGGCTTGTAGTTAGAGTAGGCATCATCTGCGCTGATAAGTGCTTTTGTGTGAAGCACATCTCCTCTTCTCCTCACCTGTGGAGACACAGGTACCTCTATTGCCTCACAATGGCCACATGCCAAGCACTTTGTTTCACATTTTGGGGGTGTTGATCCAATCAAAGCTCTCTCGCTTGTTCTCTCTCCTCTCTCCTGTTTTCAATCCAAATACAAAATTAAGTATAAGAGAACAATGAGTTCGTTGTATATTATCTCCTAACATGAACTCTCGAACAAAATTGGATTAAAGAACTGAAAGAAACCAGATGAAAGAATCGAGCAAAATCATGCTAAAGGAACCAAACAGAAGCAAACTGAAATATGACAAAGCTCTGATGCCGTGATAAAAGACTCAAATAATTCAAAAGCTTAAGCTGATAGGAGGAAAAACCGTTGTATAATACATGCGGATAATTAAGGATTCTTATTCGTAGTCGATGCGGGACTAATAGTTTTATCATTTTAATGTAGAGCAAAGAACATGGGAAGAGAGAAAAGTCTCACCTTAAAAACCTCTTGTTGTGTCAACAATGATGTATCTGCAGCAGGCCTAACATTAGCTAAGCATGTTATATACGCAGAGCTCAAGAGAAGCAGCAATGGTAAGAGTAGATGGAAAGGGATATAAATGCTGGTCCCTTCCATGAAAACACTCAAATTTTTTGGAGTGAAAGAGGTAAAGATAGAGTGTGCTGTTCCCCAGGTGGATCTATTCCTGAGTTCTTTGTAGCTTAATAGATGAAGAGAGAGAGAAAGAGAGAGAGAGAAGAGGCTATATGGCAAAGTATACAAGTGCAAATAGGTTTAAGGAGATGACCAATGCTGAGCCCAGTAATTGAATGCATTAATGGCCGTGTACACAGTGCGAGACAGATAGCAAGTAAAGGACAACAACAGTTGTGGGGGGAGAGCTTTACAAGCAGGAGAGAAAGTGACCTTGAAATTTCAAAAAACCTACAGAATTAGTATGACTATCTCTTTACTGTTTTTACCAAGATCGGTACAACGAGTGAGTAACGCTGTATAAAAGTTAGTCCTAAGCTGTCTCACTTTGAGAAGATTCTGAGTTCAATTCTAACCACGAATTTTTAATAACATAAACTTTCATCTATTTTCTCTGGCACATGTTATAATTGACCTGATCTTTGTCATGCACGTGAACATAGATATTCAGACTATTTTTAGACTATTTTCTATCAGATCGATTTGGTGGATAGTAGAAATAACTTCAGCACGCCGATAAGCAAAGAATATTAAGAAAATTTAAGATAGTTTTCTATCAAAATAATTTGGTGGATAACAAGAAAAATCTTATTAGTTCAAAGTTGTGAATATAGTATGATTCACCTGACTTTTATTAGTAAACTGTTGAGCCTGTTCTAAACCAGTATATATAAATTCGTAAAACCAAAGTGTGATTTGTGAATCCACTAGACACCAAAAAAATAAAAGAGAGGCAGCAGAAAAGGAGCTAGGACACCTGTACATGAAATGAAGCAGCAATGTAAGAGTGGTTGGAGAGGGATGAAAGAAAGGGCCAAACAAAAGGGAGAGAGGAGGGGGTGAAGCTGATACCCAGAAGCAGAAAAGTGCTGAAACAAACAGCAAAGGAGGTGGGCTCAGGTGTGGTGGGGGATTCTCTCCTCAGATGCAGACATGGGATCACAGCTGTTTTCTTTTCCTCTTTATTATCTCTCCTGTAGCCATTATTGATTACTAGCAACATAATTATATGCACTGTGCTCCTCCAACATTTTCTCTCTTTTTTTTTTTTTTTTGAGAAAAAGATAGCATGTTACCGCTTCGTTTTATTTCGTTTAGAAATAAATTTAGCTGAAAATGTGAATCAACTAGGATTCGAACTCAGGACCTCGGGTACCAACCACCAAGCCCTTTGCCATCTGCGCTAGGGACAGTCGGTCTCCTCCAACATTTTCAATCCATCTGTTTGTGTTTTGTGTGTTTTGAGAGGGATTCCATGCTTGCATCTGAATGCCAAATATGCATATATATATATATACCAACCTACTTAACTAATGCTATGACAAACCTAGTAATCATAAAGATGATTAACCATCTTAGTTAATTTGTGATGCGCTTGTTAGAATCTGTCTCGTATTTAAACTTGCAAACTCTAATTTTAAACTTTTTTCTTTATATATGTCATGTGTTATTAGCAGGCAATCGTTTATCACAATTCAAACTTAGCAGTTAGTGCGCAACCACTTGTGTACCTAATTTGGCTTTTAAATTAAGATAAAACACCATTTAACGGATAATAAATATTAAAATTAGAGAAACGATGGATGGATGATGAGATTAATATATGGACAATACATGTTGAGTTGGTAGTGTAGCTTACACCAGATGAAACTAATTGAATTAATGCACGTACGATTCAGGTTGCATGGTACGTGTGATGCTGGTGCATTTAATAGTTTCACATGTGGGGGTTGAGATCAAAATCCACCAATTCTGCGTATGCTAGTTCTATAAAATATGAAAACAAAGATAACAGCTAAAAGAAATAAAAAAAGGAAGTGTTCGACCTGAGCAAATCTCGGACCAGGACACATCGAATCCGAGCTCGTGATCTTGAATTGTTGGACTCGAATCTGACGCGGTCTAAGATGATCATGCTAGATCGGATCGAGTCGAATATGAATGAATGAATAGATCCGGTCGAGCTAAGTCACTAATGAATTAAAAAACTCGAGCCTATCAATTACTTTTCTTTTGGAACCTGGCTAGGACTAATTAATGGATTAAGATTATGGACTCAGATTAAGAATGAAAGATTTTATTCGGGCCAATGCGTTGTTAGCTTTTATTGTACGATCGAAAATGAAAGATTTTATACCACCAACCACTCATACTTATCAGTTGATTATTAATCCAAAAATAGTTTATTCACAATTCACGTTTTTTTTACGCGATAATTAGCGTTTGACCCACGTGAGATCTTTTTATTTTATCGTTCACACAGGTTTGAAATTCATGTTGTATCCGCAATGAATGGTGAATGAGATAGTCTCATGTTTGAAACTGCCCCCACCAATTTGTTATTCATTTAAAAAAAATGATAGAAACAGTTTCGGACATAAGGTAGTAATCATTTTTATTCATCCGATTTTGAGATTCATATGACTGTAAAATTAATAAATAGTTTCACATTAAGGACTAATCCGACTAAATTTTTATTCTTATATTCTACGGATAAAACTTATAATTCCTTTCTCTAGAATTTTTTTTTTTTTTTTTTTAGTATTAAAAAACACTGAATGCACTCTTAGATGAAGGAAAAATTAACATGGGGCAACCTATGAACCTATTGTATTTGGGAACAAACTGTGAGACCCCAAGTAGTTCTATATATGAGATATAATAGGGCTAAACTCTCAACCTGACTTAAGTATTTTCGGTGGTGGATAGACCGAAAAGGTTGAGAGAGTTAAGCGTGCTAGGACGAGAGTAGTCCTAGGATGGATGACCCTCTGGAAAGTTGGAGCGTCACACAAACAAAGATATTTTATATAGGATCTACTATTTGGTTACAGAAGTATAATTAGAAAAATAGAAAATTTAAATAAAAAATGGCAATATAAAAGAATATTAGCGGTTTCGGATTCTAGAAGCTTCCTTTATTACCCGCTCTGCAATTACCACCGCGCATTTATTCGGAGGCGCATAACTATTCTCCGTTTTTATTCTCTTTACGCGTCGTCTCCTCTCTCGTCACATCGACCCCCTCCCTCCCCTAGTTGGAGAAAGCGTCCAAATTACTCCGCTCCGCTCCTCCACCAATCGATTCCATCTAGGGTTAGGGTTAGGATTAGGGTCACGATTCCTCCTCCTCTCTCTCTCTCTCTCTCTCTCTCTCTCTCTCTCTCTCTCTCCCTCTCCTCCGCACCAGCCCCTGCCCATGGCGTCGTCCGCGCAGCTCCGCCTCATGTCCGATCTCAAATCCATCCGCAACGAGCCCCCCGAGGTGCGTACGCTCGATCTAACCCGAGAATTTCGCGAATTCGATCCCTAATCGAACTGTTGTGCACTCTAATTTGGGCGTGGTTTCAGGGTTGCAGCGCGAGTCCCTTGTCGGATGAGAACTTGTTCGTGTGGAGCGCGACCATATTCGGCCCCGACGAAACCCCGTGGGAAGGTGCGATTTTTATGGAGAATTCGATGCGGATTTGCTCTAATTTTTGATAAAAATGAGATTTTTCGGGGATTAATTTGTCGGTATTTTGGATTGGGGAAGCGTAGGTGGTGTATTTGGTCTTCGGTTGACGTTTGGGGATAATTACCCTGCGAAGCCTCCTCGTGTGCGCTTCACTTCCGAGTTGTTCCACCCAAATGGTAAGATATGCGAATTAAGTGAATTCGGAGGGATTTGGCATCTGGAATTATATTGTTTGAAGCTGAGTTTATGATCAGTAGAGCCTGTTAATTATTTCTCGATTCATTTAATTCTGCAGTTGGTGATACTCATGTATGAGCTTAGTGTAGTTTTAAATTTTAGGCAAATGAAATTGGGGTAAGTAGTTCAATATATGTGTTTTGAGTTCTCTCCTTTAGATTTTTTTCTATAGTAGCAAGTCGTGCAAACAATTTTTTTTTATTCTGATATTACTGTATCATCCCACGTGTAGTTTATTTGTGGTTATTGGCTTACTGCAGACATATAAGTTCATAAGGTGATGTTTCAAGGGTTGCTATTTATTGCTTGTTGAAATGCTAGTATGCGGATGGAAAGATGAAATTGTTTCGTATGGTTGTTACTCTAATTTAAACAATCTGCTCTGTATTTTTGCCTCTCTTGTTAAGTGAATTACATTGTAAGGCTCAACAACAGTTTGTAAATCACTGTGAATGCAGCCTAATTTAACTTAAGGTTCTCCAGTAGCATTTTCAAGTGGTTGCATGATATGATCTGCTCTAATAGGCTACACTAAACATGATTATACTATTGCTATCTGTTTTGTTTGGGAAACGATCCGGTTATACCTTTGAAAATTTTCCAAATTTATGTTGGAAGTTCAGAGTTTATGTGATTCCATACAGAGATTTAGAATTATAGATGGTGATGATCCTAACTGTTTTGTTTTGCAATCATTGTGAAAGAGCCTATGAAGTTGGTGGAGTGATAGTGATTAATGACAGTGTGCTTGATAAAACAGTGGAAGTAGCTTAATTGTGATTGGATACATCAATAGATCCTCTTCCCCATTTATTGCTTTCATATTACCTAAATCACAAGCAGCAATTGGTTTGTGAATTTCTTGAATATTGTATTGTGAAGCACAGCATTCTCATGAAGCCAACAAGCACCTTATCGATTGTGTTTTATTGCAGCCCAAAATCTTAGTCATGGGTAATTGTATATTGTAAATTCGTTTTTCACATTGAAGCAAATGTTTTGCCCTGGTAGGTTGTTTATCTTGGTTGGTGATTACCACATCTAATAAACTTGTCTTTTCAGGTTGTAAATTAATAATTTTCTCTTATTTTAATCTTTATTTTTATGTCAGTTGATAGACATTATTTGAGTCTTTGTTTGACAGCCAAAATTGAAAAGGCCTCCTTTGGTCAACCATAATTGTAAGGCCAGGAGAGTGATGCCATTCTGGTTAGCTATTCAGATTGTTAGAGGTATCATGTACGGCCATTCAGGAGGACTTGTATGAAGACTTTTTGATAAGTAAATTGACTTAATTGTTATGTCCTGTAGATACATACTAAATATATATGTTTGGCAACACATTGTTGCCTCATGATATAAGTAATTCACTGTGTCTTGCAACAGGATTTGCATAAGTTTTCTTCTTCTGGTTTCTTTTTTTTTTTTTTGCCCCATAGTCTTATGCTAGCAGCTAGGTTTTTCTTCACTGCATGAGCAACATAATGTAAACTTGCTCATGGTAAACTAATGGAATCTGCTGTTTTTTAAGTTACACTTCTGTTTAAACTTAATCAGTTGGGCATCCTACATTCATTATTAATTTATAGTTTCCTGGGAGAAGGAAAAAAAAAATTCTTGACGGGCTTCAAGACCTTTTAACTACGCTTTCCATCTTATTCTGCAATATTTACATAGTTGATGAAAGGTACAGAGTTGGATCTGTTGCACTTTTTATTCCGAATTTATGTTGGCCAGTTTTTATTACCTTTGTTGGCAGAGACTTCTTATTCGGTTTGTTTGGTTATATTTTCCATATTATGAGACATCTAAAGCCCCATACTTAATTGAGGACTTCATGCCTTTATAAGTTCGAACAAAATTTTCCTTTTGGAATTCAATAGCCTCGACCTTCATGACCAAGTTGGATGTCTCCATTAGTTGTGTTGTTATTTTCTTTTCCTTTTTGAGTATTCTCTCTTTTAGGACCTATTAATACTACATTCTTGACCTTTATTTACCGTACAGTAGCATTACATTATTGTGCTATCCTGTTTCTCCGATCAAAGAACTGAATTTATCAACATAAGGAATTTCATGGAGAGTGACCTAAAATTTCTGCCATCTTAAAAGTTTTACTGAGGAGCCAATCTGAAACTTTTGCAGTTTACACTGATGGCACACTTTGCATGGATATCATTCAGGATGCATGGTCGCCTTGCCACAGTGTTTGTACAATATTAACATCAATCCAGGTTCGCCTCTTTACTATCACTTGCTAAATATTATAAAGTGCTAAATGTTATTAAGTATCGAAGCTCTGAATAATTTTTTTTTAAAAATTTTTTTTGTTGCTGTAGTCGCTTCTTACCGACCCAAATCCCTCAAGTCCTGCAAACCCCGAGGCTGCTCACTTGTTCCAGCATGATCTTCAGGCTTATAACAAGTACGCACATCAATTTTCAACTATACATTTTATTACCTTAAACAAACTAATAATAAGAGATAGAGATTAAGTTAACAATAAATTTTTTTTTTCGTGCTCATTTGTTTTCTCACAGGAGAGTGCGGCGATGCGCACGCAGGTCTATTGAATCTGTGTAGCTTGTGGTTCTGCATGTCAATCCTCTTTCTAATGTCATTGGGCCTTTGTTGTTTCCATTGTAGTGTTGTTGATTAAAGATATTTTTCGAGTAATAATCTGTTGTTGGTGTCTTCGGGTTACTGCTGGTTATTTGTTCGCTTCGAATTACAAATATGATAGATATCCTTTGTTGTATGAAAAGTGGTGTCATTTGAGTTCGAATGAATACTTGTGAACCTTAATTTGTTGTATGAAGAAGTGATATTAGTGTTGAAACTAAGTTTTGTTGTATTTTCACGGTGCAAATGGAATTGAATGAACTATCCAAAATATTAGACCTTATCAGACAATTTTGAAAATTTTGATTTTATTGGGTGACCTAAAATTAAAGATTAACTTATATAGGCTTAGAAAAATATATAAAACTTGACCAAAAACTCCAGGGACTACCAGTGAAATTTAATTAGCCTAAGTAATTAGTTATGCATGCATGATACGAATTGATGCTTTGACAAAATTAATTGCTTACTACCGTAGCCAATATGATTAAGTTCCACCAAGTAATATATAATTAACAACATTAATGTATATATATAACACCAACATTTTGTTGACTTATCATATTATTAAGGTTTAATATTCTTTTCCAAAAATTTCAAGTCATCTCTCTTTCATAAATTTGCAAGCCTTTGTACTTTCAATTCCTTTGTTAAATTTTGGCAAATTGGTGGCATATTCCAAATAAGGTACGATTCTACAAATTAACGTATTCAAATAAGTTAATACATTCTAATTTAAAAAAAACTATCCATCAATCCACAGTTCACAATTTTATATTAATTAGCTTTTCTTTTCTTTTTTTTTCTTGTGGTGATTGTTCTGATTTCTTTGAAGTGTACCGACAGCGGGATTAAATAGTCACCGACAAAATTAATTTAATTAGGGTGTGTTTGGAATTTGATTAAGCTGATTCGGAAGATGCATAGTATGTTTGTCAGATAGTCGTATCTCACTATTTTGTAATATTTGTATTCAAAACACACACTCTCTCTCTCTCATTTCTCAAATCTCTACTTTTTGGCTAATACCACGACATGAACTTAAATTAATAAAAAAATTTCATGCTCTAATACCATTTTAGCGATAACTAATTTAGTAAATGTAAAGTAAGCTTCGAGTAGTCGTAGCTAAATCTCCAACCACCACCTATGCATTCAATTCGTCGGTATATCTTTCACCATCAGATCCAAAATTCTATGTACTCCGATAGGTATCACGACATCCGTAACTCATCATCAGCCGTCCATCCATGTTGTACGTGGTCATCTTGGGTGACGCAAGCCAAATCGTCTACTAATCATTCTGAATTTTAGATTTATTTGAGACAATAATAAAATGTAGAGTTGAAATTTCTAATGCACAGGGGATATGCTAAATTAAAGTGTACAATTTTTAGGTTAGAAATTTAGTCTTAAAACTTTTGATAACTTATGTTGGTAAGTTGTTGAGACTGAATAGTTGTCTCTACTCCTTACTGTTTAAAGAAACCCTGCGCTTCAATTGGTCTTTTTTCACGAAAAGCAGACATGAGATAACAAATCAAGTCTTTCTTCAAAATTTCGAATAGCTATTTCGAATTCAAGTTGATTATGTTTCACTTCTTCGTCGGAGAAAGACGATCAAACAATTCCCAATTATGGTTCTTGCGAATCAGATCATCCATAAAAGGATTAAAAAAGATACTCCAAATATTTGCTATCTTTCTCTTTGAACGAGATCTCAACTCCAGCACAGATTGATGAGAATATGGTTAAAAACTTCCCAAAATTTTGTAAGGCAATTCCAAAGAAGCTTTGGACATTTCTTGGGGACCACAGTATACGGGCCATTTTACATGGAGCAATGTGGAATCATGCGTGAACTCAAATTAAGAGATATATAGTATTTGACCTTTGGATTGCACTACAACAATCTTCTAATTCAGTGGCATATTGTTTGGTCCAAGTTGGTTTGTATGGACACTATTAGAACTCAACCATGTTGTATCTAGCTCAAATTGTAGCCCTAGCTCAGGAATTTTATCTTTAGTTTCCTTTTTTTCCTAGTCAGTACCTTGATTTCTATTTCTCTTTGAAGGAAAGGAAATGCTTATTTTAATTTCTAAAATGTACCAAGGAAATAAAATCTTGAACTATCTGAGGTTCTGTTTGATATTACGGAAATGTTGCTTTACATACGAATCATTTACAATATATTTTTTATGATTTCATCGAAAAATATACACAGAAATATATTCTTATATATTTTCATCCCAACTCTATTTTATCTATTAGAATTAGATATGTCTCAATACAAAACGCGCGAGCCCTAACAGGCTTGAATTTTCTTTAAAAAACTAGCCGATGTATCACAATTTATATTACTAGTACTAGTGTACTAACCAAAACATGCTCTAAATAACACAAGCTATCACACCATAATAATTTGTTTAGAGATTCAGTGAGACTTTTATGTGTCATGTGTGTGTGATTATATATAGCCGTGATAGATCTATTTTTTTCCCATTTAATAACAAAATAAAATATCAAATCTCTAAAAATTTATATTTCAAAGACTAGATCATTATAAAGTTAATTTATTTAATTTTCTGAAATTCACCAATAAGTTAAAAGAACATAAATAACATGCGTTAAAAAAAGAATAATAATCAATACGATTACACGAACATGCAAAGAAACTAACAGTATTATCCGGGAAAGAAATATCAGTACAACAACATAAAAACAACAACTAATGCAAGGAAAACATGCTTTGGAGTACTCCAAAGCTTATTTATCACATCAACCTCAAGAGTCTTGCACCAAAAGCACTGGTCCTTTGGTGCAAACTCAATTTTATTACACACAAGATGCTGCGATAATTATCATAACTAAGTTTAACTCATGCGAAGGGCGCTCTACTAAACTAAACTATGAAAGCTCGAATTTCATTCAGAGTGTGACGCATGGTTGATATTTAGTACTTCATAGTTTAATTATTAGTGGGCTCTTCACTTAAGCAGAACTCATAATGTTTTATGCAATCTCTAATTGCCATAGGGCCATTGTCCCTGGACGTTGCCCGGCGGGTTGTAGCTGCATATAATGAACGTAGCGCCGTCGTTGCACGTGATGGTGGCGCAGCCGACGCTCACCGACTCAGCCCACACCACCTGCGTGTAGTGCCCGCAAACTTTCCCGGACATGCACGTGTTGCTACGGTAGTTGTAGTATTGCTTCTCCGCCACCCACAACGCCACCGCGTCGGCGGCCGTCCATGTGTTTCCGGAGCCCCAGAAGAGGTTCTCGCCGTAGGGCCCGCCCGAGTGGACGAGTTTGCAGTCTCCGCGCCTTTGATAGGCGTAGTTTTGCGCGTACGCCGCCAGGTTGTTGTCCCAGCTCAAGGGGCCGACGCCGACGCTGGCGCGGGCGGCGTTGTGGGGTTTCAGGAAGTCCTGGGGCGAGTTCTGGGCGAACCCGGTTGCGAACATCGCCGCGGCGGAGACGAGAAGTAGAGCTAAAGAGTACGAAACTAAAGACATTGTGATAAATGTAATCTCTATCTCTTTCTCTTTGCAATTGTTGTTTGGAGGAGTGCATGCGAGTAGGGTGGATTTATACGTGAAGTTTAGAGTTAAAATAAGTGCAACTGGAATGCTTTCCCTATCAAGTATTTGGGGATGACTTTTTTGCTTTGACATATTCTTAATCTTATCGTTGATCTATTCCTTGCGCATGCCTTGAATGGATTGGTACAAAATTTGTGTTGGCGTTACATAATGAGTTAAAGGACCTTCTAAAGTCAAATCGATTATCTTAATTTAATTTGGTGCTTTAGTGATATTTCAATCCCACAAAGTGTTAGGATTTGGTTAGATTTGTAATTATTTCCTAGTTGGATAAGAATTAATATTTAAATCTATTGGAGATATATTAAGATTTAAATATTAATTAGAGTAGAAATCTAACTAGATTAGGATAAATATTTAGATCTATTGGAGATAATTAAATATAGATTTAAATATTTATTGGAGTAGGAATCCTAAATATATGAGGATTCGGGTACGTTATTTGGATAGCTTTATAAAGCTCCATAGCTTAATTAAACTAAGCCTGAGAGAAGTACGGCAGAGAGAGGGTGCCTTTTGTGGTGCGCCGTACGAGAGAGAGAGAGCCAACATGTTGGTTGCACTTGGTGCATAAGTGCATACACCAAGAGAGAAGTCTTCTTGGGATTATAGAAGACGAGAGAAGGGTAGAAGAGATTCAGAAAGAGGGCTTGGATTGTAGCTACTCTATTGCAGAAGAGGAGTCATGTGTAATCTTCTCTTGTTTAGTGAATCTTATTTTACTCGCATATTTTTCTGTTTGGTTGTTTTCTCTCTTTTATGATTGTATCAGCTTTTGCTGAGGAGACGGGTTTATGGTAAAAATCCGATTCGACGCTTCCGTTACGGAATCCCAACAATCGATACCGGATCAAAGGCGGTCGGTATCGGAGCAGGTTGCGGATTCTCGAGATCCGGTACCGGGGCGAGTACCGGATTCCCAACAAATTGGTATCAGAGCGAAGGTTACCGATCCGCGGGAGAGATCGACGGAGATGGCCACAAAGTTCGCAATCAAGAAGTTCGACGGTAAGAACAATTTCGGCTTGTGGCAGATTAAAGTACGGGCGATCCTCGTACAACAAGAGTTAGACGAGACGTTGAACGGGAAGGAGGCGAAGCCGGCGGAGGTCACGGATGCAGCATGGATGAAGATAGAGCGGAAGGCGTTGAGCACACTTCATCTATCGTTAGCAGATGAGGTTCTTTACAATGTAGCCGGCGAGACGACACCGGCAAAGTTGTGGAAGAAGTTAGAAGATCTGTACATGACCAAATCCCTGACGAACAGGTTGTATCTGAAGCAGCGACTGTTTACGCTGCGGATGCAAGAAGTGGCGAGCCTACACGAGCATCTGAACGAGTTCAACAAGGTGGTAGCCCAGTTGACCAGCATCGGAGTCAATCTGGATGACGAGGACAAGGCGCTGATTTTACTATCTTCGCTACCGGCGACATATGAGCATCTGGTGACCACGTTACTTTATGGCAAGGAGACCATAAGCGTGGAGGCGGTCACAGCGGCGCTTCTCTCGAACGAGATGCGGAAGATGACTCAGGAGTCCGGCACGCAGAGCCGAGATACTGCTCTGGTGGTGAGAGCGAAGAAGGAGGCGACAACATCGGCGACCGGAGATCGACAGAAGAAGCCGTTATCCGAGGTGGAGTGCTTCTATTGTCACAGGAAAGGACATATAAAGCGCAACTGTCGAGAACTTCAGAATGATCTGAAGGAGTTGAAGCGACAGAAGGAGAGAACTGTCATTAACCAGGACGAGGCGATATCAGCGATGGCGCAGGCGGCAGAGTCGGAGATGATCGATTCTGATGTGCTGTATGCGGCGACCGGCGGTGCTAAAATTTCGGATGATACATGGGTGCTCGATTCCGCATGTTCCTTCCACGTCTGCCCGGAGAAAGAGTATTTTGCTACCTATAAGGCGATTAAGGGTGGAAAGGCTCTGATGGGGAACGGGACGGCGTGCAAAGTTATGGGAGTCGGCACAGTGAAGATCCGGATGCACGATGGGGTCGTGAGGACGCTGACGGGTGTGCGGCACATTCCTGGTTTGAAGCGGAATTTGATCTCGCTAGGCGCGTTGGACTCGAAGGGTTGCGATTTTTCGGCTTCAGGTGGAGCTATGAGGGTCCGAAAGCGAGATCGGGTCGTGTGCGAGGCAAACAAGCGGGGGAACTTATACGTTCTGAACGGGAGCACAGTCAGAGCGAGAGCGAAGACGGTTTGGGTTCCAAAAGTTCGCGGAGGTACAGTCGCCAGAGATGGAGCGGCGGACGTAGCGACATCTAGTGGAGGAGACAAGCTCAAGGTGGAGCTTGCATGGTAAGCTCGACGCAGCGGTTGAAGATTACAAATCAAACCAAGGTGGAGATTGTTAGGATTTGGTTAGATTTGTAATTATTTCCTAGTTGGATAAGAATTAATATTTAAATCTATTGGAGATATATTAAGATTTAAATATTAATTAGAGTAGAAATCTAACTAGATTAGGATAAATATTTAGATCTATTGGAGATAATTAAATATAGATTTAAATATTTATTGGAGTAGGAATCCTAAATATATGAGGATTCGGGTACGTTATTTGGATAGCTTTATAAAGCTCCATAGCTTAATTAAACTAAGCCTGAGAGAAGTACGGCAGAGAGAGAGGGTGCCTTTTGTGGTGCGCCGTACGAGAGAGAGAGAGCCAACATGTTGGTTGCACTTGGTGCATAAGTGCATACACCAAGAGAGAAGTCTTCTTGGGATTATAGAAGACGAGAGAAGGGTAGAAGAGATTCAGAAAGAGGGCTTGGATTGTAGCTACTCTATTGCAGAAGAGGAGTCAGGTGTAATCTTCTCTTGTTTAGTGAATCTTATTTTACTCGCATATTTTTCTGTTTGGTTGTTTTCTCTCTTTTATGATTGTATCAGCTTTTGCTGAGGAGACGGGTTTATGGTAAAAATTCGATTCGACGCTTTCGTTACGGAATCCCAACAATCGATACCGGATCAAAGGCGGTCGGTATCGGAGCAGGTTGCGGATTCTCGAGATCCGGTACCGGGGCGAGTACCGGATTCCCAACACAAAGTGTTTTAATAACTGGTATGAGAACTCATGGGTTTCATGGTAAACTATAATCCGATCGACCCAATTGACTGATCCGGTCTGACTCAGAAAATAACTGAATTCAATCTAAATTTTCTTGTCTGAAAAGTTGGGTCCAAACATTTCTTTTTGTCCGAACTAAAATCCGAATCGAATCCCGATCGATATGTGACTCCAACCAACTACGTACGTTAACAATCTGATTTTACACTAATAATTTAAATGGCAAGGTTAAATTTTTGGTACTTCTACTCATGAGCCCTATATATGTCCCATACGTACATACGTAGTGAAAATACAATTTTAAATTCTAACAGAAGTTTGCATATATATATATATATATATATATAGAGTCCGGCTACTATCCTCTTAAGAGGATAGAAACCTTTGTCCTATTAAATTTTTGACCGTTAGATCTAACTTTTAATCATTTTCAACCGTTAGATTATACTATTCAACCAATCACCCACTTAACCCTAGGGGGCCACTATCAATCTAACCGTAACCACTCTCATCCTAGCCGCACATCTCTTCATCCGAACGGTAGAAAACTTAGGAGGACGAAGGCTCTCATCCTCCTAAAAGGATAGTAGCTGGATTATATATATATATATATATATATATATATAGTGTAGAGTTACTATGCTATCGGAAGCATAAGTGAGTTGGTGCTTCCGACTTTTTGGTCCTTGGATCAAGAATTGTACAGTTAGAATGATAGTGGTCCCTCTAGGATTGAGTGGTCCTCATTGGGTAATAATATTAAACTAATGGTTAAAAATAATCAAAGGAGTTGATCTAAGGGCCAAAAAATTGAAAGCACCAACTCCTTTATACTTTCGATAGCATAATAGTTCTACTATGTATATATGCACTATACTTTCGGAAGTATAAGAGAGTTCGTGCTTCCGATTTTTTGGCCCTTAGATCAAGAATTGTACGGGTGGGATGATAGTGGTTCACCCTAGGTTTGAGTGATCCCCCTACGGTTGAGTGGTCCCCACAAGGTAATATTATTAATCCAAATATTACAAATGGTCAGAATGGTTGATCCAAAGGCCAAAAAGTTAGAAACATCAACTCCTTTATGCTTCCGAAAGTATAGTAGCTCTACTATATATATATATATATATATATATATATATATATATATATATATATATATAACTAGGCTAGAATATTATTAATAGCATCAAGTCATTGATGCTATTAGGTTTTCGGCCCTTGGATGAAGGGATGTACGGTTAGGATGATAGTGGTCCCTTAGGGTTGAATGGATGGTTGGTTGAATAGTATGATCTAACGGGTGAAAATGGTCAAAGGGATAGATCTAACGGTGGAAAACTTGGTAGCATAGTAGCTGGACTTTATATATAGAGTTGAGCTGAAATTCTATCAGTAGCAAATGGACTCCGTTGCCACCTATTTGTTTTCGATGATGAAGCCTCCAAGTCGACGATCGGCACTGTTGAACATGATCTATACCATTTAAAGTATCTAGAAATCAAATTTCAAATCTTTTCGATATTATTGGCGTAATGATCAAAGGGTTTCAAAATTTGTAATTTTAATGGTCGATATAAGATGTTTTCTCATTTAACGGCGTAAAGATATCCAAATCAATTGAACTTTGGTTAGAAAATTCTTTAAACTATTTAGAACAAGATATATACTCTTGATTTTGATTACAAGACAAATATCATCACTTTTTAAAGGATATTCATTTTCAGCCGTTCATTTTTTGTGTCAACTTGATGGACAAGAGAACAATATCGAAAAAATATAAAATTTGATTTCTAGATGCTTCAAGTGGTATAGATCATTTCAACGGTGCCGATCGTCGATTTGGAGCTCCATCATCGAAAACAAATGGGTGGCAACGAAGCTCGTTTGCTAATAATAGCATTCCAGCTCAACTCCTATATATATATATATATATATATATATATATATATATATATATATATATATATATATATATATATATATATATATATATATATATATATATATAGAGAGAGAGAGAGAGAGAGAGAGAGAGAGAGAGAGCTAGGCTACTATACTATCGGTAGCACAGAGGCCTCCGTGCTACCAAGTTGTTTTCAATGATGCGGTTTCCAAATCGACGATTGGCTCCGTTAGACTTGATCTACACTATTGTATATATATATATATATATATATATATATATATATATATATATATATATATATATATAGAGAGAGAGAGAGAGAGAGAGAGAGAGAGAGAGAGAGAGAGAGAGAGAGAGAGAGAGCTATGCTACTATACTATCGGTAGCACAGAGGCCTCCGTGCTAACAAGTTGTTTTCAATGATGCGGTTTCCAAATCGACGATCGGCTCCGTTAGACTTGATCTACACTATTGAAAGTATTTGGAAACTAAATTTCATAATTTTCGACATTATTTGGCTAGTGATCAAAAGGTCTCAAAATTGACAATTTTAATGGTCGATGTGATACGTTTGTGAATTTAAGGGTGTAAAACAATTCAAATCTGATGAAATTTTTATAGAAAATTCTTTTCACTATTTAAAGTAAGATCAGTATCTCTGATCTTAAATTTAAGTCTTTTATCATCATTTTTTATGAGATTTTTATTTTCAGCCGTTCATTTTTAGACTACTCGTTTGATAGGTAAATGATGTCGAAAAATTATGAAATTTAGTTTTCAAATACTTTAAATAGTGTAGATCAAGTCTAACGGAGCCGATCGTCGATTTGGAAGCCGTATCATTGAAAATAACTTGGTAGCACAGAGGCTTTCGTGCTACCAATAGTATAGCAGCCGGTCTCTCTCTCTCTCTCTCTCTCTCTCTCTCTCTATATATATATATATATATATATATATATATATATATATATATATATATATATATATATAGTAACTTATTTACAATGCTAATAAGCACAACTTGGTATGGCCTTATTTGATAAAATAAAATAATTTCAATTTGAGAACTTGAATATCTATGCTGACTTTCTAACTCATTTATTAAGAAATATTCATATTACTGTGAAGCAAGTAAGCATGATTTGATCTGATACTTTGATTAATATTTAACATCGATTGCCAACTACCGTAGGCGACGTAATCATTAGACACTAAGCAATACATAAATCACAAAATTAAACACCAATATTTTGTTAACTTATCACTTTGTTTATTTAAAGTTTAGCGACTGGCCAATTACTTCTTTTTTTAATTAAGTTTAAAGTCATCTCTCCTTCATAAATTTGCAATTGTGTACTGTTGATTCCTTTCTAATATATTTCAAAAAATTAATTGTTGGCATATTCCAAAGGAACCTTCCACTCTAAAAATCAACAAATTAACTAAGTAAATACCTCTTGAAATTGAAGGAAATTACCCACATCGATTGATCCTTGGTTGCTAATTTTATATGTAGCTTTATTTGGTGAATATTCTTAAGGCCCTCCACTTTATCTTGTATATATTTGTAATCCAAATTAATCATCCAACTTTCAATAGAGAAAATTCAGTAATTAAAGGATTTTGCCATTTAAAATATGAGATGGAATGAAGGATGGTCCACAAAATGTAAATAGAGCTGCTACTTGTACACTCAAAAATAAGAATAATTCTACACCATCTTCATCTTAGGGCCTATTTTTATGCACTATCTTATCACGCTTCTTTTTTTAATACTAAAAACTAAAAAAATTGTCAGAATCTTTAGATAAATTAGATATAAAATTTTACACTTAATATTTGGGTCTACAAATAGTATTTATCATGTACATATGCGGTGGCTGTAGACATGAAATTCTCCTAAATATGTTAGCAATGTGAGCCAATCTATGGTGGTCACATTCTCACCCATGTGCCCACCCCTAACTCAACCCATGATAAAAAAGTTAAAAAGTATATTTATATCTATGAGAATTAATTTGGAATGTTGAAAAGAAGTTATATAATAATTCCGAAACCCGTTTAGAAATTTCTCTTTTTTCGTTTTGCCCTAGAGGCGACAGATGGTTGTATGAATATCGTATTCCCTTTTTCTCGATAGTGAAGCTATCTCTTTCCTCGCCCGTGGTTTTTTCCTGCAAAGAATTTTTTACGTAAATCTGTATGTCATTTACTTTTCTGCTTGTGGTTTGTATATTTCGTGTTCGTCGTTTTCGTTTCTGTTTGTGCGCTCGTCGTAACAGAAAACATGCACGCTTTGGACTCCAAAGCTTATTTATATCGCATCAACCTCATGAGTCTTGCATCTAAAGCACTGGTCCGTGGTGCAAACTCATTTTTATTACACATAAGATGCTGCAATAATGACCGTAACCGTAACTGAGTCTAACTCATGCGAAGAGCACTATAATAAGCTAAACTATGAAGGCTTGAGTATGTGTCTTTCAGAGCGTAACGTACTATGGTGAATATTGAGTACCTCATAGTTCAATTTATTAATGCGCTCTTCACTTAAGCTAGTAGAACTCATAATGTTTCATGCAATCTCTAAATCGTCATAGGGCCGTTGTCCCTGGACGTTGCCCGGCGGGTTGTAGCTGCATATGATGAACGTAGCGCCGTTGTTGCACGTGACGGTGGCGCAGCCGACGCTCACCGACTTAGCCCACACCACCTGCGTGTAGTGACCGCAAACTTTCCCGGGAACGCACGTGTTGCTGCGGTAGTTGTAGTACTGCTTCTCCGCCACCCACAACGCCACTGCATCAGAGGCCGTCCATCTTTTCCCAGAGCCCCCGAAGAGGTTCTCGCCGTAGGGCCCGCCCGAATGGATGAGGTTGCAGTCTCCGCGCCTTCGATTGGCATAGTTTTGCGCGTATGCCTCCAGGTTGTTGTCCCAGCGCAAGGGGCCGACACCGACGCTGGCGCGGGCGGCGTTGTGGGGATTCAGGAAGTCCTGGGGCGAGTTCTGCGCGAACCCGATTGCGAACATCGCCGCGGCGGAGACGAGAAGTAGAGCTAAAGAGTACGAAACTAAAGACATTGTGATAAATATGCCTCTATCTCTCTTTCTCTTTGCAGTTGTTGTTTAAAGGAGTGCATGCGAGTAGGGTTTGGATTTATACGTGAAGTTTAGAGTTAAAATAAGTGCAAATGGAATTAATGCTTATTAATTATTTATTTGGGGATGACTTTTTTGCTTTGATATATTCTTAATCTTATCTTGATCTATTCCTTGCACATGCCTTGAATTGCTTGCTACAATATTTGTGTTGGCGTTACATAATGAGTTAAAGGAGCTTCTAAAGTCAAATGGATTATCTTAATTTGCTGCTTCAGTGATATTTCTATCCCACAACTCGTGGGTTTGGTGGTAAACTATAATTCGACCCAGTTGACTGATCTGATCTGACTCGAAAAATAACCGAATTCAATCTAAATTTTCTTGTCTGAATAGTTGGTCCGAACTAAAATCCGAATCGAATCTCGATCGACGTATGACTCCAACCAACTAGGTACGTTAATGATCTGATTTTACACTAATAATTTAAATAGCAAGGTTAATTTTTAGGTACTTCAACTCATGAGCCCTATTTATAATCCATACGTAGTGTATATATATAGTAACTTATTTAAAATGTTAATAACCACAACTTGGCACGGTCTTATTTGATAAAATAATTTCAATTTATAGAACTTGGAATAATATATGGTCAGTTTCTAACTCATTAAACAATATTCATATTGCTGTCAAGCAAGTAAGCATGATTGGATTTAATACTTTGATTAATTAGATCAATAATTGCCAACTACCGTAGCACGACATAATCATTAATTGACACATAACCAATACATTATTAATCACAAAATAAAACACCAATATTTTGTTAACTTATCACTTTGTTTATCCAAAGTTTAGCGACCTGCCAATTAATTAGGTCTTTATTTTTTAAGTTCAAAGTCATCTCTCTTTTATAAATTTGCAATTGTACTCTTGACTCCTTTGTAATTGTTCAAGAACTTAATTAATTGTTGGCATATTCCCAAGGAACCTTCCATTCTAAGAATCAACAAATTAACTAAGTAAATAACCTCTTGAAATTAAAGGAAATTACCCACATCGATTGATCCTTGGTTGCTAATTTTATATTTATTTAGCTTTATTTGGTGAATATTCTGAAGGCCCTCCACTTTATCTTGTATATATTTGTAATCCAAATTGATCATCCAACTTTCAATAGAGAAAATACAGTAATTAATGGATTTTGCCATTTAAAAAATGAGATGGAATACAGTAATTATGCCTGACTCCTTGTTTTTTTTTTTTTTTTTTCCTCGCTTCGCTTCGTCGTTCCTTTAGAGGCCTTCTGTTGCCTCACCTCTGTAGCCTAATTCATTCTTTTAATGAATGAAACGGATAGCGTGCTACCTTTTTTCTCAAAAAAAGAAGAAGAGATGGAATGAAGGATGGCCCACAAAAATGTAAATAGAGCAGTGCTACTTGTATACTCGAAAATAAGAATAATTCTACACCATCTTGGGGCATATTTTTATCCACTCTCTTATCACACTTCTTCTTTTTTTTTAATACTAAAGAATAACTTCTGTTTTAATTAAAGAAATTAAGCTATCCATCAATCCACAGTTTGCAATTTTGTATTAATTTGCTTCTTTTTTCTTGTGGTTATTGTTTTGATTTCTTTGAAGTGTACCAGCAGCGGGATTAAAAAGTCACAAAAAATTAATATAATTAGGATGTGTTTGGAATTTGATTAAGCTTATTCGGAAGATGCATAGTATATGTTTGTGAAACAATCGTTACTAAACCCTTACGTTGTCTAGGAGTAGAATTTTGTAATAATTTGTATTCAACTCTCTCTCTCTCTCTCATATCTCAAGTCGAGACTTTTTTTTTTTTTTGCTAACACTATCATATGAACTTGAATTAATAAAAAAATAAGATTACTTGGAGCCTAATTGGATTCAAACTTTGAATTTTTGGCTCTAACACCGTGTTAGTAATAACTAATTTAGTGAATGTAAAGTAATCTTGGAGTAGCTAACAAGATTATTCGGGAAATTAAGAAATATTAGCACAACAACAACTAATACAACGAAAACACGATTTGGACTCCAGCTTTATTTATATCACATCAACCTCAAGAGTCTTGCACCCAAAGCACTGGTTCTTGGTGCAAACTCATTTTTATTACACATAAGATGCCGCGATAATTATCATAACTAAGTTTAACTCAGGCCAAGGGCACTCTAATAGACTAAACTATGAAGGCTCGTGTTTCATTCAGAGTATGGCGTACAGTTAATATTGAATACTTCTATAGTTTAATTTATTAGTGCGCTCTTTACTGTAGCAGACTCATAATGGTCTATGCCATCTCTAAATCGTCGTAGGGCCGTTGTCCCTGGACGTTGCCCCGCGGGTCGTAGCTGCATATGATGAACGTAGCGCCGTCGTTGCACGTGACGGTGGCGCAGCCGACTCTCACCGACTTAGCCCACACCACCTGCGTGTAGTGCCCGCAAACTTTCCCGGGCGGCGCGCAATTGTTGCTGCGGTAGTTGAAGTACTGCTTCTCCGCCACCCACGACGCCACCGCGTCGGCGGCCGTCCATTTTTTCCCCGAGCCCCAGAAGAGGTTCTCGCCGTAGGGCCCGCCCGAGTGGATGAGTTTGCAGTCTCCGCGCCTTCGATTGGCGTAGTTTTGCGCGTACGCCGCCAGTTTGTTGTCCCAGCGCAGAGGGCCGGCGCCGACGCTGGCGCGGGCGGCGTTGTGGGGTTTCAGGAAGTCCTGGGGCGAGTTCTGTGCGAACCCGGTTGCGAACATCGCGGCGGCGGAGACGAGAAGTAGAGCTAAAGAGTATGAAACTGAAGACATTGTGGTAAATAGATCTCTATCTCTTTCTCTCTGCAGTTGTTAAGTTGTTTGGAGGAGTGCATGCGAGTAGGGTGGATTTATACGTGAAGTTTCGATCGAGTTAGAATTTAAGTGCAACTTGAATGCTCATTAATTATTTGGGGATCACTTTTTTGCTTTGATATACTCTAGTTAATCTTATCCTTGATTTATTCTTTTGCACATGCCTTGAATTGATTGGTAAAAAAATGTGTGCTTGTCTTTGTCATCTTTGCGCTACATAATTAGTTGGGGGTGTTTGGTTTTAAATGTCAGAAAAGAGTGGAAAAAAAAATTTCGAAAAAAAAATATTTTCATAAAAAATTATTTTCGTAGATTTCGATCTATTTGGTTCTAAAAAAAAAAGAAGCTTTTATGGAATTTTTTTTTCATATTTTATGAGAAACTAGTATTTTCGTTTTTCTTAAAATAGTTCCGAAAATGAAAATACTAGTGTTTATAAAATATGGAAAAAGATTTTTCAAAAATATTTATTTCTTTTTACGGACGAAAAATTGGAAAAGGAATCTTTCGTGAAAAATTCTTTTTTATAAAAAAAAAATTTCATATTTTTTCGAGAAACCAAACAACCCCTTCGGGAGCTTCCAAATTAAGCCAAACTGATTATCTTAATTTACTGCTTCAGTGATATTTCAAACCCATAAAGTGCTTTAATAACTGGTACAAGAACTCATGAGTTTGATGGTAAACTATAATCCGACCTAATTGACTTGACTGATCTGGTCTGACTCGAAAAATAACAGAATTCGATCTAAATTTTCTTGTCCAAAAAATTGGATCTGCACATTTCTGTTTGTTCAAACTAAAATCCGAATCGAATCTCGACATATGATTCCAATCAACTAAGTACGTTAATACCGACCGTCCCTAGCGCAAGTGGCAAAGGGCTTGGTGGTTGGTACCCGAGGTCTCGAGTTCGAATCCTAGTTGATTCACATTTTCAGCTAAGTTTATTTCTAAAAAAAATAAACGAAGCGGGTAGCGTGCTACCTTTCTCTCAAAAAAAAAAAAAAAAAAAAAAAAAAAAAAAAAAAAAAAAAACTAAGTACGTTAATGATCTGATTTTACACTAATAATTTAATTACTCTTGAGCCCTATTTATGTTCCTTAGGTAGTGAAAGTATGGTTTCAAATTCGAACAGATCAAGTTCGCGTGTATATAGTAACTTATTTACAATGTTAATAAGCGCAACTTGGCACGGTTTTATTTGATTAAATAATTTCAATTTGAGAACTTGAATATATATGGTCACTTTCTAACTCATTTATGAAGCATATTCATATTAAGAAATATTCATATAACTAATTTATTAATTTGGAATGATGAAAAGCAGTTTGGGCACGTGTTGGACTGGTGAGGTTTCTTTTTTAATTCTTATCATAATAAAATATAATAAAATAATAACGTTGTTAAAGGTTGTGAATTTTCTAGAAATATTGCATGCGTGCACCACATCTCTAATTAATTACATGATACAGCGTGATGATTACAAGTGTAATTGTGTAGCTTTACATATGGACGTGTAAGATATTGGTGCATATGAGTTTGAGTTCCTCTGTTATTTTTTTTGAATAAATTAATGTCCATCATAGAGGGAAAGTGCTTAATTAACTCAATTTCCAAAATTTGGTAGAGCAGCAATATTTTAAGAATTGGCTCATTCAATTAACTAGAAAAAATTATTGGTTCAAGTTCTACTATCTTATTGATCTCTCGATCCCACGATATTTTTATTTTTCAAAATAACGTTTTAAAAATTCCAGTAAATTATTATTTGATTTATCGAGTCCATTTTAAAAAGCTAACTTAATAAATTGAATCAGTTAAACTAATCTTCAAACTGATATATTATACAAACTATTTGGAACAAATTAAGTGTTTAAATTAATTTGATTCGTTTAATTTTCCATAATATAATTAAGTTTTAAATTTTAACTTTGTTAACCTCTATAGATTGATTTGATTTTAATTTGTTTATGAGATATTTTTACTATATTAATATTATCTCCCTTAGATCACCTCATCGTGGTAAAGCTAGCTTCACATATAATTATTTTGTTCACCTAAATATTAAAGAAAAAATTACAAATTAATTAAGCCACAAACATCCATTAATTATTTGAAATGAAAAATAACAATAATCATCGAGGAGCTCTTAAAATATTTATCTACGAGCTCTTGAAATTGTAATCGACCGTACGTTGACAATACACGAGCCAATTCGATCTTATTCCCCATATATACTTACTACAAAGAGAGGGTAGTGCGCGCTTACACTCATTATTCATTATTATATATATATATATATTTTTTTTTTTTCTTGTTTCTATTTTAGTTTTTTTTTTTTTTAAATATATTTAGCCCTCCTCAGTAAGGGCTTTGACCGACGATGTTCCCGGCAGGGTAATAGTCGCAAATGATGAATATCCAGCCATTGTTGCACACCACGCGCGCGCACCCGATCATAGTCGAGTCACGCCACACGACCTGCGTGTAGTGCCCGCACACCTGCCCCTGCGCGCAGGTGTTCGTCGCGTGGTCGTAGTACTGCTTCTCCGACACCCAGGCGTTGACGGCGTCCGCCGCCGTGTAGTCGGCCCCGAACCCTTCGAACAGGTTCTCGCCGTAGGGGCCGCCGGAGTGGACCAGCTGGCAATCGCCGATTCGCTCGTTCGCGTAGTTCTGCGCGTAGGCCGCCACCGTGTCGTTCCACGTGACGGGGCCGACGCCGACGGCGGCGCGCGCCGCGTTGTGGGCGTCCACGTAGTCCTGCGGGGAGTTTTGGGCGCACGTTGCATGGGCCATGCATAGTAACGCGACACAAAGCATAGCAAAGGACACGTTAAATGACTCCATATTTTTAAGTATAGGATTTATCTTTTCCTTAATTACTTCTATTTTGTGGGTGAAGAGGTTGTAAATGATGGGGCATATATATACTCGATGAAACGTAGGAAAGGTCTAAATTTGCTTGGAAAAATGATTACTTAGGGGAGTTATTTTCCAAAAGGATAAGGGAGATTGAATTTGTCCAATGTGTGGAAAAATAATTTATTGGAAGGATCGAAATGGCGTTTGGACTACGTTCACGGAAGAAATGATAGATGAATTTATTTATTTATATATTTAAATTTTTTGGCTTGAGATAAGAATTAGGTAAAACACTTTGAAAAAATTCGGATTATTATTATGGAATTATCGACCATCAATCACCATCTCTCGTACGTGGTTTGGTCATTGCATTTTGTGTGGAAAAAATGGTTTGACTGAGTCGGTCAAAAGCATATGCTTTGGTGCCTTTCCGTTCATGCATCTTCTTTTACACAAAATATATAAACTATATAGTGAATATGATCCTTTAATCACGCTTGGGCATAGAAGGATAAATTTATTGAAGAACATAAGAGGGATATTCGTGAACGTGTGCGTGAATTACGGTAGTATAGAGCTTCTAGCTATATAATGAATATATGAGTCATTTTAGATGTGACATGGTCTCGCTAATTAATTGAGAAAACTAAAAGATATGGAGAAAAGTAAAAGATATACATGGGGAATGCCTTATTGTTTAAGGCGCAGCAACGTGGGTTGGGATAATCTTTTTTAATTAATTCCAAAGTGAGAGGATTTGGAAAACTAATCTAGTAATGGTTGACATATTACAGCAGCAAAATAAAGCTCCCGTTTACGCTTTGTTTATTTCAAAAAAAATAAATTTAGCTATAAATATGAATCAACTAGGATTCAAACTCGGGATCTCGGATATCAACCACTAAGCCTTTTGCCACTTGCGCTAGGAGCAGTCGGTGTAAAGCTCCCGTTTATTAAGTTGCATGTTTGGTCCTATGACGTGTAACAAAATAATAATAAAAATAAATTGGCTTAGTTATGTACTTGAGTCGGTTTTGTCCGAGTCTTATAATACTGCATTGAGTTTGTGCACACATATTATTATTTAGCACGTTAAAAATGTTAGCCGCCACATACCAGACACAAATTAGATTATCAGAATATTTCCACCTATAAGATTAGGCTTTTTTGGTTGGATCTGAGCTCTTTAATATAAAGCTCAAAACAATTAGGCCTTGTTTGGCATTAAGGGTAGGTGTGTCAACGAGCCGAACACGAGCGAACTGATTCAGCTCGTATTCGGCTCGTTTGTTAAACGAGCGATCGATCTCGAGCTCATTTTCGAGCCGAACACGAATTGGCTCACGAACAACGGGGTGAGGGCACAGAGAAATATAATCCTTAAGTACCTTCTGAAGCGGCTTTACTCTTCATTCTTCAATCATAACTGAGATGAAAGTTTTTTTTTGAGAGAGAGAGAAAGATAACACGCTACTCACTTCTTTTATTTTATTTTAGAAATAAATTTAGTTGAAAATGTGAAATAATTAGATTTTGAATTTGGAATCTGGGATACCAACCACCAAGTCCTTTGCTACTAGCGCCAGGACAGTCGGTAATGAGATGAAAGTTGCATGGCTTGCCCTAGGACTCTTTACCATTATTTCTTTAGGCCCAAAATGGGCCTAAACCTCCATTTCCGGCCTAGTTGGCATGTGTTTTACTAATGGGCCTTAAGGGCCCATGTGTTAGATTGCATTGGGGGCCTCTAGAGGCCTACTACAAACGATGATAACAATAATAATAAAACAATAACAATAATAAATTAATAATTAATAATAATAATAATTAATAATAATAATAATAATTAATAATAATAATAATAATATGTTTCGTTTTAGATTTTTTTTTTTCGTTGCATCAGCTATATTAACGGTTATAATTAGCTGTGGAACTTATGATTGGATTATTAATTAAAGTAAATTAAAAGCTTCTGTATAATTTTTTGTATATAAAAAAACATTTTAAAATAAAAAAACATTTTCCGAACCGGGTCGATCGCATTTTCCCTTTCCTCTTTCCTCGCCCTCTCCCATGGCGAGCTCGAGATCCCCAAAACCACCTCCATAGACGACGAAGACGAAGACGGAGACGAAGACGAAGAGGGGGTGAACCATGAAGCCCTCCGATCGGAAGAGCGAGGAGCCACCGAATCCATGGCGACAGGACAGGGACGACGGCTCCATGCCCCTCGGAATCCTCCTCTACGCCCTCATCGGCGCCACCGCCACCACCGTCGCCGTAAGCAACGAATCGATCTCACATTCTCACTCTTGTTTCCGATCCAATTCCATGTTCCCTTTCGAACACCCCAATCCCAATCAAATCCCCTTTTTTCCCCCTAATTTCGTGTTCAATTCGCCATGTTTTGTAGTAATCCCCATCATTATGCTGATATTCGATGTCTTGGGTTCGTCGTCGTCGTGTTGCAGGCGTAGTAGGGACCTAAAGGTCTCTTTTTGCCGACTTTGGTGATGTGTAGTCGGCGTAGAATGGTGCTTCGGCGCCGAATTTTGTTATTTGAGTGGGTTTTCGTTTGGATGTCGACATAGGAATGTAGGAGCTTCTCTGTGTGAAGTCGGAGTCGGCCGCCGAAGTGTTAAAGAACGGGAAAAAGCTTGCTTTTTTTTCACTAATTGCCTAGATTAACTGATACTAGTAGAAAGGGACAAGCATTTTCTCTTTGTAGCGGTAGATAATTCGATTGATACTGAGAATTTGGATTCAACTTAACTTAATCAAACATCCTACCAAAAATTTGTATTTGAGCTCGGCATGCTCTTGTTGTTGTGTTTGATGTGTTAAAAATGTTCTTTTTGTTGGCTTCCTCTCCGTCTTCAAGAAGCGAAATTTATTGTTGGCGAAACTATACGAGTTTTTTTTTTTTATGTTGTGGAAGAAGAATGCAAGAAGAGATGCATTGAATTTTTGTGTTGATTTAAGTACATAGAATTTTGCTATAGAGAAGCATAATCCGGTAATGTGCATTAAAATGTGTTGTTTGTACTGTTTATTTTGCAACATATGTCTCTATGATTTGTGCTCCAACATATTCCTATCTATTTTTTTGCTTATCAGGTTGGTCAGTTGCGCAGGACTGTTAATTGGTTCTACTCTCAGGTACAAATAGGTTCTTGTTATTGCATCCTGCAAATATGTTGATGTTGAAGGAACATTGTTCTGTTTTGTTAATCATTTGTTGCAAACAATGCTATCAGAAAGTAAGTACATACATGAGGATTACATGTAAAATCTACTTCTTTTATTTAGAGTCGAGCAATCATGTTAGCAGCATGAGATTTAGAAGGATTGGAGCTTTTATATGCATTTGAATATGACACCAAGTATATTGACAGTGATATTTTTAACCTTGTTTGGTTTGGCTACATTTCACATGTTTCCAATTGTCTCCTGCTGTAGCTTTGTGGATGGTGTTTATATACTTTCCTAAGGCAGCATATAAAATGCTTTGCAAAACTGTATCATGATTTGTAATTTTATTGTAGTTTTAATGAAGATCTTTATTTCCTTGAAGCTTTATAGGTCAGAATCATATTATTCTTGCGGCAGCAGGACTTACAGCTCATATCATGGGCAGGAAGCTCGGAGAAGATATTACCGCCGAGTGCAAGAGATGAATGAGGATGAAAGGGAGAGAGTGGTCAGTTATTTGCTGCTTCTTGCCTTTCTAAGATAAAATGAACTTCGGTGATTTCTTGTTAGTGGAATTAATGCTTTTGCGAGCTTCTTTTTGGAAATATTGAGAATTAAGGCCTTGTTTGGTATTGCTGCCATTTTTTTTAAAACATAAATTTTAGGTTATTGGATGTTTTGGTGGATGTACTTCTCTATCTTGTCGTTTGTTAGCTTGAATGCACCCCAGCTGGCTATGGGATAACATCTTCGTGAAATCAAAGAAGAAAAAATAAAGTTACTACCAACTTTTTGTTTTATGTTGTCAAACAAGTTGTGCTTATTACTTCATCTCCTGTTTCCTCTTCTACTTCTCTCTACTTCTTGTTCTTCTCTGTGTGGTTCTCTTTATCTCCTCTCTTTCAAATCAAAAGATGCTTTTATAAAACACTTGAAGTGCATATTCCCCGCTGCGGTTAAGCTAACTGTTTTGCAAAAATCAATTTTTGGAATATGATTATTTGGAAGATCTTTTCTACTTGCTTCTATCTTTTTGCTTTTATGAGTTGGTATACTACTGCATCTAAATACATTCTATTGGTTTGTCTATTGGTTTGTTGATTGACTTATGTGCACTCTTCTCCTGATGTATAAGTTTCATCCTTGGATCTAGGATTGCGTAAAATAGTATCAGCGTCGCTTCGACTTACTCTCTTAAACTGCGCAATAACTTAACATTTCAATTTCTGCTGCTTTATTCTTTCCTCTGTAATACATTTTTCTTGTATGTGTTTAAATTATTGCGAATGTCTGAGTACCGTTACTTCCACTTGCATGATCCTCAAGTTTGCAAAATGATCATTCAACGGTCCAGTATATCCACTAATCTACACCAATACTAGTTCCTTTTGTAGGAGCGCATAAAGCGGATGCAAAGTGTATTCAACAGAGAGCGAACTAAATCTAAGAAGAGCTACGAGACCTGGAGAGATTACGGGCCTGGCACTTATCAACATTTTCCAAGAGATGACTGGTACTGGAAGTCCGAAACATTTTACGGGGATCAAAGAACAACCTTCAGATCAACCCTTGGCGGAAACAGAAATTACTTAATGTCCCATCACTATTCCGTCTTGGGCCTTGATAGGTATAAATCTGATTCTTATTCTATATGATTAAACATATACTGCACTTTCGTTTTGCTTGCATTGTCATCTTAGTGCCTTATGTTATAGGTCGAGATCGACACCATACTCAGATGCCGAGATTAAAGTATGTGTTTTAATAACTGTGTCTAAATTACTTTCTTTTTGCATCTTATTTAATGTCTTTCGTTTGGATTATAGAATGCTTTTAGGCAAAAAGCAATGGAGCACCATCCAGATCAAAACCAGAATAATAAAGGTAAATAATCCTTTCTTCTAATCCGAATTTGTCGCACTCAACATTTATGTCAGGGGTTAAGAAATGAAGAGTAGTTTGTTTGCTTTATGAGATGGTTTGGTTTATGCTGCAGAAGCTGCTGAGGCTAAATTTAAAGAAGTTATGACATCTTATGAAGCAATAAAGTTTGAGAGGAAAAATGGAACATGTTGAGTACACATCTGGTGCAGTTCTGTAAATAAATATTATGTTTGGTACGGGAAATTAATGTCAATTGTTGTGATTCCAATTTTACTTTTTTTTTAAAATTTTTATTTTGCACAGCTGTGCAAATTTGTACATTTAACATGGGCCTCATTATGCTGGCCTACCTTTAACAGTATGAAATAGTCGGAGGCTTCGTGGTGCCAAATTATTTTCGATGATCGGATATCCGAATCAATGATCGGTTTCATTAGATATGATCTATATATCTATAAATTATATTTCATTATTTTTAGACATTATTTATTTATTGATCAAAAGATTAAAATTGTGTAGAATGATTCAAATTATGTAAAAAAAAATTGATAGAAATTTTGTGCACTATTTAGAGCATGGTTAGTAATTCCGATATGAAATTTAAATCTTCTATCATTATTTTTAATAAATTTTTTATTTTCAGTTATTTATTTTGAAAATATTTATATGTTTAACGGAGTTGGTCGTCGATTCGATAAGATATGTTTTATTATCGAAACTTATTTTGAAGCACACTTTTAATCTCTATAATAATAACATAATAGAATATCTCATTTGACTCGCTATATGGTATACTTAAACAACGCGTGCCACGTTAACCCAGCCGAGCCCAACACGACAAACGCAACGAGCCCAAAACACCGAACGCGTTCGACCCCATCCAACACCGCACGCGCGCCGAATGCTGAAAAAAAAAAAAAAAAAAAAAAACACCGCACGTGCTTCGGCACGTCCTAAGTGTGCCACGTGGATCGGTTGTACGGACGACAAGTGGATACCGCATGTAGCGGACTCACGCCCACGAAGAGGGCGAGGGCGCACATGGTTTGTTTGATTAGGTTCCGATTCGATTCCGACTCAGCGCCTTCGACTCGGTCAAAGAATCAAAGGGCCCTGTCGGTGGCGGGGCCCACCGCACGTGCCCACCTACCGCTCCGGAAAACCGGCCCAGTCCACTTTGTCACATGTTTTCTTCTTTTTCTTTTTCTTTTTTTTTTTCTTTTTTGACCATGAACTTTTTTTTTTTTCTTTTTTTTTTTTTGTAGCAGATACACTATATAGAATCCATCTCAAATATATTAATTTGTTCTTATATTTTTATGCTATGCGGAGATATTTGATTAGATGTTGTTAATGGAATATGATGTTACTATGGCCGAGAAGATTTTCGCGTGTAATACATAATACTTAGATTATTCTAATTGATGACAGAGATGAAAGTAAAGCTATTCACAAGATTCTTCTATTTGTTACGACTTACAGTTTTATATTGTGCTATTAAATAAAATAATATTTTAAAAAATATTATGTTAAAATTATTTAATCAGAAAGTGAAAAATAGAAGTACTAAATTAGAGATTTTTTGTGCAGTTAACTTTTAATTTTGATTTTTTTTTATCTAATGATTTGTCAGAGGTGATTATAGTTGAAGCAAAAAACAAAAAAAAATAAAAATAAATAAATAATGCTTCATTTGAGAAAGGAGTTTGAAACGGCATTCACAGTTCAACACCTTGTAGGACACGGCTGTTCCTGTGCCACTCCATATGTAGTGCCCAAACATTATTTAAAATTTAATTTTAATAATGTATTTTTATCTCAGAATATATAAGGTAAAATTTAATTTATTTTTTAATTTTTTATACTGATGAATAATTTAGATTGAACTTTTTACTAAAAGGACGTATATCTTTGGCGACATAAATATACGCAACCCATTCTCTATAGCTTACGTGGTAGGAAAGGATTCAACAAGTGGGTTTACGAATATCATGCTATGTACAAATTATCATATATATATTCGGATCGATAACACATATACTCCATGTTATTATCATGTACTTCATGCGATATATTAACTATTACATACTTATTGGTATGAGTTTAGTTTCTACATCTACTATTTAATCGCATAACTTCTAATTATATGTCATTGTGTACAATCTTTTTGCTTTGCCTTTTAATACATCATACATTCTTTTAGATTTACACACAATGTAGTTACGAATTCAAGATGCGTCTTAATTCAATTAATGCACATCGACATTATTATTACTAATTAGTCAGACAAACAGATCCCGAAGTCGATCGGAGGTGGAGCAAGAAATTATCGATGCATTTAGAATCGCTTTAAATATATTAATTTCATATTAGTATATATCTATAGGTACACGTATCAACATTTTGATCCTTATATTGTGGTAAGTACTATCACTAATCACATATACTAAGATACACAACATTAATTTGACTGTGTCAGTGGCATTAAACAAGTACAAAAAGAATTAAGCGTTTAGAATGTTAATGATACAGTGATTTTTTAATTTTAAACGGTAAGAAACGAGCCACATTATACATGTAATAATAATATATCCTGTGCCAAAAAAGTCAAAACAAATGAACTGCTAACATGTGTCATCCCATGAATTCGTGGAATAATTTGGGGTTGAATGTTTAGTTGTGGGGAGACCTTCCAAGTAAAATACAAATATATTAAAAATTAAGTCGCTTCTAGTTCTCTAATATATTGTTACAGCTTAAAAAATATCCCAAATATTGTTTTGAACTTATTTGGCCTTTCAATAATGTGCTATTGTATGGAGAAATATCATACAGTAATTATCTTTGAACCTGCAGTTTTATGTTTTGGTTTTTTGTTGCTACAGCAGAACTAGCAAATTTTTTTATTTGTCGAACGCTATAATATAGACGAGTACGATATTATGCAATTTGATGAGGTGTTGTTTATAAAATTAAAAAAATTAATTTTGAGAATATGAATTTCTGCTTTTAGAACTAAGAAACTCTTTTCGAAAAATAGTCAAAAACTTTTAGCTTGTTTGAAATAGCTATAATGAAAAGAAAAGAAAAAAAAATAGAATCAAGCGAGTACTTAAAATTATGGAAAAATTAAGTTAGCGTATGTAGGAGGGATATATATATATTTTGGGTACCATAAAAGTTAACCAGCTAGAATTCAAAACCCAGGTTTCAAGACATTGACAAACAACCATCAGTTTTAGCACTTCTTAACTCCATTTTTCCGCTAACACCGACACAAATTATCACATTTAGAATCACATCCCCCCTACTGAGAATAATATTATATAATTATCACATTTAAAATCACATGGACCCCACCTACTAAAATAATATATATATATATATATATATATATATATATATATATATATATATATATATATATATATATATATATATATATATATATATATATATATATATATATATATATATAGCTAGGCTGGTATACTATCGGTAGTACGGAGGTCTCCGTGCTACTAAGTTGTTATCAGTGATGCGGCTTCCAAATCGACGATCGGCTCCGTTATACTTGATTTATATTTTTGAAAGTATTTGAAAACTAAATTTTCTAATGTTTCGATATTATTTGGCTAGTGATCAAAAGGTCTCAAAATTGACAATTTTAATGGTCGATTTGATGCGTTTGTAAGTTTAACGGTGTAATACTCGTTTGATAGATAAATAATATCGAAAAATTATGAAATTTAGTTTCAAAATACTTTCAATAATATAGATCAAGTCTAACGGAGCCGATCGTCGATTTGGAAGCCGCATTACTGAAAACAACTTGGTAGCACGAAGGCCTCCGTACTACCGATAGTATGCCAGCCGGACTCTATATATATATATAATTGTACTGAAATACTATTAATAGTATATGAATAATATTTACTATATAATTTTTTATCATTAGATATCTAGAATTCAGTGGGGATCAATGAAATAGTAATAATTCAAAAATAAAAAATTAAATAATAACTACTATTCATATATCATTAATAATATCTAATTGCACTCACTCTCTCTCTCTCTCTCTCTCTCTCTCTCTCTCTCTCTCTCTTTTTATATATATATATATATATATATATATATATATATATATATATATATATATATATATATATATATATATATATATATATGTGAGACCCCAGATAGTCCTACATATAAAATATAATAGGACTAAACTCTTAACCCGGCTTAAGCATTTTGGGTGGTGGCTAGGTTCAAGAGGTTAAGAGAGTTAAATGTGATAGGACGGGAGTAGTCCTACGATGGGTGATTCCCTGGGAAGTTGGGACGTCACAATATATATATATATATATATATATATATATATATATATAATTGAGCTAGAATACTTTTGGAAGCACCAACCCCTTGGTGCTTCCACATTTTTAGTCATTGGATCTACTTTTTAATTACTAATAGTCTTTAGATCAAACACTATTCTACCTACCACCATCTACCACCACCTACTATCATCATCCCAACCCTCCAAATTTCAATCCAAAGATTTTAAACCCACAAGTACCACCTCCTTGATACTCTTAGAAGTATTCTAGCTCAACTATATATATATATATATATATATATATATATATATATATATATATATATATATATATATATATATATATATATATATATATATATATATATATATATATATATATATATATATATATATATATATATATATATATATATATATATATATATATATATATATATATATATTATTAGATTAAATTAGGAGAGGGACAAAACTAAAATATGTATGCAGAGCGGGTATGCGCGGCAAGAGTGCTTGGACTCCGGGGGCATGGCGAGGTGGGCCCCGGCCGCGGAGGCCGACCATCGTGGCGAGATCGCGGCGCCGCTGCGCGACACGTGGCGTACGGCCCGGCGATCGAGGCGCAGATCAACTGGTCGCCACTTGGCGCTACCTCAGTCACGGCGCAGTGTCGGATACATAATTTTAATCTTTTTTATCTCATCCATGCAAAGTATCTTTTAACACCTCCTAAAGAATAATAATAATAATAATAATACATAGTTTACTTAAATTGAAGCCTTAATTATACCATACTATACTCTAATTTATAGAATTTTTTATTTTCTATACTATAATTTTTTTATTTTTTTGTCACACACACTACTCTACTATATTTTTTGTTAAATACTACACTATAAGCAATAAATTTATACGTTACTAAAAAAATACTCATTGAAACTAGTAAAGCATATAATTAGCTTATTTTGACACAAAAAATAACAAAATATATAAAGCTAAAAACTATTGAAAATAACTTAATAAAAATTTTCAATAATTCTATCATGGAGATTCATTTTATATTTGTTTTAGCATTTAATCAGTATTTCTTAATAGTAATGTAGAGATTTGCAAGAAAAAATAATTTAGTAATATTTATAAAAAAAGTACAAGATAGAAAAAATAAATAAATAAAAAAAGCAGTGTAAAGATTGATAAAGTACAAT
Organism: Puya raimondii; assembly: GCA_016920855.1. Taxonomy (NCBI): domain Eukaryota; kingdom Viridiplantae; phylum Streptophyta; class Magnoliopsida; order Poales; family Bromeliaceae; genus Puya; species Puya raimondii. The sequence goes on along the minus strand of JABWPP010000050.1, from coordinate 48,003,251 downwards.
AATATAATAATTTTTTTGAGGAAAAAATTAATAGAGCATAGAAAGTGAAAAAAACCAGTAAAGCATAGTATATTACCGAAGTAGAGTGTAATTAAGCCGATCGAAATTAAACTATGCCATTTTCTTGCTTCTATTGATTTCATTTCATGAGCTCGAATTATTAAAATCAAAAATCACAAAATTTGTTTTAATAAAATTTAAATAATTAAAATTAAATTTATAGTGAGAAAAGCTTAATGCTATTAACAGCATTCTAATATAACTTTAAAGTCTATACTTTCTTTTAACATAATTACTTAAACAGTTGGTTATTATTCACCGAAGATAGTGAATTAGTCAGAATTAAAAAGTTAAATCTCCATAAATTAAATTAAAAAAATATAAATTAATAGTATTCGAATACTATTAATTTTGCGAGCATTTAAAATTACGAACGCATAAGGAATTTTTTTTTAAAAAATTTATAAATATATTAGTAAAGCAAAATGGCACAATCTTTTTGTGTGTTCTTTGTAAAGATGCCTTATCCTGTTACCTCCTTACACGTGGGGCCCACACGTGGGGATTTCCACGTCGGTGTCACGTGAGCTTTTATGCCTGCGTACGTACATCTTGAATGCTCGTCACGTGCACCGCACGTGACGCGCTGGTGAACCGTGCATTTATAATAAAATTCAAAAAAGAAAAAAAAATTCTGGTGCGCGTCACAATTACTATTAAACCCCCGGGTAAAGGCCTGGCGTTTCCGAGCTCCTTCGAATCACCTGAGGCTAAAATAGTCATTTTGAAAATTGGACATTATGGCTCGTTCTAGAGGACCAGGGGACCGGGCTCCACGGTGGACCACATGTACTGTTCGTTTCCCACGTAAAACTCCAACGGCTGTGATCAGGCCACGTCACCCGGACCACCTAACGCATGGTGCACCTTAGATCTTCAATGCATCTCGCAATTACCTGAAGCAATCACAGCCGTCCATTTCAGTGAACTCTTCCAACCTCAGTCGAAGAACTTATTGTCAGCACCCTGTGTACCCTTACTTCTCATACACCACACTTTTTTTTGAATAAGCTATTTTTAATACAGTGTTAAAATTTTATGAAATTTATGCCTATATTTTCTTAATTTTTAATAAGAGTTACAAAATGCATTTTAGAAATTATATTTTAGATTTAAGATTTTTATAATAATATTTAAGGTACGGTTTATAACATATATTGATACACCTGGTGTAAGCTAATTTCTTTCTCAATTGGAACGACTCGGTCTTAAACGCCAATAAGAAAAAGGCAACCGTAGGACGGCCCAAAATTTTACGACCCCGACCCCACGGACGCTGACGTGGCAAAAGCACAACTGTGTCGGACGAGGCCGGTATACGAACGCAGTCGCATGCGGACGCTGCGTCGATCAGCAACGAAACGAACGGTCGGATCGTACGCGTCCGCATGCGACACCGTCCGTACATCACTCCTCGCCCCTCTCGGTTAAATCCACATCCCTGTAATTATGCGCGTACGGTCGAAAGCGATCGTCGTCTCCGTCCTCGCCCTTTTCTCTTCCCGCTGTTCGTAATTAGCTCTCATCAAGAAAAAAAAAAAAGAAAAAAAAATCACATTTTTCTTTTCCCATTTTGTTTTTGTTTTTTTGCTAATATTTTTTGTGACCTCGGGGAGAGTTAAAAAGGAAAGGAGGAGGGGTAAAAGATGAGATTAATCCAAGGAAGCGGTGAAGAAGAAGAAGAAAAGGAGGGCACACAGGATCTCCACTTTCCCTCTTTAATTTAATACCCAGATCCGCTTAAATTAATCTCTTTTTTTTTTCTTTTTTTTTTCCTATTCGCGATTCTACGCGCAATCATGGGGGGATGTAGTAACGAAAGTTCGGAGCTTTTCTACAGTTAAAAAATAAAATAAAATTTATATATAGGTTGCGAGACGTGTTGAGCTGTTCTCGTATTGAGGAGGAAGGGAAACTCGTCTCCAGAGGTGTAAATGGTGGGGAGATGAGACAGCGAGAGGCGAACTCGGCGCTGGGTTGAGGGGATTCGACGAGTTTTGAGGTTGGTTTTGGCTGGGGCATTTCGTCGAACGTAAGAAAGGCGAGGCTTTTGAGGAGGAGATTTGGGCTGGTGGGTGGGTGGTGCGGGTAATGGCGCCGTCGTTCGGGTGGTGGGGCAGCAAGGAGGCCGCCCACCGCGGGACGCCGGTGGTGGTGAAGATGGAGAACCCCAACTGGTCCATCGCCGAGATCTCGTCCCCGGACGACGACGACGACGACGACTACGGCGCCGGCGCCGGCGGCGGGGACGGGGGCGGGGGCGCCGCGGCGGCGGCGAGGAAGGGTGGGAGGGGGAAGAACGCGAGGCAGATAACGTGGGTGCTCCTCCTGAAGGCGCACCGCGCGGCGGGGTGCCTCACGGGGCTCGCGACCGCCGCGCTCGGCCTCGCCTCCGCCGTGCGGCGCCGCGTCGCCGCGGGGCGCACCGACTCCGACGCGGGCTCCGCCGCGCCCGAGGAGAGCCCCGCGCTCCGCTCCCGCTTCTACTCCTTCATCCGCGCCTTCCTCGCCCTCTCCCTCCTCCTCCTCCTCGTCGAGGTCGCCGCCTACTTCGAGGGTTGGCACCTCGCCGCCCCCGACCTCCACGGCCTCTTCGACTCGATCTACTCCCGCTGGGTCCTCTTCCGCGCCGCGTACCTCGCCCCGCCCCTCCAATTCCTCGCCGACGCCTGCGTCGTCCTCTTCCTCGTCCAGAGCCTCGATCGCCTCATCCTCTGCGTCGGCTGCTTCTGGATCCACTTCAAGAAGATTAAACCCGCGCCGAAGCAACCCCTCCTCCCCCAAGACCCCGAATCCGGCGCCGATTCCGCCCTCTTCCCCATGGTCCTCGTCCAAATCCCCATGTGCAACGAGCGAGAGGTAATAAAAATCACATTTTGAATCAATTGGGTATCACTCAACCACCGCACTCGATCTCAATTCACTACTGAACCGGCATTGTGGCGCAGGTTTACCAGCAGTCGATCGCCGCGGTGTGCAACCTCGACTGGCCGCGGTCGAACTTCTTGGTGCAGGTTTTGGACGATTCCGACGATCCGGCGACGCAGGCGCTGATCAAGGAGGAGGTGGAGAAGTGGCAGCAGCGCGGGGCGCAGATCGTGTACCGCCACCGCGTGATCCGCGAGGGCTACAAGGCCGGCAACCTCAAGTCGGCGATGAGCTGCAGCTACGTCGAGGACTACGAATTCGTCGCCATCTTCGACGCCGACTTCCAGCCCGCGCCCGACTTCCTCAAGCGCACCATTCCACACTTCAAGGTTTACGCGAAACCAGCTCCGATACTGGATACCGTGTGAAACAATCGTATTATATGTTCAACATTTTCTAATGGCTGTTAGGGTTCTGCAGGACAATGAAGAGGTGGGGTTGGTGCAGGCGAGGTGGTCGTTTGTGAACAAGGACGAGAACCTCTTAACGCGGCTTCAAAATATAAACCTTTGCTTCCACTTTGAGGTGGAGCAGCAGGTGAATGGGGTGTTCATTAACTTCTTCGGGTTTAACGGAACGGCGGGAGTGTGGAGGATTAAGGCGTTAGAGGATTCGGGAGGGTGGATGGAGAGGACGACGGTGGAGGACATGGACATTGCGGTGCGAGCGCATCTTAAGGGGTGGAAGTTCGTCTTCCTAAACGACGTAGAGGTACTAAAAGAGACCTCTTTGTTGCGATTGTTTATTTCGCTTGATTACGTGAGTTCTAGGAACTGATTCGGGAATTTTGCAAAAAATTTGCAGTGCCAATGTGAATTGCCGGAGTCGTATGAGGCGTACAGGAAGCAGCAGCATCGGTGGCATTCGGGTCCAATGCAGTTGTTCAGGCTCTGCTTGCCTGACATTATCAGATCCAAGGTACGCTCCAGAATTCTATCCTATTCATGTTGGTGTCTTAGATCATACTCACCATTGGCGACAACTTAAAACGACAAAGAACGGCGTTCCCTTGTGCACAACATAGCATGTCTAATTTATATTACAGCTCATTTAAAAAACAGAAAACGTCGGCATGGAATGAATCGCATGAAAGTTTGATAGGTTACAGAACTTGTTTGAGATAGCATTAAGGATGAATTTTTTTATCTTGCTTTTGTTGAAATGCAGATTCTCAATATATATATTGGTTTGTGTTCAAATACATTAAAATTTTGATGTCTAAACAAATAGCGATATGCATCAACATAACATAGTATTCTAGAAGCTAGTAGTATGAAGCTGACTTCAATGAATTGAGGGGAAAAAAAAAAATCCTCCAAAGTAGTGGAAATTGACTTGCTTAGCAATGATTCATTTTCATCGCTTATTTTTCATAATTTGCCATTTTGAAAAATTATAGAGCTACTGAAATGGACTTCAGGCATTCTAATATCTGTGAAACTACGTTGCAGATCGGATTCTGGAAGAAGGCCAACCTAATATTCCTCTTCTTCCTCCTTCGCAAACTCATCCTACCCTTCTACTCCTTCACGCTCTTCTGCATCATCCTCCCCATGACCATGTTCGTGCCCGAGGCCGAGCTCCCTGCCTGGGTCGTCTGCTATATCCCTGCCACCATGTCCTTCCTCAACATCCTCCCGGCGCCACGCTCCTTCCCATTCATCGTCCCCTACCTTCTCTTCGAGAACACCATGTCCGTCACCAAGTTCAATGCCATGATCTCCGGCCTCTTCCAGCTCGGTAGCGCCTATGAATGGGTTGTGACCAAGAAATCCGGTCGTTCGTCCGAGGGCGACCTAATTTCCTTGGTGCACAAAGAGACCCCTGCTGTTCAACAGAGAGGCGGGTCGGCCCCTAATTTAGACTCGATAGCTAAGGAGCAGTCGCTTCCCAACAAGGCCGGTAAGAAGAAGAAGCACAACAGGATTTACAGGAAGGAGTTGGCGCTCGCATTTCTGCTACTAACCGCCGCTGCGCGGAGCCTTCTTTCCGCACAAGGGATTCATTTTTACTTCTTACTGTTTCAAGGGATCTCGTTCTTGTTGGTCGGCCTCGATTTGATCGGCGAGCAGGTTGAGTGAAAGAGGGTAGGAGGAGTTCATGAAGGAATACTCTTTCTTTAGGAAAAGGCGGCGTAATTTGATGCTCCATTTCCATTGCATTTCATCCCTCCTATGGGGCTCTTTTTTTAACTAAATTAAAAAGGAGTGTTCCTCTTCTTTGGAGGTGTAGATAGCTCAGCTCTCTAAAGCCTTGTTAGGTGCTTCAATTCTTTAAGATCTCTCATTCTTTTGTAAGAAAATTTTGTATTTGTATTCTCAGATGGTTCTTTTACTTAAACATTTCGATACACTCTTACTTGTCTTTAGTAGCTACAATTGCATGTGGGAATTTGAAAATTTCCAACTAGACAAATTGTTTTTCTAATCCCAGTTACAACAAACTGCATGAGCTTCTCTTTTGTCGACGTCAATTTACCTTCTTGGTCTCTTTTTACTCTCTCATGTTTATGAACACTTCAAAAGTAGTTCCATATCTTGCACTTAAAAATTTACAATGGATCTCACAATGTCACAAACTATCAGAATCCATGAACTTTACAGTTAGAGAACTTGATTTGCTGCATTTAGCTATAGCTCTTACTGCAGTAAAAGAAAAGGAAATTAACACCTGTTGTATGTACCAATGGAAATGACTTGATCAATTTCTTCTATTCTCAACCATCCCAGGATATAACCTTGAACAAAGGAAGATTCTCAACATGACATCTTTTTATTTCCTAGAAAATAGAAAATCTGTGGGTGTTACAGAGAATAAAACAAAGGACTAATTGTGCCATTTGGGAATCTCTCTTTATTACTCAAATCAATTTTGTTCCTACAATGCATTATTGGTGACCATACCAAATAATTGCTCTCTTTTTCCATTTTTTGTCCTCAATTTTTTTTTCTTCTGAGATGAGCTGTAACTAACTGGGGGACAGTCCATTCCTTATTAGGATGCTTCCTGGATCATTGCATGTTACAGTTAGATTACATAAAAGAGAGATCACTCATCTTCTTTTTCCAATTGGTTAAGATCAAAGTGGCCGCACATCACTCATCAGGTGGTTGTGGACCATTTAACCTAGTTTCCAGCTGTAATGTCTCATTCAAATGAGGTGTGTGCTCAGATGAAGTTAATAATACTTTTTTTTTTTTTTTGGCAGAGAACCTGTGATAAGGATGTTTATGTACTTTTCGTCTTTTCATATCATGAAATGAAAATAACAGCAGGTTGTTATAAAGAGATTCTTTTGGAGAGCTTATTTGGCCTGACTTCTCAACTTATTGGTCGGAGATTTGATAAATAAAATGTAAAAATTCACTTGGCTCCACTGAAAAATTACTAAAATTTTTTTATAAAAAGATTATTAGCATTTTATACAGACGACACTTACAAAACAACACTTAACAAAAATTAAGCCGGGCTATAGTTGGTCTAGTTGCGTATATCACTCAATGAATATGGAGAAAGCGTATGCTAAATTTCACCCTTTCACCATCTTATTAAGTAATTAAATAAGACCATACTAGAAATGAACTTCCTATTTATGTGTAGCAGGTTGAGAAACTTTTTAAGAATTAAAATTACATACAGTTCCTCCCCCCCCAAAAAAAAACATCCAACTATCAATTGATTCACATTTCTTAAAGAATGATGCATCACCCTAATCAACATCCTCGTCTAAATAAGGTGATAATATAAAATAATAACACTACTAAACAGGATGAGTAAAAGGAGATCAATTGTATGGAAACACTCTAAAATGTGAATTTGTAATGGTATCTCAACATGGGCTTTGAAATAGGGGTGGCAATCCAGCTCGCTGTTCGCGAGCCAGCTCGTGTTCGGCTCGAAATGAGCTCGAGATCGAATCGTTCGTTTAGTAAACGAGCCGAACACGAGCTGAATTTTTCAGCTCGTTTAATAAACGAGCCGAACACGAGTTAGGGTCAACTCGCTCATGTTCGGCTCGATAACAGCTCGAATACATATATTTATATTTATATATATAAATAAATAATTATATATATATATAAATTTTTATTATTTAATTTTTAGCCCAACCTAAATATAAAACCCAACTCAATTATAAAAAGTCAATTTATATATAAAGTTTCAACAATTAGATCAAAGTTTAATAGTAATATCTCATAAATTTATTTTCTCTCTCTTTCTCTATATATATATATCCTTCATAATTCTTTTAACTTGTTGTTTGTGAGCCAGCTCGTGTTCGGCTCGTTTATTAGCGAGCCGAACACGAGCTGAATTTTTTGACTCAATACTTAAACGAGCCAGCTCGTTCGTGTTCGGCTCGTTGACACCCCTACTTTGAAATAAACACTTATGAAGAATTTGGACCCTTTTCATAACAAAAGCCCACTTGAGCCCGAAGCCTACTTAAGCCCACAGTAATGAGATCAACCAAATATCTAGTCCATAAATTGTTAATTTTATTTATTATTTAATTAAGAGGAGTAAGAAACATTACACTTGTCCGGTCCACGGCTGACGTGGTGGACAAGGTCCAGAGAGCGAATTTCCTATCGCGCAGCGGCTTCAGTTCCGCGGCTTTCGCAACCCGTGAAGGGCAAGGACGGTAATTTGTTGCGAAGGACGGGAGCAAAAGTGGAATTTCGTGCTGTGTACGTGGCGGGACGGATCAGGTCCGACAAGATCCTTCGGCTAGATTCTGCCAGCTGTCACGGGTCAAAATTCGGCCGTCGGCATCTGCCGACGTGGCGGCACGGCGCTGCGTTCGCGCCCAAATTTTAGATTTACGCATTCATATACATAGATTCGGTTCGGTCCAGGAGAGGAGTAGACGAGAAACTCTTTCCTGCACCTGGTGTATAAGTAAATCTCCTACACCGCATCCATAAAATTTGAGAGATAGAAGCCGCAAAATCAGAATCTAGGATTCGTTAAGTATCATTCTCAATTTTTAATCTTTTAATATTAATTTTATATGTTGAAGGAGTAATTTTTTTCGTTGTTATTGTTGATTTATCTTACGAGTAAAAACAAAAATTTCTTTCAAATTTTGCTTTTTTTCCGAGTAATCTATTAATCTCTACTACGCTATCTTATATAAAAAAATTGAAACAAAAAGCTGCAACTATACCAAAAGGGGGTCTGACTCTATGAATTTGTATCTTACAACATTTAAAATGACTTGGACATCATTTTTTATAAATTGAACGATTAACATTTAATGCCTCAGATTCTTTTAAAATTTTTATAATTTTTTTTTAAGATGATATAAATATAATGGGAGGTCCTAGATCCTCCGCCAGATAGCTCAGCTGCTGCTACGCTCGTACGCGTTAATTTTTTTTTTCTTTTTTTCTTTTTTTGCTATACGGAGACGGGACGAAGTGACTCGAGATTGTGACCCGGCAACAGAGTCCTTCAATTGTGTGTGCAGCAGATGCTGCAGCAGATGCAGCAGCAGCAGCAGCAGATTGGTCAAACAGTTTGTCTAATCAAAGTTACAATAATTTGGTATTTTGCACTTCAAATGTTTACAAAATTTTGAATCTACAAAATTTTATTAATCTTGGTTTCTGATTCAGATTAAATGAGCAAGGGATTTTACTCATCCCTTGCATGGATTGAGCTGTTTCAGAGTGGAGCTGAGCCCACGGAAGAGAAAAAAAGGAGGAGACTAAACGGTTAATTAAAGATGAAATAAGCCACCGAATTAAGGTTGTGAAATCATGGCCTCTGCATTACAAAATCCCTTCCCCACATGGCCCTAACACTAATAATTAGCCCACCAAAACACCCCAAAAAAAAAAGAAAAAAAAAAAAGAACAGCTGAAAACAAAGAACTACTACTTTGACATAGTGGAAAAGGATAAGAGGCAATCTCCACCTTAATTTGGATCCCATACTTACTAAATCTAAACTCCAAACACCTAAACAACACCCCCCCAGGTCCTAATTTTTCACCCCACCCCCTCCGCTTTTTCGCATATTTAAGCATCAGTCCATGCAGCGAAAAGTGGCATCTGGGCCATGGCAACACTACTAGGCCTTATCTGAGTTGAAGGCATCCATGAGCTCAATGGAGCAGGGCTCATGATCTTCGCCGTCGGCTTCGCGAAGAACATCGCGAGACCGCCGCGATCCGGGCTCTCCTCCCGCGAATTGCCCAGGCCATTGCTCGCCATCGGCGGTGACTCATTCACCAAATGCGGATTGGCCCTGCTCTCCGCATTGTCACCAACTTGTGCTGCTGAGTTCATTGCATCAATACCGACCAACCCTTGGAGCACCGAAAAGGTCTCGTTCCGGAACTCTCCGGAAGCCTCTAGACTTTCCTGATTAGTATGTTCCTCAGAGCGCGGCGTAGGGGTTTGGTGGTTGTTTCCCTGAAACATACTCATCTTCCACTCCGAACCGCTACTACTGTTATCATCAAGTAAGGGAGGATGATTATCTTTGCTGCACTTCTGAGCCTCAATGCTTTTGTGCCTCCGCGCGCTCTCGCCCGATAGGAGAGTGCTGCTCGCCATTATCTTCTCGACGTCGTACCTCGATATGTCAAAGTTGGTCACCGCGTTAGTCCCTCGGAATTTGATCGCCGCTATGTCGTACGCTTCAGCTGCTTCCTCCTGTGTGCCTGTTGCGCGATTCACTTGATTGACTCAAATCATGGAGCATGATAAGAATATGAGGCTTTAAACATGGAGTGCTTTTCTTTTCAGCTTTGACTGTAAAATAGTCAAACAAGTGCTTTGAACCACTGTTTTGGATTCAGCCTTAGGAAAAAGCATAAGCTTGTGAGGGCTCTTTAGGATAAAGTCCTAGTATCAAAAGCATGAATTGGCAGGGGAGTAACATTCTTTGATAGAGCATGAGGAACTATTTGTCCAAGGTTTAGACCTTTGTGATTGGACATCTACTTACTCTCAACTTTGAGAATTTTGATGATAGATAGAGGCATGCAAAAAGGAAAAAAGAGAAGAGGTACCAAACTCATGAGACTTACTAAATGTTCCGAGATAAAGATCCTTGTTCCCGGATACCCTTCCGATCCGCGCTTGCCACCTACCATGTTGGTGATGCCTATAAAAGAAAGTAGAAACAAGGAATTTACTATATCTTAAATCTATTAAAAAGAGGATAGGGTACAATTTTACACTGAAATTTGACAACAAATTATAACCTTGTTACTCCTCTGTAAATCGAAGCTCCTCGCGAGAAACCACTACTTTTTCTGCAAGGAGACATATGTATAGTTTAGGTTAGATGAATCTAAATAGGTCTATAGATAATGTGGGGAAAAAAAAAGATGTGTAGACTATATTTTACCTTCTCAAGTGAGCTACATATTCTTGCCTAGTCATGTTCTTCATCTCCTCCAATTCCTGCTGATAATCCTCCAACTAAACACAACTCAAACCATTTCTAAAATTAGTCATAAACTCCAAGAGACAGGAGTAGAGATTCACTGAAAGAACTAACGAATCAAAACTTACCGGGAAGTTAATGTGCGTCGACGGTCCCCAGTATTTTAGCGCGGCCAAGTCGTAAGCTCTCGCGGCTTTCTCTTCCATGTCATAACCCCCTAAACCACATTTTTGTGAACATTTCATAAATATCTATACATATTTTTCACATTAACCATAGGTAAGTAAAACATGAAGTAAAAGAGGAGGGAGAAAATACTCTTACCCAGATAAACTGCAACAGAACACATGTTTCATTCACAGAACCCCCATGCAAAAACATGGTAAGTTAGTAATAAGCACAGAGCACAAACCACTACATAAAGAAGCATTACACTTGATAGAAAGAGAGATTCATAAATAATATCTTAGTTGGTGATATGAATGTTAAATATGCTACAAACCTTGCCTTCCCTTTCTTGTTTGACCTTCCTTCTTGCAGCTATTGTCCCATAAATGGGCTTCATATCTCCCAGTCCACCTATGTCTATGTTAGAGAGGAAAATAAATAAGTGAAGCCCATTTCCTCAAAAAAGAAACTATTTTTAAGTACAGAGCTGCAAGATGAAGATGTTATACTAACCTTGTAACACCTCTATACTGAGAAGTTCTCTGTCCAAATGTATCAATAGATTTCCTATGCACTGGTTGTTTTTGTCCCCCTTTCCCACCCCCTCTCCTCTTAGTTGCATCCAAGTTCATGTAATCAGTTGGTGTAGGTGGAGTTACATGCAAAGGAGCTGTTACACAGCTAGATTGTGAGCCAGAGCTCATGGATAAGCTCAAGGGGTGCAACTCCCCATAGGCCACTGGACCAAGAGCACCAGTTGTCATGCTCCCTTCATCATTTATGCCACTACTCCCACCATTGTAGCTCCTTGAAACCCAGTTGCTGTCACCAACCATTGGATCCTCCACCAGTGATGCATGATACATGTCATGGCCTCCCAGAACAGAGCAGACACCTTCTTGCAGTGGTTGGAAGAATGGGTGTTGTTGGAGGTGTAGAGGGTGGGTTTGGGTGGTATCATGAACTGGGTTTTGGTGGTAGTACATGCTATCCAAGCTTAAAGCCATTGTTGATCCCCTATCATTGTTGCTGTTATTGTTGTTGTTGTTGTTGTTGTTACCATAGTGATCATGATGGGTCCCCATGTTTGGACCACTCCCTAAGAAATCTTCTAGTTTTGGAGATGGGGATGGAACCATTCCTATTAATAAAGAAGGAAACAAAAAAAAAAAGGTGCTTATTGGAGAAGCAATAAGCAGAAGCAGAGAAGCTAAATAGAGAAAAAAAAAAAAAAAAGAAAGGAAAAAGAGAAGATACCTTGTTCTGATCTGCTAAGTGCTTCCATGATGCAAAGAGACCCATCTGATTTCAAGGGCATGGAAGATAGCTGGGAATAGTAACCCCCATTGTCTCCCACACCATAGCAGAAGTGGGTGGGAGGGAAGAAGACACCAGAAACAGCAGAAGCAGAAGCAGAAGCAGAAGCAGTAATGTGCTGGGGATGGTGGTGATGATGGCCCTGATCATTGCTGGGTTGGTGGTGGTGGGCTGAGCCCCCAGATACCTCCATGGTCATGTGAGGAGAGAGAGAGAAACCCAACCAGTTGTTGTTGCTGTTGCTGTTGTTGTTGTTGTTGTTGTTGTTAGTGTTATTATTGCTCATGGACTTCATCTTAATCCTCCTCCACTACTACTACTACTACTACTACTACTACAAATAAGAGGGAGGGGATTTTTAACAAGGCCCAATGCAAGGAGGAGGCAACTCAATCATTGGAGAGTACACCCTCTAATGATGCCCACTCCATTGTTTTTGAGACTTGGGTTTTTGTGTTCAAACACCAACCAAATGGCCTCCTCCTCCTCCCCCCTCCCAAGGTTTTTATTAATGCAGTGTTGCAAACTCCTCTGTGGAGTGTGGGAAGGAGCAAAGCAAAGCAACAGCAAAGCCAAAAAGCACTTAAGAGGAGGAGAATAACAAGTGATATAGTATTAGTATTAGTAGTATGAGGAGGAGGAGGAGGAGGAGGAGTAGTGCCTTTAAACTAAGCAAAAGGAATGAGTTCCCCCAAAGAAATGCTGGGTAAATTCTACTACCCCTCCTGCATCCCATAGGGATCTGTGTTCTGAGAAAGCCCACCTCTTTTCCTTTTCATTCAACCCTCCCTTTGCCTTTTTGTTAATCCCCCTTAAAACCCCACACAAACACAATTAGAGAGGGACTTGGAAGTGTCTCAAGATAATATAATAAATAAGGAAGTTTCCTTTCCTTTCATGAATGAATGAGGTTATGAACTTATGATGATATGTAGCCATAACAAGATTGTTTTTTCTTCTTCTTTTTTTTGGCTTTTTTGTTTGAAATTTAAGTCTCATGTCCATGAGATGGATTGACAGGGAAGGAGGCTGTACTAGTCACTTCAGAACAGTTGTAGCTGTGTACAAGCTAAGCCTATACTGCAACTGAAGGATCTATTTGAATCCTTTCATTTGTGATTTATGCCACAAGGCCCCTACATCTCAACAACCCTTCAACTTAAACAATGACTCAAAAATAAAATATATTGAGAATAGAGGTGAGAAAAGGAGATAGTATATACCTCTTAAATATCTATAAATTTTAGAGACGACGTTCTCTGACGCTAACGTTATTGGAAACAAATCGTTGTTTCACATTCTTAATTATTATAGCATCATAGTCGAAAGCTTTGAATTCAAGTTTAATTAGACTCCTAGTTTTTTATCTTTTATATTCCTCACGTTTGATTCAAGTCCACATCTTAAATTTATCAAAAAGTTTCACGTCAAGATAGAAAAAGTGTTGAATGTAAATATTTAGAAGTACCATTTTTTAGTAGCTTAAGCTACAGAAGACAAACGATTGTTTTGTATTCTCTAACGGTATTAATTATTCATGATGATAATGATTTTTTTTTGTTTAATAATAAAGCCGTGGGAATACAAGAGATGTGTACATAAAAGGGGGGTTAAGAAGTAGCTAAATATATGCTCACATGGCTAAGAGGCAAAGTAGTTCACGCATGGGTTAAAAGGATATTTGAATGTGGTCAACAGCTTCAGACAAAAGGGGGGGTGTGGGTCAATGAGTTGTGCTCCTTATATTCCATGAATGATGTGGTAAGGGGCCAAAGGGGATAGGAAAAGCTGCTCCTAATTGGGAGCAGCAGTACACAATTTTATCATCTTCTTCCTGTGTAAACACATATATATGACCCCTCTTTGGCTCAATTATCGCTTTAATAGAGTTGTTCGAAAAAGCATTAGTAATATATATATATATTTTTTCTAACGCCAAATGTCTTATTACCTACAACTAAAGACAAAAGTTCTAGATTGAAGCTTCTTTATTTCGTACAACAAAAAACTCCACTTATTGTTTTCATCAGAGTCTGCTTCTCTTGTAGAAAAGTTGGTCTAAAAAAGATGGCAAAGTTGGAACATAACTGGTATATGTATATATATAGAAAATAGCCCAATGAGTTGCTTTGGATCATCCTTAAATAGTAGTATAACTACAATTATTATTTTTCTTTCTCAAATAGTCATAGGAAGTGAAAGCCCTAATAAAAGACAATAACAGGAGCCAAGTATTGAAGGGCCCTGTTTAATTTTGTGCTAAAACAATCATACATATGGCCTTTTTCAACGTTTAAAATCAGTACTTTCACATGGATTAGGGACTAATTAAAATTTTCAAATTGCTGCTGATTGTGATTAACAAAAATAGTAACTCTCTTTGCCCTTATTATACCATGGTGCATGCTATTAACAAGACAGATATTCCTTGTGACATGAATTTGGGGAACAAATGAGCTCACACCAAAACAAACAACCAAGAGGAAAAACCCCAACCCCCTTGCAATCTCTCTACCACACTGATTATTGCAATGATGGAGATACCCAACAACTTCTGTTTGGAACTGTGCCTCCTTAGTCCTTAGCAATTCTACATCATACATTCTCCTACAGACCCATCCTATTCTTTTCCCTTTCACAAGTCCCTTTCATTGATGCAGGGGTGCTCAGATTGGCTTTAAGGCCCTTTGGTTTCACCCTTCACCATCAATTTGTCCTCTAAGGCATATGGCATGGATCCCTCTTCTATCCAAAACAAGGCAAAATGGTGAGTAACAGAAACAAGGAAGAGCCAAGTGAAACAAGCAGGGATCATAAAAGCATTTGGGGGCTGCATATACAGTAACCAGTATAAACAGATGGCATCAATTGATGTTGATGATGATGATGCACTCATGCATCTGCCCACAGAAAAAGATTGCTAAATCCTCTGGGTACAAAATTTGAATACATTATATGGAGTGTTAGACAGAAGATCGATCTTGTCGGGAAAATTCGAGAATAATCTTAACATCCTCGTTCGTGAGTGCGTTTAGGACTGATTTTGATACCATGTTATTCAAAAGATCGAAAATGTTTGAAACGGTCTACGAATAACATTTACATGCATGTGATTCACCGACCGTCCCTAGTGCAAGTGGCAAAGGGCTTAGTGGTTGGTATCCGGGATTCCAAATTCGAAGCCTAGTTGCTTCACATTTTCAGCTAAGTTTATTTCTAAAGAAAATGAACGAAGCAGGTAGCATGCTACCATTCTCTCTATAAAAAAAAAAACAAACAAAAAAAACATGCATGTGATTTCCATATACTGATGTGGGTTATTTCACTAGGGAGGCATATATGTAAGGATGCATCATGCATGTAGCTACTACTGGTCAAAAGAGAAACAAAATATATGAGATTTAAATATACATAATGAAATGGTGGAATGTAGTATACAGAGTTTCTCTGAATCACCTAATGCTAGGACAAAATGTTAATGGCTTGTCTTGCCTCATTTGTACTCTTTACTATTTATAGTAAACATAGATTTATAGGAGCCATTAATAGAGTTGCTTCTGTTGGGGAAAAAAGAAACTTGTTTCCAGCAGTGTAAACAGAGATGTTCCT
The DNA here is from genome assembly GCA_016920855.1 of Puya raimondii. NCBI lineage: Eukaryota > Viridiplantae > Streptophyta > Magnoliopsida > Poales > Bromeliaceae > Puya > Puya raimondii. The sequence continues at coordinate 47,987,765 of JABWPP010000050.1, read as the reverse complement.
GTTCAAAGCTTTAATTCCCTTGTTGTGAGCCCAAAAAATCCAAAACACATTAATAATGCTTAAACTTGATGATACAAAAAGATAAGCAAATAAAGCAATGGTTTAAGAACATTAAGGGAAATAAAGCAATGAAATACCATCGACACAAAATATTAGTGAGTTGACTGCATGCTCATCAGTACCAGGATTTATTAGCTTTTGGTTAAGATCTTTAAGTAATTTTCTTAGCTTAACTTTTTAAAAAAAAATATTTACTTAGAAAAGTAGTAGGTAGCCGTTTGACACAATGACAGTTTATTTTTTTTTCTTCAAAATAAAAAGTTGGAATAAGCTTAGTATCTTAATATTTTAAACGCAAACTTTATTACAAGCTTTTATTTTGCTACATATATAGAAAATTATTGCAGGGACTTTAGTGCTTTTTCAAGTAGCTTGAAAATATTTTATGCAACAACAGGATTATGTCCCCAGTAACCCAGTTCCATTAGCTTTTACCTAATAGGGCATTTCATTTGGGTCAAGTTCAAGTTTGGGTTAGGTCCATTACTCCATTTGCCACCTAATATTAAAAAAAAAAGTATTTAAAAAGAAAAATCTCCCATGAAATTAAGCCCCAAACCAACCTCGAGATATGGTAAGTTTTTACCATAAATAGCAATAAATATAGAATTACACAAAATTCGAGTAAGATTTATGAACTACTTATTTTTTTTTTTTGTGAATTATGTAGAAGCCTATATATTAGTGTGGGGGACCTCGCGTTGCACGTGAATAATTAGTAGGCAAATGATTAGTGCGTGATCATTGTAAGTAAGATATCCTTCTCATCCACACGTGTCCACACGTGCTGTAGCTATGGCATATAATCTCAAGTAAATTCTCTGTGGTTGTACAACTTAGGACCACCTAAGTAAATCAAAAAAGCAATTTTATCTATACATCTAAAAATGAGTGTGAATTTTATAGTCTATTTATCTAAAATTTAATTTTATCGCACTAATCTTATAACAATCTTTAGATGAATAGGGTGTAAGATTAATACGAACTTTACTTTTGAATGTACAGATAACATATTTCAAATCAAAAGCATTAGGGGATTATGTACTACTGATGTCTACATACTAAAACTGTATATTGTCTGACTAACAATTACTAAGCTTACCGACCGTCCCTAGCGCAAGTGGCAAAGGGCTTGGTGGTTGGTATCCGAGGTCTCGAGTTCGAATCCTAGTTGATTCATATTTCCAGCTAAATTTATTTTTTAAGAAAATAAACGAAGCGGGTAACGTGCTACCAAACATTCATTAGATGCATTGCCTGATGTATAATTTTGTTCACAAGTTGGCTGGTTAGATCCAAATGTGATCAAAGCGTGGTGCATAAGATGTATGGATTTAATTAGCTGGTGCAAGCAACAGTTTCTGCAACGGAATGTGTGGATTTAATGTATGGGTTTTAATTTCCACTTTTTATCAAAAGGTATATATATATATATATATATATATATATATATATATATATATATATATATATATGTAAGAGCCACAGACACTGTGGCCTATGACAAAGACAAATCATGGAGATCCCCCATTATGCATCTTAAAGGTCATGTTAAATTAATGAAAAGAAAAAAGGAGATAAAAAAGGCACGAAGGAAACAAAAAAAAAAAAAAAAAGAGTAGACAAAAGGCATTAACAAGCCAGATACACACGAACTCTTATCTCTTTATGTAAATTATCTTATATTATTTTAACTAAGAGAAATGAGATGATATAAAATAAACACGCACATTATTGATGATGGTGCATCTTTTTTGGTGCAGGATAAATTCACGTAACCGTTGAAAGAGAGAGAAAAAAAAAATTGGACTGCATGCATGAGTTAAAAAGAAAAAAAAATATAAAGCAAGCATTCAATTTGCCTTGTTAATAATAAATTTTGGTTTTTTCCAAGTTAATAATTTTTTTTTCTCCTCAATAACGGCTAAAAATGATCTGCATAATCTGAGACGAGAATTGTCCTTTTTGGCTTCTCTCTCTTTTAATCAAATTGCTGTGTCCAGAAGCGAAAACTTGTATATATAACACATGCACCCAAATAACCAATCCAAATATGGACTGACATAATAAAAAAGCAAGACTAGGAAAAGCTCAAAGAGGAAAAGAAAAAAAAGAAATGAAAAATAAAATTAAAAAAAAGGCAAGTGTAAATAATCCAAATCCGACCCACTGTGCACTGGATTGAGCAGTGAGATACATATCTAATGCATTTAAGTCCTGGTTCTTTGTCTTTTACGAGGGGATGTAACACAAGATCCCAGCAAATCCAACCTAGATACTCAAAGCAAATGAGCTCAAAAACCAGCCCAAAAAGAAAGGGGAGTAAAAAAGTGCTTTTGGATAGCTACTAAACAAGAGAGAAGCACTTCACAAAGTCATAGAGAGAGAGAGAGAGAGAGAGAGAGAGAGAGAGAGAGAGAGAGAGAGAAGGGTTTCTATGACATTTCCAACTTGAAACACAGGCCCCTATTAATTAAAGTGCTTCATTAAAGGCTTCTTTTACCTCCCTTGTGCCTCTCACCTGCCAAATATTTGCATGTCTCTAGCTACATGTATATATAGTGGTGTGCTTTTACTACTTCCCCTACAATAATATATAACACCTCCCACTCTATATTGGCCTCTATGGAATGATGAGAGGTCAACATCTAAGGGCCTATGTGCAAATATACAAGGCAAACATGCATGGAGACACCCTTAACTATAGCTAATTGTGAAATAACTCCCTCAACTTTTCCTTTCTTAAACCGACCGTTCCTAGTGTAACGATCCAAACCGCTAGTAATAATAACTCGTTGGGCCTAAACCACCGGTCCAAAATGTTTAAGACCAGTTATTATTATTAGGGTGGAGTCCTCCTATATATCTAATGACAATTCTATTTCCATCCGATGTAGGACTATTGGGGTGTCACACTTAGTTCAAGTGGCAAAATGCTCGAGGTCCCAAGTTTGAATCCTAGTTGATTCACATGTCCAGCTAACCTTATTTCTAAAAGAAATAAACGAAACGGAGCATGCTACCTTTCTTTTTAAAAAAAAAAAAAACTTTTCCTTTCTTAATTGACACCTTCCTCAAGTATTTATGTTGTCGAATTGAATACTTCGTGGATATGTTGATTTCATCAGATTTAATAATTTTAATAGCTGATAGCTAGTGATTTTTGTTATATTAATAAAATTTAAATTTAATCAACTAGCTAGAACAATTCAAAATAAATAAGAAGCTAAGCAAAATGGCCTGCACATGAGGGGGTTCTCCACACTCTTTTATTAATATAGTTTTTTTTATAGATTTTGTTCCCCCTTTGGAGTTTTGTGGTCCTAGGGGAGGAGACAATAGAAATCTAAGGATGTGGTTGGAGTTTTGGAGAGGTAAAATGGACAGGAGAGTAAACCCTAGACATAAGGATTAGCATTGGGAAAAAAAAAATATCACAAAAATAGCCAAGCCTAAGAGCCTAATTCTAGCATTGCCTCAAATGGATATATGAATATATGGTGGTGCATAGTGTGGTTCTATCAAAGTTCATTTGTGTGAAAAGTTTAAAATAAAAAAAAAAGGAAAAAGGTAAAACTGTATTGAGACCCCCATCACCCATAGGACATTGTGACATAGGCCTCTCAACTTCATTTTGTTTTTATGTTGTTCTGATTAATTAATTAAGTTACATTTTATTAAATGTAATGGCTTTATTAGTTATTAGTTGTTAATCTTTCTACTTTTAATTAGTAAAACAGGAATAAAACTATTTAAATCTGACAAAAGCAGTGATAATCTAATAAATTCTAAATTCAACTGTGATTAAAATCACTTAATTGAGAAAAAGAAAAAGTGAAAGAATATTAATAGAAAAGTATCTAGTTGAGGGGTCCCATTTCAACATGGACTAATTAAAGTTGAGGGGTCCTCCACATAACCTAACCAATAAAAGGTTTCAATTGTGTGCATGGCTCTCTCTCTCTCTCTCTCTCTCTCTCTCTCTAGATCTCTCTCTCTCTCTTTCTCTCTTTCTCTCTCTCTCTCTCAATTGTGTATGTGTGTGTGTGATTAAAGAAGAGCATGGGGAGAAAGAGACAGGTTTGAATGCAAAAGGGGTTCTGCATGCTACAAGCCTACAAGGCTGAAAATCTAACACTTCGCTTTTGCTTTTATTATATATATATATATATTTATATTTTACAATATTTTTCTTACTTAAAATCTCTTTAATATGACTATACATTGAAGCTATATTGCTTTTGCAACTTAGATTTCAATTTTATGGGGCCACCATGATTACAAAAATTAAAGTAATAAATAACTATGTAACTTGTGTCAAAGATTTTACTTAATGAACATCAATAAGTCAAAAGGCAAAGTTTGCATCAAGAAAAATAAAAGATCTTTATTTAGTGATCACTGTTCTACCACTTCATTTTGACAACGCTATATATCCAGCACCTCTAATTCACTTTTTTTCCTTTATATATACATGCTGTGGTTGTAAGCTTTTTAATTGAGTCGTATATGTTTTTATACTTGTTCCATCCTCATCTTGCATGTTTAGATAAGTCGTTGTAACACGAGGAGTTGCACGATTAGCATGGCTAAAGTTTATACAAAAGTGCTGCTTGAATAATAAAAACATTGAAAGAGCACAAAAAGCTTTCAGATTTATGTTTCCTCCACAGCTTCTTATTGCAGCAGAAGCAAAAACTTTAAATCTAAGTTTTATTTTCAAACTCAACAAATCTACTGATCAATATCCTACTGATCGCCACTCAAAGCTATTTTTGAGAGTAGAGAAGCTACGCCCGCAATCTTAAGCGCGTCTTTTTCATTGCCCACAATTGTTAAACTAATATTCGGATCAAAGGCATTAACCTTTTAGAAAAGGACACTTGAGAAGTGATTATATATTCCCCTAGCTTGAGTCCAAAAATGCTACATGAAACCATATGTTCTCGCGATGAAAGCGCGGGCCCTCATGATCAATTTTGTTCGCTAATATGGTGTCTTTTCAATGCCTTATTTTGCCATTGATATTACAACTTAAGAGTAGGTATGAATTGCTACGCCACATAGTGCAAAGTATTATCATATTTAAGCTTCTATTTTAAAAGCTACCTCAGAATTTTATTTAAGCTTACCGCAGCCAATAGTAAAGTTTCAAATTTTTGAGAGAAAGAGTTTTGAATATTGGCGCAAAGTATTATTTTATTCAAGCTTTTCCTCTGCCAAATACTCTATCAGAAGTAGCTGGTGTTGAACCCAGAAGTAAAAGTACGATCAAACATGCTTTTAGATATATATATATTTCAAAATGCGTTGTAGATTCAACCAAAGATGGGCTTCTTGTATGTAGTATGTATTGTGGACATTAGTTATACGACAAGAGGTCATTCCATGTTAGAACTAAGTAATAAGATATGTTGGATGGGGCCCACATGTCCCAAACGTATATGGACACATAATGGATGTGGTACGGCACCTGATTTTCAGGCACTGATCTTGTAGGCAGATAAAGACCACGTCCTGAAATTGCCACGCTCGTTGTTGATTGAGTTGCTGATTTGATAGGAATTGGAAGGAACTGGGTATTTGATTTGAGCTCACCAATCGAAGCTCTATTTTTTGATTGGAAGCACTTGTAGAAACTTACAATCAGCTCACGAAAATATGCTAGACGCAGATGTTGTTTGGTTCTTCAAACAACTTCTCTGCAGATTTTGAGAGGATTCAAGATCACCCCAACATTTTTTGTAGCATTAAACAAGAAAAATTATGTTCCTAACCTTACTCAATATGCGATCACGCGCACAAGCAGTAGAAATATTTGGCAAATACAAAGTATCTCGCATTCACTCTGCTTAGAAAATTTCAGATGTAACTCGCAAGGCGCAGGAACAAGCTTGTGCCATTACTTTCTATTTTCCCTGAAACAAATAACAATGGCACAAACTGTAAACAAGAGATAACATCAAAGAGGCAGAGCAGTCGATAAGACGAGTTCAGTTTGGTCTTCAGGAAACCCAAGTCGAACTCGATAACATAAACCGAAACCCAGAAAGCGAATGGTATCGAAAACCCGAAAGCATAACATACCCATTGAAGAACTGAAATCATAACAACAACAACAACAGCAGCACAAACTGGTAATCAATCTTCTCTTCATATCTCATAACTAAACAAACAGAATTGAAAGGCGTCACCATGAACATCTTGATATTAGCGCAAGATCCGATGCTAAAGCCATTAAACCACACGTGTGTATATATATGGTACACAGATCATGTACCAGATTTTTCTTTTGTTTTTTTTCCCCATCTCATCTTCAGGTTAAGGTTAAGGTCTTGAAAGTCGTGAAAACGACAAATGCACCGAAAACGCTCGATTTTTAATTTCTTCCCCCATCACTGAAACCATTGCCACTTTGGTTAGAAGCCCATTTAGATATGGACATTAAATAGCATTAACCATGCCATTCCCACCATGCATGTTGTGCAACTCACTCATCCAAACAATTAACACACTGATTCAGTAAAAGAGTTAAAAAGAATTAAACGCGGGTCCAACCAGCTGACCATCCAACAGCAAGTTTACAGTGAACAGAAGTAGATACAAATTGATAACAAAGGATGAAATAATCATTGTATATTTGTCGCTGAGTAAGTGAGAATTTTGAGAATTCTTATCATCTTCAGAGGCGAACACCTGAATCCAAAGCACAAATACAATGTTAGCACATCAAATTAAATGCAAAGTTTGAATACGTCTTGTTCAAAATCATACCGACTATACTATGACATGAATTACATGCCATACAAATCCTGTAGTTCAGTTTCGATATCTGAACTACGGAAGTTGAAGTCAAACATGGAACGAGGAAATTCACACATGAGTTTAAATTAACTTCAAGATGCTAAAGTAGAAGCTGTTTCAGCTTCCAGCTAAAGCAGAAACTTCAAATTTATTACTAGTCAAACTCCTCTGCTGCTTCTTGAAGAGAAGCTGTTCCAAACACCAAGCAAAAAAAGCACTAAAGTAGAAATCAACAATATTTCAGAGTAATAATTATAACATAATAAATGCTCCATATAAAAAGCAAATTGACAATTCCAAATATAAAATCCTTTGCTTTTTTAATCGCGGTGCATTTCAAGCTTACTACGCTTATACATTACACTAGTGTAAACCAACCAAAAGAACAAAATTTGTAGTATAAAATTTAATTGGCTGTGGTCAAAGTAAAATCTTTGCTATTAAGTAAAAGACTCTACCATGACGAGGCTAAATCAAATAGTATATTAAGCTAAACTATAAACTGAAACCTTGTGCTTTGCTATTAAATATCCAAAAAAAGGAAAACATAATGTGGTAGAAAAAAACATGTTACTAATACAGATTATTAATTGCCTTTAGAAACCATCTAACAGCATCAAATTTGACAACTTGGAAATTGAGTTCATTCCAAAAATTTGTAGAAAACTAGAAAACAAAAAACTAATGAAAGAACAATATGCCTCAAAAAGGAAAATTCACACCACTACCAAAAATGTAAACAGAGTAAGATGGTAAGGCACATACCAGAGAGTAAGTTATTGGTGATCCGACTCCACAGTTTCTGTGGGTGCCGTGGCTGTGCCGCCTGTCACTTGTGACTGCACATCCGAACCAGTTTGGTTCCCTTCTCCGTTACTTAAATCGTTCTCCACATGAGAAGCACCATCCTCCGCAGATTCTCTATTGCTTAAAGCGTCCTCTACATGATGAGCACTATCAGCCACAGCCTCTCCATTGCTTGAGCCGTTCTCTACACAATGAGGACCATCAGCAGCAGGCTCTCTGTTGCTTAGACCATTGTCTACATGATGAGCACCATCAGCGGCAGGCTCTTTGTTGCTTAAACCGTCATGACGAGCACCATCAGCAGCAGGCTCTCTGATGCTTAAACCGTCATGATGAGCACCATCAGCAGCAGGCTCTCTGTTGCTTAAACCGTCATGATGAGCACCATCAGCAGCAGGCTCTCTGTTGCTTGAACCGTTGTCTACATGATAACCACCATGGGTCACAGGCTCTCCGTTGCTTAAGCCATTCTCTGGATTATAAAAGCCACCGGCCATAGGTGCGTAACTACCAAAGCCTCCTCCATTTACATAGTTAGGGTACATGGGACCATTTCCATAGAGTACCGGACTCTGCCTACCCATCATACCATAGCCATTCCAAGGACCCCTTGGATATGGATATGGGTATGTGTAGTGGTGTCCATAGCTGACACCACCGTAGTTCCCCATGGCGTATCCCCCTGGATAACCACCTCCTGCATAAGGAAAACCAGGAAAAGGTGGTGCAGCATAACCAGGATATAAACCATATCCTCCATCATAGGGTGGTGGTTGTGGGTACATGCTGCCTTGATAGCCATCAAAAGTAGACACTCTTCTACCAAACGTTCTTGAAGTGAAATTTCCGTTATGATTGTTGTTATTTTCTTGCTTCGGCTCCGCTATCTTAACCTCTACGTTCTTTCCATCCAATTGATGGAAATTGTTTTTCAAAACTTCCTTCACAGCATCCGGTGAGTCAAAAGTGATAAAGCCAAAGCCTCTTGACTTTTGTGTGTTAGAATCATGCATTACAACCACATCATTTATTGTACCAAACTTGTCAAAGTAACTTTTGAAACCTACTTCTGTAATCGTCGCAGGCAAACCACCAACGAAGATCTTTAAATCAGAGTGACCCCCGTTGAAATTATTGTTGTTGAAAAATCTCCTGCTTGGCGAAGGACTTTGATGTGGGCTTTGATTTGGATATCCATTTTGAGAGTAGTGGTGAATCTGGTTTCTTTCACTTCGTGGATAAGCTCTTTTCACATCTACCTAAAAATGCAAGATTAAGCAACAAAAGCACTCACCAGTATGAGTTTTTGAGAGGTGAAGAAAAAGGGCACAAAACACACGTGACAAACATCACGCTTGATAACATTTTCATATACGGATAACCATGAACGCTGTCCTGCCAAATCCATCGAAACAGATGAAAAATCATGCACAACTGCAACACATCTATATTATTGAAGGAAATTTGAATGCGCATATGGCTTCTTGCTTCGTTGTCAAAATAACTTTGCAAAACTCCCTGTAAAACAATTTAAAGTCTATAAACCAAGGGAAGTTTCTAACCTCGGAAAGAAGCTCCAAGTCACCAAAACTTTAGCGCAACTCAAGATCACAACCCGAACATTGAAAACGACATAAAACTACAGGAAAATTCTGCTTTTATCGCACATAACTCCCTCTCGAGGTGTCTTTTTGTCAGAAAATCATACCTTTTGGCTTGCTTACACGTAATTTTCAAAGTTTGGGTAGTGATCTCAGATTCTGCTAAAGTTCAGGTGGGTTTTTAGGCTCTAGGGCTTTCTCTTCCCTTTCCAATTAAAGGGTTACGCTTTAACACCACAAGCAGAGAATATCTAATTAAATCAGGCATTTAAAGGTGCATAATTTTCGACAGGTGGATCATGAATCAAAATTAAATTCACAACAGTGGACAAAATAGGAAAATTTAAAATTAATAGATATGAGGCAATCATGCATGTTATCACATTATGAGCATGAATTACTCCAATAGCAATGAGAAAACGTAAAAAAAAAAAAAAAAAAATGAAGAAAAATAACCAAGAACCGTAACGGAGGGTCCGCGGCTCCGATCACGGGAGAGAGGATCAAAAAAGCTACGGCACGAACCTCTTTCCCACAAATCACGTGCTTCGTCTTCGTCCTCTCCTTCTCCTCAAGAACCCTCTCCGCCGCCGCCGCGTCGGAGAACTCGACGAACGCGAACCCCCTCACCTTCCCCGTCCCCCTCTCCTTCACCACCACCGCCTCCTTCACCGCCCCGTACCTCTCGAAGTACTCCCGCAGATGCGTCTCCTCCGTCTCCAGCGAGATCCCGCCGACGAAGAGCTTCCCCGGCTCCGACGACGAGGAGGATGGCTCCATCTCTTCCCCTCAGCAACCGAGTCGGAGATTTTGGGGGAAATCCAAACCCTAGAGGAGGAAGAAGAGGAGAGCTAGGGTTTAAGAAACCGTAACGACGAGTCGGGGGGCGGGAGAAGAGGAGCGAGAGAGTACTAGCCTATAAGGGAGTACAAGGGTTTTAATATTGCGGAATAAGAGGGGAATCGACGGTTTATAAGTCATAAGCAGAGTTCTAATCGCGATCTAGCCGTTGATTTTTTGTGTTTTAGATTAGAATTAGGATAACAGTTCTGCTGAGATTCGTAGCAGATAGATAGAGATAATCATCAGATATTTTTTATTTTTTTTCAGTAGTACAGTTCTGTTATACCTAAAACAAACTAAATAAAAAAAATAAAAAAAATAAAAATTCAAACAAACCTGATTCAAAAATGATCAAAACAAAATTAACCAAGTCAAAAAACAAAAATGCCTAAGAAAATAATAAAAATGGCCTGCATTTTGGCTCAAAAGAAATGTATCAGCAGCCCATTACAGATGGACCTAGGCCAACTTTGGATTTGGGGCTGATCCAGCGCGAGTCCAACATCTGTCTGAAAATTTTCATGCAAATCAAAATGATCTGGCGCCACCTGTAGGCCAATCGTGTCGAAATATAAAAGTCTTGTTTGATTTATTGAAAAATACTCTAAAAAAAAAATTAGGCTGGAAAAACTTCGTATATTTGATTCGCAGAAAAATTTGAAAAATTATTTTTCATATTTCACAGAAAATTTTATTTTTTCAATTTTTTTAGAAAAACAAAAACTTTTTTCTCAAAAAGTTATGAGGAGTTAAAAAAAATCTCTTTTCTAATATATGGCATATATTTACTACTTAATCCATTATTTTCACTATCTCTCGCCGTCATCTCCTTCTCCCCAAACTTTACCATCTCTGTTTCCTAACCGTCATTTCCATCTCTTTTTTCAAAATATTTATACCAAAATATATTTAAAACTTGTTTTTATTTATTTATTTATTATTTATATTGTAAAGAGTTTAGGAGTATTATGTTAAATTTAAAAAAAATAATAATCTCACCTTCTTTTTGTAGAAAGTATTTATATACCAAATTAGAAATAAAAATTTATTTTTTATTTTTCAACTAATCAACTAACCAAACAAACATGCGTGGAAAATTATTTTTCTTTTCCGTCGAACCAAACATTAGAAACTAAAAAATTTCTTTTCCAAAGTTTTTTTTTCTGCAAAAAATAATTTTCTACTATTTTTTTAGAAACCAAACTGGCGCTAAAAGAAAGTTTATAGTGAAGCATGCGGGAGTGTCATGCAAATCAAACACATGCCAAACACCAATCGTGTGAATATATAAAATTTAGGGATAACTTCAAATACCATCCCGATGGTTTCGTGCTTTCTCACTTTAGTGCCCTGTGGTTTAAAACGTATCATTTTAGTACCCTGTGGTTTGGTTATTTTCTTTTTTTGTTATCTTTTCGTTACTTTTTTCGTTAAATTATACAGAAAAAATTTCAAATATCCCATCTATGATTTATCGAATATTCACTTTACTATCCTGTAGTTTTAATTTTCTCATTAATTTAACGAAAAAATTAACGAAAAGATAACAAAAAGAGAATAATCAAACCACAGGATACTAAAGTGATACATTTTAAACTACAGGGTACTAAAATGAGAAAGCACGAAACCACAGGGGTGGTATTTGAAGTTATCTCTAAAATTTATACTAAAATATGCCAGTGTGTCATACAAATTAAACACGTGCCAAACAGTAAATCAGTATGATTTGGCACACTTTGTAGGCCAATCATTGTGAGAAGCATCTTGGTGCTACAACTTACTATGCGAAACATTAGGCACGCACTGTGATATAGTCCAATTTTACTTCAACATTAAGTCACTTTGCGATTCCAAAATTGGTATTCAGATTAAATTACCTACTAATCACAACAAACAAAGAGTCATGCAATTGTAGTGATAAATCCTCATTCCAGGGTTTCAAAGGGTGGTCATGCAATTGTTACTGTATGTTAAGTCTTTATTAGAAACAACAATTCTGATACAATAATAAGGTGTTACAATCCGAATCAATGGAATCAATGTACAGTAAAGGACTTCAGCAGCTTTTCAAAAGACAAGGTAAACATTAGTTTCTTTCTGTCGTAATTTCGATCGAATTAGAAACTTCTCTCGTTGCAGAACAGTCTGTGGTCTTCCAACTTGGGCTTCTCTGTTCATGCCAATCAGATTTCGGAAGGTCCCAGACTGACAGTAAGAAGCAGAGGTGCTAAAGAACATAAAAAGTGAAAAGTTCGCAGCACATTTTCCTTCAAATCCGGTCGTTTCTAGTTGCGAACACGCAAACAGCCTCACAGTTCAGTAGATGAACAATCACTTAAAGCCGAGCATCAGTAATAGTTCTTCCACTATACAGGTAAGTGCAGCTCCAAGGTAGCTCATGGATGAGTTTGTGTAGATTCACATCACTCTTTCGACAGCATACACCCTCTTCATATTTGTATCGCTGTACTGACTGATATTCTTTTGCAGAAGATTCATTAACAGCACGAAAGAAAGCAAACTACATGGATATTTACCACCTCAACTAAACATGTTCCTTTCACATCTCATTGCCTTCCAGATATAACTAACAAGACCCAACATTGCTTCAGCTGCGTTCTCAGCAAGCCCCTTATACTAACTAAAGTTTGCAAACAGAACACACAAAATGTCAGAGATAGCACAGCGGCGACACAAAATTAAAACTAGAAAAAACGCAAATACAATGATGATTGAAGATGTGGTAAGATTTGCTAAGATGGTACAAATTTACAATTAGATAGAAGTTATGATTCCACAATGAGTTAAGGTTCTGGTGCTCATATTCTATGGGTGTACAAGGAGTCTATCATGCTGATTTCGACAGCATTCAGTACGAGGAATGTTCTTTATAATCACAGCACCAGAATTAAAAAGGAAAGAAAATTATGCAATAAATCTAATCTAACAGATAAGTGGTATTGATACCTAGCCTTTCAATTCATTTGATTTCAATTGTTTAATAACTCTTCTCCTATAAATGTTGCTTGTGATCAGATGAATAAGATAAATAACACTAGCACAAACTCATCAATTATAAAACAAATCACAACATAAATTTACTTGGATAATTCTGAAAATAAGAACAAAGCACCAAAAATATGATTATATAGAAAACTAAAAGTTAAAAATTTTACAAAATAATCTACAAGAAATTAAGTAACCGGTGCTCATATTCTATGGGTGTAGAAAGAGTCTATCATGCCATTTTCCACAGCATTCAGTACGAGGAATGTTTTACAATCATAGCACCAGTAATTAAATAAATAAAGTATGCAAATAATTCTACTCTAAATCCATAAAAATGAGATTTTTATTAAATAAATATTCGGCTCAGACACGCACAAATAAAGTCATCAAAAATTTGGTCCTAAACATAATAGTTTATACATCAGAATCGAGAAACGAGATTAGTCATCACAGCCACAAATCACAAATTTAACAAAAAAAACAACCAAATAAAGAACCAATTAAATCAGAAAAAAAAATTTGGGAATTTAGAGGCGAGCGTAACCCAAAAATCCATTTTTTATAGTATGTGGATTAGGGCTTTAAACGCCACGAGTTGATCTCGGGAGCAAACGATTAGTAGCCACAAACCATCGAAATTAAGAAGCGATGGTTCGCTCGGATCGTAATCCAACTCCCATGAAACGAAATTAAGGAGAGGATAAGAAAAATCAAATCAAAATCGCAAAACCAAAGGGGGATAAATCGGGGCAAAATTATGGAGGAGAAAGAGAGAGTAAAACCCTAGAGAGGCTTATATAAAGAAACCCTAGATCGAAGGCCGTGTATACGACGGCGAGGAGATGGATTGAGAAAATTTAGTGGGGAAAAAGGGACCGTTGGATTTAGGGCAAAGGACGTGGACGGTTCCCGATCGTAATTGAGCAACGTGGTGCGATTTGGGCCGAGAAAGTAGGCCCAAATAGAGTATAATTATTTCATGGGCTTGATCTATCACTTCACCTAATGGGCTAGAGAAAGTTGGGCTTAAGCTGTAGAAAAAGCATTGAAATTTGAGATATTCAGAAATTTGGACCGGACTCAAATTGGGCCTGGCCCATCAACATCCACATTCTATAGAAGCCTCCTTAATTATGGGCCATTTTCAAGTGGACCATCATTTTTTGTTTTTTTAATGGCGCGTAATCAACTTTCGGCTTTTGGGCCCAGTTTGATGATAAGGACCGTCTAATGCTATGTTTCTGTTTGTTTGTTCGTAACTGATTTTCAGATCAGAGATGACCCTTCTACTATTATTATTTATTTGATAAGAAGTCGATGCCTTTAGAACTGTAGTCATTCTATTTTTCACTTGTTTATAAAAAACATTCACACTAGTATATATATAAGAGAATGAAAAATAGTTGCCGTAGTTAATTCCTACATGTTTCTCTTCCGTAATTGACTTCACATGGAGTGAAAGTAAATTTCGAACGAATTTAATTTACGGCAAGCCAAACAACGAAGGTGAGTAGTTATGGGTAACAGTAAGTTCACCCGCCTTCACTTTCGATGAAACAAATAAACCCTATTTGGCCAAAAGAAGTTGAAAAATATATATATAGGAGTATCCTTCTGAGTTTTTTAGTAAGATCTTAGAAATTATATTATAATCAGATTGTTGTGCTGTACACAAAGAAATATTTTTTTTATTACACTTTCTCACCATACAAAATGCTCTCGGCTCACAATCCCAAAGAAAGCCTAAATAATTTTACTGAATTCAGTGTACCTACGTTTTGGTCAAGCAGGAATCCACCAATCTTAACCTACTCGATTCATTTTTCGTCACATGAAACCCATTGCAGAATTACAATTTCAGCATCTGCCGACGCTTCCGTACAAATATTAAAGTCACTTTTTCAATTATGAAGAGTTATGTGATGTGTGTTGAATATAAAAATTTAGAATACTATTCTCCCACGACTTAAATTTTTGAAAGAATAATAATTATTTTCCATAATATCAGAATAGAAGCTTTTTAAATTCAAATTTTACTAATTTTTTTCTGTTTAATTCAAATTCATGTCTTTCGGAATAAAAATAACTACCATTATAATACGAGGGTAAAATCGTCATTTTCCTAAGAGCATTCCTTTCCTTTGGACGTGGCGACGGTGACGTACCATTAAGAAAAGATAGAAGATCCGCCCATTCCACACTTAATCGACACAAATTCAACCCTGATAGTTTCGTAATCCACGTTAAAATTAAAATAAACATTATTGTTTAGCGCATAATAACGCATCGCATATTCCCCAAAGTATCTTTAATAAAACGCTCCCGTACGCATCTTTTCCTAATCTCCACCCGTTTCGACGAGCGCGAATCTTACAGAAACAGGTGTCCACGCAAGAGAGGTCATGTCGCTATTAACTGTGTGTATCATCATTAAAGAAAAGGAGAAGGAGAGATAGAGAGAGAGTGAGAGAGAAAGAGAAAGAGAAAGAGAAAGAGAAAGAGAAATGGTCTTAAAATACGGAATATTTACAAACTAATCATCATTTCCCGCCACCACAAAAAACCCGCGGTTTTAAGAAACCCCGCGAATACGTCCCGTTCGTTATTCCTGTTTTACCCTCCATTCGTATTCAAATTTACAAAATAAAGTCCCGTTCGATCGAGTTCGTCGTTACCGGTTCAAAAATTTCCGCGGGAGATTATTTTATTTCATTTTATTTATTTTAGTACTACGCGATTAGCGAGGCCAAGGTGTGTTCGAGCCCGGCGCTGTAGGCGTGAGCCGAGGAGGGGGAGGCGGCGAGCCGATGGAGGCGGCGTACGAGGAGGAGGCGGCGCGCGTCGGCGAGGCGGCGGCGGAGCGCGGCGGCCTCGGCTCGGAGCCGGTCGTTGGCGCGGCGGAAGAGGAGGGCGTGGTGGGCGGCGGCGCCGAGCCGCCCCGACAGCTCCCGGTTCTCGGCGCGGAGCCGCGCGAGCCGCGCCCGGAGCTCCTCGAGGTGGCGCTGCTTCCGCATGCGGGACCGGCGCGCCGACTCCCGGTTCGAGATCATGCGCCGTATGCGCCGCTCCTCGGCCGGGTCCGGCTCCTTCCCCGCGGGCTCGCTCGGACCGGGTTCGGCCGCACGGTCCGGGTCCGGGTCCGGGTCGGGGCCGGTCCACGGGGTGAGCCCGAACCCGAACTCGGAGTCGAAGTCGAAGTTGTTGAAGTCGAGGAGGGGGAGAGAGAAGGACAGGGACTCGTCCAGGGACAGCATCGAAATTTAAGCAAATTAGAGGGGCACGGTGGGGAGAGGGAGAAAAGGGAAGAACGATGAGGAAGGGCTCGGTATTTATAGGGGGAGTTTGGGGGGGGGGATGATGACGTGGCGAGGTGTGGGTGGTTGGTCGTTAAGCCCCGCGGCGGGAAGAATCCGGAGTGACACGTAACGCTCTACGAGCGTACGCATAGTTTCGGCTATAGGGAACTGATCAGAGGTTCGATGGGGTTCGTTGGAGGAAACGGACGGTCGATGTGGGATCGCGCATAGAAATTGTGGTGCGGACGTGGGGTGAAGGAGGATCTGTCGGGGGGTTCGGTGCGGAAGGGGCCCACACGGCCCCCGGGTTGGTTTATGCTTAATCACGAAGTAATTGGAGGGAGGGAGGATGGACACGTGGCGCGTTTGTGGGACGCACGTGTAGCTGTTGGAGGACTTGGGAGACAAACTATATTATCTCTATACACTAATATCACTATCATTACAGGAGCAAAAAATATTTCTATTATTAAAGTGATTCTATCACATTCCAGTAATATTTCTAAATATATATTCAATAATTTACAGTAAAAATTTTACTCACAATTTTACTCTTAACTCACGCTTTTGTCTCATCCTTTACCATACCTTGTTCCTTGGAATCATAGTACTTAGTAGTTTCGCAACATTCGGTTTTATATATGTCTAATAGTTTTAACATTCTAATTAGTTGTACCGACCGTCCCTAATACAAGTGGCAAAAGATTTGGTGGTTGGTATCCGAAGTCTCGAGTTCGAATCCTAATTGATTCACATTTCCAGCTAAATTTATTTCTAAAAAGAAAATAAACGAAGCGGATAACATGCTATCTTTCTCTCAAAAAAAAAATATTCTAATTGGTTATACCTTCTTCTTTTTTTTTCTTATTTAAAAAGATTTTTTTAACTTAAATTGAGTGATTTACCGGGACACGAAATTTATCTATCCTTTGTGCCTTAATTTGCTTAATGAGGCTGACAAATGAAGAAAAATTAAGAGGGGTTCAAATGTTCAATTCATGCAATAGATACACTAATTACAAATTATTTGGTGAATGTTTCATCTTAATTAATTATATATTGAAATTTTTAATTATTAGTGTAACTAACATAAAATCACAATTCAATTAGTTTGAGATTTTTTTTTCTTCTAAACATCTAATTGAAATAGTTTGTTAGTGTGCGTTTTCACCTTAGCCTAAGTCGATCGCAGCGAACCGCACATACAGGGCTAGATCGACGATTACTCTAGAATAACACCATAATAAAATTATGCAAAATAAGATTTACAATTACTAGTTTCCCTCTTCGTCCTGAAACACGTAGCCACATAAGAGAAAATTTAATTAATCATCAACATTGGCACTCTTGAATTTTGATGCATGAGTGGTTGAAATTTACATCTAATCAATGCGAGTAATATACAAACGTTACTATCATATTATCACATAATAAAGCAACGTTCATCTTTTTCCAAAACGTAAGGTTGATATAGCAGCAGATCACGACTTACAAAAGAAGAAACCGGCTATAGATAGACCAAGTGCGAGATTCTTATAGGCACATAATAAATTCTTATTACTTGCTCCCTTTTTTAGGGGATTAATTAATTACACCATTAGCCTCCAATCTTTTTCAAATTTTTTAATTGGGTTTTTAACTTTTTTTAAAAAAATATCAATTGAGTCTCCAAATTTTAGAATTCATCTCAATTAGGTTTTTATTGTCTATGATTCTGTTATTTTTAATAAAATTGACACGTAACTGTTTAGGATTGGCAGAATTTTGAAGAAAAAAATTCTCTCCTCTCTACAAATTAAGACCTTTCGACTAGTCGTCTTCTTCTTCCTCATCATCATCTTCTTCTTTCTTATCTTCTTCTTCTTCTCTTCTTTTACTTCCTTTTTTTCTTCTTTTTTTCATTTTTCTTCTTCACTATAAGAAAATAATATTTAAGAATGTTATTTTTCTGTAATTAACGATGCTTAAAAGCATCCCGAAATAGTCTATCGTCACATTTAAAAGTATCGGCAAAAGCGTCAGTAAATGAAGAGCCGCTATATATATACCAACGCTTATGTCATGCGTCGGTGAAATATATTCCGACGCTTTAAAGCGTGTCTTGACACTTTAAAATCTCGAAAAATTAAAATAGTGATGCAGTTTAACTTTAAATTTTTTTTGAAGCGTCGGCAATATTTGTTATATAGTAGCTAGGAACACTTAGAGACGTTTTCAAGAAGCATCCTTACAATGAGATTTTTTTTATGGTGCATCTTCTCTTCTTCTACCTTTTTTTTTTTTTTTTTGCCTTTGTTCTTCATTATTATATATCATCATCTTCTTCTTTTCCTTCTTCGGTCTTCCCCTCATCTACTTCCACTCGTCTTCTGCTTCTTCTTCATCTTTTTCTTTTTTGTTCTTCCTGCTTCTCGTCATTTTCTTCTATTTCCTGAGGATATTGGAAGTGCAAATGTTAAATTCCGTCAAAAATAATAAAATCATAGCTGGTAGCTAGAGGCACAACCAAAATAAACTATGAAGGTTATGAACTCAATTGACAAAAAATAAAGGTTAGAGACCCAATTAAAAATCAAAAAAAGGTTCGGGACCAATTAAACCTTTTTTTTTTTACCCCTCTTCCTTTATTTACAGGAGAGAGAGTAGAAGAGAACAAGCTATCCTTAATTTGGACCTAGTCCATCATGAAATATTATTTCAAACCGGTAGATGTGATATATAAAACATAAATCTAAATACTCTAAACTCACAACTTTCAAAAAATCTATTTCTCATGTATCTAACTATGACTTTAGCTTTTAATTAAGACCGTTGATTCTTGGTACTACATGATGTCTATTTACATATATTGGATATTCAAAATAGTTTATGTTGTATACAACAAAGTTAATTTTGACAATATTGATAGATAGATTTATTGAATATGGTCGTTATTTGGCGTCTAAATTTTATCGAGCTCCATCATTTGGTTAGTCCATAGCAAAAATGAACTTGGTGATATCACTTCTCTTCCAAAACTTCCGATCTTTTAATGTGTACAAAATCATCCAGCATCTATACATTACATCTAATAGTTAATTTATATGTATATTTTATGACCGGTTTTTGTCTGACGTGGTGGACATGGTCCACAAGATCTAGAGAGAGAGAGAGAGATGCGTTCTCGAGAAGATTCGTAGCAATCCTAGTCTTAAATACGAAGTTTTGCATGCATGGAATTTAAGCGAGTATAAAGCTCCCTACTTTTGGCAAAAGCAAGAAAAATACCCCCCTACGAAGGAAAAGATTATACATGTGGACAGTGGGAGCCATGAGATCAAAGGAGAAAGATTCGGTGGCAGAATGATGAAGCCACTCGGCTTTTCGCTTAAACCTTTCTTATTAGCTTTTGCTTCTTGATACTTCTGCTTAGTGGTTAGGAGTGCTTCGGTTTTGGCCGCGTTGCAGCAAGTAAGTCGCTTTTGTCCGGCCAAACCATTTGTATGTTGTTGACCCGCTGCAAGTTTGCCACATGGATACACGTACTTGTTCTCAGACAACTGCGTTGTTCGATGAAGTGCTATGTGAATTGCGCTGTCGGCAGAAGCGCCACTGCGGTTTTGGCCACTTTGCAGCAAGTTGCTTTTGTCCGGCCAATAAGTTTGCCACATGGATACATGTCCTAATTGCTTTCAAGTACGCTGCATTGTTGTTCGATGAAGTGCTATGTGAATTGTCCTGTCAGCAGATGCGCCAATGCGGTTTTTGCCACTTTGCAGCAAGTTGCTTTTGTCTGGCCGATAAGTTTGCCACATGGATACATGTACTAATCGCTTTCAAGTGCTGCATTGTTGTTCGATGAAGTGCTATGTGAATTGCGCTGTCAGCAGAAGCGCCACTGCAGTTTTGGCCACTTTGCAGCAAGTTGCTTTTGTCTGGCCGATAAGTTTGCCACATGGATACATGTACTAATCGCTTTCGAGTGCTGCATTGTTGTCGATGAAGTGCTATGTGAATTGCGCTGTCAGCAGAAGCGCCACTGCGGTTTTGGCCACTTTGCAGCAAGTTGCTTTTGTCCGGCCAATAAGTTTGCCACATGGATACATGTCCTAATCGCTTTCAAGTACGCTGCATTGTTGTTCGATGAAGTGCTATGTGAATTGTCCTGTCAGCAGAAGCACGATGTCGAAATCTCCCTACAAAGTTCTCCATATACTAGATTTCAAATACTTTAGTTTAGAGTTTCTGTTATTATGGCTCAAAATATTATTTCGGCCTTTTGTTACGCAGAAGCTATGGACTTCTATATTTATCAAAAGTAGTAGTCCCGCTTCCGCTTTTGCTCTCAATTCTAATTTTTTTCTAATAAAGCGTTTAACAAATGGTAAAGTTTGAAATTTCTACCATGAAGAAAAGTACCAGTTGATCAAATAAGACTTTGAACTGCGTCTTTCATTTGGTCAAATGCTAATTAATTTGCCTAAATACTTCATTTGATTTTTTTTTCATATTATGAAATATCTTGAATAATATGTACGAATCAATCAGAGTTTCTTCATATCATGTATATAACAATTAATAGATCAATAACCTATAAAAGCATGTATGAAATAACATCCACCAAATTTTAAGAGGCATGCTTTAACTAATAACTAGAGGTTATAAAAGAGTGGTCATTAAACCAAATGGGATGATTCCACTATGTATATCTTAATTTAAACGAGCTAGTACACAACTACATAAACCTCTATGTTTATGTATGAAACTTTGGCACCACATACATTCGTCCAATATCTATGGACAAGTGATGCCTTAATTAAATACTTTGTGCATGGCTTAATTTGAGCCGTTCATCACTTTAGCAAAACAAAAACTAACAAACAGAATATAAACTTATAATCGAATGAAACTTTACCATGCAAATTAAATAAGAGATTAGTGGCTAAGATTAAATTTGCGATCTTTCTTTATATTGTAAGTGGAGCCGATATAAAAAGGAGTCATTAGGTTTTCTAAAGGCAACGGACACGTGGGATGTTCGAACTCTTTTGGATAAAAAGCAACGAGAAAAAGTTGGTTGGGTTTGCATGAAAGGATATGTATATATATATATATATAATGCATGGTTTCCCCCACATACATGTGGTCTTTTGTTTCGTTACAACGTAGCAACATGGGCATATATACAGAAGAGGTGGCAGAGTCTCTTTATTATAAGTCCTATTTTTTTTACTTTTTGATTTGTGTAAGCTTTTTCTTTGGAGATGCCATGTAGTAGAGCAAACATTGGTAGCTAAGAAAGATAAAAAAAGAAAGAAAAGCTACAGGGATAAAGATATGTGGGCTTGTGTGATCAAATTAACACCGGTCGATCGATTGAAGGGCCATAACAGCTTTTCCATTTTCAGTTTGACAAAGTTGTGATTATGCTAGTTAGCTTAGTCAAAGATGAAATGGTGCCATGGGTTCACTGTTCGACACGTGTCATTTGATGTAATCTACTTTGTTGGGAAGCTAATATATATAGCGACTAGGGAAAAAAACAACATAAAAGCCCATATATAGGTCACATTCATAGATCAAACAATCTAGAAAATTACAGTGATTTCTAGGCATTTCTTTTGGTAAGTTATGGGCTTCAATGTTTAATTTCTAGTTTACATAAAGCAAATGTATCTAGAATCAGCAATAAACTAGCTTAGCCATCGACCATTACGCGAGCTTCTTCTCATGATAATAAAAATATATAAAAGGGCTAGCTCTTAGTTGTTTGGAATTTGCAAATTTATTAATGATAATGGGAAGAGTAAACGGTTAAGTATGTGACACTATACCTATATATATTAGTATGCAAGTTTTTAGCTGAATGATTTTTAATAAATATGTCATATCTTTGAGCTTATGTGTGTTAATTAATTTGCCTTTTCTAAATCGCCCCAACATGCATCCAGGTATCAAAACATGTATGGAGTAATAAGTTTCTAAACATGATGCATGGCCTGCGGTCTACTCGATAGATCGAATATGGTACTGTAATTTAAGGAGACATCGATGATCAGCATAACGCTTAAATGTCGATAATTGATTCAAATTGGGAGAAATTCTACATTTCACGAATAGTACCATGCTCAATATAATATTGATTGGAAAAAGGAAAAAAGAAAAAAAGGATTGAGTGTTAGGGAGTATTCGATCACTTATAACTAATAATCTCAAAATGAGTAACTACATGAGTAAAGGATAAATTACTATATATTATTGTGTTGAATATATTTTATAGGTTTAAATTTTTTTGATAGATGGGTTGACTCATTCGACCAATTAATGGGCACGTATTACAACTGTTGAGGATTCTATATATGTACTAATGCACGCTTCATATTTAATTTTCATGCATGCACTTGTAGCAATATCCTAATAGCTCTACATATGCCCCACCAACATATTTTGTTAGGTTTCGAGCAACATATATATATATATATATATATATATAGAGAGAGAGAGAGTTGAGCTAGAATACTATCGATAGCAAACGGACACTTTTGTCACCCATTTGTTTTCGATGATGAAGCTTCTAAATCGACAATCGGCACCGTTGAACATGATTTAGAGCATTTAAAGTATCTAGAAATCAAATTTCATACTTTTTCGACATCATTGGCCTAATGATCAAAGGGTTTCAAATTTTGTAATTTTTGTTTTTGAGAGAAAGTGTTCAAATTTTGTAATTTTAATGGTCGATATGAGACGTTTTCTTGTTTAACGGTGTAAAAATATTCAAATCAATTGAATTTTTGTTAGAATTTTTTTTTAACTATTTAAAATAAGATTTATACTCTTGATCTTGATTACAAAACTCCTATTATCACTTTTTAAAGGATAATTATTTTCAACCGTTCGTTTTTGTGTCCACTTGATGGACAAAAAAATAATATCGAAAAAATATGAAATTTAATTTCTAGATACTTTAAATGCTCTAGATCATGTTCAACGGT
Organism: Puya raimondii; assembly: GCA_016920855.1. Taxonomy (NCBI): domain Eukaryota; kingdom Viridiplantae; phylum Streptophyta; class Magnoliopsida; order Poales; family Bromeliaceae; genus Puya; species Puya raimondii. The sequence goes on along the minus strand of JABWPP010000050.1, from coordinate 47,964,371 downwards.
ACCGATCATCGATTTGGAAGCTCCATTATCGAAAACAAATGGGTGGCTGTCCGTTTACTATCGATAGTATTCTAGCTCACTCTCTCTCTCTCTCTCTCTCTCTCTATATATATATATATATATATATATATATATATATATATATATATATATATATAAGGCAATGCGCTCGACAAAAGTTTGTGTTGTCAAAAGATTTAAATTTAAAGCAAAACGGAAGCTTTTCCCTTTCTTAATTTCTCTTATCGACCACATACATTCCTAAGAGGCATTCCCACAATCTTTAATTCTTTCAAACCATGATTGGTGTGTGGGGTTGTTTGCTTTGTGGAGGTCACTTAGATAAAATAAATGGTTAATCAAAGCTTTGGGACTTGTCCTAACATTTTCATGAGAAAAGGAAATAAAAGAAAGGGAGGTTAATTATTAAAAACTATCAAGGTTCTCATGCAATGATTCTAATTGGAAAGCTAGCTAGCTAGTACAACAAACACTAGTTAATTAATACAGATGATATATTAATTTGTTTATGGAGTCCCTAATGGAAGTAATTTGAAAATTTTGTGATAAGACACTTCCTGATTTCTTTTTTATTATATTAATTTGGCTGGTTACATGTATCGGATTTATACAGCTTAGCTATGAGAAACCAGTGTTTAGTTGTGATCTGACCAAACTGACATCGTTGAAGGAAACTTCTGATAGCGGAATTGACTAACCTTCAACAAAAAAATTTGTGCTAAATACCTATCTATACCTATGATCAGTTTCCATTATGTTACCTTGGTTTCACTCTGCATACAGTAATAACTACGACATTCAATCAAATCTGGTCATGTCTAAAGTGTGTTTCAGGGCGGATTCAGAGTTTGGGCAGATTCGACTTGTGTCGTTTCTTATAGCAGTACAAAACATTCAATCAAATCTAATATTTTTTTGTCTAAAGTGTACGTGTTTCAGGGCGGATTCGGATTTGGGCAGATTTGAGTTAGCGTCGATTCTTAAATTAGTGCCCGGCCCCGAATCTGCGACATACTTGATTCTCTTATTCCTTTCCTGCACGGTTCAGAGTAGGTCTTTGGTGATACTTCTTTTTTTGTAATTATTGGCTTGATGTTATTTAACAATGTTATTAAGTCGATCCTTTTAAATATTACGATTACATGGTTGAAAAAGAATAAAATTCTAGTAATATTAGGCAATCATTAAAATATTTGGCATGATTATATGCCTTAACAATTTTCTGCAACAAATTATCATCTTCGAGAATTTTGTATAGATATGTTTTGCATGCACATATGATATATTATATTAATAATAATAATAAGGCTTAGGGGAGTGGTGGGCTTCTGATTACTGATCAAGCAAATCTTGGACCCCCATTAGCGGCCCAGTAAATATGACAGCCCAATTACGCAGAGTAGAATTGCGTTACATATATTTCGGCTCTAGTGCTTTTTTGTTCTCAAGATAGTAAATATAACGTAGGCCTAAACCACGTTAAGAGAAAAAAAAGTATGAGAAAGAAAAGAGATGATATATAAAAGGGTTAATTGCATACATGTCCCCGCAAACATAGTGAATAGCAGAAATATTCCTGCAAAGTCCAACTTTCATTAGTTATCCCTGCAAAAGTCGTAATGTATGCAGATATGTCCCTACCGTCAGTCACCGTTAGAGAATTTTAGTTAACCACAGTTAAAATGCTTAACCATGGTTAATTAATAAGTTGAAATTATATTTTTGCCCCTCTCCATCTTCCTCACCCTCTCCATCTTCCTCATCCATCTTCCTCACCCTCTCCATCTTCCTCATCCTCATCCGCCCCCCCGGCCCCTCCTCCGCCTCCTCCCCGCCGCCGCCCCCTCCGCCTCCCCGCCGCCCTCTTCCTCTACTTCTCCTCTCCCCGTCGCCCTCGTCCGCCCCCCCCTCCTCGGCCCCTCCTCCGCCGCCGCCGCCGCCTCCCCGCCGCCCTCGTCCGCCCGCTCCGCCCTCGTCCGCCCGCTCCGCCGTCCGCGGAGAAGCGGGAGCCCCGCCGCGCGCCGCCGCCGCCTCTTTCTTCTTCCTCTTATCCTCCTTTTGGAGGGACATATTTGTGAGGGCAAAACGGTCATTTCACATCCCTACTGTTAAAAAATAAACAGATTTCAAACGGCAACAAACCAGAGGGACATATCTGCATACATTACGACTTTTGTAGGGATAACTAATGAAAGTTAGACTTTGCAGGGATATTTCTGATATTCACTATGTTTGTGGGGACCTGTATGAAATTAACCCTATATAAAAAATTAATTTTTCGATAAAGACGAAATATTATTAATCAACTCTACAAATTCTTATTACTTTAGCCGAACGCAGTGGCGGATTTAAAAATGTTCTCTCATGAGGTCAATATATAAGGGAGAAAAAATATACAAAAAAATAAAAAAAGTGAACTAGTCATTAATATTGTATAAAAAAAGTGAACTAGTCATTAGTATTCTTTCTGCCTACAATTTTTTTATTAGAATTTTTTTTAACATTTTACTATTGTTAAGGGAAAAAAAAAAGGAGTTAACGGGTTATCGAACCCGCTATAGTATTCTTGTTTAATACGAAAATTTTGTACTTGGACCCCAAAGTATGGTCAATTTATATGAAAAAAGCCCAAAAGGTTTTTCTCAAATGGGGACTACAAAACAGAGTATTTTGTATCATCCTCAGTGAGTTCAATGAACCCTGCATCCGCCACTGGCCGAACCCCACTTCTATATATAGAGGTGATACCCGAATCCTACCAGATAAAGATAAGAAATCCTAACATATCTCTAAACCTAATCAGATTAGAAATAATCAAATACTCAGACTAGAAAAAATACAGAATTTTTTGAAAATAACCTAAAAATGTAAAAATGGAAGCCAAAATAATTGAATTTGAGTCCCAAACTCGGCCAAAATGGTTAAGCATTCGATGCGTAGATCTCAAAAATTATTTTTCGAACTGGGGTTGCACGTTGAAATCGGATACTCGAGCGAAAAGTTATGGTTGTTTAAAGATTGCTCTCACTCTTTGTAAAAATTATCTGAACTCTCCGAAATTTTCGACTCAACTTGGTTGAGTCGCGTTTTTCTAGAAACTCTAATGCCAAATTAGCCGCATCAAGATATTACTTTAATTTTTCTTCGACTAAATTGCACCACTAGTACTTAAACCATAGTTTTGAACTTCTATAATAATTATTGAGTTGATAAATCATTAACATAACATTCCAGCCAACGTCAAATAAACATTGTCGACAACAACGTCATGATCATGCATGCTGATCATATATATGATATATATGGGGTGATCGATGAGTCAAAAAGTTTTAAATGTTTTACTTTCGCACCCACCCTTGTAGATTATTTTGCGCCTAACCATTTCATATATAAGGTTCTAGAAGTGGGACCTTAATTAGAAACTCATACAAAAGCATTGATCCAAAGAGAGAGAGAGAGAGAGAGAGAGAGAGAGAGAGAGAGAGAGAGAGAGAGAGAGAGAGAGGGAGAAGTGTGAAATATGAAAGGAATTTTGTTAGGGTAGGTCATATATATTCTGCATATTGACAAGGAGCCGCTTTGCAAAATTAATAGGTTCATAAGTCAAATTTAGGAAGGAGAATTTGTGAAAGTATATGGGCCATCGCTTTTGCATGACAAATTATATACAGCTCTCTACTCCCTTCCACACTTGGTCAATGGCCAAAGGAAAGGAACAAGAAACATACTAAATCTAATATATATATAGTTTATAAATAATGACAGAGTTCTTGGACTGGTTGCCTGTTGGTGGAGCATCTAGAAGATCAGGAATGATACAATCTTCTGTAAGACTCAGCTGGACCCTTTTTGAGGCGTCACTATGAGTAAACAGCTCGTGAACTTATGGGGGCTTTTAGGATCCCCAAGTAACCTCTGATTTTTTATTTTTTTTTCTGAGGCCTTATTGCCTCACCTATGTAGCTTAATTCATCTTCACATTGAATGAAGCGGGTAGCATGCTGTTTTTTCCTAAAAAAAAATGACGGAAACAAACTATGGTCTCTGATTGACACAGTTTTAAGCCGCGTTGAGAGGGAAAAAGCACAAAGACGAAAAGAGAGATACACGAAGAACACAATTCTTCGACAAATACAAAATTTTTATTAATCAACTCCAATAACTAATTACATTAACCGAACGTCAAGTACATATATAGAATCAATACCCAAATCCTGCTATAATTAAAAATAATAAATTCTAATATATCTCTAAATCTAAAGCGATTAGAAATAACCAAATAATCGGATTCAAAATTAAAAAAATAAACTTTTTTAAAAGTAACCAAAATGTAAAGACCCCAAACTTCGCCAGAACGGCTTTGCCATACAACGTGTTGATCTCAAAAATATTTTTTGAACTGGGGTTGCATGCTGAAAGCAGATATTCGAATGAAAATTAAGTTATGGCCGTTAAAATTTTTTCGCACCAATTGTAAAAATTGCAACAGTCAACTGTATTTTCGGCGCAGCTTAGTTGCATCATGCTTTTCCAGAAACACTAACAAAAATTGACCGCATCACTGATGCTGATTTTCGCCGAATTAAACAAATGAACTTATATCACTAGTGAAAATTACTTTCGACAATTTTATGGATTAATATGCTTCGTACCTCTCAACCTACCTGCCGACGGAATTAAGAGATTTTAAAGCTTGTAAAAGCGTGCGTAGCTTAATTTGCCAAAGAATAAAAATTATATGTAATTCGAGGATTATCGCCTTATCGGCAATTTTCTCTTTGTAATTAAGGGCTATATATACTTTATTTTTTAATGATGCATACAATAAAAATATACAAACAAGAATTTTCTGCAATTGTCTATATTGGCATCTCCAAGTAGGTAATTAATTATCTTATCAGATTTTATTAGAAAAGCAAGGTGATTGCGTACCTAATTATAATAAAATGATGTTGATTAAGCAAATATATTAGGTTGGAGTTGGCTCAAAACTGTAATACTTGGTACCACAGCTATTTTACTATTTCAAAAAGTGTAATGGTACGTACGATTGATTAAATGACTCGCTCTTGAATATAAATATAGTTAGTTTATGAAAATAGAGTCATAAAATTAAATGTGACGTACCAGTATAGTATATCAAACAAGTAATTAAGATCCTGAGAGTTAAGCCAAAATTATGTACAGGACCAAGAATATTGGTTTGTAATTAGCTCTCATGAATTAGTTTATAATAAATTTATAAAAAAGCTTGAAAGATTTATGTAGGATGAAGTCGAAGAGCCCAAAAATTGAACTTATTTGTAGCACCCAGCGCTAGAGGTGAAAGTGGTTAGGATAAACTCCGATTGGATCCGATACTGAATTCGATAGAATGCGAATATGGATGTCAAAATTTAGTATTTGACATAAATTCGCGTCCGAATTCGTATTTTTAAAGAAAAAAAAATATGGATGTGAATTTGGTTTTTTAAAAAATCCGATCATATTCGATCCTTTTCATCCATAGGAGATAAGAGAGATATCAATATATATTGTAGAGGATGAAGTAGTTTTTTATCGTGTTCTTCGTTTTTTTTATTAGGGAAAACTTCAAATACCACTACTGTGGTTTCGCACTTTCTCACTTTAGTACCATATGGTTTAACGTATATCACTTTACTATCCCGTGGTTTCGTTTTTCTCTTTTTCTTATTTCTTTCATTAATTTTTCGTTAAATCATACAGAAAAAACTTCAGATAATCTATCTCTGGTTTATCAAATATTCATTTTAGTACCATGTGGTTTTTATTTTCTCACTGATTTAACGAAAAAATTAACAAAAAAACAACGAAAAGAAAAAATCGAAACCACATGGTAGTAAAGTGATGCACTTTAAACCACAGGGTAATAAAGTGAGAAAGTGCGAAACCACAGGGGTGGTATTTGAAGTTTTTCCATTTTATTATAAGTTTCATATTAAAATTTTATTTATATTTTTAAATATTAATTTTATTGAATAAAATATAGGTATACGAAGTTGGAACATGAGTATAAACCTTTATTTACATTGTGTGTCTTATTCGCACTAATTCTAATTCATAATTATATATATGCATATTAACAGATATATATTATTATTCAAATAATATTAAAATAAAAAATATGAGTCATATCTGAATTCAAATTCGCTTTTAATAAATATAGTAATAAAAATTTATAAATCGATGCATTCGTAAAAAAATACGAATACAGATACAATTTTGTTAAAAATCCAACCGTATTCAACCGTTTTCGCAGCTGCCCGGCCCACAGTTCTGCAACTCATGATACCTGGTCTCCACATTAGTCCACAATGAAATAAAAAAATTATTGCTTGCACCTGGTGTATTAATTTATATGTTTGTGTACTAAAAATTATTTAGCGGTCCATCATAACGAATGAAATTGGATATTTTTTCTTTTTTCAAATATTGAAGTGTTAGTTGTCGGATCGTTGGCGCTAACCATTAATCCCAAAAGCTCGAGCTATTAGAAAAATACAACAAATTCACTTAAAGCGTACAGATACAGAGCCAACGGGTCTCGATTATGACTCGACCCCATCAGCCTCACGCCACTTCGAACATGACTCGGCCCACCCAGTCTCACGCCACTTCGAACATTACTTGGCCCCACATGGCCTCCCGCCACAGGGCAGAATGCTGGCCCATTTAAGCCAACAATCCCCCCTTCAGCACCTGCACACATTTGCAGCATGCGGGAATCGAATCCGTGACCTCTGGCTCTGATACCACTTGTCGGATCGTTGGCGCTAACCATTAATCTCAAAAGCTCGAGCTATTAGAAATACGCAACCAATTCACTTAAAGCGTACAGATACAGCGCCCACGGGTCTCGATTATGACTCGGTCTCACCAGTCTCACGCCACTTCGAACATGACTCGGCCCACCCAGTCTCACACCACTTCGAACATGACTTGGCCCCACATGGCCTCCCGCCACAGGGCAGGATGCTGGCCCATTTAAGCCAACATTAGCCCCCATTTTTGGACTTATTATCAAATGTTTTTATTTTTTTTTAGAGAGAATTTTTTAGCAAATGGTTGTGTGACGTAAGGATAATAAATATGTGGTGCACAGGGGTGTAAGTATGGACCTGGTGCAGGGTAATAGTTAATTTTATATACGGTGCAACTGTAGAGCTTCTAGAAGCGGGCGCGTTGATTTTTTTTTTCCTTTGTCTTACGGTTTGAACGCAGTGGATCGGAGAATCTCTTCACATCGATTCGTCCAAAACTCCAAATCTAGTCGATAATAACGAAGATTTCTTAATAAAAAGCAAAATATTTGCCACATTAATTCCTCATAATATCTCTCCAACTATTTAAACCCTCCTCACTTCCCCTCCCAACAAACCCAAATTAACTAACCCTTCTAACTCTCTCTCTCTCTCATTACACCATTTGGGCCATAGATATATATATATATTCAACATATAAGTTTCTTTTTACCCAAAACAAATACCATGTCCAAAAGAATAGGCCTTGTGTTCATAGCTTTTTTCCTCATCTTTGTCACCCTCACCAAAGCTTCAAGGCATGTACCAGTGGATTCTGGAAAGGGCTCTCCTGAGGTATATATCTATCATTGCATCTATACAAATACTATCATTTGATTATCAGCTTGATTATTGTTCTACTACATATATATATGGGTGTGTTTTTTACTTTTGTTTGTATATTAAAAAATATTTGTAGGGTGTTGAGGAGGGGATAGCTCATGAGAAGGTGGAAGGATGTGAGGGAGTTGGAGAAGAAGAGTGTTTGATGAGGAGGACTCTCTCTGCCCACACTGACTACATCTATACACAGGAGAAGCACAACTAGGGCTTTAATTTGTTTCTTTTTTTTTCTTTTCTCTTTTTCTTTTTTTTTTTTCTCCTGGGTATTTGAGTTGGTGGGCCATGTTGGTAGCATGATGTGATATATACTATCCTTTGCAATAGCTCACATTCCATGGTAATGCTATTAATTAAATAATAAATGCTATCATGGTCACTATAAGTATGTTTTCTTTTTGTTTTTATTTCTTTTTTTAGATAAATTTCTTTTTAATTTTTATTGGGTCTAGCTATGTGGGTGTTCTGCATGTTGGAGTTTTAGAATTACTTAATTTAAAATGTTTTCTAATACTAATAACTCATTAATATATTCATAAATGCATAGAAGATTGGGATTCCCGTATTTATTATTATTATTACTATTATATATACATATATATAGTTTGAATTCATTATGGTGCATTAATGAATATTAATGAAGCTTTACTCGCTACCTTTTCCATGCATCAATACTACAGTTGATTGAATCGTTATGAACCAAATTTCTTTTCGTTGAAAACCTTTAGTTTTATACTAATCCATCTAAGGGTATAGACGCCTTTTTTGGAATTTAATATTAGACAGATGAAATTATATAAAACTTATCTAAACTACGGATCATTTTAATTCAACTATCCAATCTTTCAAATTTTGATTTTAACATCCAATCTTTCAATTGATTATATCTACGTCATTTGTAGGAACAATTTAATTAATAAAAAAGATTAACTAGAACAATGAATATATAGGAACAGGGACAGTTGGAGCTCTCCTGAGTACAGTGGACATTAATTAGGAGTAGCTAATTTTTTTTAGAGAGAAAAATAGCATATTATCCGTTTTATTTATTTTTTTAGAAATAAATTTAGCTGGAAATATTTTATATTTTGGTTACTTTAATATAAACATGCATGGCCAGCATCTTGATGATTAGGTATACGGAAATCGAACAAGAGATCTATTTGGAGAGTTTAAACTATATTCATGCTTCATAAAAATATATATTTAGGTCTAAAATATAGACTTGAATTAAAATAAACAAATAAATAAAATTAGGCATGCATCTGATGAATATTTTACTGATATTTTTATATAAAATAATCAATTATATATTTTGAGAAGTTGTATAAGATATATCATGAGTTCTACAAACATATTAAAATAAAAAAAAAATATAAAATCTAATATCTCCAGCATTTTCTTATGGGTTCTAGAATCTGGGTTAGCCTTTGATTGTTAATAAAAAATAAAAAAGTCTCTTGTCCTACACGTGCGGTAGTTTATGTAAGGGGACTATTTTGAACGAATTTAATAACAAGCTTGTTGACTTATTCCACGTGTACACCATGCGAGCCTAATAGATGGACTCGCCGTTCTTGGTTTGACCCGCTCGGCTTCGTCCACGTGTCCACACCTTCCTCTGTTTAGAACCGTACGATTGGCTCCATCATCAAATTCCCTACGCCCTGAAGAGTAGGAAATTTTTTTGCTATTAAATTGTTGGTGAGTGGTGCCACGGCAATGCTTTTCTGAGTGGTTGGATAGTTACTGAAAAACCAAATAATTAATACTACTGTTTTCTTTTGAAAAGTTGTTGCAGGTTTTAATGGTCTTGTGAGGAATTTCATACAACTTGTACGATAAAAATTTTACCCTACCATGAATTCTCCAGATCAGTCTCCAGATCAGTCTCGTTTGCATTTTGAATTCTGATCGTCACAATCTACGAATCTAGTGCGAACTCACACATAACATGGCTCAAATGCACAGTCATTTTGTAAAACATATATATCAGCTACATATATATATATATATAGAGTTAGGCTAGAATACTTGTGGAAGTACCGGGGCACCGGTACTTCCACGTCGTTTTCGATGTTGGGACTTCCGAATCGACGATCGGCTCCGTTAAACTTGATCTAGAGTATTTGAAGTATCTAGAAAATAAATTTCGTGATTTTTCGATATCATTTACCTAGTGATCGAAAGGGCTCAAAATTAATGGCTGAAAATAAAAATCTCACAAAATGTGATAATATGACTCTAAAATTTTAGATCAAAGATATTGATCTTGTTTTATATAGTATAAAAAATTTTCTATCAAAATTTTACGTGATTTGGATATTTCTACACCGTTAAACTTGCAAACGGCTCACCACGACCATTGAAATTGCTGATTTTTTGAGCCCTTTCGATCACCAGGCAAATGATATCGAAAAATCGCGAAAAATTTATTTTCTAGATACTTCAAATACTCTAGATCAAGTTTAACGGAGCCGATCGTCGATTCGGAAGTCCCAACATCGAAAACGACGTGGAAGTACCGGAGCCCCGGTACTTCCACCAAGTATTCTAGCCTAACTCTATATATATATATATATATATATATATATATATATATATATATATATATATATATATATATATTTTTTGAGAAAAAGATAGCACGCTACCCGCTTCATTCATTTGGAAAATGAACTTGGCTACAAATAGTGAGGCAACGCGGCCTCGAAAAAATAATAATAAGATAAAGCTCAAAGAAAGAAGGAAAGAGAAAAAACAACAAAAGTGATCAGCTTATTAACCAGCTCAACAAAAGTCCCTCCACTATTTTCCCTGCTCCTTGATATGCCTAACAACGAAGAGAGGGTCAGCAAAGAGGTTTCTAAAAATCGTATTATTTCTTCCCTTCCAGATTGATCACCAACATGCTGCTACAGTAATCAGATCCTACAGAGTCTCCCCTGATCTAATATTTCTGGTCAGTCTACTCCAGATTGTCAATACGTCCTCCACTCTCCGTAAACACTGAATGTCCTCTAAAGTTCGAAAAAGTATGAACCTAGCGTACACACATCCTATAAGGAGGTGGTCCACTGTCTCCGTAACTTCACCACAAAAGACACAGAGGGGATTACCCAACCATCCTCTTTTCAGTAGATTATCAGCCGTGGGGATTTTCTTCTTAAGGGCTAGCCATAAGAAAATTTTTACTTTGATAGGTATTTTCAGTTTTCAAATGTGAATCAGTATGGTATCTTGGATACCTTCCCTTCGAGTCACCATATAGACCGATTTAACGGAGAATCTATTTTATGTTGGAAATGTTTTTATATCAAATGAAGAGTCAAAAAGCTGAAGATTCATCAAGAGTAGTAGTTTTTTTTCTTTTTTTTTTCTAATGTCTGGGTGGCCGGTATTTTGACCTATACTTGGCTGCGCAATTAGTAATGTTTTCAGCAACTAATATATATAAATTTCTACATATTAAACCTAAATGGTTTGACCTTTTCTTTTTCTAGATTTTAGTTGTCAGCAAAGCAACTGGAGGTTTGATCTTTCTCCTTCTAGATAGGTCATTTATATATCTAGGTTAAGCTATTTTTTTCTTTTTTTCCTTTTTTATTTGGATCCAATGTCAAGTATACTTTATACATATCTTTGTGACGTAAGCAGATGGAGAGAAAGTTTTTTATGTAGCTGTTATACCACATTATCTATATCTTAGCTAGTCATATTTCTTCATTTTAGAAAAAATATAATAAAAATATTTTTTTAAAAAAAATCATGGTGGAATACGTATCCATCTCATGTCACAATTACATATTAAAAAGACATTGAAAATTAAGCCACAGTACTACTACAGGTAGAGGAGATGCAACGCTGTTGAATAGTTGAGCTATCACTTAATGCTCCAATTATATATCTGTCCCTGTTAGCATATATATAGCTGTACCGAAATAGAAATAGAGTTGTGATGTTGCTAATTGAACAGAGAAAATAATTTTTCCGCTTAATAGTTTCTGATTCAAACAAGGGAATGTGTTCTCACAGAAAAGACTAAAAGATAAACAAATTAAACCAGATATCTTTTCATGTATATCTCAGTCTCTAAGAGGAGAATGATTATTCGGATGCCGCTTACATCTCCAAATAAAACCATTAATTAATTCCTTGATTAAGCGATTACCGCAAACATCGTCATTGTCGACATCTTAACCTATATATATAGTAGTCAATTACCTTGGCAAACAAAAAGAAAATTATTCATGCACTGTAATATAAGCCTTTTCCTCACGTTTTCTAAGTTATAATACATCTTGCAAATAATTTGCCTCAAACTTAATTGCAACTTCTTAGAGGGCCTTTGTTGCTGGTTGTGTGAACATACCCATGCATGAAGGCCCAGTCAAATAGCTAGGCTCAAGTGATGGTTCGAATTTATACGATCTATTTGGAATGCAGGAATTTTCTGCATACGCAGGTACATCGAATTAGCGCCCTGCTGTATATATTGGGTCCTTTTCTTCTCTCGTTCGAAAAGTACGCGTAGTGCGCATCGATCATTGCCTTTAGTTTGTGGTTGCTTCTTTCCGAATGACAACTACTAATTGAAAATGATTCTTATTCTGGCATATCTGGACCGGTTAGGCCTGCTTGAGCTACTATGGAAGTGGTGTGTGAATGGGTGTAAATTAATTTCTTAGTGTGTATGCAGATATTTCCTAAACATGGAGTCATCTGGGGCCATTTACAAACCAGCAATGGACCAAAGTTTACTAGAAAACAGGTTCCAACACTGAAAATGAATTGATCGTCCAATCACCAGTGTACAGTAATTTTCTGTGCATGCACCAGGTTGCAGAGACTTCCAAAGTGCTCCTTTCCATCATTATCTTTTTGTAGAAGCCAAAAAACTACGTTATTAAGCGACGACGTTAGAACTCGAATTAGGTTTTGAAGCTCATTTTGGCTTTCCATTTTAAGTAACCAAAAATTTTAAGATGTTTCGCAAACAATAGTTTAAACTGCTTGCAAAACAAACAGCTTATCATCATCCCAGCTTGGAGGCCACAGCAGGCAGATCTGATCAAGTTGTCATGTGCTAGCTGCTGCTGGAAAGAGCCAATGCATGTGCACAGGATAAGTGCTTTGGCAGGCAGCCACCACAATAAGATGCCGATTCTTCTTAGCGTACATTTTTTGATCATAACATTCTTGAATTATAGATACCCATAAATCTACTTCATAGATCCATTGTACATACAATTAATACCCACGAGTTTAATTTTAACTAGGGGTACTATATATATATATATTCTTTTTTATTTGACAGGTAAGTATAGCAATTGAGTTTCCTGTTAAATTTTTGTTACAACATCTCACCGTAGTAACCGACCTTCCTTAGCGCAAATGATAAAAGATTTAATGGTTGATACTTGAGGTACCAAATTCAAAACGTAATTGCTTTATCTTTCGAGCTAATTAAGTTTATTTCTTAAAAAAATGAACAAAATAGTAGCATGCAACCATTCTCTCTCTCAAAAAAAAAAAAAAAAAAAAATCTCACCATAGTAAAAGCAAAAGATTAAAACCTCCACAATTTTTTAGCACTCCCTACTAAAAAAATTTATTCAGAAAATTAAATCAGGACTTACTACTTGTTCTACATCTACAATGGTTAGAGAGGTTTTATGTGACGCCCCAACTTCCCAGGAGGTCACCCATCCTAGGACTACTCCCGTCCTAGCACGCTTAACTCTCTCAACCTCTTCGGCCTTACTACCGCCGAAAATGCTTAAGCCGGGTTGAGAGGTTAGCCCTATTATATCTCATATATAGGACTAATCTGGGGTCTCACAATCTCCCCCCCTTTAAGCCCTGACGTCCTCGTCAGGCCTCAGATTCACAAGTACCAGGCGATGTGAGACGTCTCGCTAGCCTGTCATTCAGACCCGGCTCAGCCGAGACCCATCTCACACTTCCGGCTGGTAATTGGCTCTGATACCAACTGTGACGCCCCAACTTCCCAGGGGGTCACCCATCCTAGGACTACTCCCGTCCTAGCACGCTTAACTCTCTCAACCTCTTCGGCCTTGCTACCGCCGAAAATGCTTAAGCCGGGTTGAGAGGTTAGCCCTATTATATCTCATATATAGGACTAATCTGGGGTCTCACATTTTAACAACCCCCAAGAAAAAAAAAACGATCTTAATTAGTACAATTTTTGAACTTGAATTAATAATTTAAATATAGAATTTAACTAGTTCTTTCTAAAAATGCAAGCATGTGTCAACCTTGATTTAAAGTGCAAGATCTCTGGCTTTAATCTATAACTTTTTATATTCCAATAAAAGATGTCGAGTCCGGCTAGTATGCTATTGATAGCATCAAACACTTGGTGCTACCAAGTTTTCTACCGTTAGATCTTCTCCCTTGATCATTTTTATCCGTTAGATTATACTATTCAACCAACCACCCACTTAACCCTTCGGGGCCCACATCATCCTAGCCACACATCTTTTAATCTAAGGGCTAAAAACTTAATAGCACCAATGGCTTGGTGCTATTAATAGTATAGTAGCCTAGTTCAAAGATGTCGACCAACTACTCTAACAGTTAATTCGTGACATAATAGAACTCTCTATTTATACCTTTACCTCTATATATATATATATATATATATATATATATATATATATTTATATTTATATTTATAAACATTCGGTGGAGGTGTATATGTGTGAGAGTGTAGTAACAGTTAATACACAATTTCCCAAACAGTATATATAAGGGATTGCGTTAATGGACTACGTACGTGCTGCGAAGTGTGCATGGCAGAGTATGTGGTGGCGTCACTATTCGACCTAAGTGTGTCATATGAATGCAAACCTCCATTGGACCGACCTGATCGAATTATCAGACTCATGAGTCATGATGAGCTCGATCCACTGTCACGCATAAATAAAGTGTAACAATTAATATTGCTTGCCATAAATCAAAACTATATATATATAATATATAGTAATATGCTCCTCCCGTAAAGATTTTTGTTATTGTTTTATATATATCATCATCAAAAGAGATTGGAATCTTACAGTTTTCAAAAAGTTTTCCTTTTCCAACCTCTTTTTTTTTTTGGAGAAATTTTTCAATGATTCTTTTTACACCAACATTTGTTTTGCCATTGAATTTTACCCTAGACAAATCTTTTAAAGTACTCCATAGTAAAAGTTAGATGGTAAAAAATATATATATGCATCTCAAAGGACTGATCTGCAATTTCCTCCACCTAGCCCCTACTACTTAAAAAACATAGCTCCCCTTTGTCCTATCCAAACAAGGAAGTAAGATTAAGTAAGAAACAAAGAGAACCAAAAAAAAGTAGCAAAACACAAGCTATAGCCATGAAGAGAACCATCAACCTTCTCCTCCTCATGGCCCTCCTCTTCCTCTTCATCACTACCCTCCCCGCCACGGCCCGCGACATCCTCGACCCCGCTCCCAGTCCTTCCAACACCCGCAGCACCACCGTCGCCCGCTTCGGCACCGACCCGGGGGCCGAGGGGTACAACGTCCCCGGATACGGCAGCTGGGGAAACACCGGGGGTTACGGCAGCGGCTACGGTGGCCCGGGAGGCGGATACGCCAGGAACGGCGTGGCGCCGTCCTCGGTGGTGTGCTCGGAGTGGGGCCCCTGCTACATGAAGAGGGTGACGTGTCCCGCAAACTGCTTTACATCGTATAGCCATTACGGTGGCAACGGCGGCGGCGGAGGAGGCGGCGGCGGTTGTAGTATTGACTGTAGCAAGCACTGCGTTGGCTACTGTTAGAGAACCACTGTTATAGTAATTTTGCCCTCAATACATCCAGGTCGTATGTACGTATATACGTACGTAGGTCTATAAAGTAGTAAAGTGTATAAGCTTTGCTTAGTATATATATATATATGTTAGGGTTTTAAGAGCTAAGTATTGTGTGTTGAGTGTTGGTTCTATATATAACTTCTAAGTGAGGGGTGGAATGAAGTACTTAAATGTGTGGTAGAATAAAAGAGGGCTTTGTGTGGTGTGATTGAGAGTGTCGATCGCTTGTTTTTATGGGTTCTTAATTTGGTACTTGTTTAATTTTGTTGCATGTTCAAGGGCTTAAAACTAATTCTCATATCATATTGTCCTAATAAAAAGTAATTACAATGACCTTGTGCACCTATCCATTTTGATTATTCAGATGCATGCATACAAACCTGTGAAAAGTTACACATCTGTCGTACTGTTTACTCTATTGTTGTAAGATACATTGAACACACATAAAGGATTAATTAAAGGGTTGCTTTTGATGAAGTACTTAAATTTAATGATTTACTTCACAGCTAAAAGAAAGGTGAAAAGGAGTACTTATTAAACTAAATTATGCTCAAATTTGTGTTTAATTATGGCAATTATAATACAATGAAGAGGACTAATGCATAGCTTAGATCTACTGAAGATTCATGCGTTCATATACGTATCTATGCATGTATGTATTTACTTGCAAATTTGGGCCGGGTCATGATTTAAATCATTTGGGGAAAATTCTATTTAATTCGGGCCACAATTTTCGATAGCCCGATCTATCTATTGGATCACCCAAGGCCCATTTCTCAATGAAAAGTTGGCCTTATTTTAGTTTGCATCGAATTTTTTTCCTACACAAAAGAAATATAAAATGAACTACACCAAAATTTAGTTTAGTAAACATATATAGTTTTGGCAAGGGTTTGATGCCCTGCATCTCCACTCTATGGTTTTTTTTAAAAAAAATTTTGAATCCAAATAATTGGTTTTTTTATGATTTTTTTTTTTTGTAATTTAGCTCTCAGATGTTTATTGAGTAGGATTTCAAAGTTCTCTTTTTCAAATTTGAATTTTCAAAATATTTCAAATAGAATCAACTCATCCATTAGTTTTTCCCCCTTGATCCAATCTAGAAACTGTTGATTGCCTTTTCGGTGTACTTTATTCTTCCTAATTCGTGCATCTCATATAACATGGTAACATCAAATAGCCTAATTAAAAAAAAAAAAAACTTAAAAAAGAAAAGAAGAAATAAATTAGTAGATAACTCTTCTTAGCTGGTAATTAAGCATTTTTCCCCGAAAATCAAAGCACGGCTTCACCATTATGTTCGAGAGTCGCCATAGAAGCCGGGCTAAGAAGCGGAAATGAACACCAATTCGAATAAAACGACGGCGACGAAAATCCGGCCAAGCCCGGAGAATTCAGTCCTTTACTAATATTACTACTAACTTCCGCTTCGACTGCCGCAGCTGCGTTGTCGCGAAACGTCGGTAGCAGCGGCGGCGGCGGTGGCGGCGGCGGTTCAAGTTCGAGGGGCGGAGGCGGTCGCACCGTTTCCCTAAGCGGCCGCTTCGGCGCGCCCGTGAGCCTCTGCACCAGTTCGCGAAACCCGCGGGGCTCCACGAAGTACACCTTCGGCGGTGGCGGCAGCTTCGGGTGCAATTCCGGCTTCTTCCACAGCTTCGCCGGCGGTTTCTGGACCGAGCGGAGCGCGGAGTGAAACGATGGCTCTTTTTTCGCTGATAACGTCGGTTTCCCCTCTGCGTGCTCGGCGATTGAGATTGAATGAGGAAGAAGAGAGTAGTGGTTTTTTTCCATTTTTTTGTGTGATGTTGGATACTTCTTCGTTTGTTTAATTTGAGAGTTAGCTAGGTTTTATGCATAGACTATATGGTGAGGAATATAGAAGAGTTTTCAACAGCTTATGTAACATGTGATGTGCGTTTGGGCCATAACGGTGGCGGCTAATTTTAGCCGACCACGTGGCTCTATTGTGGTCAAAGTCAAAGGTGGTACGATGTGGGACCCACGTGCTTTCCTAATCTCTCTCCTTCCACAATTCTACTTGTTTATTTATTATTTATATTAATTAATGGTTTAGGTTGGGGGGGTTTGAATTAATGTATCAAAAAAAATGTTTTGTTTTAATTTACAAAATCAAAACTTAATTTCGTCGTTCAAACAACTGGTCAAAAAAGCATAGACAATTGGTCAATAATGGGTTCAGATACATAAGGATATTCTCCTAATTTTAATAATTAAAATTAGCATTTTCTTAATATTATAGTCATTATTTATGTACTGTGATGAAGCAAAAAATATATAAATTATTAAATTCGAGTATGTGACTACAAGTGTCAAACTGCTTGACCAATATCATTATTAGGATTGAGTGGTTTAATTTACTCGTGACGTAACTGGAACGCAGTTGATCAACTTGGGATTTCAACGGTCGTTGGTTTATCGCTTCTAAAAATATATTATATTATTTATATTTTTATGTTGAGTCCAAATCAGAATCTTTTTATGTAACTCTCTTTCATATACCGACCGTCCCTAACACAAGTGACAAAAAACTCTCTTTCATATACCGACCGTCCCTAACGCAAGTAACAAAGAACTTAGTGGTTGGTACCCGAGGTCCCAATTTCGAATCCTAGTTGATTCATATTTTCAGATAAGTTTATTTCTAAAAAAAAATAAACGAAGCGGGTAGCATCCTATCTTTCTCTCAATAAAAAAAAAAAAACTCTCTTTCATATGGTGTACTCCATGCATGCAACTCCTTTCATTTGTATATATTCAAATTGAAGTATACAATAAATAAAAGTCACCAACATTGAGTGCATATTTCCATGATTAATTTACCTCTTATCCAAATGAAATATATATAGTTATTTCCTACTGCTAGTCACCGTGTAATCTACGGCCCTTTGGCGCATCTAGTACGTTGCAGCTTTATCCACAATTAAAAATATAAATATTTTGCTAAAAATTCAAAGCTATACAGTTAAGTGGTAGGCACTGAGCGAACTATTCTTTCATCTTTTACTTAAAAAAATATCATGTGCTCGCCAATTTAAACAGCATACGACTATTTTAGCACGGAGTACCCTACATGCTACAGTGTTATTCAAATAAATAAATAATTTAAGAAATAAACATATAAATCACATATGCATAAGCATCGGAATCAACGCCCAACACGCACGGACGTGTAATGTTGTTAATTTTATTTAATTAAAAACAATCAATCACATGCTATATCGGACCCCAATTGCACGTGGAGTACGGCCCAATAAACTTAGGTGGGCCTTCAAGTCCAACCGGTCCGATAATAACAACTTCAAACTTACATGCTAAAATTTAAATTTATGCATCAAATATGAAGAATTTGTTTGGTTTTATGCTGTTATAATTTTATTATAGATTTAACTATATACAAAATTAATAAGAAGATTCAACTGTAGTAGTTGGTACTAGGTCCCGATTGGTTGCAATACCAACTACAGTTATTTATTATTTATTTTTTTTTATTTCGTCTATGTTGTGGGTAATTCATTATCGTACTTATAAAATTATAAAGTTTGTAATTATCATTGTTAACTATGTGCAATCAAACGAATTATCTATAACTACGATTCTTTTTTACTATGTCCAAAGAAATAACATATTTGTTGCTGTAATTAACTATTTCATTTTGAACTACAAATATTTTCAACCACACTGTTGTGGATCGTAAGCGCTAACCAACTATCCCAAAAGTATGTGCTGATAGGAAGGACGCATTCATCGCATTTAAGGGCTCAGCCATAGCGCTCGTGGGCTTCGATCTGACTCAACTCACCTGGACGTTGGGTCTATTGTTGGGCCTCTTGCCGTTGGGTCTCTCGTAGATCACACCCCACTCAACTCAACTTATTTGTCTTCTGAGCCTATTGTCACGGGACAGAAAGTTGGACCTATTTTAACCCAATAATAAATAGCCAACAACTGTATGTATAATTATACACAATCAATTAAATGACCCATAAAAGATTAGGTTGTAGTGTTTCATTTTCGTTGAATATAGAAGCACAAGAGAAAATTCCCTCGAGAGCCTCTTAATTGCTCGGTGAAAGATTTAAACTTTTTAATATATAAATTAACTTTCAATTTATTGGCAAAACCAAAAAAAAAAAAAAAAATTACATGCATAATAATAAAGATAATAAATTTTGGCAGGTGGGGAGTTGAATGTTTGGAACGGTTCAAGTCAACAAGAATGTGTTCGCATTACGCCACCAGCCTGAGAGGACCGAGTCTTATGTCACCTTCTCATTTCGAAGGACAAAAAGAAAATCTATTGATGAAGATATTTATATATATATGTTCATTAATGTTAACAGATTTCAATATTTACTATGTTGTCGTAACGCTTTTCTTTTCGTGCAATACTATTTATAGTTTTTGTTTTTTCAAATTTATCTATCATAAGTAAAAACATCAGCTCAGATCCCTTTCTAATATTATTTGACAAAGAGTAGCTTCTATTCAAAAATCTCGATCACCTTGTGATGAACGGCACTCCTTTTTTAATACCTTTTAATATGTAGGTTGATTGGTGTGACACTGCGATTGGATACATGAGATTATAACCATAATACCTTTTTTGTCTCTTTATTTAACTTTTTTTTTCCCCTTTTAAGAGTGATATTAGTTGTAGCCAAACATCAAAAACTATAAATCAAAACTTTCCCTATTCCTTTATTATATTTTACACGTACATGCAATATGTGTTTAGATTTGCTCTTAAGATATATTAATACCAGCATCAACCTTATTAAAAAAGTCATCAATATACTCTCTTAGTCTCTACAATATTTCGTCAACCCGAAAAGTCTAGGCACGTTACTTGGAACTTCAATGGCTCATATTATCCAATATTCTTACGTGAAATTAATTATTAACATTAACATATGGACTTCAAACTCTCAATTCACATCAGCTGGATAGGGCGCAAAGTTGAGTTCGATCGCGTAACTCGCAAACTAGACATGCAAATTCTCAAGAAAACATTGGAACTCAATAGATGGCGGTGGAGATAGTCGAGAAACTTACGAACCACATGCTAACCTGGTGCACCCGAGCGCATGCAGTAACTTCTCCTTAAGTTCTAAATAAAATTACTTATTACGCCAACCTCACCATTAATACGAATATCGTAATAACTATAGTATCGTAGTACAACATTTAGTTTTGGTAGTTGCTTTGAAAAGTATTAGCTTCCAAATAATTAATTCTTTGTTGGTTCAAACTTCAACGTTGATTATCTTATAAAAGTCGTATCAAGAGGAATTATCGTATGAAATGTACACACCATATGATAATGTTGTTAATTTGCGTTCTCACCTGAAAAAATTAGCTTGTGGTGGACACGAGATTAGTGACTTGAGCCACACATTTGGTTGGTATGCAGTAGTTGAATTTTATGATATATTTTCAATCAACAACACTAACTAATTTGTCGACTTAATTGTAGCTAGCGATCGTTTCGTTTACTTGCACGAAATTAATCAATCGTTTTGATTGGTTTTGGTAAAATTTTAGGTAAATTGTGTCCCCAACTTTTGGGTAAATTTCATGCATGGAAGTTTAATTTTCAAAATGGTTAAAAATTTATTGAAAAGCCGTTTGGTTTCTGAACTTTTTCAAAAATCTTCCTTTGAAATCTGACTTAAAAATCAACATAGAGCAATGTAATTAATTCTTTATAAGTGGTTTATCAAAGTTTTTTTCTTTATCATCTTCTGTTGCGAAAATATTGTAGAGCCAATGATTGATGCAATTGACTTTTTACGATTGATCTATGGGCCAAACTCTACTCAATTATTATTTACTACTACGTGGGCAATTATTAATTTGATTCACGTAGAAGTGCTAATTATCATATTTGATTTAATCATATAATGAAATATGAAACAAATTAATGGCTTTAAAATTAAAGAAAAAGTTCAATTTGAAAAGGAATTGGACCATTTCCACCGTATACCTCTTAGAAGACCAACAAAACCACAAACCAAGACTCAAACCAACGACTCAAACCAAACCCAAACCTCGAAAATCATTAGTTGCACTCGGTGTACATATATATAATGTCACGCACCTTATTATTAAATTCTGTAATTGAGACCTGAAATGGGAATATGACTTGGCTAGCTCCCATGACTAGGCCCTTTAGGTTAATAAATAATAACTATAAAATTAGATTTCAACTAGACATATTACCCTGTAATGCCAAGACCCTTTTTTTTTAGAACTAATTAGTTAAAATATTAGATTAAGACCTATTCAATTTAAATTTGGGCACAACAAGTTTGAACCATAGTAGAGTAGAATAAACCCAAATGACTTGAACTCTAGACATTGACCCAAGCAGCATAATACTATAGCATTGATCATTAACTTTTGATAAAAACGTACAAAACTTATTTGAACTATAAACTATTTTGCATTAGCTATCTAACCTTTTAAAAGTTACTTATATTATCCAACCTTTCAATTTATTTGATTTTAGTCCGTCAATAACAATTTGATGGATAGTAAAATTGAAATTTTAATAGGTCGAGTAGCCAACTCAAAACGGTACATAATTCAGGTGAAGTTGCGTACGTTTTTATCTTTTAAAGCTTCGTTTGGTTCGGGTATAAGTAAGAACTAGCTATTCCAGGAATAAGTACAAGTGTGGGGATAAGAAAAATAGCGTTTGAATGAAAATTGGATTGTTCCCGAAAATAAGAAAATAGCGTTTAGATATATAATATGGAATAAAAAGAATAGTGGATAGTTGTTATATATAGAAAATGAAGGTATAGGTGAAAATAATTATACTAGTTTATTTCAGATATCCGAGAGCTACTATTCTCGAATAAAAAATTTGTATTTGGATATAAAAGGGGATATGTCCCCTCCTTATCCCCCATCCAAACGGTACCTGCAGTGGTTTAATTAGAGGTGCAGGGGACGCACGCTACACCGGGCGCAGGCAAAAAAAAAGATGAAAAGTGGAAAACTCTGGGGGCGAGTATTATTAGCAATCGCCGCGGTTTTCAACGCCCGCACGCTACGGGGTTTTTCAAGCTCGCGGTTTCTCTTCTTCTATTCCGACCGCGCCACCTCCTCCGTGCTTATCCGCACCCACCAACCATCCAACCAACCACATCTCTCCACCGTATCCTTTAAAACCCGCGCTATCCCACCCCACCTCCGGGACGAGAATAATAACTTCAAAAAAGTTAACAAAACCACTGCATCTGCATGCTAAGCTTATTCCGCTGCTTATTCGATCGCGACTCTTTTAATTATTATTATTATTATTATTGATTATATTATTGGGATATATGGGTGCTAAAGGAGGAGGGAATAGGTGGAGCAGGTGCTTGAGGGCGCCGCTCCGGGTGCTGTGCCGCGCACGTGACCTGTACGTGCGGAGCATGACGGAGTGCGCGGGGCACGTGCAGTACGAGGGCGCGGCGATCGGGTTCCCGGCCTACGGCGAGGTGCCACGTAGCTACAGCCTCCGATCCGACCGCGGGGGATCCGGGGACGAGGACCTGCGCGAGCTCGTCCGCGCCGCGTCCACGGCGCAGGGGCGCCGCGCCGGGATCGGCGCCGTGGAGCGGAGCCAGAGCGTGGCGGTGGGGCGGATCGACGAGGACGCGCCGTGCGAGTTCGGGAACGGGGATTTCGCCGTGGGGGCCAGCTTGCTCTTCCCGAGGAGCCGGAGCTGCGCCGGACCCGGAGCCGTAGCCGGAGCCAAGAAGCGGGCCAGGGCATTCTCGTAATAAACGAGTTTCTACTTATTTGTTTCTATTTTTCTTCTTATTTTTGGAGGGGGTGAAAATGTAAGGAGACCCCTCAATCATAGGCAGCTTTGAATTGGGGCCTTAATTTATTTTTCCTTCTCGACGCCTACATGTTTTCATGTAAATTCTCTTAAAAGTAATGTTTCTACTGGTTATTGAATGTTAATTTTTTGTGAAAAAATAAATGAAATGGTTAAATTTAGGGAAAAACTTATGAGATATCGATACAACAGAACGAAAGTAAAAAGTGTGCTTTAAAATCGATAATAGTTTAGGAGGTCTCTGTACATTTTCTTTTAAAAAATTTATATTAATGGGTTGGTGTCGATTAATAAGTCAATGTCTTAATTTGGACCTCTGTAAATAAAACAAGGTTAAGATAATTAAGAAGCCATAGCTAAGTGTATATGACTAAGTCCGAATTCTATATCCAAAGAAAAGTTTCTCTCTGTAATTTTGATTTTGATTTTCCTATTTCCCCTTCTTGTGTTTGTGTAATTTCTTTATGCTACTTTTTCAAAATTAAATTATACGAATTATCATAATTTGGTTAATTATTAATATGCTGGTTGAAAAATACTAATTTTATATCTATTTTTGGTGTAGGATTAACATCCCCATCCATCCAAGGATAGGGATTGATTAGTAGGATAATCCCCACCTTTGGATGGATTGGGGTGTATATCCTACATTCAAAAATGAATGTAGGAGTAGCATTGCTCTGGTGGTTTGGTTGGTGGAGCGGGGCCACCTGTGGGATTTCTCACATGCTATGCTTGTGAACACGTACAATCCGACGTGGCATTTCAAAAAAAATCGTCGACCTTGTGGACTCTTTTTTAAAATGTTGTCGACACCGACTTCAAGCCAATGCGGGGGCTTACTCCCGTATACAGTTACGAAGCCGACACCTATGTCTTCACCAAATCTGTATACAGCGCCGGCTTCAGCTCATACGCAACATGAAAATTATTAATATGTTATACATAATATGGGCAGTTTTTGATTGAACCATACTGTTTAAGATGAACATATATATTTATCAATACATCACTAATGTAATATACGAAAACAGTCCAGAAGTTTTGTGAGATAAAAGGGTATTTTATTGCTGCTAAATATATGAAATTAAAGGAGTAGAGTTCAAAAAAATTACCTCCGTACTCTCATGAGAAAGTCAAATAAGTTAGAAAAACCTATCTTCTTTTTACCACTTTACAATTTTTAAAAAACAATTTAATATTAAGAGAATCGCTCAAATTTACATCTGTGGTCTGGGTGGTGTAGTTGGTTATCACGCTAGTCTCACACACTAGAGGTCCCCGGTTCGAACCCGGGCTCAGACACGTGATTAATTTTTTTTTGAATTTCCATAACGGGCTTTAACAAAAAACGGATTGGGCTGGGCTGGGAAAAATGAGCTTTAACAAAAACGGATAGGGCTGGACTGGGCCCGGCCCATTGCCCCAACCAAACACTATAAAACGGCCCCCAAAGTTCCACCAGTATCGGCGTCCCGTTTCCGAAGGATCGTTCTCGTCGTCTCCTAGATTTCCTTAAACCCTTCGCGAATGCGAGAAATGGCGCTCGACAGTGGCGAATTCCGCCTCAGCTGCGAGCTCCGAGGCCACGAAGACGACGTAAGACCCCCTCCCCTTCTCTCTCTCTCTCGATCCCCGATCTCTCTCTTACTCTCTCTTCGTTGCCGTTTCTCGAATCGAACCCTCGATTTCTCACTCTCTCCTCTCGATTTTGCTTTTAATTTTGCTTAAGATCGATCTCTATGTTTAGTAGAAACTTAGTTCGCACAACTCCCGCTGATCACGTTGCTCACGGTAAATTTCTTGTGTGATACGATGTTAGTGCTCATAGAAACCCTAATTTCGCTTTGATTTGTATAAATTCTCGATTAGGTTCGTGGAATCTGCATCTGCGGCGATGTCGGGATCGCGACGTCGTCGAGGGATCGGACGGTTAGGTTCTGGGCGCCGGATCCGGATAAGAAGAACGGATACGTGCTCTCCAAGACATTGGCGGGCCATTCCGGCTTCGTGGGGCCCCTGGTGTGGATCCCTCCA
This sequence comes from Puya raimondii, assembly GCA_016920855.1. Classification (NCBI taxonomy): domain Eukaryota; kingdom Viridiplantae; phylum Streptophyta; class Magnoliopsida; order Poales; family Bromeliaceae; genus Puya; species Puya raimondii. The sequence continues at coordinate 47,938,947 of JABWPP010000050.1, read as the reverse complement.
TCGGATCGTTTCCCGGAGGGCGCGATCGCATCCGGAGGGATGGATACGCTCGTCTTGCTCTCGGATTTGCGTACCGGACAGGTTGTGGAGACGATGAAGGGTCATGAGTATCAAGTCACTTGTCTTGCTTTGGATGACAATGGTGACATTATCTCCTCATCGATCGACTGGTAATTTTTTTCTATTAAGTTATCTATCTGTTAGATTATGTGTAGTTACATGCCTTTTGCTGTAAAATTATTTACTTTGGTGGATGGTCTTATCCTGTATGTTATATAACTGATTTAAGCTAGGTAAATCATTTTAGAGATTTTATCTTAAAGTATCAATGTGTTTCTCGTTGAATTCATGTATTGAAATTGGGTTGCAGTACAATAAGGCGGTGGAGGAAAGGCCATGCGGTTGAGTTTTGGGAAGCTCATAAGGTGGCTGTTCAGGCAGTTATTAAACTTCCCTCTGGCGAGTTTGTTACTGGTAACGGCTAATCTTACAGGCTTGATGATTTCTGGGATTTTTCTGCTTTATTCAGAACATTAGTTAAATATTTATTTGGGGAATCAATTTTCAGTCTTATCATCTATCTAATTATACTTTAGTACTATCCTTCATAGGATTGACCATGTGCTGATTATTTTCCTTTGCTGTTCTGTAGTAGGAGATTTCAAACTTCTCTCAGGCTGATAATTTTGCAACTTGTGTCACATTATGTGCATATGTTACTGCATTAACAGTGTCAATTTAGTAGTAGTCTTTCTTTTATTTACATCTTTGTCAGTTTAGCTATAATCTTATTAAGTTGCAAGTAAATAACGCCATCAGATATATTTATGGCATCAATTGGACAATCATACTGGGAAGATGGGATTTATGTGGACTCTTTCCGTAAAATTTAATTTTTTTTGGGAAAATAGTATACTTTACGAAGTATTCGAGGGTCGTAATAATTTGACATGTGAACTCAAAGTTCCTTATATTATTTAAGAATTGCTTTAAGTTGTTATCTAATCTCATAACACTGCCAAAATTATATATATAATGGTGTGGCACCTAAGATAGTTGATGTTTTATTTGTTGTTCTAGGTTCAAGTGACAGTACTATGAAACTTTGGAAGGGAAGGACTTGCCTGCATACTTTTGTGGGACATGCAGGTTTGCTTTACTTTGTAAATTTACATTTAATATGCGATTGCAAGTCCTTTGCTTAGACCACATATTATTTAGGTCGTCAAGCAGTACCATACTTGTTAACGTGCCTTACTTACCAGATCTTTCTAACGGAACCTGTAAAACATGCCACGATTAATTTCATTCTTCTGTTTTCTTTGAAGTGGCTTCTAATAATCTTCTAACGTAGTGGTGGTCTCAAATACATTCACAGTTTAAGAGAAGGTTTCTGGCATTAGAGCTAGTGGATTTGGACTGCTCTCTCTTTTTCTCTCTATCTTTATCTCTCTCTTGCTATTTTTTAATTAATATATGTGTTGCTGATGTTTTACTGTTGGTGTATTCAGCATTTAAATTATTAGTACTATGTTGCACTAATGCCATGACATTCTTAAAATAGATACTGTTCGAGGTCTAGCTGTTTTACCTGGAGTTGGTATTCTCTCTGCCTCACATGATTGGTAAGTTACCTTTTCATTTATTGATCTTCTTGTTTAAGTGATTTATTGAGAGCTGATTATCAACATGTCTTGTAGTGTGGAGGTTTATTTTCCTTGAATAGATTCTTCAAGAAATTTTAGATTTTCTAAATGTGGAAATTTTGCAGTGCATAGTTACATATGTCTAATTGCGGAGAGAAACCTCCATATAAAACTGGTTTAACTGGTAGCAGAATAGGACCTGTCTAGTGGTCTGTTCACTTGTTCTTTGATTTATCCAAGTTTCGTCTACGTCTGAATAAAGTGTTATCAGGTAAGAGCAATGTGCATTTTTGCTCTAGATAATTAGGATCACAGCATTTTCTTTCTAATTGGTAAACAGTTTACACAGTTGTTTTTTGTGGATGACATGAGTTCTACTTATGTCTATAATAATCTTCTTTGTTCTCCTGGATAACAGGATACAATACAGAACTTTTCATGCTTTAATGGTGGAAAGGAATTTTTATCATATGTCGCGGATTAACTTATTAAGAACCTGGATGGAAGGTTATAGCTGCTGCATTTTGTTCATGCCATTGATTCATGGCTATGAGAAAAATGCGCATAGTTAATGCAATCCATAGTTTCTGGAGTAGGCGATGAAGATGGAATGTTTCTGAATACAAATCAGGAACATCTACTAGTAGTGGAGTGATTGGTTGGGTATTTATTTATCAAATGTGTGCTAAAAATTTAGTTGGGAAAAAATTAACAGCTGATAGTAATTTAATGACATGCATCATGCTTGCGTCGAGATGGTTATAACTGAAAATGAGGAAGAGCTTTTTAATCATATTAGTTTGTGTTCTTGTTCGGTAAAGTTGACAGTCTGTTTCTGTCTATAACAGAACTTATGATAAGTTTAGTAGCTCTGCTCTTTGTCTCTATATTTGCTTCTCTAGCTTCTCGACATCTATGCCCTACAATTTATCATCCTCACTCTTCCAAGTGATTCTTCTTGGAATGATTTTTTTTTTTTTTTTCCTTTTGAGCCTTTTCTTTTAATATTTTGTTTTGCTTGAATGGCAGCTCAATTAAGCTATGGGCACTGACTGGTCAGATACTGATGGAGATGATGGGTCATACTTCTCTGGTATATTCTGTGGCTGCACATTCTTCTGGCCTTGTTGCTAGTGGGAGTGAAGATTGCTTCGTCAAAATATGGAGAGGTGGTTTTTTTCTAAGTTAATCTGCTAATCATTATGGTTTAAAAAGTCCTATATGCCTTTTTTTTTGGCTAGATATTTCGCAACCACTCAAAACTTTCCTCACATGCTACTGTACATGCTGAAACTATTGAATATGTCCAAATGAGTAGTTTACATGTGGAGCGAACTTACAACTTAAAAAGGATTCTGCTTTTATTAGAAATCATTGAAACTCTGAAGGTTGTCTCCTGGATGTGTTCTACACCATTTGGATTCCTGACAGGTCTTGTGTTTTTTTTTCTTCTTGCTCACAGCAGTTTGAACTTGTGGGCAGATTGTATTTTGTCTGTTGAATTTGGGCCATTTTATGACTCATGAGTGATTTTGCTTATCAAAGAATGCATTGTGGATTTTCAGTTGGTTTTCTCTTCTTGATGGGGAAACCTTTTTTAATGTGGTTAGATTGGAGATTACTGAAAGACCATCTGATTTGTGGTCATAAAATGCAGATGGGGTGTGTGTTCAAAGCATTGAACACCCTGGTTGTGTTTGGGATGTCAAGTTCTTGGAAAATGGAGATGTTGTCACAGCATGTTCTGATGGAGCTGTTCGGATATGGACATCACATGGCGATCGGATCTCTGATCCACATGCACTTGAAGCTTATGCGGTTGAGCTTTCTCAATACAAAAACAGCAGGTCAGCCAGATCTTAATTATGGCTGCCATATGCTAATTTACCTGTAGCATCATTCTTCATAACTTGGTAATAATCTAGTGCATGTTGAAATATATTGGATCATTGCCAGTAAATAATCATTCAGCCATAATCTGCAACTCCTTAGAAAATTTTTTAGTAACTCAAGGAATTCATTCTTTTCCTATATAACTTAGGAATTAATCTGTCTGAAGTTTGCTTGTTGTCATTTGGAACTGCAGATCAAGAATCCATCATGTGTTATGAATTGTTGTGATGATTTATGGTATATGATACCATCTAGGTGCTTTATGTTTTCTTTTAGCATTTGATTGAATTTATTTGCAGGAAGAAAGTTGGTGGCTTGAAACTGATGGATCTTCCTGGGTTAGAGGCTTTGCAAGTTCCAGGTACTACATTATTTTACTCCTTTGAATTTGTTACAGAATTTTTCCCTCTGTATTTGATGGTCATTGTGCAGTTAGATATATGTGTCTACCTTTTTCAAACAATATTAAATGAAACTGAAGTGGATCATTATGTTGCTCAAATGGGAAACATTTTATTATGGATTTCAGAATGCATAAAGTATTGATGTTCATTATTTTTTTGAGGAAATTGCTATGCCTCAGTAGTTTCGTATTTGATGGGAATAGATTGTGTATGGGTTTATAAGGACTAAGCGCTCTAGTGTGGATAACTTGGGCTAAAGCATTTTGGCGCCGGTGGTTTGATCCCAACAAGTTGCTAGTACTAGTGGGTTGGGTCGTTCTATCTGGTATTAGAGTCAGATTGCTAGTCCGAAGTGCGGGGAATGTTTGACATCCCTTGACGGTCTTGGATTACGTGTGTGATTGGGCCTTATGAGGATGTTAGGATATAAACGGAAAGTAATTGTAATGTAGTCCCATATTTGTTGGGGAAAAAAGATTGTATATAAATGTATGTAAGGACCATGCACTCTAATGTTAATAAATTGGGCTTAAGCATTTTGGGTTGGTGTTTTGGGCCCAACAAGCTAGTACTAGTGGGCCGGGGTGTTACAGAAATCTTTATACTAATTCATTCGCTACAATTCAGCTATAGATGCATATCTAGGAATTTTGCCTAGTATTTTGTCTGAAGAGTTCAAGTTAATAGGTCGACTGTTCATGACAGTTGCAGTTTTAATGGGATACTTTTCTTTTATTTTTATATATTGTATGTATTTGCCTTTCAATTCAGGTACCATCAATGGACAGACAATAGTTATTAGAGAAGGAGACAATGGTGTGGCTTATTCATGGAATTCTCAAGAGCTGAAGTGGGAGAAAGTATGCTCCTGAATATGCTACTTCCTAGTACCCTTCCTCTTCATTATGAAGATGTTTTTTAAGTTCATATGTTTATCATTTAAGTTCCAACCGAGTCTCCAGGAAAAGTGAATCTCCATGTTATAATGCTATTTTTCCCTGTAATTTGTGTGACCTTTTATGATTTATCCAGTTACTAAGTATGTGACTATTGTGGCATCAGCTCATTGTGATGGAGGTATATGTAACCTTTGAGTTACTATAACAGTTTGTTTGTTGTTGACCTTTGTATCAGATTGGTGAAGTTGTTGATGGGCCTGGAGATACTGGGAACGGTCAAGTTATTGATGGTGTACGATATGATTATGGTGTGCCAACTCTTCTACCAGTATGGCTATCCTACTAAATATTGCCACTGCGTTCTTTCCTAATTGTCAGGGTTTTGTAAACTGTAGTGTTCGATGTTGATATTGGAGATGGTGAGCCAATTCGCAAATTGCCATATAATCGATCAGGTACTCTGAAACATAGTTTTCCTTTATTTCCACTAGCATCAGCTGTTGTATAAATAGAACATTTGGTTGCATTTCACTTTATGGTCGAATGCTTGAGCCAATTGTCACATAGCTTTTTATACTGTCATTCACTGTTCTTTTGGTAATTAGCTGCATTATCTTACATTTGGAAGAGCCTGAATTTTAAGGTATTGATGCACATTTCGTACTATTTTTAAGTTAATTTAGAGGTTTTCACATGAAATTTGTACTTTAATAGGTCATTATCAAATTTTGAGCTTGCAATTCATAATTTTCCAGAACCCAACTTTTTCAAGGAACCACCTGGGCATCTAGCAAGGATTTTATGCCGTGCATCTTATTTGTATTAATGTACTAGACTGCTTCGTAAATTATTCCTTAGTGACCATCGGCATGATTTTTTTGTCTTGATGCTGTGCATTGATGTGCACGGGAAACTTGTGGACATAACTTCCATGAAATTTTTTCTTGAGATTTATTACACTTCTCTTTTTGCTTTTTGAGTTTTTAGGTTGTTCAACATATTTTAGCAGCCATCTAGATTCTTCGGTTTAATCCTAAAAGGTTCGGTAAACCAAAAGTGATCAATATGACATCTAGGATTTGATTACTTTTATTGTTGTCCCATGTTATAACGTACATAAGAAGAATGATCGGCATTTCTGATATTTATGTTTTTCTTCTCTTCGGTTCATAGTCTAGCCTGCTATATTTTGGTCTCTCTATCATTTGGTTAGAAAAAAAATGTATCTGATAGTTGGTTTAGTTTCTCGTACAAAAAATTTGACGTCTTTTTCTTATCCGGTTTGTTTTGTTTGCAGATAATCCTTATGCTGTTGCTGACAAGTGGCTTCTCAAAGAAAATCTGCCACTTTCGTACCGCCAACAAATAGTAGAGTTTATACTGCAAAATAGTGGGCAAAGAAATTCTGTTCCAGATCCATCATTGCGGGATCCTTTTACTGGATGTAAGAATAAATATCTCTATGATCCTCCTTTTCCCTTCGTGAGATAATTCATGGGTGTTTGTGTTTGCTTCTCCATGGTTATTAGTAACCTCATAATCATTCTTCAGCTAGTGCCTATGTACCTGGGGAACCTTCATTTTCATCAGGTATGCTTTTGCAGCGAACTTGAACTATTCTAACTTCGTATTGAAACCTAAAAGAAAGTGACTTTTCTTGCTCTGAAACACCTCCACTACAAGAAAAAGCTCGTATTTTTTTTTATTTAACTTTTTCTCTTTTCCTTTTTATGTGCTTCACAGTTAGTGCTCCAAAACCAACTTTCAAGCATATTCCGAAGGTATTCAATTCATCTTTTCTTCATGTTTGTGTTACCAGCGGTCAGAACATTTTCCTATATGAGCAATTTCCACTGTTACCACATTTTGGAGCCTGCAGCTACTAATATACACATGATAATTTATTTTCATGACCCTGCTTGTATCATATTCCTGAATAGTTCTGATGTTAGTTCTATAATTTGTTGCTACGCATAATATTAGCAGCGTCAGTTCATTTTGTATCACTCTTTAACATATATTGTTTCGATGCTAGTACTATTATGCTGTGCAGACTTCTTTTGTTCATTTTTTGTGGTACTCATACTTAACATTAAGAAACATTTAACCTATTGAGAAAATTGTAGACTCTGTGACTTGATCAGTCACCTATTACACCAGTTTACAAGCATATATGATGTTGTTTACCTTTAATTGGCTTTTGCAGAAAGGGATGCTCTTGTTTGACTCGGCCCAGTTTGATGGAATTCTAAAGAAAATATCTGAATTCAACACCATACTACAATCTAACATGGTAATTTCTTCTAATTCAGTAGTACTGCATGTGTTTTTTAGTCCTATCAAATGCTGCTACCTGAATCTACAATCAGTATACTCAAAGGCCATATATTCATACATTTTCATTTTGGCCTATTGGCTTCTTTTTCTGTAGGCCCTGTTAATTGCATTTCGACTATTTCTTTTTGCATCAAAGTAATTATCAGTGGCTCGTTTAATAACATTCTTCGTTGTTCGTTGTGCTTTAATGCTCATCAACGAGATTATATTATGGTCCATGGTGGTCAAAAGCTTAAGCAACTATTGTCCAGGTCACACTCACAAATTAAGAAATATTTTTACTTATATCGTTCATCACAGATGACATGACTCTGAATGCTGTTGCCACAATCAGTAAAGCAAGTCAAATGGCTGTTTTCAAGTTAACTACAGTTTGTTTATTTACTAGGAATTCACCTGGGTATTACTGTTACCCAAGGCCTCAGCTGTACTGATGAAGTAAAAGCTATTGAATTCAAGCTTGTGTGTCCAAGCCGCCTCAGTTTAAACTGGCTCAAAAATCTTCAAGTTTACCTATAGCTGGCCAAGGTTGGCGCCCCTGTTTTCTCCTATTGACAGCAACGCGCACACCAAAAAAATAAAAAAAGAGAGAAATCTCCGAGGAATCAATGCTAGCATTATTTCAGTACTACAAATAGAATAGCAGTATATATATGAAGTAAACCAATATCTTTTAACTTTTAGGAGCAAAACAATTAGCTTCGCATAACAAAAGTAGACACTCTTGAAGTAGAATTTTTTCCACCTACCTTTTTTCCTTGGATACAAAATTTTTACGATGTGAACAAAGGATAAAGTCTTGCTATTACTAAAGCTTTGTGGTTTAATTTTTTATCTGTCCAGGAGCAGAAACCATTGTCTTTGTCAGAGCTCGAGTTGTCAAGATTGGCTGCCATCGTACAAGTATTGAAAGATACATCACACTATCATTCCAGTAGTTTTGCGGATGCTGACATTACTTTGTTGTTTAATTTGTTGAAGTCCTGGCCTCTTGTGATGATGTTTCCTGGTATATCCTGTACTGAGTATTTCTTTGTGGAGATTAGTTTGCATCTCTCAGCAATCACTTTTACTTAATTACGTAATCATGGGGTAACAATTGTGCTTGAAGTTTTATTCGTTACTCTAGATAAGCATCTCAGCATGATCATTTTGGCATCAAGAATATAAATAACCACAATATATCTTGCCTGCGACTTGTCTTGTATATCTTTCATGGTTGTGGATGCTTGCCATTTGTTGTGACCTATGGTATCTTGTCATGAGTTCCTTCAATTGCAATCTATACTTCTAATCTTTCAGAACATTGACGATGCAATATCTTTTCTCTGCTCTAGAAAGTTGATTTTATTATAATATTTTAATCAATGTCATTCTCGTAACCCTACGCTCATATTTACTAGGTCTGCTGTTCAGACTTGCTATGCATCTGACATAATTGCTCTTTCCACCATGCAGTTATAGATACTTTAAGGATGTTTATCTTGCATCCTGATGGAGCTAGTTTACTTCTCAAGCACATCGAGAGTGGAAATGGTATGCACATAAAGCTTCTTTCTGGTGTGTGATGTTTAATTTAGATGAGATTTGACTTCCCATGCAGTTAATGTTTTGTTATAGTCCTGAGTAAGGATATCTTGAGCTAAAGCTGACACACTGTACTAGTTGCCATTAATTAGCTTCTACATAAAGAGAGAAGAAAGTGCTATTTCCAGCATGGCAAGGATGTAGATTGCAGAATGTTGCTTTATTTTTATCTATTGTAATATCCTATCTGATATGCAGTCTTTTATATTGTGACAGATGCGCTGATGGAGACATTCAAGAAGGCCATGATGGGTCCTGTACAACCTGCTAATATATTAACTATCATTAGATCTGTTACTAACCTTTTCAGGCATTCATTTTTCTTCCCGTGGTTACAATCCCATTGTAGTGAGGTTGGTTCTTGGTTATTACAGAAGAAGGATTCTTCGTTATTGATATGAGTATACATTTTTCTTTTATTAATTCGAGAAAAATGGTTGAAACCAATCACTGAAGCTGTGATTTTTGATTGCTTATTATTGCTTGGATTATTGATTGCTTATTATTAACAGCTGGCATTTATCTTTGATATTGCAGATTCTGGATGGACTGTCCAATTGCGTTCCATCTTTTAACAAGAATGCACATTTATCATATGCGACACTAATACTAAAGTAAGTGATTTGTTGTGTCGAGCTTATGTGTATATTGTTAAATCTGCCATAGCGATTTAGAATCTCAGTGCTTTTGGAAAAGTGATTCACTTAGGTTGCCCTATATGGCTATATGATGTCATTGATTAAAATAGCCATCATTCATAACTGGCTTTGCTTTTTTCCATTGCAGTTATTCTGTGCTTTTGATTGAATTGAAGGATAAAGACAGTCAGGCTCAAGTGCTCTCTGCAGCTCTTGAAGTATGCTAGTTTGATCTACATTTTCAAAAATATTACTCTTCTCTCTCTCTCTCTCTCTCTCTCTCTCTCTCTCATGCAGACATGCGCGCATACATCCCGTAAATTAAGTGTATACACAAGCTTTAATATCTTAGATATTCTTTGTTTTGACTCTTAAAACTTGCTACACTTTCCGTGTTGCCTTTTTCTAGTATTTTACTTATCCCTCTTATGGCTTTCAGATTGCAGAAGATGCGAATCAAGATGTTGACTCAAGATTTCGAGCACTTGTGGCGATTGGATCTCTTGTATCCTTTTCAAACTTATAGCTGCAATTATTCTATCTTTTTGGCCCAAGGGATCATACTTTTCACAGCCGAAGCTTGAAATTAACCGTAGTAGAAAGTATTCTTAAACTTTTTCTGCTTCTTCATGAAGTCCTCTTGATCCTTTCGATCAAGTAAATTATATCTTTTTGCTCTCGTTATTTTATTTTAGTAGGTGTCATGTTTACCTGATATCCTTAACCTAGATGTGGAATAGATGCTAGAAGGTCTTATGAAGCCGATTGCCATTGATTTTGATGTTCAAAGTATTGCTAAAGCTGCCAAAGGTTCGAAGGAGTCGAAGATTGCTGAAGTGGGGGCTGACATTGAGCTTATACTAAAGGCGACATAAAAGTAAATTCGTTGGCTTGTGATGTAACTTCGACCTTTTCCTCGATTTCTCCTTCTTGTTGTTTACTGGTTTTCGCTTTCTTATGAATCCGTGCCTGTATCGCCTAATATCTACTCTGAACGACATATTTCATTCTTGCTGATGGATTATTACTTAAGCAAATAGCACAAGGAGCAAGAATGGATTATTACTGAAACAAATAGCGCGAGGAACAAGAAGAATAGAATGGCAGGCGAAGACGGAAGCTGCTGATCAAGCAGCCATTGTAAATGGTCGTATCGGATGGTTGAAGTCGTGAGATTGCTGAACTAATGTGTGATTAATTCTGGATGCTGGTTAGTCAAGAACGAATTCTTCTGAGAAAATCGAATATAGATATAACATGCTTGTTGTGTTCGGTCGTTACTCTTTAAACGTGGATGGATATTTGTTTTCTTGCTGCCGCTTATCTGCTATTACCTATGCTATATGCCAACTCGTAACACTTTTTCTTGTCATACTGTGACTGATTTGGTTCTTTTAAATGCTTTCATTATGTGTTGTTCAATTCTCTAACCCCAGATTACTCGCATTTGATAAATAAAGTATTTGTTAAATTTGATGGATGACCGGGACTTCCTGTTACGACGAGCGCACAAACAGAAACGAAAAACGGCGAACACGAAATACACAAACCATAAGCTGAAAAATAAATAACACACAGATTTATGTGAAAAAAATTTTGCAGGAAAAAATACGGGTGAGGGAGGAGAGAGCTTCACTATGAACGAAAAAAGAGAATACAATGTCCGTTACAACCTTCTGTTGCCTCTAGGGCAAAACGAAAGAGTAGAAGAATTTCTATCGGCCCGAGCCCTTCGCTACCCACCACAGTCATTTATTTTTCCTCCACAATTTAATTTCCAATTTGGTCGCACCGCGAAGCCGTCGACGAGTCGAAGTTCGAAACTTAATTCGATTATCAATTTCGAGTCATATCCAACACTTTCAGAATCTGGTATTTAACCTTTTATACATTTGCCCAATAAAAGTTGTTGTTTTTTTCTTGTATGATACATGCACGCTCATACCATGCCCACGACTTTTTTTTTTTTTCTTTCTTTTCCCTCTTTCTCATAGATTACGGATAAAATTCACACACGAAATAACATTTTGTCTCGTCTCCATTACATTTACTATCACCTGCTGCAGACACCTTACAGCAACATGCGGGATTCTCCTCTTTCTTTCGCTTTATTTTCTTCTTAATCTACACATCACAAAGAATTGGAGAAAAAAGAAAAACCACCAAAAGGAAGGCACCTCCTCTGTAAGCCCAAATCTCTTCGCGACCCAGCCTCACCTGTCTTTTTTCCCTTTCTCCTCCCCCTTGGACGGAGCTCGCCGCCGACGCCAATGGCGCGTGCTCCCGCAGTCGTCGTCGCATCCCACCCCCTTCCTCCTCCACCTCTTCTCCCTGTAGTGGGCGTAGCAATCGAGGAAGATCCACAGGAGCCCCGCGTTAAGGACGGAGTTGAACGCCCACGCGCCGATCCCGCTGCACCCCCCGGATCGGCGGCCGAAGTGGAGCACGAGGACCCCCACGTGGCAGGCGACGTTGCACCACAGGAGCCCCACCTGACACCCCATCACCACCGTCGCGGGGGGGGGCGCCGTCCCATCTCCCTTGGCGGCGGAGATCCAGAAGCGGTATCCGAAGACGAGGACGTGGGCGAGGGAGGCGGCGAGGATGGCGAGGACCTGGAAGGACTGGGAGAACTCGAGCCAGAGGAAGGGCATGGCCACGAGCGCGCACTGGGCCCCCACCCGCGCCACGGGGCGCCGCCGCCGCCGCAGCACCGCGAAGAGCGCGCGCGGCAGGTGCAGGTACCGCGACAGGTAGAAGGCGTAGCTCCAGAAGAACACGCGCCCCGACGGCCGGGTCCCCACCTGTTCGAATCATCGTGTTTGTTGTCAAAAACACGTAAAAATATTTCGCAAATTAAAATTTAACCTTCGAGAGCAAAATGCATGCACGACTGTTAAGTGTTAACACGTACCGGAAAGCAGAGGAGCCAGTGAAGCGGCGACGCCATGTGAAGGCGCTGCCATGACCACCGCGTGTCGCGGATCTCAGCGGCAGCGGAGAGGAGGGTTCCGACGAAGATGATGGCAGAGACAGCAGCAATAGCGAGGGAGTGGAGGGCAGGGATGGGGCCGAGAAGGACGGGGCGGCTCCGCCCGAGGAGGTTGAGGAGGAAGTGGAGCGAGACGGCTAGGAGGGCGAAGAAGGAGAGGGAGACGATGAGCGACGGCCACGTCGCGAGCCACAACTGGTCGGCGCCCCACCTGAACCCCACGATGGCCGGGTGCTCAGATAACCAGTAGCTTATTCCTTCTCTCATTTCTATTCCTATTCTGATTTGTTTCAAATCATGATTTAAATAAAAAGAAAGAAATAAGAATACAAATAAGAGGTGTACATATATAAGAGATTGGGAGTAGAGAAATAAGGAGAGATTTTGTTTGACCAAGGACAAGGACCTTTGGCGGGTACTTTGATTTCCTCAAGTTTGAATATTTCATGTAGAAAAATGTATAGGATCTAGAAACTTTGGAATTCTATGATCTTAGCCATTCATACATGCTTGGTTTGTTGAGTTAGATGCCCATTCAAGTTATCATTAATATTCTTAGTTGATGATGCTATAATTGTGATTAATGCTATGACCTAAAAACATCTAGAGGGTCATCAACTATAAAGGTGTTCCACCGATTCTACTTTATGTGCATTTATTAATTCTCTTCTAGATGAAACGTTTCTGGTACGTCTAATTCCAATTTATTGGAACAATTTACAACATGCTCAAAATTAAATTTTTTTTTTTTAAAAATCTATTTGTAAGCATAGCTTCCAAATTCAAGACATACATAAGGCATGCTAATTTTAAAACCTTCCATCATGCTTAGAAGAAAGGGGGATTTTGGTTCGGCAAAAAATGAATCGAAAATTTATTTGAATTATAAAAAATAATTTTTCTCTTGTTTGGTTCTCCGTAAAAGTATTTTTTACAGATTCGAAAAATTAAAATTTTTATTTTTCACTATTTTTTGACGAAAAATAAAAACTCAAGCTGCGTAAATTTTTTTCATTCATTTTTTTATCGAACCAAACAAATATGATGCAAAACTTTTTTTTCAGCAAAAAAATTTTTTCACGAAAAATTATTTTTTACGATTTTATGTTGAACCAAACGAACTCTTAGGCTTCGTTTGGGATTGCGGAGAGATTGCGGAAAAATATCATGTTTATTTTCGTACGTAATATTGCGTTCCGCATATCGGGATGAGTCGGTTACGATATATTTTCTGCGGTCCTACCGGAAAACGCAGAAGTATATCCCTATATATTTTTATTCTAATTTTATTTTATCTAATAACGTTTCATGAGCCTCAATACCAAACTAAACCTTAGTGAGCGATGCGTACCACCACCTCACTATTAAATTTTACAGGTCTAGTTTAAATATACAAATTTTTTAATTTAAATTTTAATTAATACTATATTATACAATAATAAAATTTCCTCTTAAGAGAGGCCCATTGCAATCTCGACACGTGTCAGTTTCTTATTATCTCCAATTGCACGGACTCTAACAAAAAAATAATAATAATAATAAAATCCGATAACCGTCCAAAGATCCGAAACCAGCAACCACGGGCCGAAAAAGATATATAGTTTTTTTTTTTTTATATTCAATATTTTATTTGTACATATATATATTTTTTTCCTTTCATAGTAGTGAGAGAGGACTCCTCGTCTCCGCTGATTCCATTTCGCACCGTCACCGATTCTTCGCGAGTTCTCAGGTGCACGATCCACTCCCCCGACCCTCTTATTTTTCTCCGATTTTTATTTTTTAAATCGCTTAATTAATTTCTTTTCAAGGCTCTTTCTCATCCATATCGATCCCCTTTTTACAGTAATTCGTTGTACTTTTATTTGATTTCTCACTATTAATTGGTCTGATCGACGATTGTATGCGGCGAGGAACCCTCGATTTGAGGTTTTATGCCTTTGATCTATGTTATGTGTACTAGATTCGTTCTAGGGTTTCTGTATGGTTATGTAGTGTTGATCCCCTTCTAGATTGCTCTCCGTAGAGGGTATTAACTGGGATTTTTTTAGTGGTTTGTGGAATCTCTTCATCGCCTTTAACAAAAAACTTAGAAAATGTCATTGAAGGTGTGGCTATTTCTCTGCTAGGGTTTCTTCACAAGTTACTATGTTGGGTCTATGTTTATTAGATAGATTTGTGATCCTATCAGAGCAGTATCTGATTTGTTCGTCTATGTAAAATCGAAAATTTTGGTGTTCTCCCCTTTTGTTATATTACTAAAGCTTGAGAAAATTGGGGATTTGGTATCAATTTGAGAGGTATGTACTTCTATAGAAGTCTTTCATTAACCATTTATAAATTTATTTCATCACAAGTGATGTAGTTGTTGTTTATGCTTTGTGTATTATATAGGCTTCTTTTTCCCCTTATTGTGTCTATCAATTGTTGTAGAAGGATGGCTAGCGGGTTTGGGGAATCTACAAGCAGAGATCCCCCAAACCCATCGTTCTCGAGTAATGCCAGTAGCAACGATCTCGCCGGTAGTTTCGAATGCAACATCTGCTTCGAGTTGGCCCAAGACCCCATAGTAACACTATGTGGCCACCTCTTCTGCTGGCCCTGCCTTTATGAATGGCTCCACGTCCACGCCCACTCTCCCGAATGCCCTGTTTGTAAAGCCATTGTTGAAGAGGACAAATTAGTCCCTCTTTACGGTCGGGGAAAGACCACCACCGACCCACGATCCAAAACAATGCCAGGTGTGCAAATCCCAAACCGCCCAACGGGTCAGAGGCCAGCAACCGCTCCTCAAACTGACCCTAACCATTATGCAAACCCAAACCCGTGGTTCGTGGGTGGGGCCCCGGTGGCCAATGGGAGGTGGGGGAACTACACTTTCTCGGCCGCTATTGGTGGATTGTTCCCTTTACTTAGCTTCCAAGTTCACGGGTTTCCGGATGCGGCAGCATATGGACCTGGTGCGGGATTTCCCCACGGGTATGGTCATTCATTTCATGGATGGCATGGTCATGGGTTCCCGCGACATGTGCATCATGGGCAGCAGGCGGATGTCTATCTCAAGGTGCTGTTGATTCTGGTCGGCGTTCTTGTAGTTGCTAGCCTTGTTGCATTTTAAATTGTTGGAGTGTTGCTTTATAGCTGTGCAATAATGTCCTTATTTAGGGTTCTAAATGCATAAGTGTGCTTCCTCATTTGTCTTTGCCAATGCAATTCACACCTGCGTGGAATTGTTTATTATTTGTATGTATCTTGACAAACCAGAGATGGTTGCTGTTATAGAGTTGTTTTTACTATTATACTACTTGCAATAAACAGTATGCTATTTCTCTGTCTTTGTTCTTTTAAATGCTTGTTGCTGATATTACAGGGTATTGTTTAAAGTAAGTTATATTTATTTCTTTGTAAAATAGCTATTTGTACAAAGGCATGGTTCACTAACCGGTAGGTTTCTGTAATTGGAGAACACAAGACAGTAGTATTTTAGTTTGAAGTGGTTTCAACCCAACTTCGTGCTGTTTAAGCAATCTCCTTTCCTCAATAATCGTATGGAGTTATATTGGCCAACCATTCCATATCCTTCTTTGCAGTTGTTGGTTATGGTAAATGTTGTAGGGGTTCTTTTCAATTTTATTGTTTGGCTATCTTACATTACGGAGGCACTGTTCTTATTAGTTGTTATTTTAGTCATAGCTTGACAAACTTTTCCTATTATGTTGTCATAATCACATGGATATAAGCCTATCCTTAGTATATTCTCAATTCCTTGTTTTGTTGATTAAGCATTAGGATAGCTTGTGTAATGACTTAATGCTATTTTCTAAATATCAGTGTATAATGTGGTTGTAGTCAGTTCTTTGAAGAGGACAGATGGCTATTGTCATACTCTTGAAAATGTTGAGTATGTTATCCATGTTGTGTAAAGATGGCAGGCATGCCTTTCTTTTTAAATATGGGCCTGTTATTTTAGTTGTAATTCAAGATGGTGAATGATTGTGTCAGATGCTTTTTTAATCCAAACGTAATTGCATTTTCTTCATAAGGACTACAAAATATAACAGCCAAATAGTTCAGGGGGTTGACAAAACACTACGCTATGTAAATTAAGAGAGATTTGAAGAAGGAATACCAATTTATTGGGGGCCTGAGTTGGCCCGGAACAACCTTTATTCGATTTACCAGGATACTAGTTGATAATGAATTATGTACAATTGATACTTGATTGCTAGACTTTTCATGTAAACTAATCATTACTGCTGTTTGATCCCAGACTTCCTGTTATTGGTCTCTTAGTCAACTTTCTTTGCTATTTATAATTTTTTATCTCTTCATGGTTTTCTTCATCTGACTGCTGTTATTCTTCAAGGTTAGTTATAATATTTCTCTTGCCATGCCTACATGTTACTTAGCGTGAGTTTTGGGGGTCATGAATGTTTAGACTTACTTCTGTGTCATTGTGATGTCTGTAATCTCCTCATATGATCGCGAGGCCAGTTCAGTACATAATTTAATGTAGCTGTTCTATTGGTTGTTAGTATTATTTTCTTTTTTGGTTATAGTGACCTCCTTTCTTACTTGGTGTCCTTTTGCTTCTGTACAATGCTATAATTTTGTTGCATTGACAATATTAATGTTTGGAGTTATTTATTTATTTGCTTTATCTGATTTTGCAAGATTTCTATCCAAAGATTTTAGGTCTCAATTTGAAATTCATGTTGATTTCTTATTTTTAATGTTCTCTATTTTTTGCGCAGTTGTTTCATACTTTGTGCACTTATTACTGTTTTGAAAGATTGTAATATGGCTAGAGTGTCTGTGCTTCATATTGCAAACTTATTAGTGTTTGGCTGACCCAGTTGTTTTAATTTTAACCCCCTTTTCCCCCCCTTTTGTTAGAATAGAAAACTAGAGCATGTATAGAAATACATACATATCACTAGTGGTTCATTTTGGCCTCATGAATTAACTAATACAATTGGTCATTATCACTAGTTACCTGGAAATCAAAATCCTTATATAAAATGAAAAACATACTATACGCCCTTGTCAAAAAATTTCCACATTCGAACTTGGAGTAGACTTTTTACTGTATGGATGAATGCACACTTTCTATCTTGTGCAAGCATTATGTGTGTCCTATTGGATGTGGGTCTAGTTATGGGCAGTTTGAAGTGAGAGGCTTCTACTGATAAGGTGGACCATTCATTGTTGTCCTACAGTCCTAGTCTTCTATTCACACATGTACGATGCTTCTACTGCGAAATGCTTAACTTGGTTGTGATGCATTGATATCCCTATCCCATGTGCTCAACTATGTTTGCCTAAGTTGACCCTTTTTTGAGCTGTAGAGTAGTGGGGGCAAATGCCCAACTCATTGAATGCTGATATGGTGGGAGTGTCTCTCATGTTGCAGAGATTAAATCTCTTGGGTTTTGGAGTTACTATATCCTATATCCAGTTTGGTGCATAAGCTTTTACTCTTGTTGCCTATGAGTGGAGTAAGATTTAAGGTAAAAATGTTAGTGTAGGGAGAACATGATTTGTGGAACTTTTTAAAGTTTCTATTCTTACAATGTGTGGCCACCGGAAGTGAAAATAGTATAATAATATTTTCTTTTAAGTTTTTGGATATTTAGAATCCACTATTGGAAGGTGGTACTATTGTTATTTCTGGGAAGTTGAGGTGAACCTCAAAGCCCACGTTAGGTGAGATATTCATGAGGTCACATGCACTGCACATGCACTGCACATGTCAAGAGATCTAGGCATCATTATCATCATGCCATGCCATGTACATATATCGTATCTGCGCATGGTTGGTCAGAAATTGCGGCCAAGTCCCGCGTTTTTATTTTCCCATGGCTGGTGATGACATGACATGCATGCATGCATGCGTGCTTTGCCACATGAGATGTTATGATGATAAACGTGCAGAGTTTTGGCTATAGGTTAAATCATTTTGATACATGCAGAGGACCGTTTCATATACGTAAAAAACAATTATATACATTGGCCCTTTAAAAATAATAAATCTTTCGCTATTTATAAAGTTCCTTTCTAAGAGAAGTTAACATTAATAACTAAATAATTAAGCTGTAAAATTTCTAAGGGGCCGTTTGGTTGGGGGTTAAAAGGGGGATAAGGGGTTTGTTAACCCCACTCCAAAAGAGTTATCCCGGGATAATTCTTTTGGGGTGGGGTTAACAAATCCCCCCCATGGAATTGGGGTGGGATTAACTAATTCCACCTCAATTCCATTTTTAAATTTATATTTATAATTTAATTTTTAAATTTATAATTTAATTTTTAAATTTATATTTATATTTTTAAATTTAAATTTAAATTTTTAAATTTATATTTATATTTTAAATTTTAATTTTTTTAAATTTAAAAAATTTGTAATTTTAAAATTAAAATTTATAATTTTAAATTTTAAATTATTATTTTTAATTTTTTAAATTTAAAATTTGATATTTGGTATTTTTAAATTTAAATTTAAATTTAATTTAAAATTTAAAATTTAGAAATTCTAATTTCTGAATTTGAGATTTAAAATTTAAAATTTTATTTAAATTTTTTAATTTTTAAAGTTATATATTTAAAATTTAAATTTAAAATTTAAAATTTAAAATTTAAAATTTAAAATTTAAAATTTAAAATTTAAATTTAAAATTTAAAAAATTAAATTCAAATATAAGGGATAATATTATTATTTTTTATTTATAACTACTCACTATTATTCTTATTCCATCTTATCTATTCAAATATTATTTTTTTTATTTTCGGGAACAACTCAATTTTCATCCAAACGTAAAATTAGTCTATTCCAGATTTAACCCCAAACTTAATTCTATTCCTGAATAACTAGTTCTTACTTAACCCCGAACCAAACGAAACCCTAAACACTTGTGTGACATACATTAAAATCCTATCGTATGGTAAATGAGCTACGGGTCCTATTCTTTTTTTGTTTTTTTGGCTATCAAATAAGCGGTGACAGCTCAAATATCATGCTTTCCATCTAAAAAGCACTTTCGAGTCAAAGCACAATTTATTGCAGAATCTCCAGATCGAGCACCCGCTCCTTTATTTCTTATTATTATTAATAACTCCTTTCTCTGCATCATCATCCTTAACATTAAAGTCCACAACATTAATGTCTCTTTTCTCAATACAAAATTCAAAAGATACAATATGAAGATAGAATAATTAATGCAACAACCAAAA
The DNA here is from genome assembly GCA_016920855.1 of Puya raimondii. Classification (NCBI taxonomy): domain Eukaryota; kingdom Viridiplantae; phylum Streptophyta; class Magnoliopsida; order Poales; family Bromeliaceae; genus Puya; species Puya raimondii. Next base: position 47,919,324 of record JABWPP010000050.1, on the reverse strand, counting down.
AAAAAAGAAAAACAATTATAGAAGTTGAACTATTATTCTCCTCCTCTCATCCTACAGCCTTTTATCTACACCAATTCTCTTCCTTGTATACTAATACAATATCAAAAGATTATTAACAACCCATGTTGCTCTGTGTTCCTTTGTTCGTTGCTGATCCGAGGAAAAAGACAAAAGAAAATGGGAGAGAGGAGGCAAAGATTCAAGAATCGTCGACCGCGAAGGGAGTGCGGAGGAGATCGTAGGGCACCCAGAGGGCGTCAAGCGGGCACGGGCGGCCTGCGTCGATCCGGACCCAAGGCTTGCCCTTCCCGCTCCAATGCAAGAGGCTGACGGGCCCGGGGTGCAGATCCCTGCAAAGCCCGCGGTAGTTGTCCCCGCCCAGTCCGTGCTGGTTCCATCTGTTGAATATAAATAATTAAAAATTTAAATAATAATTATTCTTCCGCAGCAGAATATTTTTTTTTTAAAAACTAATAATATAACTAAATTAAGAGGTCTTCTCACTCTACTTAAATAGTAGAAACGGAGATAAATGATTTTAGTTACCAAATTAGTTAATTTGGAGATCTCACCTACCTCAAAATACATAGCAATTTCACTACCTAGCAAGGTAGATACAACAAGGGCTACTACTAGCCACAATATATAGCTTTTTCTAATAAGCAATCGAAGTTGTCCTAGTGTAAATGTCTCGTCAATTATTCTTAGCCAATAATAACAATAATAATAATTAATAAAAAGAATAACTTCCTATCTAATTAATCAATCAGCTGGAGCTGGAGCTGGAGCTGGAGCAGCAGCAGCAGCAGCAGCTCAAAGTCTCAAACTAGAAGATAATAATAACAAGATCAGTTGGCACCTGTGGTCGACGGCGGCGATGCGGCCGGCGAAGACGAGCAAGAAGGGGGGGAGGGAGCCGAGCTCGTAGATGCGCATGCGCTGCTGCAGCTGCATCCACTCCTCGATGCGCTCCGTGTACCCTTCCCGGCGCCAGCGGTCCAGGTCCATCACCATCACCCCCGTGTTGAAGTAGCAGGGCCGCCGCCCCGCGGGGAACGCCTTCGACAGCGCCGGGTTCGCCCAGAACGACGCCGTGAAGTAGGCCGCGAAGTCGGCGCCGCAGTACTCCGGCGCGGCCAGGGCGGCGCCGCCGGGGAGCGGCGTCCCGGCCAGCCCCCGGATGTCGTCGACGAGCACCAGGTCCGAGTCCAGGTAGACCACGCGGCGCGCGCAGCGGGGGAGCAGCCGCGCCAGGTAGGACCGCGCGTAGTTGAGGGGCCGGTCCAGCGCCGCGCGGATCGACGTCGAGATCAGCCCCGCCACGCGGGCCTCGTCCGCGAACGGGTAGATCCGGAACGACAGCGACGGGAACGACCCCGCGATCGTCGCGTTCAGGTACGGGACCGACGCCCCGGCCGAGGCCACGAAGTGGAACCGGATCGACTGCGGGCACGACGCGTGCTGCAGCACCGAGTGGATCGCCGCCACCGACCCCCGCAGGTACGCCGCGTCCAGCGTCATCGCCACGTGCACCGCCTCCTCCTCCGCCCCCGCCGCCGCGCATTCCGCGGCGGAGGACGCCGGGAGCGGCGGCGGGCACCCCGGCGAGTTGTAGAACTGCGGCGCCTCCCGGAATCTGGGAGGAGCTTCCGCGGCGGCCTCGGCGAAGAAACAGGGGAATGGCGTGGCGGTGGTCGCCACAACAACAGCGGCGACGAGGAGGAGGAGGAGGATGGTGAGGTTGGGGGGAATCGTCGCCATTAATGTCGACGCGGAGAGGAAGCGGGGTAGCTCTCGATCGTTGAAGCGGGACGTATATTTATATATAAAATATACAGAGAGGGAGAGGGAGACACAGGGACATGTAGATGTAGTGGGGTTTTTAAGTCAAAGTATAGAGGAAAATTGCTCGTAATTAGGGATAACTTTTTATTAATCGATTTGTTATAAATAAGGTTATTGTATTGGTTCGTGTTTGGTTACGGGATCCGATGGAGATGGACGGTCGGATCTCCCTGATTGGACTGCCAGAAATTAAGGTATCGGTGTCGGGGAAAGCCCCAGCCTAGTAGCGACTTTTAATTTAAATAAAAAGTAAATCTTTTTTTTTAAAAAAAAAAAAGAGAGAGAGAAAGAAATTTTACTCCGCTTAGTTTTGACGTAAACGGAGGGGGGTAATACACCGACGAGTTGACGCGGGTGGCTTCCTACCTAAAACGTAGAATGACGATTTTGCCCACGTGAAATTCTAGCGGCGGCGACTTGGTTGCCGTGGTAGTCCCCCCGCTTTTCACCGTACGCGGTGGAAGGGCACGATGGTCCAGTAGAGAAAAAGTGGGTGTGGGACGCATGAGCACGTGGCACGCGCTTGTACGGGCGTCCGCATGGTCCGCGCCGTCTTTGGCACGCGCGCGTCCGCATGCGGGAATGGGAGTTTTATTTATTTACTTATTTATTTTGAACTCCAACCCATTAGCGGGAGAGAGAGTTGGGTCTATAATTCCGGGAAAATCTGTTCCGAGGGTGGTTTCAGTTAAAAAAAAAAAAAAAAAAAATCAAGTTTGTTAACCCTTTATACACTTTTTATTTAAATTAGTTTTTTTTTTTCTCTATCTTATGTTTTAGTTCATGTAGGAAACAAAGTTAATTGCATGTTTTTATGTCATCAATGACTCGGTAAATTACTGTTATTCTTTCTGGTAATAAAGCATCAGGATAGATTTGGATGGATTGTGAACTTAAGTTTCAAAGTAGACGACTCCGAGATAGAAATTACTGTTTTTTTTTTTTTTGAGAGAAAGATAACACGCTATCCGCTTCATTCATTAGGAGGATGAACTAAGCTACAAAAGTGAGACAACGGGCGTCTCGACGAGAAAAAAAAAAAAAAAAAAACTAACCGAAGCCTAAAATCAGCCTAAACAATTATTAGAAATTTAATTTCTATCAAACCTTCTTAAATTTCTAATTCTAAAAACAATTATTGGTGCTTTCCTACTAAAGGGAAGTTTCAGCTACTTATTTCTTTATTTGTTTCAGAAAATATTTTGTTCCTTAAAAAAGCATACCATTGGTGACTCTTTACCATGTGGAAAGATACCTGTTCCTTTCATATACAAGTTGGATTTTAAGTTACTATTTACATTTTCAGAACTTCAAATAGTTAAAGTAATGTACAAGTAAGTTTTATTCTTCAGGTGCAAAATCCCTTCATTCAAAAGCAAAGCATCTCCTAACAATGGCTTTTGGGAGCCTTTCTTTTGCACCTTTTTAATTCATAATTAACTTAAAAGGCCCCCTTTATAGTCACTTGAAAATTTTAATATGATTAGAACATTAACTAGGTTTTTTTTTTTTTTTTGGGTTTGAGAATTAGGTTTGAGGTCTTTATTACTTCTACAAGGTTGAATGCAGATGAAATGGGCACATCTCACCGTTCTCCCATACCTCTCATCAAAGTGACTTCTCTCTCGCGCAGTTTCTTTCTCTGTTTCCACAGAGAAGAGCCTGGAGTGTTTGGTGGGAAGAGAGGTTGCTTGGCTTCTGAGAAACCGTCGATGTTTGACGTGATCTCTTTTCTCGACCCTCTGTAGGATTGTTCGACAAAATCAACAACTAATCTAGTCCAGTAGACGGTATCTAGAATGCTGTCTAAGAAGGTCAGGCTGCGATCCTTGCAGTGCGGTTCAGAAATGGGGATCGAGACCGACCGTCCCTAGCGCAAGTGGCAAAGGGCTTGGTGGTTGGTACCCGAGGTTCCGAGTTTGAATCCTAGTTGATTCACATTTCTAGCTAAGTTTATTTCTATAAGAAATAAACGAAGCGGATGGCGTGCTACCTTTCTCTCAAAAAAAAGAAAAAGAAATGGAGCTCGAGCTCTCAGCTTCTTAGCTAATATATTACTGTAGGTACTTGGACGGATTTACCGGGGAGGAAAAATATTATTTAAATAGTATAAAATACTATAGAAAGAATAATTGGCACCCATTCTAAACAGGCTCAAAACTATAAATACCAAGCCCAACCCACTAACGCTACACAATGCCCTAAAGCCCATAAAACTATGGGCCTAAGGACCACTAACAAATGGGCCCAAGGCCCGTTTCAGTTAGCGGTAGGTAATCGTTACGCGAACCCGAACATCTCCCACGTAAAATTCCCGCCCTATCCGTACCTTATCCTCTCCATCGTTCTCCTCTCCCACAATGTGAGCGTTTACGCTCACATCGCAAGCCCCTTCGCCCATGTCGCCTCTCCTAAACCCCTCCGAAACCCTAATCCTAATTCATCCTCTTCTCCACCCCAATCTCAAATCCCCCTTCTTCTTCCTCCTCTCCGGCGACCGAGCCCCCCTTCGGAGCCGCTCCAATGGCCTCCACCGCATCGCGTCGAAGCTGAGGACCTCCGAAGGTAGCAAGGGAGGAGAGGCCCCTGGGAAAGCTTCGAAGAAGAAGGAGATCGTCTTCTTCGACGCGGCGGCGCCCCCCGTGGCGGAGGGGAGTCGCGGCATTGCGGGGAATGAAGGAATTCGCGAGGGGAAAGAGGGGTTTGGTGGGGTTCCTCCGTGGGGTTTCCTTAAAAGGGCCCCGAAGAGGGTTTTGGCATTGCTCTCGAACCTCCCCCTGGCGATCGGGGAGATGTTCCTGATTGCGGCATTAATGGCTTTGGGTATGTTTTGGTTGAACTAAACTCGATCAAAAGACTCCTTTTTTTTTTTTTCTTATGTTGTTTTTGTGGAAAAAGATGAGAATTATGGATAGAAGATATAGCGTGAAAAGGAAATATTCAACAACTAAAGGGCCAAGCAACAAGTTGAACAAAAATGGCATAAATTTAGATGGTTTTGTTTAAATTTTCTCTGAAAATTAAGTTATCGCATAGCGAAGGTCTGCAAAGTAAGCTGATATTCGAAATGCTTAGTTTGTTAACTAATCCTTTTGAGTTTCAAGATTCCTAACCCTGATATGTCTTCTACTTGTAGTAATCTATTTGTTTGTCATACATAAATATTCGTTTACTAGATGACCATATCTATCTTACCTGTCTTTGTAATCAATGCCGACAGGCACGGTTATAGATCAGGGGGAGGCCCCAGATTACTATTTCCAGAAGTATCCGGAAGAAAACCCTGTCTTCGGATTCGTTACGTGGAGATGGGTTCTCGGACTTGGGTTCGATCACATGTTCAGCTCCCCTGTTTTCCTCGGCATGCTGGTCCTCCTCGCGGCATCTCTCATGGCCTGTACATACACAACTCAGATCCCTTTGGTTAAAGTTGCTAAAAGGTCTGTTATCTTTCCGCGTTCAAAGTCACAAGCAGAAATTTAGACATTCATGATTAGCGAGGGCAACTGTTGATTTTCCTTCATGCAGATGGTCATTCATACAGTCGACAGAGTCTATCCGTAAACAAGAGTTTGCGGACTCTCTTCCACGAGCATCCATTCAGGACTTGGGCATTATCTTGATGGGTGCCGGATATGAGGTACTTTCCTTTGTGCGCTCTGGAAATACGTATCGACAAGCACAAAATGTAGCTAAACCTATCTTGGTACTATGGTCATTATCACTATCGTAAAGGATATACTTTAGAGGTTGATATAACAAAGGATCAGTAGAGAGATCCTTATTTTACTAACACAAGCTTTACAATGGACATGTTCTTTACCCTCAGCTGTTTCAGTCTTCTCACATTTGTTCTACAAGACTGAAACTAGCTGAATGATTACCTTCTTGGCTTTTGGTTTCGCTGAATAATTTGATGATGCAATATTAAGATCGTAAAACCCATGCTCTGTACATCACAGGTATTCACTAAGGGGCCATCTTTATATGCTTTCAGAGGAATGGCAGGTCGATTCGCTCCAATAGGCGTGCACTTAGCTATGCTTTTGATTATGGCAGGAGCTACACTTAGTGCTACTGGTAGCTTTCGAGGCTCTGTCACTGTCCCCCAGGGCCTCAATTTTGTTGTTGGAGATGTAATGAATCCCAGTGGTTTTCTTTCTCACCCACCACAAGTTTTCAATACTGAAGTCCATGTTAACAAATTCTATATGGAGTATTATGATAGTGGAGAGGTACTCGCTTATAAACTTAATATTCCTTCTAGGAAATTGAGGTGGTTTCTCGACAATTTAATTGGATTTCTATGATTCATGATCAGGTTTCACAATTCTATACCGATATTTCACTATTCGACCTCGATGGGAAGGAAGTGATGAGGAAGACCATTAGGGTGAATGATCCTTTAAGATATGAAGGGATTACGATTTACCAAACAGATTGGGGTTTTTCAGCACTCCAAATATCAAAAAATGGTGAAGGGCCTTTCAACTTGGCCGTGGCTCCCTTAAAGTTGAATGGTGACAAAAAGCTTTTCGGAACATTCCTACCAACTGGAGATACTGATTCTCCTAATGTGAAGGGAATGTGAGTTAGCTGTTTTGCGTTATACTTGTGCCTAGTTGATGAATTTGCTGGTCTAAGATTTTTTTATTTTTATTTTTAATTAACTTTTAGATCGATGCTGGCTCGTGATCTACAATCCATTGTGCTATATGATCAAGAGGGTAAATTTGTGGGCATACGCAGACCTAACTCCAAACTTCCTATTGAGATCGATGGTATGAAAATTGTTATTGAAGATGCTATTGGCAGCAGCGGCCTCGATTTGAAGGTGACAACTCGAAAGTATTCTATTGCTACTCTAGTGTCTAAGACTTTTAAGTTTCTCTTGATTTCCTTTTTTCCCCCTCTGAAATATGTCTTTGTTTATTGATTAGACGGATCCTGGGGTGCCGATTGTATATGCTGGATTTGGTGCTCTAATGCTCACAACTTGCATTAGCTATCTATCACACTCACAGGTACTGCATATGCTTCCTTTTTTATCCATCTTTTTGAAAGCTAAATTCATATGTAATATGCAAAATCTTTGCTTACCTTAGATATGGGCCTTCCAAGATGGGAGTACAGTTGTTGTGGGAGCGAAGACGAATCGAGCAAAGCTTGAATTTGACCAGGAGATGAACCGCTTACTTGATAAAGTACCTGAGCTTATTGGAAGTGATGGTACCTCTAATAGCTGATTGGTTGGTTCTTATATTCTCATTTCTGACGCACACCAACTGGTTCTATCCTCAGCTTTTTGAAGCAGGTAATTACACCGATTATATTCGGGATCGTGTTGCTTCGTTGGAAAAGGTTCCAGCTTTCGTCGGTGAGCTATTCTGATACCAAAGCTAAATGCTATCAGAAAGACATTCAACTTAAATCCTGCAAACAAAGTTATCTCTATAGAAAGAATGCACAAGATGGTACAATTAATACTTCAATTTTTTGAAAACATTAAGAGGATCGTTTGCTGTAAATTCAGTGGCTCACCGAATTCGAATGTGTATTGTAATTCCACTGTAATTGGTTGGGAACGGGATTTTCTACACTTCAAGAACTATTCAAAGCTGCAAATCACTTGTATTCCTGTAAAATACTTGTTCCTATAAGAGCAAAAAGGTCATCTTGTTAACCATATAAATTGCTGTCCAAGTTTCATATCTCAATAGCATTTCTAGCTAAAGTTTCATGTTCTCTCCGCTCTGCTGTGAATTCTGTGGGATGAATTGTTTCTAAAGCTTAATCATTGACTGACAATAACATGTTATTTTTCAATTGCCAGGAATCTTGAGCCTCTCTGCTTCTCTTCTTTAATTCGCTTTGCCTTTTTCTTCTTATTACTTTGTGCCTATTTTATGATCCCGATGTAATGAAGCTTTTGCCCATTCAAACAGCTCTTCTCTGATTTTCACAAAAAAAAAAAAGAGAATAAAGAGATATTCCTAAATTAAATATTCAAATGTCCATGGTTTTTAAATGAATTCCTTTCCTTTTAAGGAAGAGATTGGCTCATCTTTGTTAGTAATGTAGCAGGTTTATATATATATATATATATATATATATGACAAATGCGGAATAGAAATTTTCTTGGGAGGTTTTCAATCTGATGATGATGATGATAAAATTGGAAAACCCTCTGACTTTATTATATTTAATAAATAAATCATAAATTGATTTCTTGTAATGGTAAGACCTTGAAACTATTATTGTTTATTGCGACGATTGTGTGTTAACCACTAAGTATTATTATTTTCATCTTGTTGTATGATCTTTCTAATACTCATTATTTATATGATAGTCGTCCTAAATCTTCTCGGCTTTGCATGCTAATCATTTTCCGGTGAACATATTCACTCAATTGCGGAAAGCCACCTAAAATGTAAAATAGCATGAACTTCGTAATTATTTTAATCAATCACTTAATCCTGAACTATACTGAGTTGAATTATTTCAATAATAAGTCATTTGATTAAAGATTGTTACAGAAAATAAACAAAATTTAGGGAAGGCGATTAGCAGAAGTACCTGCAAAGTTCACCTTGCTTCTATCAACTCTTTAAAGTTTGGTGTCAGCATCTCTCTGCAACTGAAGCGAATGTTTAGAAAAGAAAATCATGGTCTTAGATTAGTCAAGCCACAAAGAATATGCTCTTATCCTTACTTAGAGCTAGATAAGCAGGAAACTGAGTTAACCCTTCTCAAAACACACAACTAATCCTTGGAAAGAAACAAAATAAAAAAAGAAAAGGAAAAAAAAATATGAAAAATAAAGTACACTTCATGGAGATTGATGCATGGCAACAAGTCGCAGGAAAATGTTAAGGAACGTAGTTGCTATAACGTCCCTCTCCATTGGAATTATATTATGATAAAGAATTAATTAAACAATGTCAATAGATTTGTATCCGAAGAGACGGTTGGTTGCATGACAAATATGATAATTCTTATGGAATAGAATAATCACTAAACAATTATATCATCTTTGACGAATCAAAAATAAAATTATATAATCTTTTGCCGTCTATGCTTCGTGCATGGCAACTCTTTCAAAAAATTAGTAAAAAATTTAAGAGCTTACAATTATACAGGAAAACAGGGAAATATCGCCTTTATGTACGTTGTTGTTCCCACCGCCATGTGATAAGAATCTCACCTTAGTAATAGGAGACTACGGCCAAGCCTTAAAAAAATAATAATAATAATTCTGGCACTTTCTATTACCAAAAACAGTGATTAGGTGTTGGGCAAACCAAAAGAATCTTATGTTTTTGTAGTAGCAAAAGGCTAAAATAAACTTCTACAATCTAAATCAGAAGCTCCAACTTAAAGTCTCTAATCAAATAGCACTTCTGTTTTTGTGAAAGCTGGAAGGCCAAGAAAAAAACAAAGAAGAAAAGCCCATTCCTTATTAACTTTTCAGTCAAAATCCTAAAAAAGGGGGGAAAGGAAAAAAGGAAAAAACCAATTCTCACTACCAAGTCAAAGACCCAACAATCCTTTAGAAGGGCCCCACCCAACATGCTCACCAACTCCCAGCACAAATCTAAACACGTTACAAACTACTTATCTAAAACCTACTCTATGACAAGAACATGGTGTGCATATTGGTGAGCTGAAGAGATGAATGCATAGAGTATATGTACTTTGAGATTTCAAAAGAAAAAAAAATGGAAAAAAAAACTCTTTCTTGATCAGAAAATCTAAAGAGGAATGTCATATACAATGGATTCGATTATCGAAAGGCTTTTGGGCAAGAGCTGGGATGAGTCGAAGAAGATATGGCACATTGCATTACCTGCGATTCTCACTGCAGTCTTCCAATTCTCCATTGGATTCGTTACGATGGCCTTTGTCGGGCATCTCGGGGAGGTTGAGCTCGCGGCAGTTGCTGTTGTGGAGAATGTCATCGAAGGCTTCGGTTATGGGATTTTGGTAAATGAGATTACCAACTATGTTAGAAGAATAACTACGTTTGCATCTTTTTCTTCTTGATCCAAAGTCTGAAACAGTTGTGCTTAGTTTTTTGCTAAGATTAGGAGGATCTAGTTTTCGCTTATTTTAATGGAGTTATATTGGTCATAGACAAGATTTATATCATCAAAGTCATTTTTACATAATTTGTGTTTCATTAGTTCGTTCTATAGGAGCTTTGAATGCAAAATTTGTTTAAGGATTCAGTCCAAACAAAAATCACCAGTAACAAAATCACAATGGCTATGTTAGATATTCCTAGTTTGCGTTGACGATTCTAGATTTAATCTTTTGTGTAGTCAAACTACATGACTTATCGATAAATGCCCAAACATATAAGGTATCAAAATATAATATTTAATATGCTGAATTTTTCAATGTGCATATCTATGTCTATATATGCGTATTTTATCTATGCATATTAATAAAAGCACAATATTTCGGACAACAGTCAAATTTACTAGACTCGTAAAATTATCAACACAAACAAGATAAACAATTAATTCATAACGACCGTCGAGATAGTTGATTAAAATTGTGTTTTTGCAAGCTTTCACATACAAAAACAACTTTTAAATGCAAGTATGCTGCACCATTACGACAGTAAAAGCATAACAACTTCAAATGCATGCAAAACTGCACCACTAAAAACAACAAAAGCACATATCCAGTAACGAACTATTCATATTCTGAATTAATACTGGTAGTCAAAGAAATAATTTTTACCTTCTTTTTGTAGTTAGGCATGGGAAGTGCCCTGGAAACCCTGTCTGGCCAAGCTGTTGGTTCTGGAAAACTCCAGATGCTAGGGATTTACATGCAACGATCGTGGATAATCTGTCTAGCCACGGCATTGGTTCTGACCCCAGTATATATCTTCACATCACCAATATTAAAGCTTGTCCATCAAACCAAAGATATCTCTGAAGTCGCAGGGAGATACACAGTATGGGCTATCCCTCAGTTATTTGCGTACGCCGTGAATTTTCCCCTGCAGAAATTCTTCCAATCTCAAAGCAAAGTATGGGTAATGACCATAATTTCAGGGGTCGCTCTCGGCATCCATGTTTTGTTAAACTGGATTTTTGTAACAAAGCACGGTTATGGCATAGTTAGTGCAGCAAATGTTGGAAATTTTTCATGGTGGCTTATTAATTTGGCACAATTTATCTACTTAGTATCGGGGTGTTTCAAAGAAGCCTGGGGAGGATTTTCTATGGAGGCCTTTAAGAACCTTGCTGCTTTTGTCAAGCTTTCACTTGCATCAGCTATAATGCTCTGGTTGGTTCGTGCCCCATTAAGAGAATGTTCTGCGTCAAGAATCTGATTTTGTTTCTTTTTCTAGCTTTAACTTGGGTCATATTGAATGCAGCTTAGAGCTTTGGTATTATACTGCAATGATCATCCTTGTGGGTTGCTTGAAAAATCCTGAACTCGCAGTAGGTGCTATGGCGATCTGGTTAGCATTGTCTTCTTTGATTTCTCATCCATCATCCCAGAAAATGAGCTATTCCTTACTGATTAGTTTCACAAATATTTTCCAAGTATTGATAAGTTAATTATGCATTAGAAAACATTTTAAACATTACGAACATAAGTATTCAAGTTTGTAAGGGCATATATCAAAATTCAGATTTTCAACAAATATATAAAAGGAAAAATGTATACAACTTCTCTGAGCTGCGGTGCAGAAAAATATATTGCAAGGGGATATCTGTACATATTCCAATATATAATCAAAATATCTTTTTCATTCAGCTGATCATTTATTTGTTTCGTCCAACAGCATGAACTACCAAATCTGGACACTGATGATTTCCATAGGATTTAACACGGCAGTTAGGTGAGCACACCCTCTTTTTGAACACTTGTTAGCCAATAAACATAATAAGCAAGCTAAAATTAGTCAAAAACAACTTTTTTTTTCTCTCTTTTTTCATTGCTTCAGTGTACGAGTATCTAACGAACTTGGAGCCAACCACCCAAAAGCAGCAAGATTCTCTGTCATAGTCACTGTTTTTACATCAGCCTTTATTGGTCTAATATTCATGGTTGTAGTTATTGTTGAGAGGAAGCAATTGCCAAAGTTTTTCACAGATGTACCTGAGTTGGTGAGAGAAGCTTCCGAATTAGGGTATCTTCTTGCTGCTACAATAGTTCTCAACAGCATCCAGCCCGTTCTTTCTGGTATACTCTCTCCACATATCTGAAAAAATATAGCACCGCATTTAACATTTGATTATTAGTATCTCAGACTATGATCTCAAGAATCTCTTAAAAAAAAATCACAGGGGTTGCAATTGGAGCAGGTTGGCAATCGATGGTCGCCTTCATAAATATAGCATGTTACTATCTGATTGGGTTGCCGATAGGAGCTATTTTCGGATTTAAGCTCAAGCTCAATGCACTAGTAAGAGATTGAGGAAGACCACTTCCCTACAAGTAAATGACAAAGTGCTAGTGAAACTGTTTGCTCATTCTTTGTTGCTATGCAGGGTATCTGGGTGGGAATGTTAATTGGCACAATATTGCAAACAGCTATTCTGGTTACGATCATTGCCAGAACTAAGTGGCATAGCGAGGTAGCACACTCACAATCTATTAATTTTTAAGTCCCAGATGCAAATATACTGAAACTAATAAGGAAACTGAAAAGACCAAGTGAGTCCTCAGTATAAATGTAACAATTTATTAGTTAACACACTATATATTGCAGAGTTATTGCTTAATATAGCTGATGCGGTATGGTATATTAAACTATGGCTTGACTATAACTGTCAATTGGATGCAGGCTACCCAAGCAGAAGAACGAATCAGGTTATGGGGAGGACAAATTGAGCTTCACACAAATCAAGGACCAGTAATCCAGTATAATTTAACAAATGAGGATTCAAAGAAATAGTCTACAAAGACAAAGGTATGTAGCAGATAACCTTCATTTTCGATATCTCATTCTGCAAGTTTATTGCAGCGAAAATGCCAACATTTTTAGTCAGAACATATGATAATTTGATAATTGTAGACCAAATAGGTTTCAGTACGATGTATGTAGACCAAATAGTTGCAGTAGACTAAATAAGCATCCTTTACTTTTGAAGGTCAAAGGCTCATGCAAAGATTGACTAACGTTGGCAACTTCGAACGATAACTTCTTGGTTAGATCCTAATGGTTCATACATTCTTATGCATACTATAAAAACATATGGGCGTGTACATTACAATAAGAAAGTAATCAAGTACATATGATACATGCATAAAAAGAGTTAACAATAAGACCCAACAAGAAACCAAAACACCTCGTGAACATAAGATTAGATGCATGAGATTAATAAAGGTCTCAGCAAAATGAATATAAAATTATATTAATGGTCAGCATATTTTATATTATGTCACTTCAATGTTCAAAGTTTTATGCGTCTTTCTCAGGTACCTGTAAACTGTTCATTGATCCATCAGCATTCTATGTTCTGCTTCTTCAAAAAAAAAAAAAAAAAAAAAAACTCGCTCTTCCAAGGAACATCGACCGTAACACAATACGATTCGAACACTGGAGAATTATTTTGTTTCGAACAGTTTGTTAAGTGTAAATAGAAAATATAGTCACAATTATCAACTTTGCAAAAGTCTCGAAACCATACTTGGCCCTATGCGAACAAAAATTATGTACTTTCCCTCTGTTTACAAATTATGTTAACCGTCAAGCGTATAAACTGCAGGGCAGTGTTTGTTTTAAGCATCAGTATGATTTGTGCGGCATGTCATAACTGAAGCTTCGAATTTTTTAACTTTTTTGCTACCCGATTCTTCAATTCGTTTGATCATAGACATTTAACAACTCTTCTGTAACATCATTTGGAAATGTATATTAATTAATGCACTAATTACAGTATCTTATGTGATTCACGTGACTCTATTCCGATCAAAACAAAAATTGCACCAAATTTTTGCATCAGAAGAGCTATCAATTAACACAAATTAAACAAATTAAGAACTTAGGTAGCAAAATCAAAAACTTTTAAAGGCAATTCACTGATTTCGGCCAAAAAGGAAAAAAAATTGATGGATTCCTCACGCATATCATGATTTACCGAGGATAGCAAAATGCGGATACTAAACGAAGCGAAAACCTAGGATTTTGAATCCAGTCGCGAGTTATTGTAGCACAAATCACAATGATTTGCCATTGATGGTTCCTCACAAAAAAACAAAAAAAAAAAAAGGAAAATATTGGGGAGGAATCAAAGAGTTCTAGGGTTTCGATTCGCCGCACCTGATCACGAAGCTCCATCCTCTTCTTCGTCGCCAAAGAGCAACATCGAGAGCGAGAGCGCGCGCGAGAGAGAAAGGAAGGGAGAAACCAAATGGGCCGCGTTTCCCTCCGATATTTAACCCGATGATATAATGGGCTCGAAGTTAAGCCCAAAGCCCAATAAAAGTGAAAGGCCCAATTGGGCCGACTAAGATGAGCACGACGACATAGTAGTTTCCTAATCTTATTCATAGAAAAATTAAGTTCAAAATGTTGAATACATAATATTGAAACAACCACTCTTTTGTTTCGCGTAAATTATCATGTTATTAGAGTCAATTCTAAGTTGGTAGTGAAAAATATTTATGTGATGATTCTTACTGTTGGTTGTTTTGGTTTGAATTTTGAGTAAAAATACTAATTATCTATTCAAAAAAAAAATAGTGGTTTAATATATAAAAAGTCCTAGTTAACAAAAACTGAGTGATATTGAATTTCGTAATTATTAGTCAACATTGTTATGCACCTTAAATCAGATAATATTCATACTACATTAGATACATTTTAGATTCAACTCAACATGATGATAATCATATATCCTCCGCATTCTATGGCATGTGGTTATACCATGCATGCATGTGCTATGTGCCCATCTTTTGCACATCTGATAATCATGGTGGTGCTCAGCTCAGGCTCCATTAAGTAGAACTCCTTACACAAATTAATTTAAAATTTTAGTTCAAATTCTTCAAAGAATATTTTGATATTTTATTCTTTTGACTATTCCATGGTTAGTCGTAAGAAGCTGCCCCCCTGCTTTAAAAGTCGCGCCCCAAATTTACCATCCATGTGCCAACATGGGGAGGGATCCTTCATGGCATACATATATGTAACAAATCCATTACTTTATTTAGGTTTTTACATTTATACCCCTACAAAATCTTCTATTTATAACCTTAAGTAGGAGACTTATCCAATTCAAGGAGGGACAATTTGTGCAAGAAATGAGTTTATTCTACATATAATTTCACTGATAAGCATTTTAAAGAATAAAAATGAAAATTTTGTTTAATAGAGGTGGTTGATTAAAATATACATATACATGGACTTATATGCAACTATAATTTGTTAATTTCTGCAATCTATGTCTAAGTATCTTATCATTTGCATGTGCCTTAGTACAATTAAAGAAGATATGGTGTACAATTAATAAGATCATCAACAATAACCTATTTAGAAGCTCAAATATAAAACTCTCAGTTGGTGCAACTAAGTCATACTCCCAAATAAAGAAGTTGAATGAAACTTCTCCAAGTCATAACTGGAACATACCATACTTTTTTTTTTTTTCATTTGCCTAAAAAAGACGACTAAAACATTGGGAATTTTAATTTAAAGCAACCCAAGTCCTTTTCAGAGGCGTGCTCAAAGGTTTTAAAGGGAAGTGTAAAGGAGTCTATATCTAACTAAATGCGATCACGAGTAACGAACCTACCCAAATCTCTCTTTAGGAAGCTCCTAGGAAACTTCCTCTACTTTCTAAATTTTAAATTTCAATTTAAACAAAGGATGTATCCAAATCCACCTCCCTATCCTTACACCTACTGCCACATCATCTATTTTAACTCTTTTATGTGTGTGTGAGAGAGAGAGAGAGAGAGTTTAACTCAAGTTCAACACTAGGTTGAGGATTTAGATTCAAATTGATCTTCCAGATCCTAGTCACTTACTCAGATACGATGAACCCATTTGAGTCAACTTTGCCCTGTCATAAATGTTTATATGAGTTAGGGCTCATTTAATATTTTGCGAATCAATCGAGTGCGTCCAAGTGGTGAGTTACGCAAGTTTAATTTCACATCCATTTGCTACAAAATAGTGAATTCATGTTGTATGAATTGAAAGTTGTCAGTTCCTTGCACATTCTGTTTTTCGCTCATGTTACGTGAACTATGACTTCGAATGGACTGTCCAGACTCCAAACACACCAACTTTGCACTTTATTTGATCTTAATCTCTTATTAGTCTTACCATCTATTTGGCTCTACCATAGAATACTGGCGTTTAGGATTCGAAATTTCTTTCGCTTTTTTATTTTATCGAGAAAAAGCCTTTCAAATATTAAAGTGGATACAAGTAGTCAAAAAATGACTTTTAATCCCCTATTAACCTCAACTAATCCAAGTGTTTAATTCTAGCCAATGAACCGTCTATACGTGGCTCCTTACTGTTGGTCCACCTAACCACATTGCCCTTTTTTTGTCTCTCTCTCTCTACACCATCTCTCTCTATAAATACCCACCACTCACTCTCTTTCTCACACACACATCCCGTCCCTAAAATCGATCACGAGCGCTAGAGAGAGAGAGAGAGAGAGAGAAAGAGAAGGGAGAGAAACCCTACCTCGAATGGCGAACGTCGTCGTCTCCAAACCCTCCTCGTCGTCCTCCTCGTCGAAGCGCCTCTCCCGCAAGCGCAGCTTCAAGCTCGGGCTCCCCCTCCTCTGCGGCCCCTCCCCCGCCTCCTCCCCGACTCCCTCTCCCCGCCGCTCCCCCGCCCCCGATCGCCTCCACGACCTCCGCCGCGTCTTCCGCCACTTCGACCGCGACATGGACGGCAAGATCTCCTCCTCCGAGCTCCGCGCCTTCTTCTCCTCCGTCTCCGACGACGCCTCCGCCGCCGACGATCTCCCCTCCGCCGCCGACGACCTCGACTTCGCCGGATTCGTCGCCCTAATGGAGACCCGCGGCGGAGGCGGCGGCGGCGGCGGCGGCGGCGGCGGCGGCGGCGGAGAGGAGGAGGAGGTAGAGGATCTGCGGAGGGCGTTCGAGATGTTCGAGGCGGTGAAGGGATCGGGGCGGATCACGCCGCGCGGGGTCCAGCGCGTGCTGAGTCGCCTCGGCGACGAGCGATCCTTCGCGGATTGCGAGACGATGATTAGGGCGTACGACATCGACGGCGACGGTGAGCTCGACTTTAACGAGTTCCACCGCATGATGAGCGCTTAAAAAATTTTCAAATTTTAATTTTTTATTTTAAATTTCAAAAAAATGCTACTCTCGCTGTTTTATGCATTTTGGCCCCTTGAGAAGTGCTTCTTTTTTTTTCTTTTTTTTTTTGAGAGAAAGGTAGCACGCTACCTCGCTTCGTTTATTTTTTTTTAGAAATAAATTTAGCTGAAAATATGAATCAACTAGGATTCGAACTCGAGACCTCGGGTATCAACCACCAAGTCTTTTGCCACTTGCGCTAGGAACGGGTGCTTTATTTTATAAGAGGTGCTTTTCCGTACGTTCGTGTTGTGTATGCAAAATTAAGCTTCCTCTCTATGTTGTAGTAAGGGTTCGTTTTGTAATATTTAGTTTTTTTTACGTGCTTTACGAAAACGTCTTGCTTTTCATGGGTTGGTGCCATACGTGAACCCCGGAACTAATCTCTATGTTTGCTTGTTTCTGTTTTGAAAAATTATTACCATGTGATACTGGATAAATAAGATGTGAATTAAATTCCCGTGCCATTTTAAAATTTTAAATTATTTAAAAAACTTAAGCTTATAAATATCTATAACTCAAAAAAAAATTGAGAAAAATTTAGAATAAATAACTTAAGCACTAGATAAAATGTTTAGAGAGAGGTTCGAAGTTCCAATTATTAACTTAGCCAATCAAATACATTTTTAACTTAATTGGCTACTTATTTTCTGGTCATAGTTATTGATCCGCTTTGAAGTTCGTGATTCTAACTTTGACCAAAATTTATTTATTTACTATCTATTGTACATTCACTTAGTAAAAAAATATTCATCCAAAAAAAAATAATGTATGATAATATGACTTTATGGTAAATGGTGATTTTCATAAGCACTAATATGGAAGAGAGAGCAATAATAGTAAATGGTGAAGGACAATGAACTATAGACTTGGTTTTAAAATGAAGGGTTAAATTTTTATTTAAGCTGATGCATAGGTGTTAAGTAGTAATCAAGTACCAAATAAGTACTTAGTGCCTTGAAACTTGTGAATGTTCGGGAGTACTAAGGAAGGGTTACCTAATGCTACAAAACTCAATTGTTAAATGGTTTTTTTTTTTGAGAAAAAAATAGCACGCTACCCGCTTCATTCATTAAATTGATGAACTAGACAATAGGGATGAAGCAGCTGGGCCTCGAAAAAAAAAAACAAATATCCAAAAAAAAAAAAATTGGACTTCCTCAACTAGAAGGAAGAAGAAATTTTCCGTCCTTTATCAACAGCTTGAACTTTCGAACTACTAACTCTGGGTCCGGCTGAGTCTTCATAAAGATTGTGTCGTTTCTGATCTTCCAGATGATCCACCAACACCCTACTAATTCATTTAGTCTATCAGTCGAGTTGTGCAAGTCTTTTCTGTCCGCCCATCGGTTCCGGACAGAGGCCACATCATTACCCAAGTCCTGAGCCTGTACATCGTCCACGGCCATAACAAGAATGAAAAGCACTTTGAGAGGAGTGGTGGACTTTTGTGAAAAGCACTTGGAGAGGAGTTCAAATTACAAACTAAATAGATACCGTCCATGTTATCAGAAGGTTAGCTAAATCCTGGCCCTAAATAGTACAACATATTATGCAAAAGCAGGGGCCGCATTCGGGTCGGGTAAATGTTGGCTCGAATCCGGCCCAGGATATCAGATTGGCGAATCGCAATGGACCGGAAAGGATTACTTATGTTTTGGGTTAACCGCAGACCCGAATCATTGCACCCTGCCTACACAAGAGAATCAAAAAAAAAAAAAAAAAAAAAAAAAAAAATTGAAAACTATTTCACAATTTGAGCTAGAGTAAGCTCCATTTTACTACTGTTGAGATGCACGAAATAAAAAATGAGAACAATCTTTTTCAATGGTCCTATCTACCACTTATATACGCTAGACAATGAAATCAAAATTCTTGAAGTTCAGGTACGATCTGTGTGTTTATACCGTCTTGTAACGCCACTCAACTGGGGAAAGCCCCTGTCATACTAATATGATCGAGGGTTCGTTTGAGACCGAACTGATCGACTGCTCGGTTAGCAGCTCGAAAACCTTCTCCATACACGGGCGAATCATCCATCTCGATCTGGTACTTGAATAGCTCCCCGAGTTTCTTCTCAAACTCCGACTTCACGCCTTTCTTTGATGATGATGACGATGAGGATGAGGATGACGATGTGGATGCGATGTTAATTCCGGACCCTGACGTGATCTCCGACTCGAGCCACATATGAGCCAGAACCTGGCATATGCCTTCTTCGACCTCGAGAGGAAGATCTTTGTATCCTGCAAAGAGATTGTTGAGAAAATTAAACTTTTCCTTTTGCTTTATTTTGACTATAAGACAAAGAGTTAGCTCGCACTTCGACACAAACACTATCTAAAAAGGTCAGTGATCGACTCAAAATACGAGCAATTAACACCTAAATCAAGCTCTAAGCAGTGATTGATTGAGAAAATTCACGCAAATATCTTGAAATAAACGAGAAAAAAGGCGAGTTATTAACTTAATTAGCTGATTTTTCTAAGAAAATTGTTGTATATACAATTATCCTAAATGCTATGTATGCTGTTGTTGGGTTCCCATTTTCATGTGTGAATGGTGTAAATTAATCAGTGATCAAAATTAAAGAAATAAAAGGATTAAAATGCAAAATATATATAATCCACCAAAAACTAAGTACCTCTAAGCCGAAGCCATGCATGCATCAACTCATGAGCCAAAATTGATCCAGTGAGCAATCTACATAGAGAAAATTTTAATTTAGGTCCACAAAATATTTAAACCACTTATAACACCAATCAATAATAAAGTACAACATATATTATGAAAAGAAAAAAAAAAAGTTTAATGTTAAAAAAAAAAAATATGTACCTTGGTAGCCCAAACAAAATGAGAATGGCTGTAACCTCACAATGCCGAATCAGTTGCTGTGGGCCAGTAATCATGTCTATGATTTTGTTTCCGGGTCCGATTATTGGCCTTTTTAAAATCTAAATTTCAAATTTGAACTCATCTTAAGTTTTTTGAACAAAAAATAAAGTATCAAATAACGCAAATAAAACTAATTTCAGCGAACTTACAGTTCGAACAATCCGTTCTTCAGCAAGACAAAGACCTCTGGTTTCTGGGAGGTGATAATGTTCCTGTACAAATTAATATAAAGGAAAAGGAAATTAATCTATGTTATGAGAATAATTAGAAACAAAAATGAGTGTTTACCAAAAACAAATGGTTTTTGAAAAAAATTTGGAGGCTAAGGGTGAAACTGAAACACATAAACATGTTTAAGACTAATGTTATTTTAGTGTAGTTTTAAATAAAACGCAATACTTCAATTATCAATTAATTCCATGATTTCATGGATCCTCACATTCTTTTCTCCTTCCAAGGCTTCATTAAGGGCTTGTCTCTCGACTAAAAGCAATGGAATTTGTTGTTCCACCTTCATATATAAACCTTCGAAGAACTCGCGAATATCGATATAAAGTGGATTGCATTCGCCATTGTCCATTATCGAATAATTCATACACTCCATGCATATTTTTCTCCCATCACCTAAGTTCACATATTGAGTGTCCCTTGGCTAAACACAGTTAAAAAAGTAGAACAATGATAATTAGCCCATAGAGCATTAATCATATGATATACCATATAGATCCAATACATATTGAAAGCGCATTTTGTCACAGGGAATAGATAATTGTACCGTAGCAATCCGACATTACATACCTCCAATCTCTCGCAGCTGCAACATGGCGGAGTTCCATCCTTCTGATGTGAAGGACAATATTTTTGTTTCCAAAAAGGATGCACCCTATACTCAATTTGACCATTTATACTTGCAGGTATCTGCAAAAATTTAATCTAAATAGTTTACACAAGCAAATATTTGAGGATTACATGGTATCTGAAAGATCAAAGTACTTACAAAGTTCTTACAAACATCGCATTTCGGGAAATTCTTTCCGTAGCAGAAACTGTGATACGGGCGATCCCCGTGCATGCAGAACTATTGGAAGAAGATGTGTTAGCTTTATGATTATTTAAAAATAGTTAGATGATTTGGTAGTTCTCGATCGATCGTACCTCGTTATCAGATATTGGAATGTTACAAGCATAGCATCGAAAACACTCTGGATGCCAAGCAAAATCCATGTAGCTCGGATAGTATCTGTAACTGATCTCATTTTTGCATCTAGCACATATCCTACATGAAGCCACAAAAAAAAAAAAATCTAGTGTTGCTTAAAAGGAAATCTCAATAGTTATAGATCCAAAATTGTAAAGATACTACTCAATTAAACATCCATTTTCAACATTGTTGTATAACATGAGACTTGTTATATGACATGAGTGTTACTCACTCACATTATTAACTCAGCATTGTATTTGAACATACAGTTCATTTTAATTCCTTTTCGACATTGTTGTATCACCTGAGTGCCATTTTTACATAAAGCAAAGAATTATATCTAACAATTGTAACTGATGCATGAACTTATTAATTGCAGGAAAAGTGATTTTTACAGATCAAAGTGAGATTTTGTTCACAGTTATCAAATCAGCTCAAGATGCAAATACCTGAAGTTGACCGGAGGAGGCGAGTACGGGAGCGGTTGATATGCGCTTTTGGTTTGACGAGGAGGAGACTCGACACTCATACTTTCTTGCAAAGCCCTCGCGAGTCGCTCATCTTCTTCGAAATGACTATCACCTGAAGTAAATTACAAAACAAATCGCAAAGCGTTGAATCTTTTTACTTCAATTTCATGTTTTAAAGCATGTAACAGATAATAAAATAAGAGTTGATGAGCATAATACCAACCAATTGCCTTTTCTATTTTTTGTTCTTCTTCTGCTAAAGAAAGAGCAATGGCATGATCGATATCTCCGTATTCGCTTTCGGATTGTACATCCTGCATCAGTTATTTCGAAGACTAATACGAGTGAAGCTCACAATAAAGAATCCAATGTAATAATTTATAGGTCACAAAGCTACAACATATAGACATTAAGGAGTGCACGAAATTGAAATGTTATGGGTAATGTATTCTTCAATTCGGCATATTTGTGGAGCTAAAGTGCATCATTTGTTCACTAAAATTCTTTGACATAGAATTATTAAGGAAAAAAAAGAGAAACACTATGCATCATGGTAAATGATTAACTTGATAGGCACTGATTAAAATGAAGGCAAAGTGCCACAACTACTGCAAACAAGTGATACAAACATACTGCAGAAATTTTGTCTCAGCTTAAGCTGTGATTCTTGAGTTCCTTGTTTTGTTTTGTTTTTTTTTAAAAAAAAGTCATCTCATAAATAAGTGTACTAATTATGAAAATGAGCAGAAAATTAAGGGAATATAGTAGGAAATTGAATTACCAATGATTCATGGTGATCATCTGAAACACTATCTTCTGACGATTTTCCACGGTTACCTCCCTTTGAAATTTTCTTTCCGTGGCCGTTGAAAATTTTGTTCAACCATCCCATGGTAAGAACTGTTATCCAAACATGAGAAGGATACAAAATTTTCCTGCAAAGAACAAATAAAACCAATTAATGCATCAATAAGAAAATCACTACAATATATAGCATTGACAATTATGGCGACGACGAGTTACCTCATTCAATCAACCTAGCATGCTTTTCAATTGCATCTCACTATGAAGGAATAAGATAAAACAGTGCTTAAAAAAAAAGACTTGGATCATGTGATGGTTCCTGAAATATTATCGACAAGTTGCAAACTTAAACAATTTTAATAGTTAACAACAAACCAACTTCGAATAGTCTAGTCAGAGTAGTTGAAACTACCATTTGATTGAGAATCCAATTATTTACTTGCTCATCAATACAAAGTTTTTTTTTTTTCTTCCTCTTTTCTGAGAAGTTAAAAATCCTATGTGCTAATCTACATGCTATTGTATACACAAGTATAATTGCATAGATGTTATGAATCAGAAATATCCAGCATATATATTGAAGTACATAAACAGTAATGATAAAAACTAAAGTAGTAATCAATAATCATAAAAGCAACATTAAAAACCCAAATTGCAGCTGAAAAAAACCCAGTAAAAGAATCATTACATCTCTTACCTCAAGAACACAAAAATCTAGATGATACCCAGATGACAATATGTGCTCTATTACATGCATATATTGGGTCTCTAAATCATGCTAAATTACTATACTAGAGGCCCATTTTCTTCACTATTTTGCTTCCTTTAATATTTAATACTCTATTAGTATAAGAAATAAAGAAAGAAAGATGACATGGATCCGAGTCAGTGTCACAACACAACTCAATATTATTAAAAAAAAAAAAAAAGGGATGGCTTACACTACTCCTTTTTTCTCTTTTATTTTTTGTGTTTTCGCAATTGAAGAGTATACATGGGAAACGTGTATGGTGCAATGTCTCTTTCGCGCATTTCTTTGTACAAAATAACCCACTGTTCTCTTTTAGTTTAAAGAGTATTAGACACCATAATGAGCAATAATAGAACATTTCAAATATATTAGTTTCCAAATAAGTAATACTATAGGCGCCTCAAATCATTTCTCATATGCAAATAAATCATCTTTTAAATGCGGGATCTTAAAAAGCACTAATTGGACAGCTATTTAGCTATTTATAAAAAGCTGACTTATCAAATGTACTTCGAAAAATATTGGTCGCTACGGCATTTATTGTTTTTTGTAACGAATGTTTTTTTGTTGTTATTCTGTAACCATTTTGATCACTTAAAATAGTTTTGTACAAATCAATAGCTTTGTTTCTATCTCCTCTTTTGGCTGCTACCAATTCAAACACAAAAGATGATGCTCCCTTTTGATAATTTCAGCATCACTAAAGTGTTTTTTTTTAAAGCTGTTATTATCAGATTTTGATTGAAAGCTTGTAATCTATGTATTAATACATATTATTTTGTTGAATCATGCTTAATTAAGTCCATCTCAGTCAAAAAAAAACTAATAAATATATATATATGTATTCCAGCTAAGCGAAGAGTAAATTATGTAAATATAGTTGTTAGTAAACGACAAACTGAAACTTAAAAAAAAAAAAAAAGTGGGTATGCATGGTACGATTTTTTTATTTTATTAAACCATTGTTTCCAACTTGTATAGTTGATGCTTAAGGACCCAACCTGAGTCAAGCATATATAAAATGAGGGGCTTAAAAAGAAAATTAAATAAATTGGGCTCATGACAAAGTTTTTTTTTTTTTTTTTTTTTTTGTTTAATATGTCTATGGGCTATAAAACACACTTTACACTCCAAACATACGAAAGCAATTGCCTGGACCTGGTCCACCTCATTAGCTATGGACCGCAAAGCTATTTACCATCTATATTCACCACTAAAAATCACCACCGCTAGTATATTTAACCAATTGTAAATTTTATTATTTTTTAATTTAGTGATTTTAAGAAATGAATGGGTTGATGGTAGAGAATTAAGCGTGCCACGATTGTTACGGTGGAGTAGGTCTAGGCAAAGTTTAATTTCGTTTAAGGGCAATTATCAACTTTTGCTAAGCCAGAGTCGGCGGCGAAACTCGCAAGACAAGTTGAAGTCGGCGCCGAAACTCGCTTTCTCGCCTTTTTTTTTTTTAACGACCAAATGTTTGAAGTCGGCAGCGGAAAACCTATTCTCGCCGACTACAGTTGACCATATTAATGCCAAAGTCGGTGACGCAAAACTTACTCCGCCGTATTTCAAAAAAAAGAAAAAAAGAGGAGGAGAAGAGAGAGAGAGAGAGAGAGAGAGAGAGAGAGAGAGAGAAGCACTTCACAACATTAAAAACTTTCCAAATGTTATCCTGCAGAAAAATGCATTTTGGAATTTTTAAATAATAAGAGAATTTTGTCCGATTTTCGGACCGTTTGTCGCACAACACAGCACACAACAAAAGAATTTTATTCACTGTTCACTTTCAAACAAAGATGGGCCTTCACTGGCTTGTGATCCGAACTCTCAATGCAGTCGATCGATTCGTAGGAATGTAAGGTTGCGTCGATACCCGAAGAATGATCGACCTTGAACAAGATCCGGTCGGTCCACGAAGGTACTCGAATCTAAAAATAGTTATAAAAAAAGAAGAAGTTCATTTTAATTTAACTTTTCTAAGGAATAATTTGGAGAAGTTAATATATAAATAAGTACATTGGTTTACTAATAGAAGTACTTACCTTGTAGCTTGTATCATAGTTACTACTACCAACATTATATTTGTATGTAGGCTTGAATGATAAGGTCCCTTCGCAATATCCATTGAACACTTCCCCCTTTTCAGCTTCTTGTAGAAGTTGGTCTTTGTTAGTAAGCATCTGCGATGATCGAGGGAACGGTAAAAGGCCATACTTTAAGTAGTTTAAATGATCTAACTTCATATTAAAAGACCAATGAGATATATAAGATGCTTACATTTTGAAGATTTTTGTGAATTAAACCTCTGGCAGACATTGTGCTTATTCCTTGTAATCTGTAGTTGAGATCTCCCATCCAAACCGTGACGTGCGATGATTCCACGTACCGGTTGTGATCCTTAGAGAAGAGAGAGTGAGATATGTGCCGACACTGCGAGTTCCGCTCGTCCACCTTGTGTTCATGAGCTGCAATGCTGCATGTGTCAGTCTCTGAAGATTTGATATGGACACTTTTTTATGAGTTTTCGATCCTGATTTCAACTGAATTTGCGGAGTTTTGAATTTTATCAATTCAGTACCCGGAATTTGTGTCGCGTGCTTAGTATGGCTCTCTTTTAGTCTGCCGTCTAAGGTCAAAATGTAATTTTATCTAACGTCTGACATTTTTTGGGCGGTGGACGAACAGAACGACTCAATTGTTACACAAAACAATTTTTAGGAACTAAATAGTAATCGAAACTACATCGATGGTTGAAATCAGGATCAAATTTTGTGGACTAAGCATCATGATCAAACCTGAAAGATGGCATGATATGAAGACCATGCGAATGCCGCTAAAGTTGATGTACATGGCCACTGCTCCCTTCTTTCTCCTTATCAACCCCCCACATCCTCCAACTGATTCTTTATCCACCTTCATTTCTAAGCAAAAAAAAGTGAAATAACCAAGATAACAATAAGACAGAGAAAAGAACACAACCGACCGAAGTAATATCTGAAAAGGCAAATGTATTATTCTTACCTCTGATGTATTTCCTCGAGCTCTTCGCACCGAAAAGAAACAGCTGTATAGATTGCATGGTTGTTTCTCCTAGTAAGCTACAAATTGAGTTGCGGGTGGTAACATTTAAATACATTAAACTGTAAAATGATGCAAATTTCTAATCTTTTTAGAACAATTTAGTTACTCTTAATACTTACATATGGGTGTCAGCAATAGCTGCTTGTAGAACCTGAGCAAGATTACATCTTGGTGCTTCTTGTAGCCCAACCACCAAAAGATCGAACTTGCGGCCGCTGCTCACTAACTTAGATAAATTCTCGGTCGGCATCTTCATGAATAAGAGAACTATGTCGGTTAACGATACAAACACTAGAGATCGAAATTTTCTTCGAAGAAAGTTCCAAATAGATAGATGTTTTACTTTGTTGTTCATATTCCACGTCACAATGCAAACGCATAACGCAGAAGTGGTCGAGAATTCGCAGGTCTTTTGAACTCCAACTGTTCTTATTCCTTCATGAGTTGCATCTTCTGCATCAATTGAAACAAGCCTCTTGTTCTGCAGTTCACTGAAATGCATGAAGAAAATTATAGCAAAAATCGTGCAAAATGCGCAAAGGCCTACATTGATCTTTAAGCCTTTTTTTTTTTAAAAAAAAAAAGAGAGAGAAAGAGAGAAATTAAAGCTTTACCTTGTAGGATGAGAACTACACCAGTTGCCCATGTTTCTTTGCTATTGTTGTTCCTCTTTTTGCCTTGTTATGGTATATATTATTATAGCCTCATATATGGCACCTTTTTCATATGGAGCCAGATTGAATGTTTCAACCAGTATAGAGTAGATAACAAATTTGGATAAGGCCACTCTAGTTATCATTCTCCTCGCTTTCAAGGATGAGCATTGGTCGGTTTAGTTCGACTGCAGAGTTTCTTCTGTAAAACGAACCATACTGAACTGAAATAATTCGATTGACTTGCATTGCGCAAATTTCTTAATTATATATTATGATTTATACTAAATTTTTGGTTGATTGGGTAAATTCAGGGTTTTTTTTGGCTCTTGATGTGTATGATTGCGCGGATAAAATAAACGAAATAAAGTCGGTTCGATTCAATCATTCAATTTACACCAAATTATGCTCTCCCCAACTTTCTTGTGGCACTAAGCTTCCTACAAATTAGCTGCCACATTTGTGTACTCTCTCATTTTCCTTTTTTCTTTTCCCATGGCCTTTTTCAAAGCAAATTATGAGTGGATCCTCCAATCACTGGATCTTATTGGGCCACGTGGCCACGTCGGCTTTGGTGTTGGTCAACTTCGAAGGTTGGAGCACACTCCACATCCTTGATGGGCCGTTGTTGGGCCACGTGGAGGGAGATATGAGTAGGTGCGTTTGGGAAAATCACTTTCCGAGGACGCAGTTCCCCTGAAACTTCGATGTCATAGGATCCTGAATCTGAGTTGGACCAAGTTTCTGGAACATGGTGATTAGCACGAGTATGTGGCATTGACCATGGGTGTGTTAGGTAAAATTGCACCACTTTCGAAGTAATGGAGACTAATTAAGGTGACACTTGGCCAAATCCGTTCATCACTGCTTTAAAATTTACAGTACACATCAAATTTATCGTTCATCATTGCTTGGAGATTCGAGCGCTGGGCATGATAGACGGTAGAGAGATGGTTTCAATGAAATTTTTGTTTAGATCACACAACGGGAGTTCTACGCTGTACACAAACTCGAACATTGCTCCCGCACGGATCGTTAATCTGCAAAGGTAGCTCCATAAGTTTGCTTCCTTGAGAGGAAACTCAGATGGGTGAAGAGATTAGATGCTGTATCATAAATAATATTTTCTTTCTATAGTACAAGTTATGCAGTTTAGTCACTTTAGTGTGATTACAAGAGAGAGAGAGCATAGATTTTTTAGCAAAATCCGTAAACAAAGGTCTCAACTTGCTACTGCTGGGTGTTTTAATGAATCTACAAACTTGTAAACAGCAGCAAAAGATTTAAGAAAGAGAGAGAGAGATAGAGAGAGAGAGAGAGGAAAAGAATAAACATAATGACAAAGTTAATATTAATATCAATCAGATAACTGAATTTAGTCAATCCTACATCTACCATAAGTTGTAGTGCATCTTCTCAGTACTAACATTTTACAAACTTAAAATTACAACTCAATGAATAGAGAATATCATGCAACACTTTATCCAATATGCCATAAGAATGCAATAATAGGGACAGCTCATATATATTATGCATTCAACTTTTGTTTCCAGAATAGCACAACAAAAGGATCACAAAGGAAACAAAAAAAAAAAGAAAAGGAGAAAAAGCAAATTAAAAAATAAAAATAAAAACCTACATTGAATTACAACATATCCCATAGTGAAACTCACTTAAACCGAAAGGGAAAAAAAGCAAATTGAAAAATAAAGCCCTACATTGAATTACACCATATCATAGTGAAACTCACATTTGTTAGGAATTCATAGAAATTTCTAAAACTTCTTTTAAGGATAAGCATTAGCTTTAGCATTACCTTCGCCTTTCCACGAAGTAAACAAGCACTGATTTTTTTTCACCCAGCATCCACCACCAAATTCTTCGAATACAACATGAGAATATTTATATTTATCTTACTAATACTCCTCTCGATCAGTTTCTGTCCAACGGTAAAATATTACCATGCTGCTGCTCGACGTAAGGCCTAATGAAAGTCCTTCTCCACCATACCTCAAATGCTCGCTGTAGATTTGGGCAGTTATCGCCAATTTTCAAGAAACTCCCCAACCAAGAAAGCAGTATCGTCTGCTGGTCCTCCAAAGGAAGCGTGAGAATAGTTCGCCCGATCCCTTCCTCCACAACTTTCCGATCAAACGACCTGCACCCATGCTGCAACCAACTGTAGTCATCAATAAGGGGCTGCAACCACACGTTGAGAAGCAGCTGGCGAGTCTCCTTACACGGAAGAACCTCTCCTCTCCCGATCCCGACAAAAATTCTAGCTGTGATGCAGCTAATTAAGTGTCGGTTCATAATCGGTAGCTTATTATGCAACTGAGAAAGCTCATTTTGGCTCGCCCACATCAGCACAAACTCATCAGCTACATGCCTGTCAGCCAGAATCTCTACTAGCCAAAGAAGATTATCGGCTTCGAGAGCTATATGCCTTGTAATGGGTTCTTTGCTGCCCAAAGCTCTATCGGAAAAGGCTGGTTCAGCTGCTTCTCTGAAAAGCGCTAACAGGGAGTCTAAGCAACTTTTGCATGAACTGTATAAGGTTTCTATGCATATATCTGAAGACCCATTATTACAAATGCTATTCTCCTTTAAGAGTTTTAGGACTAAGGATTTCATCTCGCGCCGTCCTTTTTCGTCGCTGCTTTTTAGAACAAGTTCCATTATATGGGCAAGCGTGTGATTAGGCGGGTTGGTCAGGTCCGAAGATACTCTTTTTAGTACGGGGTTTATTCCGTAATTATCAGTCTTAAGGTGGCGTACCGAGGAGACCACATTTTCTTCTTCTTCATCTCCGACCCAAGGGACTGCTTCTAAGTAATCCAAGCATGATTTCATGCATGCCCTGAAGCCAAGTGACTCAGCAACCTGTAAAAGAAAAGGGAGCAAAAAACCCTTAAATTATGCAGAGAAGGTAAAAAATGTTTGATCATTGCTTGAAATAAAAAAACAAATAGAGGAAGAGTTTCAAAGAAATGTGGAGGCGAGAGATATTAGGGAAGACGGAATGAGTTCTTGGGGTTGAGAAAACTTGAACTTTGTGCTAAGAAGAAATTTTGAGCAAAATCAAACATGTAAAGATAAACGTCTGAAAAATGAACGAATATAATGATAATTTAGCTGAAGATAGGCGATATCTGCTTACGCTGCATCATGAAGACATCAAGGGCAATTTTCTACAATTATAGGAGCTTCACATTTTTGTAAAAATCAGTAAGTCTATCTATACTTGCAATGATGAATTTTCGTCCCAATGACCGATCTAAATTTGTATAATTTTCAAACTAATAAATCCATGAATAGTTGACCTTTCCAGTTTTCATGGCTAAATTATCGACCGAACATCCAAACAAAAGGATAAACATAAAGCCTTATCAGATAGTGAATCTGTCAAACATCAAATTACTAGTAAAGACTTTTCATTCCAGATTCCAACAACACAAACTGAAGCCTATATGGGACCATCTTGTTTCCCATTGCATAACCAGCACAAGGCAATTTATCAAGTCATGTTGGACTCAGTCCAGTTCAAATTAGCAGTAGGCTAGAAGAAGCTCGACCAAAACCTAACTCATGCAATCTTGAAGAGAATAAAAGAGCAAAACTGACTTATCTACTTCTCAGTTTTCACATACCCAAATTCGAAAAAAATGATGCAAAATGAGAACTAAAAGACAATTAAGTAATTTTTTTCCAAAAAAAAGTAGTAGTATATGACCATTTCTTCAAGCAACTACAACGAATTTGACAAATTCATTAGGATCATTCTTAAGGAGATTCTATGTTGACCTCTTGATAACAATAATAAGAACCAATCCTCCAAGCCAAAACATCAAATTTCAACATTGAAACCGAAGAAAGGATTAGGTCAACACAGTTACGGCAACACACTAAGAAACTTCAAGTTTCAACTACTTAGCAGAAAGACAGCCATACATGCACCAAAACATAAATGAATTATTCGTGGGATAAACACAGATAATAAACAAATAAGTAGACAAATTGATAAGCTAGAGTTCTCATCATAGTCAGTATTAGTAAGCATCGGAGTTTTAAACAAACCTTTAGTATGCGGAGAACGCGCGGAACACTTTGCTTGATCAATCTGTGCTTGACTTCCTTACAATACATCAATCCCACAGTCTCAACATAAATTTCCACATCCTCACAATCCAACATCTCAATGCACGAGACCGGCGACTCCCTCGACAGTCTTTCAGCAAAGTAATTACTATTTTCAGCAAGAATGTTCTTATGAACACTCATCTTAACTGCAATCCCTTCCTTCCCATACAAAATAACCTTCAAATCGCTCGTCTCTTGTTGACCAAATCCGACTGAAATCTTATGCTTTTGACCCTCAGAATTTGGTTTCGGCGGTCTCTCCGAAGCCCTCGTTGGACTTAAAGCCGGATTATCAGAAGTCGGAGGGCATTTCTGGTCATCCGAAACACCTTTTGATCTTGTTGGAGTGGGTGCTCTCTTCTCCGACGAAATAGCCGGCGCCCTTTGAACCGAAGGGGCCTTCGAAGGGGGGGATGAGCCTTTTTGCTTATTTTGGTGGTTTTGATTCTTGAGGGTTTTCTGGAGCACAGCTTGAGAAGGGCAACACCAGAATCCTTCTGGAGTTACCGCGATCGGAACATTTCTTATCTTCGTGTGCCGGGATTCAAGCCTTCTAACCCTAAAATCTGCCATTTTTTTTTTTTGCAAAAAAAGCAGCTTTTTCTTATGAGATTTGAGATTTACAGATCCTAGTGAGTAAGATCATATCAAGGTGTGAATTTGATCTCTATAAGAACTTCAATTTCCGCCGATTTTTCAGTAGATGGCACTCATGCATAAACCTAAAACAAATTGAAAAAAAAAAAAAAAATCATGAGACTCATACTAAAAAAAGTAACAGGGGATCAAGTTTTATTCTTTTTGTGTGGAATCATGCATCTTTTTTGCCCATTTTTTGCGACAGAGAACAAAAAAAGAAAAATGGAAGGAATCAACACAAATTCGAACACAAAAACCAACAATCGAACCCCA
Organism: Puya raimondii; assembly: GCA_016920855.1. NCBI lineage: Eukaryota > Viridiplantae > Streptophyta > Magnoliopsida > Poales > Bromeliaceae > Puya > Puya raimondii. The sequence goes on along the minus strand of JABWPP010000050.1, from coordinate 47,887,248 downwards.
AACCCCACAGAAGCAGCCGAATCTTACAAAATAATTGTAAAAAAAAGGCCAATTTTTCCCAATATTACAAAATGGGCATTTTCGAGAACACAAAAAAGCACCAACCTGAAACAAGAAGTAGAAGAAATCGCCAACAAAAATCGAATCAAAAACAAAAAATGAAAAGCAAAACTACGAATTGGGTCTTCGAAACCCACTTACCCCTCCTCCTCTCCCACCTCCTTCTCCCACTCCCCACACCCCCTCCTCCTTTTCTCCCCATCTACGATCCATCCCACCTCTGCTTCCACGCGAATCCCCAATGATGGGAACCGAACCCCTAATGTCGAGCATGAATGCGACCTCCCATGGTGTTCCCCATCATTTTATCCAACACAGCAGGGACATGGGGCAAGGGAAAGGGGAAAAAAGGGTAAAGGGGAAAGGCGAAAGAGAGAAGAGAGGAATAGGGTTTCTTTTAGCTTTACCAGATAAGAATGTCGTCGCTTTTCTCATCTAAAATATTCCAATCCATCATCAATCTCTCTCTCTCTCTCTCTCTCTCACCTTCTTCTTTTTTTTCCTTTTTTTTTTTTTTGTTGTTGTATGTGTGTGGTTTAGGATGTGACCAAGAGTGGGGCTACTGAGCTATTCACAGTGCTCTGTTTGTGATGGAACAGTAATACCCAAAAATGTTAATAAAAGAGTAAAAGATTCTGTTTTATACTTGGTAGTCCAAAAGAGGATTTTTGGGTATATACACACACCACTGATGAAGTGTGCATTTAAAGGAAGGTGCATTATTAATTTATTGAGTGAGGACACATAGCCAAATAGTACTTAGATTTTCTGTAATTTTGTGTTTGTCATATGAACAGTTTGGGACATGTTTAGTATATTTCTAATTTTGGTTTTGGCAGCAAACATACAAAAAAAAAATTTGAAATATAGTCTTTTTTTTCTAAGATATTGCATTATTCAGATAGTATTTCGACCAATAAAATCATATTTTACACTCTCAGATGTCCTCGCAACATTTGCTAAAACTAAATTGAGTGATACAACGAGAAACATAGTAAATAAATATGAGGGATGATTGTTTTGGTGAAATTAAAATCAAGCGAGGTATAACTCACTCTACTTTTATTGACATTTTTTTAGAGAAAAAGATAGCATGCTACCTGCTTCATTCATTAGAAAGATGAATTAAGCAATATGAGTGAGGTAATAGACCTCAGTCAAAACGTAAATAAACAATAAAGTGAAAAAAAAATTAAGAACAATGACGGTTAGACGACAGAAATTTCTCCCACTGGGACATCAATCGCTTGATCTTGTCAACCGTCAAAAGAGGATCAGTGTTAGTCATTTTAAAAATAATATTATTCCTTGCATTCCAGATTACCCACTATCAGACAGGCAGACTTTTTAATTTCTTTTATACTTGTTGCTGCAGGAAGGGGAAAAAAATAATAAAAGAATGATAGAGTGTACTCTAATTCATCATAGTAGAAAATAGAGATAACTTCAAAATTCAAACCCACCTTGAGAAGTGTTCTCTAATTATCCCACTCTCATGCCCCAACAAGCAACATAGAAAATTGCAAGAGACAACAAAAGATCCAAGGTTTTTAAATAGCAGCAGTAGTACATTTGGTTTTTTTTGCATCCAATGGGGACCATATAACAGTACCCAAAAGTATAATGAACCTTTTTTTTTTTTTTTTTTTTTGAGAGAAAAGTAGTACGCTACCCGCTTCGTTTATTTTTTTCAGAAAATAAACTTGGCTGGAAATGTGAATCAACTAGGATTCGAACTCAGGACCTTGGATACCAACTACCAAACCCTTTGCCACTTGCGCTAGGAACAGTCGGTAAGTATAATGAACCTTAACTTGGTTTGTGTTGGGTTTAGGGGTGTGGGAGAGAACATTGACCCTTTTTGAGTGTTTGGTCTTATTGAGAATTGAAAGAGCTTCTTGGGACCTTCAATTAAGTGCAATTCCAGCATCAACAACACAGCATTTTTAAGGACTAATAAGAGTACAAATTGGTGTGATGGGTAAGATAAATCAAATTGTATTCTGTATAACAGTTATAAAAAATATATATTAACATACGACACAACTTATACTCGTTCAGTTAAGATATGACTTCTGCGATCCTAATAAAAAATAAAAAATATATTTTTATATATTTTCAGTCAAAATCCTTTTGAATGGATAGTATCAAGAGAGAGAGATGGGTTGTTTTGGTTGCATCTTAAAATAGGGATTGCTTTGATAGCAAGGGATGGCTCTGTGTTTGTGATGATTCATTTTCATGCTATTTAATAATAATGGTGTTTGGAGAGTGGGGTTCTTTAATTAATATTAGTGTTTGGACTGTGGACATTAATTGGACAAGTCCTTTTTAAATGGCAATTTGTACACACCACCATGTGTTAGATTTAAATTTGTTTTAGGCTTATTAGCTTAATTTACTATGATTTGAAATAGGATTAATTTACAAGTACAACAGTAAATTATATATTGCTTTGTTTATAATCTCTCTACTTACCATTTTGAATCATAAGGTTCTATATATAATTTTGTGGTTGACACCTTAAACATGCGAAGAACACGAAAAAATAATGTAGAAAAAGATAACAGAGCTATATTTGACCTATTTTGAAATAACTATCCAAATTTACATGCTTCAATATTTCTATTTTGTAGTAGAATTTGGATTAATGGTAGTAATTTAATGAGTGACAATATTTTTATTACGGAAAGTGGTATGCCTAAATTTTATAACTAAAGAAACTATTAATTAATTCAAGTTAAACAAATTGAAATATTAAATTATAAACTTAAAATTTTACAAATTAAATAATTGTTTCGAAACAAATTATAGCTAGTTCAGATCGATTACATACATTTTTACCAAAAAGAGTTTACAGAAAAGTAAATGATCGCTTTTGTATTTAGCATCTTTGCATTGTAAAAGATAAATGGAATCCCCATTCGATGTTGATTGAACCACACTTTGATCGATAAAGCACAACCAACCAAAAACCAAAAAAAAAACCAAAAAAAAAAAAATGACTCATTACGCACAGAGACCTGTCGCAGAATAGTAGCTTTCAAATTGAAATAGGATTTTTTTCCCTAAACAAAATTGAAATATTAAATTTTAATTTTAGTTTTCTTTATTGATATTTTTTTATTTAATTTACTCTAAATAGTTAATTTAAAACTTTTACCAAATTTAATATCTCAGAGTCAGAGAGTTACTAGTAGTCAATTATTGTAGCTTAATTTATTGGCTGAAAAGTATTTAAAGCTATTGAATTTGATAAAATAATTGGTGTAAATGATAATTTTTCTAGTTTAATTGACTTGAATCATGCAATTTTAAAAATCTAAAGAAATTAGAAGGCGTGAATCAAAAAATAAAGTTGAGTAGGTTATTTCAAAATGCTCCTTATACACATGCATTTTTGCCAAATAATTTGCTTTAAAAAAATTGCATCTAACAAATAAAGGTATCATCTTTGACTTTGCTTTACTCATGTAGCTTAGCTGTTGTTTTAAATGACTAATTAATAAGTCTCTTTACATAAAGGAAATTATGATAGATTCCTCCAAAGAAAAAGGTAAAAAAGATAGAGGTGCAACTTTAATTATTGTTAGAAGAATCTTCACTTTCTTGAGCCATGAGAGAGGGAATGAAAACCAAACTTTTCGAAAAAATTGCATTTATTTTTTCTAAAACAAGTGGGTTGTTTTTTTTTTTTTCATTTTGTTTGAGGAGGATATATTACTACTTATTTTCTATATTCTTAATTAAGTTGAGACCAAGTTGTGATTTTTTATACATTGAAAAAACACTAAGGGGCCGTTTGATTGCATACGGATTCAAATCTGATGTTTGATTTAATATATTTATATCTAACTGCTGCAGTTGGAACTGTAAAAGAAGGTTCAGCTGCACTGTAGTAATTAAAAAGAATATTTTTAAACAAAAAATAAGATTATCTTTCTAATTATTTTTAAAAATAAAAAATAATTTTCTTGCTATATTGGAGGTAATCTCATCATAACATTTATATAAAAAGATAAAATTTTAAAAATGCACATTTCCACTCAAATTAATTATAAACACAATACTTTTTATTACATCCAACCAAACAAGATACATGTAATTATAATTATTATATTTTTAATTGTACTGTATTTTTAATTATATCGGACCAATCGTTCTCTAAATGGTAGTGGATGGTTCTAATGATATTCAAACTAGCTAAAGATCTCTCATTAGTACTATTTTTTTTCAATGGTGATTTTTTTTTGTTTGGTCCAACACAAGATTATTTTATTTCGATTTTTTCTATCTACTCGTCCAAACCGCTATCGAAATGATGCATTAATCCGACCAACCAAAATTGAAGCTCTACCGATTTGCGATCGACCAATCAACTTTTGTATTGTGCGAAAACATTCGAACATATTTTCAAACAATTAAAAGTTGTTGTTGGAATTATGTATTAGATACGGACACACAACTGCTGCGTACACCATAATATGGTATGCTCCTCTTCACCACATAAGCATGCAATGGGACAAAGCGACAGGATAGTGCTTCTGCAAATCTGGTGCACAGAAAATTTGAATGCAGTATGTTTACGGCGTGTTTGTTTTACCGAAAGTAAAGAAGAAGAGTGAAGTAATTTTCGACTGAAAATGTTTACTTCTGTTGGTTCATCATCACTTCATCTTCGGTTGAAATTCAAACTCTTCAAAATAGTGTAGTTGACTTCGGCCTGCCTCAGAATGAAATCAGTTACAGAAAAAAATAAAAGCGAGAAATCTTTAATTTTTACGACACTTGTTTTCTGCCAAACAAAAGAAAACTTTAGTTGACAGCTGTACAAAACAAGCAAAGAAAGAAAAGTTATTTTTATCTGTACTTTAAAGCTTCGTTTGGTTCGGGTATAAGTAAAAAATGCTTATTCCAGAGATAAGTACAAGTGTAGGTATAAAAAAAATAATGTTTGCTTTCGAGGATAAGAAAAATAACGTTTGGATAGATAATATGGAATAAGAAGAATAGTGGATAGTTATAGATAGAAAATCAAAATATAGGTGGGAACATTTATACCAGCTAATTTCAGATACCCGAAAACTACTATTCTCGGATGCGAAATTTATGTTTGGGTATAAACTGTGGCTAATTCATCTAAAAATCTACTTCAATCTCGTTTTCATCTTTTTGAGAATTCATGCGAAGGTGGAGAGCATGTGCACTGCATTTTGGATGGACGCATAAAATAATATCAACCAATTAATAATAATAACAATGAGACACTACTGGGATTGTACGGGTGGCTTTGCAGGGGATTTTGGCCCACGTCCGTTGCCGCGCCCATGCTCGCTTGTTTGCTCGGGCCATGCAAAGTGAAGGCGATGTTTCTCGTGTCGCGGCTCGTCCAGTGCAGTGTCTTTTTCTGCATGACTTTTGAATGCCCCGATTTAATTTTAAATCAAAATTTAAATTTGATTTAATTATTTAAATCTATGGTTGAATCATCGCCATTTTTAGTTATTAAAGTAAGATACAATTTTGTATAAATAAAAAACAAAATACTCTGATGCATAGATCCATTGTCGTCTAGTCCGGTTAGGATACCTGGCTTTCACCCAGGCGACCCGGGTTCAAATCCCGGCAATGGAAAATTTTATTTTTCACTCTCAATAATATAGTTTTTTTGTAATATCATTTCATAAATTTGTCACAGTACAAATGAAAATTAGTCACTGAGTATGAGTGAAGGAGGATCCCACAAGGCATGTACAAAAAGGGTGCCATATTTTTCCTTTATGCATATAATAATAACTGAAAAGAAAAAGTAGATTGTGAAGAGGATAGAGGGAATAAGAATAAGCTAATACAATACAATACAAAAGAATCCCAGAGCACAAGAATAATCTAAACTCTTTATGGCAATTTTTGAAGCATGTTACATTGGTGATTTTGCACAAAATAAACAAAAACCTTTCCTTTCTTATTCAATCAGAAAAAGAGCTACAAAAAGATTTGTTATCTTATATCTTAGACTATCTACGGTAGCTTAATTCTTCTCGTCCTTCGGAAGGTCCTTCTTAACCGCTTGCGAATCCAACTCCTTGGGTGCCGACCGCTCCACAGTTCTGCTCAAAGTAAAAGAAGAGAGAGAAAGGAGCAGAAAACAATTGAGACATACTATTACAAAACCAATGCATGAAAGACCAAACTATTAAACATGATTAAGTTAGTGAATTATCCATGAGAAGAAAGACATATTACTTATTTATTAATGAAAGATTGGAAACATCTAAACAGATGAGGCGATGATGGCACAGTGAAGCGACAAAAGTCCAGTTTTTTAATTTCAAATCGTATAACTCAGAGTGATCAAATATCAAATGCAAATTCTAATTTCAAATCCAATGTTCTCGTGAACTTCACTCTGCTTTAATCAAACTTCAAAGAGATTATATCTAATACAGCATTCACTGTCAATGAATCCCTTTGACAACATTTTTTCTTTAAATCATTAATAAACTCATTCAAGTATTTCAAATAGGAAACAGGCTCAAGGCAAATTTTCGAAAGCAGCAGTTTTACCACTAAAATGCTCAAGTAGAATCACCCAACCTCTCGGAATGCAAGAAAGCTAGCTTTCCTTCAACCTATATTACTCTCCTAGTCTCTCACCAACTTTTTCAACTAAATTACCAGATTCACATCACCAGAAAATAGAAAGAAAAAGAATCCAAATGTTTTTCTGCAAATGGGCAACTCAATGAGCCTGTTCCCAAAATTAGAGAAACATGGACTGAGTGAAATAGCAATAAAAGCAGCTTTCGGTACACACAGTGTTTATGTGTGCGTCTTGTGCTTTGATTTGTACTTCCGAGACGGCCAAAGGGTGGGTGATTCGCATCAGCAATAAAATGAATGTGATTACTATACACTAAACGAAATCTTCCATTAGAACCTAATCGATCAGGTTATTAGCTAACAACTCAAGCGCTAACAATTGGCAAATTTAATGCAATGAAAACTTCCTCAGCTGTGTCTACTTACGATTTCCTGATTTCATAAGGAATCAAAATCCCTTTCATAATGGCCTCTGGAATTCTCTGAAACTTACAAGATTTATGTGTTTTTTTACTAACTAGATAAAAAAGGGGCTTCGGCCGAGGAAACAATAAGTGCCTTCTCTATGATTCTCTCAGCATGCTCTGAAGACTACATTAAATTCTGTGCCAAGGATCCGTTTACGCCAAAGGCTGGACTCAATAAGCAGAAACGAGTAAAATATTACAATTTTTCAGCTATAGGAAATATAGAGTACCCAATTCCCAGTTGGCTCATATAGAGGGAGAGAAGCTAACAATTTTGAATGGAAAACTACCAGTTAAGATGACGCGGACAATGATATAAAAGAATTAATTATATCCATATGGCCTAATGCATCTAGGAAAACATTTAACAATCTCATCTCCTGTGTAACTATTTATGTAAAGTTGTAAGGTTCATCGAGTATTCCTCCACCTCACCTCGTTATTTAACTTACTTTTCTTCCTTCACGCTCGTAAGCTACTCTTATAAGAATTCACCACGACCCATCTTAGCATGCCAACTTATCCTTTCAAAAAGATTGGCAAATTAAATTCCTGCTGACTGTATCCTTCGAAATTCAAATTGAGCCACGGGTCATCTCAACACCAAATTGAGCTCTTATTCATTAATACGCACACACGTAAGGTTACATGAATGACACATATAGACTACTGTCAATGAGGATCATGATGAATGAAGTGAGGATACAACTAATGGGACAATTTTGATAATGCTTGACAAAATGTCAAAAACACAAAATATATTCAACCAATCTCCCGCGGTCGCTAATTAAACAGTAAAAACGAAGTTTTTACACTAAGAAAAGAAAGACACTATCCAGATTATATGCATTAGCACAGTAAAGCAATCAATGAATGCATTTCTACTGCTTAAACTGTAGAAAACAAACATAAGCCTCCAATTTGAACCCTAATTTGCGAACAAAATCCAAGCTTTGTTCTCCAACCCACTGTCCACAAAATGGAACAAGCACTAAACACAACCCAAACTAACGCATCATGTTAATTCTTCTCCATTGCATCAAGCATAATCAAGCAAAGATCCGCTACAAACAGCGATCGGATTCAGAGGAGCTGGAAGGGAGAGGAGTATTAGGGTTTACTTGGCGGCGGATGCGGACTCCTCCTCGAGCCACTGGCGGATTTGGCGCACGTTGCGGCGGAAAATGGCGGCGGATTGCTTCACGTCGCTGCGGAGGAGGAGCACCGCCGCGCTCACCCCCACCACGGTGAGGATGAAGTTGGTGAGCGCCATCGTTTTCTCTCCCTCTCTCTCTCGATCTCGGAGAAACCCTAGCTCGCTTCAATTAGGGATTTGAAAATGGGGTTTTTCGTGCCCTGTGGAAGAAGAAGAAGAAGAAGAAGAAGAAGAAGAGAGGAGAAAAGCATGCGAGTGTCGTCGCGCGGAGATTGTGGGCTCGGCCCAAATATTTAAATGGGCCGAACTCTGGGCCAATCCAGGTCCGGTTCATTAACATCCGTAAAAGTAATAACTCTTTTCTTCGTTGTGGGACCCACATGGACCCACTGATTCTTTTTCCTATTATTTATTTTTTATTATTATTTTTTAAATCACTTCTGATGCCGAGATCACATGATTCGCATCTAGGGGTGGAAACGAGCCGAGCTCGAGCGAGCTTACCTCAGCTCAAGCTTGACTTGAAATTAATTTCGAGTCTAAATTTAGACTCAAGTTTGGCTTGAAATCAATTCGAGCCGAGCTCGAGTGAGTCTAATTTCGAGTCGAGCGAACTCGAGCCCTAAACGAGCCGCTTGAAATTCTTAACATCGTGCAATCTATAGTTTAATTTTTATAAAATATTATCTAAAATTTGATGTAAAAAATATCTAATAATTCAACATACAAAATGAATGCATGAAATATGATATTATAATATTTAAAACAATAGAAAAAGTAATTATGCGAGCAAGTGAAAAAGAGAGAAAGAGCAATTAGAGTAGAATTTTGCTGGGTTGATTTTGTGGGCCCAATAATCCAAACTCTATATACATATGATTAAAATACAAAATATATATTATATATAATTATATATATAGAATTCGACTACTATACTCTTATAAGTATAGACCCCTTTATATTCATAAGTTTTCGATCGTTAGATCTACCTTTTAACAATTTTTATCTGTTAAATCATACACTATTCAACCAACCACCCACTCAATCCTAGGAGACCGTTATCATCCTAATCGCACATCCCTTCATCTAACGACCGAAAATTTATAAGTATAAGAGAGTCTATACTTATAAGAGTATAATAGCCCTAGCATATATATATATATATATATATATATATATATATATATATATATATATATATATAATCCAGCTACTATCCTTTTAGGAGGATGGGAGTCTTCGTCCTCCTAAATTTTCTACCGTTCGGATGAAAAAATGTGCGGCTAGGATGAGAGTGGTTACGGTTAGGTTGATAGTGGACCCCCTAGGGTTGAGTGGGTGGTTGGTTGAATAGTATAATCTAACGGTTGAAAATAATTAAAAATTAGATATATTTATATATATATATATTTATATATATATATATATATATATATAAAATTAAGCTACTATATTAGTAATAGTACCAACCGATTACTATTAAATTTTCGGCCCTTGGATGAAGGGATGTGCGGTCATGATGATAGTAGCCCCCTAGGGTTGAGTGGGTGGCTAGTTGAATAGTATGATCTAACGGATGGAAATGGCCAAAGAAGTAGATCTAACGGTAAAAAATTCGATAGCATCAAACGCTTGGTACTATCGATAGTATAATAGTTGGACTCTATATATATATGTAGATATAATGACAGAAAACTCGATAGCACAAAGCGCTTAGTATTATCGATAGTATAGATAGTATAGTAGTCAGACTATATATATATATATAGTTCGGCTACTATACTATCGATAGCACCAAACGCTTGGTGCTATCAAAATTTGTGTCGTCAGATCTATCCCTTTGACTATTTTTACCTATTAGAGCATACTATTCAGCTAACCATCCACTCAATCCTATGTGATCACTATTATTCTAACCGCACATCTTTTCATCCAAGAATCAAAAACTTAATAGTAAGTGGTTGATACTAATAACAATATAATAGCATAATTATATATATATATATAATATATATTTCGAGCTTTTCGAGCCTAATTGGAGCGAGCCCAGTAATACTTAAGCTTGACTTGAAATTAATTTCGAACCTAAATCTTGTTTGAAATTAATTCGAGCCGAGCTCGAGCGAGCCAAATATCGAGCCGAACGCGAGTTCTCGGCTCGCTCATTTGCCAGCCCTATTCGCATCCCTCTCTCTCTCTCTCTCTCTTCTCCGTTGTTTTCTTCTCGTGTAAACTCTGATACTGTACTAATTTAAACCGGCGAGTGGACCGGTCGCCGCGGAGGAGCGAACCGAACCGCCGAGTCGACTCCCGAACCGAACCGGGCTTCCGACAACCTCGTCCCCTCCTTCCTAAAGAGGCTACAACGAAACCCTAGTCCCCAATTCCCCGCGCTCTGTCCCCCACACCCTAGCCTCATCCTCCCCTCCCCGATCCATGATCAACGGCATCTCCGTCTCCGTCTCCGACGACGACGACGTCACCGGGAAGATGCGCGTCCGGATCCGCCATAGGCGGAAGAAGCCCGGCCCTCGCGAGGAGCTCCTCGGCCGCGTTGTGCGGAGCGCGATGCGGTGGTGGAGCCTCCTCCTCGTCCTCCCCGTCCTCTTCCTGCTCTTCTTCGAGACCACAAAGCTCGCGCGGAGGCCCCGCGACGAACCCCGATCTATCCCTGTCCCCCTCGCGAGGGACTCGATCTCGAACCCCAAGGAGGCCCTCTCGGATCCCAATGCCGCGGTGAGGAAGTCGACAGGAAACCTAAATCGGCTCGATCGCACCACCAGAGTCGTCAATGGCGTCAGAGAGCGTAAGTTTTTGTTCAAATCAATCGCTTTATTCATTAGCTTTTTCTTAAAAATTTGAGTTTGAGTTGATAATATGGAACGCTGTGTTGTTGTAGAGACGAAGGTGATATTTTGATTTGAATTCGTCAATCCTTGTCTCGGATGTTAGGGTTTTACAATTGCAATAGAAAAGACTTGTTTTTTTTTTTATAATGATCGAATCATACTATACAGGAGAGTTGACGTTGCTCGCTAATTGTAGTTCCCATATAAAAACCTCTCCACTCTATGATACGATTCTGATCTTTCTTTTATATTTGTGGAGTTATATCTTACTTGCCTTAAACTAGTTGACCAATAAGGAAGAGTAGAAACCTACCTGTTGGCGAAGATTCTGAGATAATATTCAATAATTTTTTTTGCTTGCAATATCTTACTCCATGAACTTCTATGGACATAGAGTGAATCATTGTTTACTGATTAATTTTGCTCAATTATTTCTTTATTGTTTTGGCTTCAATAACTCTGATATTGCGCACATGGAAGTAACATGCTGATCACATGGAATCCTCTGTCCATTTCAATGGAGAAATTTAATTGAAAGGATAAGATTGCAATGCAAAGGTTGGGCATCCAATTTAAACAATTCAAATGTTGAAATAAGGAGCCCTGCTGCAATTTACCATCTTTCTTATTCAGGAGATTTTTACTGCTTCTGTATATTATTCGCTTTCGAGTTGGATTTTATGTCAAGTATTTTGCTTATAGACTCTTTTTTGCTATTGGCAGCTTGTCTGAAAATTCGTAGTCCTGAAAAAATAGCCAGTCTGGAATTCCCTAGTTCTGCAGAACCCAATTATCCTGTCAAGAAAGTTGTATACAAATCTGATAATAGTGAATCCCGCGTTGAAGGCGACTCTACTCAGTCATTGCAGAACAAAGAAGCTACAAGATATAATTTATTTACGGGATATCAGACGCTTCGCGATCGAGAAGAAACTTTCAAGGTCCAATTTTGACCGCAGCAATATTTTTCATTTTCTTTTGAGAAAAATGTAGTACATTGTTTTACCGTCTAACATGCCTTTGCATTTTTTACTTGCTCGATTTTGCTATTGGAACTTCTGCTGAGTTGTGTAATGTGTCCATACGACTGTTTCAGGTGCAGGAAACTACAGCTGTGCATTGTGGCTTCTACAATGAGAAGGGAGGGTTTAAAATTTCTGAGGATGACAGGAATTACATGAGAACTTGCAAAGCTGTTGTATCAACATGCGCATTTGGTGGCGGTGACGATCTTTACCAACCTATTGGGATGACAGAGGCATCCATTTATAAGGTACATGTTAGAGCATGTGTGAGTTATAGTTTATTCCCATGCACATTAATGGTGGTCATATATAAAACACTAGCTTAAACTTTTGGTTTGCAAATGGTGTTACCATTATATTAGGCCAGCCGTCATGATGGCTACTCTGGTCTCTTGCTCCTTGATTTCACGGCAACTGTACATTCTAGCAAAACTGTATGTTTTCATGTTCAATGATAATTGCGTTCTGTTTATAAATAAATCTTGCTGTTGTGCAGCTTTGCTATGTAACATTCTGGGATGAAATCACTCGCACAGCTCAGGAAGCAGAAGGAAAACAAATCGGCGAAAATCACATGATTGGTCGATGGCGCATCGTCATCGTTAAAGATCTTCCTTTCTCAGATCAACGGTTAAATGGGAAAATACCCAAGGTAAAATGTGCTTTTCTATTTTCCATAGACTAAAGAGATATTTAAGAGAGCATGCATCAGTTTCATTGTCGAACATAACATTTATACAGTTCGCTGGTCAAATGTGCTTATTAACTTCTTTTTTGCCAACAGGCATTGTTGAGCATGAAATCTTTTTCTAGTTTGACAATTACAATTGTTTAACAGATTAAATTGTTTGTTGCTACAATTGATTATTATTTTTTTATGAATTGAACTAAAAAATGATTTTGTGCTTCAGATGTTGGGTCATCGTCTATTTCCTGAAGCAAGGTATTCAATCTGGGTGGACTCAAAATCTCAGTTCCGAAGGGATCCAATAGGTATAATGGATGCAATTCTTTGGCGTACAAATTCCACCCTTGCTATCTCTGAGCATGGAGCACGAAGTAACCTGTATGATGAAGGGAAAGCGATTATTTCAAAGCACAAAGCAACTCCAGAAGAAGTGGAGGAGCAATTAAACCAGTATCGTAAAGATGGAATTCCTCGAAACAAAAAGTTCAATGGAAAGAAAGGTTAGTTTTTATCATATACCTAAATGAAATAGCACATGGCACCTCCTTTAGTTGGCAGACAAAATTAAGCCTAAAGTTATCATCTAGGTTGCTCAGTCATGGAGTCTGGTTTCATTAAGTGGTCCAATTGAAGTTTCCCTGCCTGCTTTGTAAACAAGAAATGACGAACATTCCGTCAAAGTAATTTAATCAAGGCAATGTACCATCCAAGTCAACGCCAAATTGCCCTATATAGGTATGAAGGTACTCTCATAACATGTGCACATGGAGGTTTCCAACTGCAAATTATTGTGTTCGTTTATGGCTGCAAATTATCATGTTCGACCAAAGTTGTCAAATTTACCTTTTCTCGGATATAAAGCTGACGGGGAGACTTGAAAGAGCCACTTAATGAAGTTTAAGCCATACGAAATGAAGTCTAGGGGCCATATCAAAAATTTGCTCATAATTGGGGACCTTAATAATGTTTTTGACTCGGAATTTTGCATGGGTATGCAATTTCTTGATATGCTTGTTTTAATGAGGCATTACCAATCTTTTCCCCTCTGCAGCTCTAGCCGAAGCCTCTGTGATTGTGAGGGAGCACACACCGTCCACAAATCTTTTCATGTGTCTTTGGTTCAATGAGGTGGTTCGGTTCACATCGCGGGATCAGCTGAGTTTTCCCTACGTAATGCGGCGCTTAAAGATTCCCGGAGTGAACATGTTTTCGGTATGCACTCGTAAAGATCTTGTGAATAGTATGGGCCATAAACGCACGGTTAAACCTCTTCTAAGACAAACTAGTTGAGGAGTAAAAAATGTATCTCTTCAAGCTAATTCCTTATTCATTGCCAGGTAACTCCGTTAAACAATCCGTTTGTTCTTACATATCGATGATCTGTGAAGTATGTATAGTGGATAAGGGTAAATATTGTCCTTAAAGTTTTAAACCCTTTTTAGTTCTAGGATGTCTCAGTAGAGTTAGTTGTGGCTGATCTGACAAAGTCAGATGCAGAGAGAGTAGTTTTTGAATCTACTCGACATGTAATACGCAGAACATACACTTGTTATATGATACATCACACCAAGTTTGCTTAAGAAATCCTGTAACTTTTTATTTAAAATTTTTCCTATCTACTTCTGAGTCTGGGTTAAATGTAGTTGTCCACTAATGTTTTCTCCTTTTTCCTTTCATTTTTACCTTCTTTTTTTTTTTCTCCCTGAATACAAGTTTTCTCCTCCCAGTTCGCGAACCCAACAAAGTCACGAAAGTTGGTGAAGTATCTTTTCTCTTATTAACATAATGATATTAGACATTGCAACAACTATGATTGACAAAACAAGTTATTGAATCTAGTGATAATTTGTACAACTTACCTCAATGTATTATCGCTATCAATAGTATTTAATGAGATGAACATCTTTCCCAACTCCAAAATAACTAGTAATCTAAAGAGCTTAGATTACAGGAGCTCTAAGTTCTACTCTTTATGAATGAACCTATTAAAACTAAAGCAAGCAGAAGCAAAGAGTAAACAAGCATCACTGTTGAGTTGGTTGTGGGTCATTTTATTTTATTTTATTTTTTAACTTAACTTGCTAGGATTTGATCTATTTTAGTACCAAGTTAGGTTTAGCATTAAATGTTAGTCCTTGACAATTGAACCTTGCTGCATCTATTTCACTAATTTTTTTTGTTTATTGTTTCTTTGCTGAATCTTTTGAAGTTCTCACCAGTGTTGTGTTGGCAAAGTATCTTGGTACTCGAAATCAAATTCATTAAATGCCATGATTAGAGTTTTGCTTCTCTAAGCGACAACATCTTTGTGCTTTATTCAACTCTCTCCTAAAATCATGTTAAAAAAAACTGAATAACAATTTGTCCTTGGTTCTTATTTACTATATACAAATCAAATCACACAAATGGTTGTGTTTTTGTTTTTGTTTTTTTTTTTAGAGTGAAAAAGTAGTAGCTACATGAAAAGCTCAGGAACCATTTGACTCCTTGTCTAAATTCTTTTGCAAAGTTCTCTTGTCGCTTATGTTGTAGAACATCTAAACCCAGGTCACGTACTAATTTACACTTAAAAAAAATAATTTTCTCAGCTTTACAAAAAGATGATAGGAAATATAGGCTTTTTCATGCATGTTTTTGGCCGCGAATCTTAATGCTTTCTCTTTCACTTCCAATCTCTCTTTATTCTTTTCTTTCCATCACTCACCTGTTCCTATCACTCAACTACACATACAATCAAAAAGAAATTAAAAAGATAAAAATAAAATAAAATAAAATAAAAAGAAAGGGATAAAAAAAATAGCATGCACGTATATTCCTGATACAGCAAAGTCCCTTTTTCAACCCCACTCGGAGAAGCGTCCCTGATTCCCGCTGACCATGTCTTGTATATTAAACCTGTGTTAATATTTAAGTTAAAATGTATAAATTTCTGAAGTATTTTGAGTGAAAAGTAGAGGGATTTATTTGTTTTTTTTTTTGTTAACTCTTTTATTTTTGAAAGTGCATGTATTGGTAATGGTGATGCGTTGATGAACTCTTAAAGGCAATGGTCTTCTGCGTTAGATCTTTTACATGTCTCTATTCATTTTCCTTTTTGAACATGCTTAAAAAGGAGAGACCATTTTGTTGGTGTAATTTTTCCTTTGTTTAAGCTCTTAATTCTAGGACAATCTTAATTATTCGTTTTTTTCATTTTTTTTATTTCTTTAAAAAATTAATTTATGAATAGTTTAAAACTAATTATCTTTAATCTAAAGCATTACATTTTACATATATGAAGATTAATTTAAAGCAGAAGCATTGACCTTATCCCTGCATGTAATCTGCATTTGTGTGGACTTTGGGGGGTAAGAAGGACATAGGATTCTGCTGGCTTTTGACCTTGCAATAAAGAAACACACAAAAAGGTGCAAAAGCCTATGCATGCACATATGGCCTTGGATGATGGCTATTAACTAGTATCAGACAAAGTGAGTGGCTTTATTACACATGGCCCCTTTGTGAATCTCAATATGAATGACTTTTATTTAAGATAGAAATCCTGCTATATATATCGCTGATATGCTGGTTTATACTGTATGTGAGCCAATGGCGTGTTTATCTATTTGAAAGATGACCGCATTGGCCCTGACCGCATCAAGCGATATGTATCTACGCTGTTGAGTTTCGATGTACTACAATAATGCCAGCACATCACCAACCGCTGAATGCGGCACATTTACAGACCAATACATCAGCAACACAGAAGAAGCATTCTATGATATTTTTAGTAGTGTTCTTTGTGTCAAAGGAAAAGAACAGCTGATCCATGGCCCATGGGACACTGACCATATGAAAGCAGTATATACCAGCATCTCCTTTATTACATGTTAACAGCTGCTAGTACATTTTCCTGTCCATTTCATTCAATCTTGTAGTTGTGGAGCTTAGGACACACAGTTTTCTACAAAAGTAATTACTAGCTAGTACAAATTAGGCTTTCTTTGGTTGAACTGCCGTTTAAGTAAAGCTATTCAGACAAGCACTAACTAACAATTTTTTCTTTATCATAGCTGTAGCGAAAGTACAGGACTGTTTTCGGCTCAAAGGCTTATTTTGACTTCTTACGTCTTTGGAGTAGAGCAGTAGTTTTAGAAACAATACCAAGTAGAAACTGCTAATGAAAGATAAAGTTGAAATTGTAATTATTGGTTGAACTAAGACTCTGTGATTTGAGATTCAGAGACCAATCACTAAAAGGTTGGTCTAATTGGTGCACTTAATCTGCAATTAAGATCTGATGAGTAATGGATAAAGATGCTCTTTAATCTGCAGCAGTTGTTACAGGGTAAATAGTAACAAGTACTACTGGAAGTATAGAAGCATTTTATCAATTTCATAAAATAATCCCAAAAAGTAACCCATATCTTAAGCTGGCTCATCTCATGGGTTACTACTCTATTCCATAGGTGTTCTTGGGCTTAAAAAAGAATAGATTAATACTCTCAACTCACAAGGCTCCAAACTCATAGTGATGACAAGAAGAGTAGATGACTTATTTTATTTTATTTTGGTTTAATTCAACCCACCCCTAATAGGGCTTTTTTTAAAAGCTAAAAGTGAAAGCTTTCCCCCCCCCCCGCACCAGATAATAAATAGAAAAAAAAGGAGGAAAAAAAAAGGAAAAAAAGTGGGGAGGGGGGGGTGTTTCTGACAATTTCACTCACACTTTGTCTCTCATATTTCTACATCATTATCATTAGAGGCAAAGGTGAAAATGTATGAAGACCCCCTCAACTACAGGCCATTTTGAAACAGACCCTAATTTTTTTAATTTTTTAATTTAAATTATTTTGATTAGTTAAACTAAAAAGGTCTATCAAAATACAGTTATTCTATTCCATTCCATATTAGCAATTATTTATTTCTGTTTTATTTACTAAACAGTAAGGAATCATCAGTGAGCTTCACAATGCATTTTAGTTCCATAAAATCACTAAACAGTAAGATCAATGAGCTTCACAAACTCTGCAATTTAGTTCCACAAAATCACACCATTTCAGAAACAAAAAAAAGTCAGAAAATATTAATTAAACAATAAATTTGAGGGGGGGCCATTTCAAACAATTTTACCCATAATTATTATAAATTGTGATTCTATGACAAGCATTAAAGTGCTTGGAACAGAGGACAACATTGGCATCTTTAGGCTTCTTTTGAGATTATTAGTCCAAAACAGAAAAACCCAAATAGAATAAGGTTTCCTTGGAGTACTACCAACTACACCCCCCTCCCCCTTTTATATCTCACTTTCATCCCTTTTGAGGGTTACTCATCCCCTTCCCTTTTAGGCTTTTTTTTAAAAAAAAGGATTTAAACATTCTTTGGACAAACCCAGTTTTGTCTTTAATGTCAAGTACCTTTTGTTTTGGGCTCTACCCATTTAACTACATATGCATAAATTGAACACATGCTTTGGTTTTGCTTTGTAGTGCCATTTGTAGATTAATAGTAAAAAGATGTTGGTGTGCATATTTATGCTTCCTATATTGAAGAGCACAGTATATATATTTTTTTTTGAGAGAAAGATAGCACGTTACCAACTTCATTCATACAGAAAATAAATTCAGCTACAGAAGTTGAGGCAACTCGGTCTCAAATAAGTTACAGGCCACCAGACCAAAAAAATAAAAATAAAATAAAATAAAATAAAATAAAATAAAATAAAAATGAATAATAAAAAAGGAAACGTAGAAAAATAAAAAATAAAAAGAAAGTAAATAAAATTAAAAACAGTATATTTTTAAAATGTAAAGCTAG
The DNA here is from genome assembly GCA_016920855.1 of Puya raimondii. Lineage (NCBI taxonomy): Eukaryota > Viridiplantae > Streptophyta > Magnoliopsida > Poales > Bromeliaceae > Puya > Puya raimondii. The sequence goes on along the minus strand of JABWPP010000050.1, from coordinate 47,868,601 downwards.
AGTGTTACATAATATTTCTGGTGAGTATGTCTGATTGGACAAGTCAGGCCTTTGTTAAGTCTATAATGTAAATACTAATATGATTTAGTATATCCATTCCATTAATTAACAATCTTTATTTTATTATTACTCAAAAACTTACACAAATGCAGGCATGTATGATTTTGGTTTGTAACAAACATAAGGGTGTATTGAACTTTGATACTCACTGTTCCCACTCAACTTTCATTAAAAAAAGGTCTCTACTCCTTATATTTCTCTAATAAAAAATATTAAGATGTTTATTTAAGCAAATAAATGTGGCATTGACAAATGGACTTTGTCTTTATAATACTTTTTAGCCACACCCTTGTCAGTTAATTGAGTGTGGGCCTATAAAAGTCTCTTACAAGGAACATGGTGTTAGTAGTTGAGCTTGTTTCTTGTGTCAGCCTCATTAGACTTTTCCAAAGGACTACCTGATCCTTGAAAAAATGCATTGGTTTGTAGCTTTTTAGCTGGAAAACATTATGGAATTTAGTGGGAGCACAAGTTTGTGAAGACCCATCTTTGCTTCTTGGATCTTTGAGTTTTCTCACTTTGCTCAAAAACCATTCTGGGTATGTTATGTAGTTATGTTTCATCTCCTCTTTATGTTGATGTTTTCTTTTTCTTTTTTTTTCTCCTTTGTATACTTATCTAACTCTAGTTTGTTTTCTCTATTTTTAGCACTTTTTTTTGTTTTCATATAAGCTGTAAAAGGATCATTCAAAATGGAGGTTGAGTTAAGAAATGGCATTAAAATGAAGGAGATGAAAGGGCTTAAACCCTTTCCCAAACTCATCAACTCCATTAATGCAACTCCAAAGCACAAGCGCTCAAAAAGGTGATTTTTTTTTTTTTTTATTCAGGAGTTTTTTTTTTTCAGAATGTATATGTAAATATAGCTTCTTTTTTTTATGGTTGGTTGTTTCTTGGTGACAGTGATTATGAAGAGAGAAAGATGGAAGATAAGTTGGTTTCTCCTCCAAAATCCAACCATCATCCTAAGTTGGTATGCTTTTGTGTTATACTCTCCATTTTATGGTGATTTATTGTATAAAACTTGTTGAAATTTTTGTGTGTTCAATGTTTATTATGTATGATGTTTTTATGGTTTTACAGGACAGTGGAACTTCTAAGGGCCAATGTGAAATTAATAGGAAAATGTGGCCCGGAACCGCGGTCCAGAACTCCTTGAACCAAGAGGTATTAGAATGGATTTATTAGCCTTATGAAATTTTTAGTAATGGAAATCAAAATATCCATTAAGAAGCAATTTTGATTTTAAACTTAGGAACTTGTGGTTTTAGTTTCTTACTAATCCATTTGAGGCAGATATGAAATTATGGTTAGTTCAAAGTAGCTGCATTTGATGCTTATGAGTCATGAAGCTTTCGGATATTCGACACAATATAATTTATTAAGAAGAAAATATTATTCAGAATTGCTTTTAGTTTCAGTGTTTTCGATTATCAAATATTTGGAAATTTGTTTGCATAAACTGGAAATCGTTATGGTTTCATGTGCTCCTATGTTGTAGATTTTAGGACTCGAGAAACGGCTGCAGGATCAATTGGTTCTGCGGGGCTCTCTCGAAAAAGCATTGGGACATAAGCCTTCCGCGGTTAATTTGTCAAATGATAGCCCTATGCCGAAGGTACCTTCAGAAATTCATATTTTTTTGGTTTCTGTTTCCTGAGAAAATTCGATTTTGCTGATTATGGATTACGATTTCTATGATGTTTCAGCCGACAAAGGAGCTGATAAGGGAGATTGCTATACTAGAATTAGAGGTTATGCACTTGGAGCAGTATCTCTTATCACTCTACCGAAAAGCTTTCGACCAACAAGCGTCCGCATTATCTCCGACCGGTGGAGAAATTTCAAGAAAGCCATCGAACTGCCGATCGGCGCAGCTTGAAGAAGCTTCAAAGTCTGAAATCTCTTCCAAGATTGAAAATTCAGCTGTTCAATCGAGCCATCCGCAGAAGCACTTCTCAGAAAGGGTGTTAGGTCCCGGCGTTCACTGCAGCCATTCTTCACTCTCGCAGCGCATGGTCTTTTCGGCTAGAATTTCGCCGTCGGAAGATAGCCTTGCGAGGGCTCTTCACACCTTCCACTCTCAACCTTTATCTTTTCTTGAGGTAGTTCAGATTCCTTGAGGTTGAGTTTGTTCCGAATGCATGGCTCTTTTTGTAGTCTCTTATTCTTGTTGTTTCTGATCACTTATGCACAGGAAGGAGATGTTGCTTCTTCGGGGGTGATAAGCTTAGCTGATTATCTTGGTACAAATATCGCCGACCACGTACCGGAGACTCCTAATAAGCTTTCCGAAGAGATGGTTAGATGCATGGCTGGGGTTTACTGTCGACTTGCCGATCCTCCGCTCGTCAATCACGGCCCTTCGTTTTCTCCTGCTTCATCCTTCTCGTCGACGAGCGCGTTTTCTCCCCAATTAGTAGGAGATATGCGGAGCCCCGGATTTAAAAGAGAATCCACTCTTGATTCTCGGTTGATAAATCCTTTTCGCATCGAAGGGTTAAAGGAATTTAGCGGACCGTACTCCACGATGGTTGAGATTCCTTTGATTTGCCGGGACCATCGAAGACTCAAACACGTCGAAGATTTGTTACATAGTTACAAGTGAGTTACTCAATTCCAGTATGAATTTCTTAAAATTTTCATGAGAAAAAGCAGTTTTGATAATCTCCTTTAACTAGCATTTTTCTGATGTAGTATTTTTTTTTCCAATTTTGTTCCAGGTCCATTGTTCGCCAACTGGAAACAGTCGATCCTAGGAAGTTGACGAACTCTGAAAAGCTCGCCTTCTGGATCAACATACACAATGCTTTGCTGATGCATGTAATGAATGATTCTTCTTTTACACTGAAAAAAATTTCAGAAGCGATTTTTCTTTTTGGCGTACGTGTTCTTTTCCTAATATAAGCAAAACTTGACATTTCTGCAGGCTTATCTGGAGTATGGTATTCCACAAAACAACGCGAAAAAGACGTTGTTGCTCATGAAGGTAAATTTTGTAAAAGAAAGAAGAAAAGTCTAGTTAACCAATCGTCGGAAAAATGACATTTGAGCTTACCAACTTCTATTTTCTTCAGGCAACAATCAAAGTAGGTGGACGCTCTATAAATGCTGCGACGATACAGGGTTCAATCTTAGGATGTCACACGTATTGTCCGGGACAGGTATACTTACCGATCGATTCTCTTGTTTTACCAACTACCAATTGCAAATGTTGGTGTTCTTTAGAATTGACACTTTTCGGAACTTAGACCTCATTAATCATTAATTCAAGCACTGTTTTCTGCTAAACTACAGAAAAAACTTCAAAAATAGTTTACTTCTATCGCTGAAATGAAATGTTTTAGATGAGTGCTTTGAGATGAAGCTTCAGAGGTCTCTTGTTTCCTTGTAGTGGCTTCGGACTTTGCTGTACTCGAAGTTGAAGAACAAAGCTGGTAATGAGTGGCAAGCCTATGCTATCGACCAACCCGAACCTCTCTTGCGTTTCGCGCTGTGTTCAGGAAGCCATTCGGATCCTGCGGTATCCATCTTTTCATCGAAAACTACGTTTTTTGATATATTTTCAATTCAAATTACAAATAGCTATTGAATCACCATCTGTATCTCTATCTTGACATGCAGGTCAGGGTATATACATGTAGGAGATTATTCCAGCAGCTCGAAGCCGCCAAAGAAGAGTTCATCCGCGCAACGGTCGGCATTTGGAAGGAACAAAAGATCCTTCTACCGAAAATGATCGACTCGTACTCGAAGGACGTAAAACTATCGTCGCAAGGTTTAGTCGACATGGTTCAGCGGTATCTACCGGAGACGCTACGGATGGCGATGCAGCGATGCCAACCGAAGAGATCGAACAAGATCGTCGAGTGGGTGCCTTACAACTTAGCATTTCGGTATTTGCTCTCGAGAGACCTGGCTTTTCCTCATATAAACTGAGGGGGTGATTGTTTTGATCTGTGTTTTGCGTTCTATGTTGGGTTCTTTTGGGTGTAGTATAAGAGATTTACCAGATGTGTATATAGAGACTACTACTCACATTGAGAGATTTTGTATATAAAGGGGGAAAAAAAAGTAAATTAAGTGAATTTTTGCTATGAATTTCTATGATTTAGGGTGGTAGACATTATGTTGAAATTTCAGCGTTGTGCCGCACTAAAAAGCTAAAAAGTTAAATGCTGTTTCTCGAAGAAGAGAAGCTGTTACAGTCGGTGAAAACTACAAAGCGTTAAAATTCGTGCTTTATAATGCACGCTTTAAAAGTCGTGCTTAAAATCCAGGCCGTCCGATTAATCCGACCAGCCCAGCCCAGCCCACCTACGAGATCCAGTTTAAACCCGCTCCAACACAAACAGGCCGTTGGGCCCACCCGGCCCACTGACGCCTCGAACTCCGAGAAAGTAGCTAGAGACCAAAATACCGGTCACGGAATTTGTCGTGGGTAGGCCCACGTACTTGTTCGTGTGGACACGAAGTACGCATCGAATTTAAACGTGTGGACGAGAGATCACGAAGCGATCGTACCTTTATCTTTGACCATCTAAGTAACAGGTCCGGCCCATTTACTGTTACTTGGGCCCAATAGTTTGGGCCCACGTGGCAGCCTCTTAAGAGTGACACGTAAGCGTTGAGGCCCATAAAAGGCCCAAACAGTGTGTACCAAGTAGAAAAGTGGTAAACACGCACGCAGTTTCTCTCTCTCTCTCTCACCTCTTCGTCTTCTTCCTCCTCCTCCTCGTGATTCGGGGGAGCGGGAGAAATTAGGGTTTGGGCCATGGAAGGGGAGGAGATAGTGTTGGTTCTAGCCCGGGCGTCGGAGCTGCGAGCGAAGATCACCGATTGCATTGGACGGGGCGGAGGAGACGAGCTCCAGCGAGGACGAAGGGTGGAGGAGGATGAGGAGGAGGGAGATGGGGAAGGGGAAGAGGAAGAGGAAGAAGAAGAGGAGGAGAGCCTTCTTAGTATCCGCGATGCCCTAGAATCGTTGGAGCAGCAGCTCGCGTCGTTGCAGGTCTCAATTTCGTACTCTGTAATCTCTTATTCTGATTGAAGATGTTGTTGTTGCTTTATTAGGGTTTAGTCGGGTTTGTGTAAAATCGCATTTAGAATTCGTTTCGATGTTAAAAATTGGTTTTTGACATGGATTGATTGCTCCCTCTTGGATGCGGCCCAATTTTTTGTGGGATTTGATCGTACTATGCTACAGTGAAGTACTCTTCTAACGTTTGATTTATGGTTGCGCAAATTATGGATCTTATTCGTTGCAGATGCTTTTTAAATGTTTCAAATTTCCAATTGTCGATATTTATGCTCTCAATCCGTTAGATAATATATCTGAAACTAAATGCTTCTGAGAACATGGTTAAGAAGAAATTGTAGGGACCGCATTTTTCTAATACAAAACCAAGAGTTCACTTTTTGGTTACTCATAATTAATCTATCCATTAGTTTGGTATCTGCTAAACCTGTTTCTAAAGATCCAAAGAAATTGATTGGTGTAATCATCTCCATTTAGTTATTTGATTCTTCCCGTAATTGGTCTTACTCTTGGAACAATTTACTCCGAGAATCCTATAACTCTCACTTCACTAGCTGATGCGCCGAAGTTCTCTGCGAATTGGTTCCTCTATTGTAAGGATGGAGGGGTTTGATGAGCACTATTAAGTCTTGTTGAAATTATCAAGAGAGATTCGTTTCAAACAGTTTATAATTGAATGTGAGTTTAGTTTGTTACTCGAAAGAAAAGTTGGAGATGAATTTATTTTGGTGCTTGATGTATATATTCATGTGCAGAGCTTTTTTTTGTGTGTGTGTGTGTGTGTGTTTGCTTAACAGGAGTAGAAAAGTAATGCAATCGTCCTTCGGTAAATCCACTTCCTTCTTCATAAGACTTTGGTAGGTTTCATAAACTAGTGATGATTTTTGTAGGTTAATGTTACTCCAACGATGAGATCATTTGTATTATGTTAGTATTTTAGACCAATGCTGGTAACTTATTGCGGAAATCGTCATGGTTCAAGTTATCTACAAGTACTTAATTAAGCCCGCTTCTTTATGTCATTTGCAGGCTCTTCAACAGCAACAAAGATACCAAAGAGAATTGATCCTGGACCAGATCGACCGTAGCCGCGGATTCTTGCTAACCAAACTAAGATCATACAAAGGTCAAGACTGGGAAGTCATTCACGAGGCTGCAGCCTTTGCTGGTGAGAAAGTCGAGCACGACGAAGGCCTCATCCTCCCTCCTTATCCAACCCACCTTACCAACTCGTTTGTTTTGGATGATCTGTATCCTCCTGGCTTTTCTTTTAAGTCTAAGCTCGCGAGAAATGGATCCATTTCTGAACCCATCATGCATGAAGCTAATAAGAGGAGAACGGGCGAACCAGAAACGAACCGTAAGTCGATCGGAATAAGGTTTATGGTTGGATGGTTTGCCAAATCAGTAATTACAGTTGTTAGTGTCTTGTCTATGCTTAAATTAGCTGGGTATAAACCAACTATGGGAAAAGGCGGCATCAAATTCGAGGCCCGAGGACTTTTCGGTAAAGCAGCTGGAGATGAGGGAGAGGATTCTCTCGAGTGCCCGCCAGGGAAAGTTCTGGTGATCGAAGATGGAAAGGCCCGCTGTCTCGTAAAGGAAAGAGTCGAGATCCCCTTCGAATCAGATGTTACGGCTCCAAATGTAAGATATGGTTTCGGATGAATGATGTGACAACGTAAATGTGAGGTTTATTTCTTTTTGGGGCATAATGTAGGGGCTTCTTTTCTAGCTTCTTCCTCCACGATTTTGAGTAGCGCAGTTAATATTGTATGATATTTTGGCTAAAGTGGTCTCTCATCTTAAAGCTTAAAGAGTGAGTGCATTCGCTTCTTCAGTGTTCATGGGATTTTGACCTTTTGTTTTGTCACGTTTCATCTGGACTTGATAGCTTACAAGTTTATTTTGCTTGTTATTTTGTTTAATTCGCCATTCGTTTAGCATAAATCCAAGTTTTATTTATCACAGTGAACTCATTGTGTAGTGCAATTTCATTGATAAAAGATCAGTGAAAATTGCTCTAATCATTTCCTTTGAAAAAGAAAAGAAAATAAAACGAAAACCAAAACAAAAAAAGGTCTATTCTGTGTCTTGAATGAATCTTTTACTTTTACTCGTTTGCCCTTTAATCTTCTATATACGAAATTATTTACCAGCTAAACCACAACACATAATGATCCTATGCTGTTTAGTTGTATTGGAGTTTCTGTGCATATGTTACTTATATAAACCTATTGAAAAAAAAAACCTCTAATTTCATAAAGAATCTTTCGAAAGTGTCTCGTGGTAGTAGAAGCAGAAGCTTTATTTCAGAACTTCGGTTTTTGAAATTCAAAAACTCATTTCGAATCTCAGCTCGAGTGAAAATTGTGAGTTTTTTTTTTCCTTCCTAAATACGGGGGTGTTTGGCCTAGCTTTTCAGAAGTGATTCTGAGCCCAAAATCACTTCTGAGCTCAGTAGAGCGTTTGGCAATGACTGCTGAAAAATCTGATTCTGCTTTTCAGAATCAGAAAACTGATTTTGAAGACTTCAGAATCAGAAGCAGAAAAAAGCTGCTTCTCCAAAACTGATTCTGCTTTTGGACTCAAACTTCAAATTTTTATTTTCATTTTAATTCAAAGTATAAATGTAACTTTAAATTTAAATTTTGAAATTTAAAATTCATATTCATATTTTTAAATTTCAACTTTTTAAATTTAAAATTTAAAATTTAGATTTTAAATTTTAAATTTAAGTTTCAAATCTCAAACTTTAAATTTTAAAATTCAAAATTTCAAATTTTAAATTTAAGATAAAATTTAAATTTTGACATTTTAGATTTTAAAACTTAAATTTAAAAATTTAAAAATATAAAATATAAAATATAAAATTACAAGTTTTAATTTTCAAATTACAAAATTCAAATTTTAAAATTTAAAATTTAGATTTTAATTTTAATTTTAAATTTCAGGATTTAGAAATTCAAATTTTAAATTTATTTTGTCCAAATTTAAAATTTAAAAATTATAATTTTAATTCAAATTTAAAATTTTAATTCAAATTCAAAATTTAAATTATTTTAAAATAAAATTTAGTAAAAATATTAATATATGCAAACATCAGAAAATTTTTGCCAAACAGCTTTAGAAAATCACTTCAGAAAAATCACTTTTATCTAAACTCAGCCAAACGCTCTACAGCTTTTCATCAAAATCACTTCTCCAAACCAAAATCACTTCTGCAGAAATCACTTTTCCAGAAGCTAGGCCAAACAGGCCCTACTTCTCTTAATCAATAGCTAGGGATGGAACTGAGCCCGGGCGTAAACAAGGCCCGGCCCGATGGGCCCTATATGGGCCTTTAGGTATCAAAATTATAACTTTGGGTTTGGGCTGAGCTTAAAACTTTAGGTCCGAAAAAGTTTAGGGCGCATTTGGACAAGTCCAAGCCCGGCCCATGCCCGACCCGAAAGCCCGATACATTAGTTATTAAAATAAAATATTTAGTTATATATATATATAAAGAATAAATGATATAATATATTATATATAGTATAATGTTATTAAAGATATATATTTATATATTACAGTATAATGTTATTAAAGATATATATTAATATATATGGGGATAATATATATATATATATATATATATATATATATATATATATATATATATATATATATATATATATATATATATATATATATATATATATATATATATATACTAAATATTTAGTTTCCATATGAGGATATATTATAAATAGTATTATTATATACAATTATACATATCTATAAGTAAATATATGAGTCCGGCTACTATATTATCAATAGCACCAAGCGCTTGGTGCTATTGAGTTTTTCGTCTTTAGACCTACCCCTTTGACTATTTTCACCCGTTAGATTATACTATTCAACTAATCACCCACTCATCCCACTATCATCCTAACCGCACATTCCTTCTTCCAAGGGCCGAAAACCTAATAGCATCAATAACTTGGTGCTATTAATAGTATAGTAGTCTAATTCGTAAATATATATAGTACGTATTATTATATATAGTTATGCACATATAACTTAACATTATATATTATATATAATATATTATATATTATATATTATATGAATAAAATTATTTTATACGAAGAATAATCACAACTTCTGATACTATAAGACTTCGAGATTGAATTGAATATTAATAATGCTTTATAGGTAAATTAATTTTTTGATGTGACAAAACTCCAGTATTGAATGTATAAAAATATATATTTTATTTTAATTTTATAAAATAAAAATATATATGTACTATGTGATAAATGCATAAAGTGAGCCTCTACAAAGCCCGATGGGTATTGAGTATTGGGCTTGGGCCTAGACTGGGCTTTAATTTGTTTTAAAAAATTAGGTAGAAGCCTGACCCAAAGCCCAATATTTTTTTTGGGCCGGGCTTGGGCATGGTATGACCCGACCCAAATCCGGTCCAGTTCCACCCCTATCTATAGCACTATTTTTACTATACTTCATGGTGTCCTTGATCCAACTACAATAACCACAACTAGCAACACGATAATAGTGAAGCATTGTGACACATTATTGTATTTTCATTTTGTTTGTTAAACTGTCGTCTTACTTTATATCAAATAAATTTTTTCTAAAACGCATAGTTTCACTGTAGAAATTGAAGATTAAGCATTCTAAACCCTAAATATAACCGACCGAATAATACAATATTCTGCCAGATCTGCAAAACTAACGATTTTGTTATTGCCTAGTTATAATAGAGTTAAAAATGGCATTTCACAAACATGCATTCACTGTATCCTTTGCGATTCGATTCGCATCTTTCGCCTCCAATTTCCCATAAATTTTTGTAGCTGTTGATATAACTTTAATCTCAGTACCATTGTCCATTTCTCTAAACAATCTTTAAAATTTAAAATTTAACTATTTTACATTCAAAAAATGGCGGTTCACTCATTTTTCTCCGGAACTGTACACAAGCCGAAGCACATTCCCCGTTCGCTCATCCGGCGCGACAACGCGCGCCAATCACGATCCACCCCTGCGATCATCAATCCGACGGACCAGATCGTCCTCGATCGGCCACGTGGCGGGATCAAGTGCGTGAATAAATTATAAGAAGATAAAAACCCCTCCGCGTTCGATTCTGAGACTCTTCTTCTATTCCGGAATCGCGCCGAGATCCGGCTCAAATTTACGGCCCCTCCCACTCCCCTTCCTCTTCTTCTTCTCCTCCTCATTGTCCGACGACGCCGCAAAAACCAGCGGCGCCACCGCGCGGCGCCGCCCCCTCCCGCGGCCGCTTCTCGGCGCCGCCGCAGCGGCCAAAAGCGCTTCGCTCGCCCGCACCGCGAGCGCCGCGATCTCGCCGGCGCGGATCGGGCGCTTGAGCATCGACCTCGGGAGGAGGAAGTAGATTTGGCCGGGGAGGAGCTCCTCCTCGTCGCCGAGCTCCCCCACGAACCCCTCGATCTCCATCGCGTCCGCGTCGCACACGAAGAGGCACGTGCGCTCCCCCCGCAGCACGTGCGCCGCCCTCACCGGCCTCGCGTACTCGCGCAGCCCCCCGCCGGGGAGCACCACCTTCGCCGTCGCCGTCGCCGCCGCAGCCTCCGCCGCGTCGCACGACGCGCACGCCCCCATCGCCGCCGCGGAGTTCGAAGTGATCGCCGAGGAGGAGGAGGAGGAACGCCACCAGGTGCGCACTCTCTAGTCTCTACTCGCCGATTTTTTGCCGTTCTATTTCGCTTTTCCGTTCGTGCTTTTGCGCTCTCGCTTTCGCGGAGAGTGGGCGATTTATAGGCGACTCGGCGATTTGTCGTGGAGCGAGGGGTGACAGGCTGGCGATTAGTTGCCAACGTCGTGTGAGGTCACAGGGGAAAGACACTGGTCCGGAGTGGGAGAGTTACGAAATAGGCCTTGGATTTGGAGCAAATTACGATAAGGGTATCGACTCGTGCGCGATTTTTTTAATATTAATTAAAGCACAAATGCGCACCCGTTGGCTGGGCGACTGAAATGACGCATTTGCCCTCGGGAACCGGGTCCAATAATCGTGGTGCTTTATAAGAAATAACTAAACTCGCACACCCAGTTTGGTAGTCCAGTTGGTGTGAATCATGAGAGCTCTTATCTCGAGGTCGGTTCGACCATTTATCTATCTATCTGTATAGTATCTATATAGTATATAGTATATAGTATATAGTATATAGTAGGAATTGAGCTCCTATGCTTTTAAAAGCACCAAGCAATTGGTGCTTGTAGGTTTTTAACCCTTGGATTAAGAGATGGACGGTTAGGATGATGTGGGCCCCCTAGGGTTGAGTGGGTGGTTGGTTGAATAGTATAATCTAATGGGTGGAATTGATCAAAGGGGTGAATCTAACGGCAGAAAACTTACAAGCACCAAGTGCTTGGTACTTTCACAAGCACCATAGCCGGACTCTATATAGTAGATACATAATTTGACAGATCTCTCAAATCAATAGGAAAGTTTGTCGGTTGGCACGTTGTCCATTAAAGCAAAAGCTAATAAAATTTTGCCACATGCCAAATGAAAATTTTGGATGCGCCTATTGCACGATAAGTCGCCTCTAAAATACACATAAATGATAAATTTATATAATATAATAAATTATTCAGATACTTTATATCGCATATATTACATCACATTTTATTTTATAAAATTAATTATATAATATTGTATCAATCATCTAAAATTTTTTGTGGTGTATGAAGCATTTGTATGCACCAGGTGCAATCAAAAAATTTCCTCTCTCTTGGATTTATGAGAGCACCTATTGAACATTTTTTTCACCAAGTGTATATCTATACATACATCACATCTCTAAAATCTTTTAATAAAAATTTTAAATTAATTTATCAAATATAATTTAAAACATTAGGCTTTATTTTTACAATATTAATTATCAAATATTCTATAAAATCATCTATTCTGTGTGGTATATGGAGCAATAGTATGCATTAGGTGCAAGTAAATATTTTTTCTCTTTTGAAATTATGAGTGCATGCTATTTAACATTCTCTACACCATGTGTATATTTGTAAATACACCACATGCCTAAAACTTTTTAATAAAAATTTTAAAATTAATTTATCAAATATAAATTAAATTATTAGACTTTGTAACTTATATATATTTAATTAAAATTTGCTACTAGAATGTTAATCATCTAACATAAGTTACAGTGTATTGTAATATGATGCATGTAATAGTTTTTTTTCTTTTTTTAATTAATTTTAACTAGCTAAAGATATCCTCACCTATTGATTAATTTGAGACAAGTCCTTCAATTTTAATTTTTTAATTAAAAAATTATTTATAGAATAACTATGAAAGCTAAAAAACTAATTAATTTTTTAAATAAAATTATTAGTATAATTCAACTTTGAAAATGAAGTTAAAAAAATATTGAATTTTTTTTTTAGTTTTATAATATAATATAAGAAAATTTTATAATTTTTAATTAAAAATTTTATACCTTAAAATTTTAATAACTATATTTTTTAATTATTTAAAATATTATCATTCCGCAGCGCAGCGCGGATCCTTTACTAAGTTATGCGATAGTCATCCTCATTAACTTGACACATGTCACTTTAGGTGGTTACACGTTGTTTTGTGATTCGTTGGTTAAATACCGGTGTGAGGTGATCACGTGTGAACCCGTGCAACGTCAAAATGTTCGTTAAGGCTACTCACTGCATCAAATTTGCTAAATTAAATTTATTTTTAAAACATCATTTTGTATGTATTATTAATGTGTTTATAGTAATGATACAAAAAAATTTGAACATTTAATCCATTGTGCATGTTGCTCAATATACTATATGTTGATAAAAAAATTCAAAATCATATATTCATAATTATTTAATTTAATTTATTTTATTTTATTTATTTTATTTTTATTTTTTTTTCTGTTCGCCCGCTATTCTCGCGCGCGCACGCATAGCGCGCGCGGACGTTCCTCAAGAGGAACGTTGCCCAACGTTCCTGTCACATCCCTTTATTATGCCTCCTCTACGGTTCATGGTTGATCAACATGGTAGAGAGAGGAGTTTTTTTTCTTTTTATTTTTTATTTTTATTTTTTTTGAGAGAAAGATAACATGCTATCCACTTTGTTTATTTTTTTTTGAAATAAACTTAGCTGAAAATGTGAATCAACTAGGATTCGACCTTGGGACCTCGGGTACCAACCATCAAGTCATTTGCCACTTGCGCTAGGGACGGTCGGTAATTTTATTTTTATTTTGTTTGATCTTTAATCATCGGGTGTTGAAAGAAGCTCCATCAACCTCCTCCACGATCGTGCTCGTAGGAGAAAAAATTCCGATCGTACCCTGGGATGGTGTTTTCGGTTAATCCCGCATTAATGATGAAAATACACCTTAGGGCAGTGCCTCGCACGTTTCCGAATTTATCAAATATTTAGTTTTCTTATTCTACATTTTATTTTGAAATTTAGCGCTCACGGGTAAGTATATTTATTAATTTTCATAACTAAATTTAGTTAGATTAAAATCACAATCGAATTTTCAGTGCGATTTTCCCCCAACACTATATAAATCCTCTGACATATCAACACTAATATAAAAAAAAACTTTTATGCAAGATCAAAAGTATTTTCTTTCATACCAAACATATATTTATTAACAAAAATTATAACAACTTAATTGTTGAAATGTCATGCACTATTAAAAATGAACGCACAACTAGGTACTATATGTGTAATTTAAGCATGGCATTTTTCATAAAATGTTATGATTAATTTACCGCGAACTCTCTATCCATGCAAAGCATCTCTTTAAATACGAGTTTCAAAAAAAAAAAATTTATAATATATTATGCGAATTATTTAACTTTAAATTTTTTAAGAGAATAAAAAAAGAATCGTGACAAATTTTTCACTGAAAAAATGAGAGAGAGACCCACCGTTCCTAGCGCAAGTGGCAAAGGACTTGGTGGTTGATATCCGAGGTCCCGAGCTCGAATTCTAGTTGATTTATATTTTTAGTTAAATTTATTTCTAAAGAGAATAAACGAAGCGGGTAACGTGTTACCTTTCTCTAAAAGAGAGAGAGAAATACGCGGCACAGTTGCATAGTGTCACCTCCGCGGGTCGTCACGTGACGCTCACGTGATAAAACATTGGGGCAGTGTGAGTGAAAAATAATATCCAACGGGGGCATTTTAGTCATTTCGTGTCAACAAAACGTGGCTGGGTTCTGGGCTCCCTGTGGCTTCGTTGCGCCCTCCCGGTTTGCCACGTGGGAGAAAACATGTGGGGGAAGCAAACCCCGAGACCATGTGGTCTCTGGTCCTGCTCAGAATTAATTTAACCGCGCCATGTCCGGTCCACAGGGAGCACGGCGATCCAGCGAACCATTCGTGCCCATTCCAACACCGGACCAATAGGATTCGAGCACCGCACCATCCCGTGAACCTTCCGCTGCCACGTAGGTTCACGGAGACCTAAACGAAAATATTCTTGTCTCGGGTTTGTCGCCTGTGTTCTGCGAGAAAAATTTAAAAATACAACGGGTGCATATGCTGACGTGGCGTTTCAAATCAATTAAATATTTTTTTTAGGTATATATGTCCCATCATAATTATAAAAAAATATGTTTATTATACTTTTTTAAAAAAGGAAAGATGTGATTGGCTTGTTATTGATGACGTGGTGCAAACGTGACACATTAAATTTTCTCGTTCTGGGGAGCGCTATGCGACAGTGGCGCATGCGGACGCTTGCTATCCACCGTCCAGTGTTAGGTAACGGACGGTAGAAATTGAGTGCCTAGACCGTTCGTGGTAAATGTCGTCGAGTTCATAATATAGCAATTTTCAGCTTCTTTTCAATTTAAATTTATTTATCAAACTTTTTTCAAATTTTAATCAAACAATTACTTAATAGAAACATATTAATAAATTATACTAAAAATACCCCATCACTGCAAAAAGAAAAAAAAATATTACTGCAATAATCTACGATTGAGACACCTAAATTGTCAGAAAAAAATCCACCTAATGATTAAACTGAATTTTTCCAAGGATGAATGATCATTATGTGAACTAAACCAAACTTATAATTGTACCTAAAAGTTGAAGGTGGGTGGTCCAAAAGAAGAAGACACGTGATTTTTATGTTTGTGGTTAGCATGTGCAAGAGAAAAGAAAACAACAATCATCAATAATTATTTCTCTCAATAATAATAATAATAATAAAATCCTTTCTGATGAAAAGCTACTGCCAAAGTTATAGTTCAAATTTAATTTAAATGCTCTCTCAATAAATTTGAACAAGTATTATTGAGGAACTTGAACTGTAATAACACACGCAATGTTCCATTAGAAGTGGAACTCAAATTTAGATCCATAACTGGAAACAAAGGTAGCAACCAAGCAAACTATAGTAAAACTTTGTAGTGAAAGTATTTACTGGAGAATTTTGGTAACGATGTAAATTAGGTCTGAAATAAGTGAAAGACAAGAAAAGAACCTCATATATTATGTAACAGTCTAAATGGCTCATAGTTTCTTGGTGGATTACTTGGGAGACCAAAAACGATGCGATCTTCAGGAAAAATCAGTCGAACCCCTCGCTAGCTGTCGGTAAAATCAAACAGTTAATTCATTTATGGGGATAATTTCCCTCGGCGAGAGAGAGATCGAAGTAGCTTTTTTTTTTTTTTTTTTTTTTTTTTTTTTTTTCTTCTCCTCTAGTTCGTCCTCTTTGAGGCCGTCGTTGTCTCACTCCTGTAGTCTAATTCATCATTCCAATGAATGAAGCGGATAGCTTGCTACCTTTTTTTCAAAAAAAGAAAGTATTTACTAGCTATGTAATGGATTCGAAGATACATCACTTAGGCAATTATATGCGATTGTGCACAAACATGCTTACCTTGTTATATACTTGCGTGACATACGTAGACCATTTAAATACAGGAACCACGTGGTTTCTGATGCTGCATAGGAATATTTTAACAACGCTATGTCTAGACCAGAGGGAGCCCAACACTGGCCTTCTCCAGCGAATCAATTCGTAGTTTATTCCTGCGCCCCCATCCAATAGCATTCCATCGCCGCACCATCCTATGAACCTTCTCGCGCCACGTTATTTTTTTTTAAAAAAAAATTCACTCCTACACTCCAAAAGACGCTGTAGGTCCTGCACTCACATTATAAAATTCACAAAAATTTAAATAATTTTTTTTTTTTCCAAAAAATGATGTGATAAGAAGAAAATTAATAATATTCTTAAATAAAGAGAGCGTAAGATATATACCCCATTTTGAGGTGCGTCAGTAACATTGCTTGAAAAAAAAGAAAAAAGAGGAGGATCATGTTGGCTTAAATAGGCCAGCATCCTGCCCCTGTGGCGGGAGGCCATGTGTGCCGAGTCATGTTCGAAATGGTGTGAGGCTGGGGTGGACCGAGTCATGTTCGAAATGGCGTGAGGCTGGGGTGGACCGAGTCATGTTCGAAGTGGGATGAGGCTGATTGGGCCGAGTCACAATCGAGACCCATGGGCGCTAGTGTCTGTACGCTTTAAGTGAATTGGCTGCATATTTCTAACAGCTCGAGCTTTTAGGATTAATGGTTAGCGCCAACGATTAGACAGATCAGACGAGTAGACTATGCAATAGTCCTTAATGAGGTGCTATTTCAAAATGCATATACTTGAGGTGTCTGGCTACATTTGTACCAAAAAAAAAAAAAAAAAGAACTGCAACTGCCCTAATTAGCTTGTCTCTAAATACAAACCAAAAGAGGGCCTCAGTAGGGCCCACGACTACTGGTCGATCTTTGTCGGGCTCTTAATGGGCCCATACCTGGTGGGCCCACTCAGAGTAGTGGGCTCATTATTTATGTTGGAGTGTTATTAATATCTCGTACGATACATTAGCTGTAAAGAGAGAGGAGGCACCTTGGTCGGAGAGAAAGATTGTAGTGGAGAAAAAACCACGTGATATTTGTGGTTCGCATGTGCGGGGTAAAAAGAAAGGGGGGAATCACTATTATTGAGAATTATATTCATTTTTCAAGTACAAAAAGGAACGAATACAAAAATTAGCATATGATATAGGAGCCATCACTTTAAAGTGAGAATGAATGCTAGGTTCCTAGGCTCGAATGCACCTCTACCAACTTGGGCTAAAAACCAAATTACCAAACCTGGTCGATTATCTTTTTCGGGTCGATTCAGTTTGATTTTGTTAGTGATTTGGTTTTAGGAACTCAATTGGTAAACCAAATAAAACAATTGGACTATAGTTATAGTAGTTTCATACTCGGTCACTCGCTAGATGATATAATCAAATAGGTGTAATGCTTAGTCAGTATTATCCTCATAACGAAGTTTTTGTAGACATGATTAATCGCAGTTTTGTCCATTACATAGCAGTTTGATACGTCTTAGCCCAGATGGAGTTTCCTTTCTTTTTCTTTCCTTTTCCTTTGAAGAAATGACCTAACTCTGTTCACCGTATACTTGGGTTCGGTATGGTTCTGTTTGCTCTTTTTTTTCTTTTTCTTTTTTAAAAAAAAAACTTCTACAACCGAAGCAAAGGACCAATGCTGACAAATAAAACAAGGGAAAATCCAAATTTACCAGGCCTCGTGTTTGTTGTTGGGCCTTAGGAGTATGGGCCCAAGATCCATCCCATGCTTTTAATCTAAGGCCCAGTCCAACTTCCTGATTCGCTTCTATAAACAGATTCACTACCACACCATCGTCTCTTAAAATAAACTATCGCTCACTGATGACACAGAAAAAAGAATAATTATATGTGCACTCACAGTTGAAGATAAAAGTAGAACCCTTTTTTAGCCATTATTATGTAAAGCAAAATTTGTGAAAATCTCCTGATGATGGGATTTTCAATCTTTACTATATCCTCATTCAAGAACCAACTTAAGCTCAATTTGAACCCCTTTTTTTTTTTTTTTTTTTTTTTTTCCTAAAGCACTCAAACAAGCTCTCTCTCTCTCTCTCTCTCTGTGTGTTCATGGTAGCTCATCTGCCTCTTTGCAACACACAAGATGACAAACTTGCATCAGCATTCAGAAAATTGGAGAGAGTCATACAAATACAACAGAAGTCCCCTTCACAGTGATATCATATAAAATTTCAGCCCCTTTTGTGGACCCAGATTACGCTTTTCGCAGTTTTCTAAATAAGCACTGATATAGACTCATCCAGAAAAAAAAACCATCAGGAGGCCACAACACTGGAAGAACTACCCAGAACAAGCATGAGCTGGCTATCTATTTTGTTACTATAGCCCCTATTAGTATAGTTTCTATAATCACTTCTACTATAGAAGCATAAGTTAAATATTTCACAAGCAAAGAATTTAAGTTTTCTAGGTTGCTAAGAAAAGCAGAATTGAGCTTTTGGGCTTTCGAGGCAGAAGCTCTGATTTAAAGCTTTTAGCAAAAACTATCAAAAGAACTTCAATAAAAAATCTAGGAGCTTTTTTGAGTAGCTCAACTAGAACAACTTTTACACTAGAATAGAGAGTCCGGCTACTACGCTATCAATAGCACCAAATACTTGGTGCTACCAAGTTTTCTACCGTTAGATCTACCCATTTGACCATTTTCACCCGTTAGATCATACTATTCAACCCACCCACTCACTCAACCCAAGGGGACCACTATCATCCTAACCACACATTTCTTCATCCAAATGCCGAAAATCTAATAGCACCAATGACTTGGTGTTATTAATAGCATAGTAGCCTAGTTCCTAGAATGGAAGCTATTTTTGGCCATAAACAACAGAGCTACAAAATCTTTTCCACTAACATATTCCTTCTTCCTATCCGCTGACTAGTTCCATCATCAGATATTAAATGTCAGATTAGTTACAATCAGAAACAGTTTTGCAGTACAATATGAACAGAAGGCCAAATATATGTCGAAAACTATCCGGTTTTTGTGAACATTATATACGAAAGTTCTACAAAAATAGGCTAGTGCCAGATTATTAATGATCACCAGGAAGCCACAAGCCATAAGTTGAAAAGAGACGAAGCAGCGGTGAGAAACCAGGATAAGAATGCCATTCCCGCAGATAACTGATATCTCCCGCAGAACTTGGGCGAGCAGTATGTGCTGCCAATATGAAGGAGAAGATCGATAACACCGGCAGTCGAACAAGCCGCGGCCAGGGAGAGTATCGATAGGATCTGTCACAAATGCACGGATATTTCTTACTCAAATATTGCAGATTAAGGCCATAAATAATGTAATTTATCAATGACTAAAATGAAGATAACCCCTAGCGTAAGTCGCGAACATCCCACAATGATCAAGAACTACAGATCACCCCTTGGTTTGTTATGAAAATATGCACTTTCACAACTAGAAGAAGCAGTGAAACATACCCAGTCCCCTACAACTACAATAATCACGACTCCAGGAAGGCGAAGCGGGCACCCAACGAAGATTGAGTACATGTCAACCATCGCCAGAGTAAAGCTCCAAGGAATCACCAAGCCCATGATTGTTACTAGAAAGCTGAAAAGAGTAATTTCCGATTAAAAACATAATACTGTCGATGGAGCTTTAAATTTTAAAGATACATTCTTTTGGTTGGTAATGGATACTGATCCTTGAAATCTTAGATTCATCACTACAAGCTCGCTACGAAGTTCAAAATTGACTGAGCTAAGCATACATCTTATCAAGTAATAACACCAGCCAGAATTTTGAGAAAAGCTATATAGTAGTAGTTCAAACGAAATACAAGAATTTCAAACATGTACAAACATTAAGAGCCTAAGATCATGCAACACAGATTTCAACAAATAAACACAAATTGTAACCAAATTCAAAATTTTGAGAGCTGGGTATTGCCAATTAGGCCCTAAAACACTCAAATGAATCGAATTAGTAGACAAAGAAGCTCAAAACTAGACCAAAAATAAAATTTTGAAGGATGGGCATTGCAGATTAAACCCTAAAACACTCAAATGAATCAAATTAGTAGAAATTGAGGATTACCAAAAGAAGCTCAAAACTAAACCAAATTTCAAATTTTGAAAGATGGGTATTGCACATCAAAGTATCAAACCCTAGAGCACCCAAAACGAGTCAGGAAAAAAAAAAAAACAAAACAAAACAAATTAGGTATAGGAATTGAGGGGGGGGGTTACCAAAACGCGGTGTAGCTATAGAACTCGACCCCCACGGTCATGAAGAGGAGGGACGCGGAGGAGAAGAGCGCTTGCCCCAGCCTCAGCGACAAGCTCGCGGTGGTCCCCACCGCCCCGGGCGTCTCGTCCATCGGATCGCGAGCAAGAAGCTGCTGCTGCTGCGGCGGCGGCGGCGGCGGCGGCGGCGCAAACGAGATCGACGGCCACGATTCGACGACGACGACGACGACGATGATCCGCAACGAGAGCTCCTCGTCGTCGTCGTCATCATCTTCGCAGCGGTAGTAGTAGTAGTAGTAGTAATCGCTTCCTCTCGAATCCTCTTCGTCCTCTTTCCATGTATGGGGGTGGGTTCAGGAAATGAAATCGAACGCGCCCCCTTTTTCCTTTTCCGGTTTCTTTTTCGATCGATTTGTTTTTTATTTAATTTGAGGGAGAAGGGAGTAAATGAATAATAAAATTAAAAATTAAAAATATAAAAGAAATGGAAAAAAAAAAAAAGTGCGCACTTTGGGTGGATGGACTATGGAGTTGGGTTGTGGGAGAGCCAAAGAGGCGTAGAGAATATTTTTTTATATTCTTTTGCACCGCCTCTCTTCAACTTTTTTCTTTTTTCTAAACTAGGTCTTGGGTTAAAGTTTGCTTTTTGATTATATATCATTTAATAAATTTGACCTTTTAATGTTTTTAGTATTTATCTTATTTTTAACCTTAACTTTTACATTAGTGCATTAGCATCTTTATGAACAAAAAATTATGTAAACTATGCCACGTGTAATTACTAAAAGACGTAAGTAAAGAGTTAAAAGAAGAGAGAATATTATGTCAAGTAAATGATAAAGGTGATGAATCAAACTTACAATCTAACGCAACAAATTAAGATCTAAAAATATAATGTAAAAATATATGTTACTAATTTGTGGACTAGCTTTAGTATAAATAAAAAAAATACACTTGAATTTTTAAGAAAATTCTAAAAATTATATATCTTTACCATTCATATCGTTTATAAAACTTTAAATTTTATATTGTTAGGGACTGTTTGGTTAAATTTGTTGGCTTTTTCATTGCACATTGCCTACACCATTGGAAGATGGATGGTGCGCATGGCATTGGCTCATGCGTGATCTTTGTTTAAGCATGTGAGGCATAAATTTAGTGAGAATTTATTACTGTGTTTATTTGAGGTATTATATTATATTACCTTTTTATTATTATAAATTAACATCTACAACAATCGAATAAATATTAACTACTCCTAGGCTCCTAGCCCTCTTGTGTGGTGGACCTCACAAAAACCAAAGGTCGGCAATAGAGATGTGGAGCCCGCAGATGATCCTACACCGTCTAATTTGCTGAAGAAGTCTATTGTGTCACATTTGTACCATGTCATCAGTAACAAATTAATTATATCTCTTTTTTTAAGAATAATTTTATTAGTTGAAAATATTACGTCAGTAGTATAACTGATACATTTTAGTTTTTTTCCTGATTGGGTAAACTCTTCGTGCTTTTTGTGAGAGACGTTTCGTGATTCGTAAGCGTTCGCGGAAAGAGTTTGTTGGGGTATCGAATTCGAACCCCGCACCAGCATTCTGTGGTGATCGTCACGTGGGGTGGAGATCAAAAGCGGAGCCATCTCTTACCAACGGTTCTGAGCTCGCCACGTGTCTGTAGAATCAAACTGGGCCCCACCACCATCTAATACCCACAATACCCCTTTAAAAGCAAATATTTCATTTCTCACACCAAAATGTCCAAAACTTGGTTGATTTTTACTTTTTTTAAAAAAAATTCCTAAAATTGGGCTTAGCAAATCCGGCCTTTGGATCGCGCTGAGGCCCAGCCCAAGACCGGCCTGGCCCGACATACTAAACTTCATATGAATTATATAATAAGGCATTTTGAAATAGATATTGTTTCAAATTTACTATTTCAGGCCTTTTACTATCTTAAATAGGCCACCGACGCGGATAAAGCTAAAGCAAGAGTAGCATTTATAATATACTTGGAACATATTTGACGAGACATTTTCCGTTTGATACGAAGTCTGATGCTAAAGCTATCACAAACACTCTAATGTAGGATCAGAACTTGTAAACTCAGATATCCGTTTCAAGAAATATTGTAGATCAGAAATTTTAAATTGAAATTACACATTCCAGTAGCTTTTTCGCTGCAGCACACTTGATTCCGAAACAAGAAACAACTTTTCCACACTGTTTATGTACAGAACATAAAACAACAAGAAATCGAGTCATACATGCAAATCGAAACCAACGAAACATTCACAATCACAAGCTGGGAAAAAAAGAAAAAAAAATGTACAAGTCATAGAATTCGGAATGAAAAGTACCTAGAGAAAATAAAGCACCAGGAACCAGGTAGGATAAGCCAAGAGAAGAATGATGCCGAGAGTGTTCGATATGCCGTGGCTCTTCGTGAGCGCGTTCCTGAATCCGCCCGACGCGCGAATGTGCTCCTGAAGAAGGTAGCAGCCGATGAATAAGCATATCATGACGCCGACTATGCTACTCCGAACGGTATCCGCCAAGAAACCAGGAGCAACCACCAGGAGGAGCAGTAAAGATCCAGGCATCTCCAGCCAATCTACACTCACAGTAAAAACAACCATGGTTTCTCAAGCAAAACTGTTTAATTTCGATATAAAAAAAAGTTTTCCTTTCGAATTCGGTGCATTTTTCTTTTACTTGTGAGAAGATACTCAATTGAATAACTATAAATTCAGGAAAAGAGATTTGATGCTATGTAACATACCATTCGACGCAATGACAGTAAAGAGATCTAAGTGTAATAATAAATAGCAGAAGCACCAAATGATCATTGAAGCAGAACAATTATTTACACCATACCAGGGAAGTGCCGAGGAAAGAAGAGCCGCAGCACGACTGCGACGAAAGCGATCCATTTTCCGACCTCTCCTCTGAAGATTTTCGTGAATTAAATTGGCGCAAATAGGATAAGATGGTATATACAGAAAGATATACTAATCTATATCATCTGCATAGATTATGTTAATCGCGAATTGAATTAGTGATTGCTCGAAATGGTTTTGGCTCAATGTTCTGAAACTGCTACGCGCGAAAACGTCGAGAAACAGAGCCAAAGCAGAAGTGAGAAGAAAAAGGAGAACAAATGGTCACCTTAGAAAATAGAAAAGAACAGAAGGGAGGCTTAAGAATATGTAGGGAATGAGAAGCGAAGTTTGCATCTTGGTCCTCCAGTTCGTCCGATCCAATATCAACAAATATCTGCAGTAAGAACACACAAATTGAGAGAGAGGTTATTAAATTTACAATTTGGCTTCAAATTTTGGATAAAAATGTTTGCGCAAACATATCAATACTACAGGCAAAAATTTTCTCCTTCCCACAAAATATCACTTTGTGGAATGTTTATAAACTTAGAAGCATGTTTGCAGGTTTCTAATTTTATCTGAGACATCAAGCATTTTATGGTATTATAGTTTTATGTAATCCCTGTTGCTTTAACCCATATTTCCCCTTGATTAACAATTTTACCAAATCCCTAATTTGATTTGTGAAAGATAATTAAAATTAAAATTATTAAAAGTTAAAAGTAGGGAGCAAATCAAAGGAAAATTTGGTAGTTGAGGGGGTCCCTGATCAATATTTTAACCAAAAATAAACAACCCGCACCTCTTTTCCAATCACAACCAATATATAATCCGAATCAAACGAACCAATCACGAACCCTAGACTCAACAAATTCCTCATCCAAGAACAATCCAAATGCGAAAAATGACACCAAAAATCAAAGGAATCGATCACTGCGAAACTAATAGGAGGGATCACGATCTCACATAGCGGCGCAGGAAGCGAGGAATCTGAGGAGGGTCGCGGCGAGTCCGAGGCCGCTACCGAGGCGTAAGGCGTGGTCGACGATCCTCCGTGCGGCGGCGCCGAGCTCCTTTAGATCTGATTCGATACCGCCGCCGCCGCCGCCGCCGATCTCATCCGTCTTCATCGCAATGAATGTCATCTTCCCCATCTCCCAAACCCTAGCTCGATCCCTTTCGACTTCCAAAGAAGAAGATGATGATGAAGAAGAAGAAGAAGAAGAAGAAGAAGAGGAGGAGGAGGTGCAATAATAATAATAATAATAATAATAATAATAATTTGTTGCTAATTGGGGAAATAATAAATGCTCCCCACTGCTAACAGATAGAGGAGGGGTCGGTTGGCGGTGGACACGTGGCGTGCGGAGATCGGAGGAGATATTTCCTTTCCCGCGCGTTTCAACGCCCTTGTACACGCTCGCCACTCGCGCGACACGTGTCGTAGCACGAATTGTGGATTTTAGTTTTTCTAATATTAAAAATATATTTTTAGTATAACGAATTTAATGCTATGAGTTGCCCTGATGGAGACTTTTCGGCATTCATTCATTACAGATAGGAGTACGAAGCTTCGGTTTTATCTCAAAGATGCCACGACATTGTTATACTGTGGGGAATAATTTTGCATGAATTAATTATTGAGAGGCTTCATTGTCAATTATTATTTATTTATTTATTATTATTATTATATATATTATGCTTTGATTTCTCAGACCGAAATTTTGAAGGATAATATCCCGTGCGTTGTTTCGTTTCTGTTTTGGCGAGAACAGGAACTTGGATTGAAGTACCGTAAAGGCTCATGCATCCTCTTCCCTCTTCTAATTATCTGATACTATGTTCGATTGGTACTAGAGTTTGGTTCTTGTGAAACTTGAGAGCATTAATAACTCCGAAAGGAACGGCGATTGAAGAGTTGCGCTAAATTTCTTTTCATATCAGCATGTCCCAGGTGGGAGTACTGTGTGAATTATCTCTAGAGATCGAAACACTACATGAAAGAGGAGTCAACAAGCCACTTAGGAAAACACCTGTTCTAGTAACTTTTGTTACCTACGAAATTATAACCCCATACATTACTTTAGCGTACAGCGTAGAGAGAGAGAGAGAGGTAAAAAGTAAGAAAGAACGAAAATAACAAGGGTACTGCAAATTTTATGTAGGGAAAAGCCGACAATAACAAGCACAGAGAAACCCAAAAGTATTCTACAAATATGTCTTCGGTAGGTTATAGGAAAAGGTAACATTAAAGATCCTACTCAATTGAAACGTACTCGTTTCGACAACGGGGTTTAATCCTAGACGATAAACTTTCTAAGAAGTGCAGTTACTTCAAAAGAGACTCAGCATCTTGCGAAGCGGAAGCCGACCCTACAGCTTCAGAAGCACCAGCATCAGCAGTTTTCTCGGCAACTGAATCCGTAGCCATAGCAGGCTTCTTGGCCGGCGGTTCGGCGCTGATTGGCTTAACGACAGCCCGTTTAATTCCTCTTCCGACAACACCTAAGTGAGTGACAGCACTACCATCCGTAGCAGCAGTGGAAACCGTTGGAGAGTCGAAACCGTTGCTGACGACACCCACTTGCGAAGATGTTAGTGATGCCGATCGGACGCCCGCACTGCTGGTGCTAGGCGGGCTCTTTTGACCAGATGGCTTAGACGCAAGCATTTGCATGACTTCCGATACGACTGAACGTGGGTTCGTCGTGGTTTGCTCCAGGTCTTCGAGCTGCAATTCAAAAGAGGAGGGGTGTTTATTGCTTTCCAGGAGGCTAGCAGCTAAAAAAGAAATAATTCAGTCCAGGAAACTAAGAATGGCAAATAATAAAAGCAACCTGTAGTTATAGGGACAAAACACCTTTCGTGTGGTGAATTTATACATCAAAAGACTAATGCAGGGGCATTTGGGTCGATAATCAAAAGACTATTGCAATACTGAGAAACCAATGGGAATTTCTCTTTTGCAGAACTTATGCCATAATGAGAATTTTTTTCCTAACTAATAGTAGAACCATTTTAGTCAATGATAATGAGTTCTATTTAAGAAACTTATCTTAGCCAAAATACCTTCTTTTCAAGCTCAGATAAAAAGCCACTGAGCAACTCTATCTCATCTTCGAGACTGGATTTTCTTCCAGAACCCTTCTCGACAGCAGCTAGATCGCCACTCGTATTTGAGCTGGATGTAGCATCTGCCTTGGTTGCGTCCTCTTTAAGGCGCTGTAGGCGGGACTTGCTCAGCGAAATAGCCTTTCTACAATAAGGTATGGCTTCTCCGATCTTCAAATCCAGCTCTAAAACCAAGCATATTCTGAAGTTTCTGATAACCAATTAAGGAGCCTACGAAAAAGAGACTGCCATCCATAGCAGTTCGTTCTAAATGTCACTCTTGTTTAATAGCATGTGCAAAAGTGCGGCTGTACTAGAGTTGTGCAAATAAGCATTAAATTCTCCTCAACAGCAAATAACTACAGTGGAAGCAAAAGCTTCAAATTGAAACTTCTGCTTATGTATCCAAAAGCTTATTTCAGCTTCTCGTCCTAGTAATACTCCAAACTTATTCATTTACTGAGCGTTTGGCTTCTATGAGCTTCTGCTTTCTCGAGTATAGAAGCTACTTCACAAGCCAGGCCAAATAAGTCGCAAGCACCAAGTTAAAAAAGACGAAGTAAGTAAGCAGGTTTGATATGTTGCATGTAAGGATACAATTCAACAATCCGGCGATGGTCTGGCTCAACCAAACGTTCCAGTATGGATAGAGCTTTCTTGTAGTCGTTGAGGGAAGCCTCAATGTCCTCTGGAGGTTATATCAAAGTAAATAGAGATAAAATACAAGTTATGATGATAGTCTGTGACCCATTACACAGAAAAAAACAAACCTCTTTCCATAGAAACCTCTCCAAGAGCAGCCCAGATATTGACTTTCTCCATAGTGTCTTCTGGGCTCTTCTCAACAATAGCCCTAGCAATATCTAGCAACTTCCAGGACAGATCCAAATCAGATTCATCTTCATCTGCTTCTGCTGCTTCTCCATCGTCCCCTTCACTTTCGTCATCGCCACTACCGCCTTTGTGGAATAGAACATAAAATCACCACTTATGATATTGCAAAAAGGAGGAGAAGGCACTTATACTTACAACCGAAGAAAAAAAGAAAAGAAAAACAAAGAATTTGCACATACAGGCAATAACATCAACACCAAATAATGATAAATCCTTCTCTAACAGAGTCACATAGTCCTAATATGTACCTAAGAATACCTACTTACCTAATGAAAATGCTCTAAAAGTAAACATCATATTTGCCTCCATAACATCTACAAAATTAGTTCTCAAACACTGATAAGTGGACCAACAAAAGTGCAACACAATTATAACAATGTTACAGTTGGAAACTAAGTTCCTTGCGGTGAGACTATCCAATCGAACAAAAGAAATATCTGATCATCAACTTCTAATCGGACATATAGAATATTAGTGAATTGAATGATATTTATATACCTCCTTCGGCTTCCATATTTTCAATATCTTCTTTTGCATCCCCAGCAAAAGCATTCGAACTCCCACTAGCATCCATGTTTGTAGAAGATTTGGCATTTTCTCGATTTGTTATATTCTTAGGCACAACCAATGGATCGCTTTCCTCTTGAGCCTTGCAGAGTAGAGCACATCCATACTTATAATATGCACTAGCACATTCTGGAGCCAGGTCTCCATAATGGGCAACCCTATATAAAATCAGAAAAAGAAAAAAACGCAATCAGTTGCAAATATGTAAATAATGAACACATATTTCAGGATGCAACAATGATATTGAAATGAATTGTTGAAACAAATTCTTCAAATTATAGCAGGATAATAGAATGATATAACAAAGTAGCAATATATTTAGCTGAGAAGCAACAAAGTCGAGTACTGGAAATTATACCCATGCTTAATAAAGCCAGCCTCTGTCTCAATTGGGTTCAAAGTTGCTAAAATTCCTTGAATCATGATAATTGCCCTATATATTAAAGCACAATAGGAACCTAACTGATAAACTACGCAACTGTTTATTGTTTAATCATGTTAGCATTGTATTCTAAAATATGATATACTTCGCAGCTTAGAAAACAGGAACTAAAAACAAAAGTAAAACTTTATCAAGTGAGTATAAATCTGGTTTTTCAAAAATTAAATTCGTATTTGCATCTACAAACACGCTAAAGTTTCTGTTTAGAAAAATCACAGTATTGTCCTGTCACCGCATTATACCATATGAAACAATTGTAGACATCGTATATCCTAAGCTCTAAGCACTAATCAATGTAACACAAAACAGAAACTTTTTGAGTCACTCAAAATTTGAGCTTCTTCAACTATAATACCTTAGCAGGAGAATCGCAACAACGATACTTTCAAGCATAATAATACTGATGATATTAAAAAATAATCCACTGATAAACGTTGCTGAGTGCTTCAAAAATAAAGATTAAGCACATTCCATCAACTAGTCACGATGATCACTCTAACGACACCCCAACATTTACGAAGCTATTCCACAAAAATGGTCGAAACCCTAACCTGATCTCTAGGGCACGGCTGAGGTAATCCACAGCGTCGGGGAACTCCCCGTCCTCAATCGCCCTCGACCCCTTCTCGAACAACTCGTCCGCGTGAGCTAGGGTTTGCTCGGAGCCCTCCTCTTCCCCGCCGGAGGGCCCCGCGCTCGAAGAATCACCATTGCCGTGAGGATTTTGAGCTCCCGCGGCTTCCTCCGGAGCTAGGGCTTTCTCGGGCTCGGAGGAGACGGGATCGGAAGCTAGGGTTTCGTCCTCCTCTATCGCCCTCGACCCCTTCTCGAACAACTCGTCCCCGCGAGCTAGGGTTTGCTCGGAGCCCTCCTCTTCCCCGCCGGAGGGCCCCGCGCTCGAAGAATCGCCATTGCCGCGAGGGTTTTGAGCTCCCGCGGCTTCCTCCGGAGCTAGGGCTTTGTCGGGCTCCGAGGAGATGGGATCGGAAGCTAGGGTTTCGTCCTCCTCTGTGGCGGGAGACATGGCTTAAGGAGAGGGGAAAAAAAAATGAAACCCTTTCAAAAAGTGAAGAAGAAATTGGGTTTAAAATGTTTGAGCCGAAGCCACGGAGCTCAGCGTTCTACACTCCGTAATTTATTAGCGACAAGTGAGGAGAGTAGGAGTACTGTACGGAGCATTAATGTCCAATTTTTTACCACATTCTTAGTATTTTAATTAATTTTACGAATAAATTTTTAATATTTATTATTTATTTTAGGCTAAATTATAGAAATTTTTTTATAAATACTCTTTTTTTTATTTTTTCTTTTTAACTTTCAAAAACTTACATTTTACTCTATCAAAATTTTAAATTATTATATTTAACTCGCCTCAGTCAGGATACCATCACTATCTCGTTCGTTTTTTATAATTTATACTAAAAATACCCTTCAAAATAACAAAAATATATTAAAAAATTATTTTTTATAAAAAATAAGAATAATTTGATCATTTTGTCTCCTCCATTAACGTTTTACTCTCTAGAAAATAGTTTTAAAATTTTAAAAGAGTAAAATATAAGTTTTTGAAGTCAGGAAGTAAAAGTGAAAATACGAATATTTACAGAATATTTTCTGTAATTTAGCTTTTATTTTAATTAACTTTGGCTGTTAAAATTTGAAATCACAAAAATTGTGCCTCATAATGGAGACTTAATTAAAATAATAATTTACTCTAATGATCTAATTATCACTTGTACGAAGGGTAGTAGGAGATTAAGTTTGGTGATTTTCGAATTTATGGTTTTATTTTCATTTCAAATATATTTTCCCAAAACACAATTTTCTTCCCATTTTACTTTCATTGTCTGATTCTTTTCTCAGTTTAAAACTCTCTTATTGAACCAGAAGGCCTGTTGCAGAGGAAAATAAAAAAATTAAAAATTAAAAATTAAAAAACATTTTAATTTACGAAGCTAAATGCAGTTTAGATACTAAAAACATTTTAATTTTATTGCCACGGACACACGAAATGCGCAGAGAATGATACATAACAATTAGGATAAAAAAGATTAGGCATACAACACTTTCATCTCATCAATCAAACTCTATAAATTTTGCGACTAAATCTTTGATTTAGCAAGCGCATGAAAATTAACTAGATGCACAAAAAAGAAAATCTGATTCACGCAAATTCACAGTTCAAAAGAATCATATCTGTTATGCATTCCAGTGAAAAATTCACCAGGGAGATAATTATCTATGAATATAGTATTGCAATTAAAAAGAGCATGGGATTACTCGATATCGATTGAACACGTGATGCCGATAAATGCAGAAGCAAACTTTCCGCATTCCTCATTAAGCAGTCCATGATCAAAAGCTCATCAGAAGTTTCCAGGATTAAAAAAAAGAACAGTAAGAAATAATTATATGGAAAGTGCTTAAGAATTAAGGTGTAAGAAAACTCTACATTTCCCTTTTTTTACACATCATAATCATGTCGGAACAACGAAATAATACAAAAAACACAACCTGCATTAAGCAGCCATTTGCGCATCTGCAGTTTCTGTTGTAAAGTACCTAAGACAGAAAATCAAATGTGGAAATTATTAGTTACTTGTTGTTTATTCACTGAGTACTTGAAATCTAGTACATTATCAAGGAATCTAGTATAAAGGATGAATAGACAATAAAAATACCGAGATTGAGTAACGGATAGACAATAAAATACCGAGATTGAGCAACGGTTAGAGATAGAAAACACCAGCTAACTTATGGAGAAACCGAAAAAAAAAAAAACTTGGGTGTGAACTTCAGGACAGAGACATGTATGACTGCAACAAGTTGGGATAGTTTATTTAGTAATACTAATAAATGTAGTTTATTTAGAGGACTAAGGACATGAAAAGCAATGCCAACTCAGACAATATAAAGTGAAGGAAGCTTATCATCGCCTGTCTCATCTCCAATCAAAATAGGCAAAAAAAATGACATTAGTTACACGCAGCAAACCAAGAAAGTAAAAACATGGTTTGGTAGGGCAATAATTTAACCGTGCTTTTGAACATACCATGAAACCATGCTAATATATTAAAAAGCCACAATAAGGCCACTCAGATATTTGCCATATGCTTTGAAGAAATTGAACACCCACAAAACCATCAGAATAGTAGTTAGAGACTAAAGAATTTAAAACTGCCATCCAATAGTTCAGTGCAAGCATAATTTATGAATATGGGAGGGCGCTCATTGTTGAGCTCTCCTGGTTTTTCTCTCAATGTAAAAGTTTTGATATGCCCACTACATGCATTTGTTAAAATTTACTTTGTAACTGTTATGCCTTAGTGCAATATCGTACCGCAAAGAAAGAAGCCCCAGCAGTTAACTTACCATGATTAGTAGTTCTCAGCCACAGGTCTAGAAGGGAAAAGTCTTATAAGAAAAGTCATCAAGGACCACAAACAAACAACACCCAGGATTTGGAGAACAGCAAGCATGGAAACAAAAGCACTACTTCTTTCCATTAATGCGGGTGTGGTCGAGGACCCTCTCATTGAGAACATCAGTCTTTCAATAAAATGCGCGCCTTTGTTTAACTGATATAACCTATATATCTGCGAAATTAGACAAGTTAGGTCTCAGAACCTTATGCAAGGAGTAAATTATGTAAATAAAGATTTTTTTTAATAACAAATTTAGTCCCTGTAATTTGATCTTGATTTCGATTTCATCTTCATACAATCAATTCTATAATTTAATGTGTGTTCCGACTTACAACACTATACTTAGGCTTGTCTATGTAAAATTTGAAACCCAGACTGAATTGTAAATCCAGGTCATTGAGGGACCTATCATCTACAATCCAAAGTTTGAGGAAGAAATTCAAATTAACTCAAACTTCAGCAACTAGATTGTTACAACTAACACTCCAAGGACAAAATTGAAATCTGAGTCAAACCTCAGGGCCCAAGTCCATAATTAACCGTAAAAAACTTTTCATACCTCAAAAATGATTGGCAAAAGAGGCCAACAAGAAGAACGGCGTCTATCAAGCTGCATTTCAAATGCGAATTGTGCAGCACAACTCAATAGAAATGGAACAACTGCAATAATGGCGGGAAGACCAATAACAGGCCAAACAACATAGGCCGCAAGGAGCGGAGCGAAAACTTTAAAACCCATTGTGAAAAAGGCAGAAGAGAGGTAGCCTCGAAGTCCCGTTATAAGGCTCCATCGCTTTGGGCTAAAGTCGAGATAAGGTCGCTGTACCTTATCTGCAATAGACAGAAATGAAGCTAGCCCAACATAGAATATGATCTCTGACAAGAAGGACGTAATGATCTCTGCAAATCTCACACAAGAATGTCAATCAGAATCAATTCAACTTTTGACACTAGAAATCAAAAAAAAAAAAAAAATTTAAGCCAGGTAAATTGAATGGAGACATTAGGAGGATGATCCTCATCATTGGAAGAAGATTATTTGGGATAGTGACCTAATGTTATTGATTTATTTATTCACCAACATAAAGCAAAACGTAGAGCACAAAAAACATTATAACATTTTATACAAATAAAATGTGATAGTTTACAAATGAACTTCATTATATGAACTTTACCATATTAACCTTCTACATGTAGACACCATTATTAGTCCACGAAACTTTCACATGTTCTCTAAAGAGTGCGATTTGTTAATTCAACCTGTAATTAAGAATGTTCTCACTTCTCACCACCATAAGGGAAACAGTTATACTAAAGTATCAAATAAAGTACAGGATTAATATCTGATTACACACTAAAATTTGGCCTTTTCACAAATTCATTGGTTGATCAAGCATAGTAACTCACAGAAGCTTAAAAAATTAAGACGCACAGCTCAATTCAACTTTATGAACCAAAAAATGGAACCAATCAGTTATAGTTAGATTATGAGTAAAAATTATTTATTTCTTTTTGGGTGAAATGTGAGTATAAAATGAAGCAACTTTACACTTAATCCTACTAGATTAAACCATACAGAGACAACTGATTCACCTGCGAGAATCTCATCTCGTAGAAACGCTTCAATCGCATTACCGAGAAAGAATTGGGGGACCACGAGCGAAGAGATAAGCGCGAGGGGACCTAAAAACCAAATCACCGAACCCTTACCATCCCCGAAGGGGGAAGAAACCAACTTCCTCTCCTCCAACACCTGATGCGTCAATCCACAGAACGAGACGGAACCCGGCTTCCCCCGGAACGGATCGAGCCCGCTTCTCCCCACCGCGCCCGAGCTCCGGTGCGCGGAAGTGGGAGAAGTCGCCGCCGCGTCGTTTGCGCCATGGGAGAGCGCCTTCGTGGAGAGTAGAGGTTTTAGGGTTTTGGCAGAGGAGGGAGGAGGAGAACGGGGGAGAGGGAAGAAGTGGGGGAGGCGATGAGAGGTGAAAATGGATTGGAAGTGCATTTCCGGCGTAACTCTCGAGTGCGGTGGATTTTGGGGGAAGTGGGCTTAAACCCTAGTGAGCTAAAACCCTTTTTTGTGCGGGAAGTGCACAGCGCACGCCTCGAGATTCGGAAAAGCGTGATGATTGATACCAATGCACCTGATGATTAAATTAAATTAAATTAAATTAAAACATTACTCTTCGGAATCCCGCAGATCACAATTTTTTATGTAATTACGAATTAATTTGGTTGTTTGAAAATGTTGATTGGTTCTAATTTCAACTGAATTCTAATGAATGGGAAAAGAGGAGTCCTCCAAAATAAGAATACTGTATATTTATTCATCAAAACTTAAAAAAATTATATTTTTTTTTGTACATTTCAAAAATTTACCAAAAAAAAGTACTAATTGACCGGTTAAAATTCACTATGTTCTAGTTAAACTTCATTTCCTAATTCACTTTCTATTAGATCTATTTTTTTGGATAATAATATGCTATAAAATCAATTATAACCGTTTCAGTTCCAAGAGATAACGAGTTCGATTTTGAATGTTCTTCCTTACATTTTTTTGTTCAACGCACATGGTTCATACGACCAAGACTAAAAGTATTTTCTATTATGTCGATCTTTCGAATAGCACATGCCAGTATGCCACTGTCGTTTCGACGAGGACGCAACAACTACTTAGACCCGACTTATGTAAGAAAAAAATAGAAGGGTCTTAGTAACAATTACTGTATATAGTGTACATATCATTGAGCACATGCATAAATTATTAGGACATTTCCTCGATAGGTTCAAGAAAATGGAAAATGAAAGATTCCTCACAGTACACAATAAAAGAGACAATACAATTGATCCCATCTATATAAATCTAAAATTTGTGCTTGCTATAATGAATGACGAATAAAATAATTTTATATTCAGATCGGCCCCACTAAACTTTTATTTGTATACAGTGTAAATAAAACCCATCCACACCATCTTTCCGCCCACCAAAAGAGCACCACCGGCCTGCCAGAGTAGAATGAAAAATTATTGCCCGAATGTGGCCTACCATGGACCATTCTCTCGAGACATAATTTTCCAGGTGTTATTAATGTGAAAATTTGAAGGATGAGTTTGCACCGTTTGTTTCCAATCGATATCAAATTTCTAATTTTATTCGTCGCTCTCTTCTGAAACTGACTCGATATAAATCATACTTATACGTGCTGCGGCATATTTGTTACAAAGACAATATTAAAAATATATGTTACATTAATAAAAATAATAAAAAATATATTAAAAAAAAGTGTTGCTTGTACATTAAAAAATAGAATGTAATTAATTTTATACCTATCTGTTAAAATATTTAGATATTTTTAAAATTTTACAATGTAAAAAATAATAAAATTTGTAAACAAAATAGTAACTTTTGGATAGAAAAATCTAAAATTTATAAATAAATATTTTTTTTAGATGTACAAATAGTAATCAAGATAAATAATAAAAAAAAAAAGCTACAAAGTCGACTCCTGAGTCCTGAGTCCTGTTAGGAGGGCGACTTTCTGTTGTGGGCAGAAGTCCGAGTTTCTCGCACGTGGCTCCGTACATCCTACACGTGTCCCCACCGGGATCCAAACGACCACGTTTCCCATCTGCTCCCACCGTGTGCCCACTCCGTATAATAATAATAATAATAATAATAATAATAATGATAACGAGTATATCGTTAATTAATTAAGCACGCCCACCCCCACCCTCGCACCTACCACCGCATTTCTCTTCCCCCCGCCCGTCCCTCGACCCTCACCCTCACCCTCACCCGCAAAGAAGAAGAAAGAAAGAAAAAGTACCAAATCGCAAGATCCCCAAACTTTCCGCGACAAAAAAAGAAGAGAAGAGAAGAGAAAAAGATGTCGTCGGCCGCGGCCGCAGCACTGACGGGTCCCTCCCGGGGCGGGGCGCTCCGGGCGGCGGCGTCGGTGTCGGAGCAGCGGGAGTCGGCGAGGAGGAATCTGCCGATCCGGAAGATCCCGGGCGACTACGGGCTGCCGTTCCTGGGCCCGGTCCGCGACCGGCTGGCCTACTTCTACACGGAGGGGCGCGACGCCTTCTTCCAGAACCGCGTCCGGCGGCACCGGTCGACCGTGCTCCGGCTGAACATGCCCCCGGGGCCCTTCCTCGCCCCCGACCCCCGCGTCGTCGCCCTCCTCGACGCCGCCTCCTTCCCCGTCCTCTTCGACACCGACCTCGTCGAGAAGCGCGACCTCTTCACCGGCACCTTCATGCCCTCCACGGACCTCACGGGCGGGTTCCGCGTCCTCTCCTACCTCGACCCCTCCGAGCCCAACCACGCCCCGCTCAAGCGCCTCCTCTTCTCCCTCCTCTCCGCGCGCCGCGGCTTCGTCGTCCCCGAGTTCCGCGCCACCTACGGCGCCATGTTCGAGGCGCTCGAGCGGGACATCGCCCGGAGGGGCCGCGCCGACTTCGGCGCCGCCAACGACCGCGCCGCGTTCGACTTCCTCGCCCGCGCGCTGCTCGGCCGCGACCCGGCCGGGACCCCGCTGGGGCTCGACGGGCCCAAGCTCATCACCAAGTGGGTCGTGTTCCAGCTCGGGCCCTTGCTCTCGCTCGGCCTCCCCAGCCTCGTCGAGGACGCGGTGCTCCACTCCTTCCGCCTCCCGCCCGCGCTGGTGCGCCCGGACTACGAGCGCCTCGCCGAGTTCTTCCGCGGCGCCGCGGGGCCGCTGCTCGACGAGGCCGAGCGCCTCGGGGTGGGCCGCGACGAGGCGCTGCACAACGTCGTCTTCGCCACCTGCTTCAACGCCTTCGGCGGGTTCAAGTTCCTCCTCCCCAACCTCGTCAAGTGGGTCGGCCGCGCCGGCGCCCGCCTCCACGGCCGCCTCGCCGAGGAGGTCCGCGCCGCCGCGCGCTCCTCCTCCTCCTCCGGCGGCGGCGCCGGGGGAGGGGTGGGGTTCCGGGCGCTGGAGGAGGCGATGCCGCTGACGAAGTCGGTGGTGTACGAGGCGCTGCGGATCGAGCCGCCCGTGCCGCTGCAGTACGGGAGGGCGAAGCGGGACATGGTGGTGGAGAGCCACGACTACGGGTACGAGGTGCGGGCCGGGGAGATGCTGTTCGGGTACCAGCCCATGGCGACGAAGGACCCGCGGGTGTTCGAGCGCGCGGAGGAGTTCGTGCCGGAGCGGTTCGTGGGGGAGGAGGGGCGGCGGCTGCTGCGGCACGTGGTGTGGTCCAACGGGCCCGAGACGGAGGCGCCCACGCCCGACAACAAGCAGTGCGCCGGCAAGGACTTCGTCGTCGCCGTCGCCCGCCTCCTCGTCGCCGAGATCTTCCTGCGCTACGACTCCTTCGACGTCGAGGTCGGCTCCTCCGCCCTCGGCTCCTCCGTGCGCATCACCTCCCTTAAAAAAGCCACCTTTTGAGTGAGTTTTCACACCATTAATGCCTCCTCCTCCTCCTCCTCTTCCTCCTCCTCGCCATCCCCGGCCCCGGGGAAGAGGAAGAGGGAGTTGTTTGTGATTTTGGAAATGTTTGGGGGGTGTTTTGCGAAAAGGAAAAGGAGACGTTAAAAAAAAAAAAAAAAAAAGGTTCACGAGCTGCTTGTGTGAGTGTTTGTGGTACGTGCATGTGGGCTCCACATGCACGTAGAGGGGGAAGAGCATCAAGTATACTTTATATATATATACTATAGCTCTGAGGCAACCACAAACATTTCTACGCTTTTTCACCTTGTATTCTAACGTCCTCAGATGTATTTTGATATCAGCAACAATAAGGCTTTGTTTAGAATTGCGAAAAGATTGCATTACTTGCGATAAAAAAATATGATAAAAAAATATTCTATTTATTTTCGTACGTAATATTACGTTTCGCATATCGCGATGAGTCGGTTACGATATATTTTTTACAGTCCCACCGGAGAACGCAGAAGCATATCCCTATATACTTTTACCCTAACTTCATTTTATCTAATAGCATCAGATGGACCTTAATACCAAACTAAACCTAAGTATATAATTATTTTTTTCGTTGCTATAATATATCCATCCGCTAATTTTATTATTGTTTTTTACTACTAAATTTTAAAAATAATTTG
The DNA here is from genome assembly GCA_016920855.1 of Puya raimondii. NCBI lineage: Eukaryota > Viridiplantae > Streptophyta > Magnoliopsida > Poales > Bromeliaceae > Puya > Puya raimondii. The sequence goes on along the minus strand of JABWPP010000050.1, from coordinate 47,830,904 downwards.
CATAAATCTTAGAGGGGAAAATTCAATCCTAGAATTATGAAGGATATATATAGGTCTTTATTTTGGCTTATCGATGTAACATTTCTATTTTGATAAAATTTTGAGCATTTAAATTTTCTAAGTTAAATTTTCTAAGATATTAATCTATATTATTGATATTGATCCAAAAATTAATTTTTTTAAATACTGTACCATTGGATTGTAGGATTGTAGGATGATCTAACTGCTGATTCAAAATATAGAAAAAGAAAATAAAAAGAATTACCATTATATTATATTATTGTTATACTGTTGGATAAGATCCCGGTGTGATCCCATGTGTTTTCTCTGAGCTGGACATATTTGGAAAAAAAATAAAAAATATTAGTCAATGGCTAATTACGATTTGGCTTGTACTTTTGAGATACTTTGCACAAAGTTCACACTCTTTTTTTGACGTAACATCTCAGTCCTTTCTTTTTCGGAAAACTTCTGTGGAAGAATATATCCGCCTTTTCGCGGGCCAAGATTTTGTAGTGCGAAAGATCTCTCTATCCACTGAAAAAGTCTTTTTTATTATGATTATTTTACACAGTATTTTATATCATTTTATTAAATAGTTTTATATTGCATAAAAGGATAAAAAGAAAATTGTTTAGTTTAATGTGCAATTATCATATTATGTTTGGTTGGAATAAATTAACAGTAAGAAATAAGAATTTCTCGTTGTAGCTGCGGTTTTCTTGCTATTTCGACGTGCACAAAAATTCTACGTATAAATTGATTTTTCGGTTCAACAAAAAGCAGAATCAATTGAAGCCGACGGATTTCAAATTTGTGTTCCATTGTTGATCGTCACTATTGGTTGAGATCAATCCTACATTTTTAAAATGAATAGTACTCTTGATCAGCATCGGAGTTTTAGAAATACAGTATATAAAATATATTTGTACAATTTTAGTACGGGCTCAGCTTGTGACGGTACTGATTTCTGGCCCAGTAGCCCGGCCCAAAAAAGCCCAGCGATGAACTCTGTTGAGGCCCAGGCCCACTTGCGACACTATCGAACGTAAATTGGAGCCCGTTTTCAGAATCATTGTCCTCGCAGGGCTTTAGTGAGGGCTAGGGGTGGCAATCCAGCTCGCTGTTCGCGAGCCAGCTCGTGTTCGGCTCGAAATGAGCTCGAGATCGAATTGATCGTTTAGTAAACGAGCCTAACACGAGCTGAAAATTTTCAGCTCGTTTAATAAACGATCCGAACACGAGCTGGGGTCAGCTTGCTCATGTTCGGCTCGATAACAGCTCGAATATATATATTTTATATTTATATATATAAATAAATAATTATATATTATATAATATAAATTTTTATTATTTGATTTCTCGCCCAATCTAAATATAAAGCCCAACTCAATTATAAAATGATTCATTTATATGTAAAATTTTAACTATTAGATCAAAGTGTAATAGTAAGATCTTATAAATATATTTTTTATATATATTCTTTCTAATCTTTTTAAATTTTTATTCATGAGCCAGCTCGTATTCGGCTCGTGTTCGGCTCGATACTTAAACGAGCCGAACACGAGCTGACCCCAGCTAGCTCCTGTTCGGCTCGTTGACACGCTAGTGAGGGCCTAGTATCTTATTTGGGCTTTCTCCGATATAAGAGAATCATGTTCACACAAGGCATAGTTTAGGCGGACATTCTCCGAATGCATTTGCTTTGATACTTTAAAAATTTTTAAAACATTTGATGGTGTTTTGAGATCTGCTCCTCTGGTGCTTTCAAATTTTTCAAAGGGTTACGAAGTATCGAACGAATTACTGCAGAAAAGAGAGTTTGTCGAAGTAGAGCGGAGGGGGGTCTAGGGGTTAGAGATCTTGAGAACATGAATCTAGCTTTACTTGCTAAGTGGTGGTGGAGATATTTCACAAACAAAGAACACCAGTGGGGCCCAATAATCAACGGCATGTACTACACACGAAGGAAGCCTCTCAGAGAGGGGGCATCGTTTAGACCGTTCTCAGTTTGGTGGCGGGGAGTTTTAGCAACCAAGGAGATATTTAAATGTGGGGTGGAGTTCTCAATCGGGAACGGACAGATCGCCAGCTTTTGGAATGACATTTGGAGCGATCATACGTCCCTACGATCCCTGTACCACAGTATCTATGATAAGGTCGCGAACAAAAATATTACGGTTAGTAAATGTTGGGGGGAGTCTGGATGGAGGTGGAATAAGATTTTCTCCGGGTTCAACCCATGCTCCCAGCGCGAACGTGATCTAATCTCGCAATTCAAGCAGGAGATCCCTGTAATATCCTTGACCAATAGACCTGACGAAGCTAGGTGGAGATGGACCGGATCGGAAGCGTTCACAGTTAAATCGTTATATAATTTTCTGCAAGACGGTGGAATTAAGGATAGAAGATTTGGTCAACTATGGAAACTAAAAATTCCACTAAAAGTCAAGATCTTCGTGTGGATACTCCTGCAAAGAAAGCTCCTCACTGCTGAAAATCTCAGGAAACGCGGGTGGACAGGCGACGACCGGTGTGTTTTCTGTCCGACTGAAGGCGAGACGGTCGACCACCTCTTCACCGGATGTGACTACAGCAGATCTCTTTTGCAGGGTTTGTTACCAAACAAGGCAGCCATCGGCGACTGTAACTCCGTTACGTTGCTTTGGGAAGGGAGTAGAAGCAAAATGGGTGCGCAAGGAGGAAAGGAACTAGTAACTATTGTCACAACGTGGTGGGTAGTCTGGCTGGAACGAAATAGGAGAATTTTTCAGAAGTGTAAACGGCTGGCGAATACATTACTAACAGAGATCCGATCGCTCCGAAGCACCTGGGGCATGTTAAGATAAGTTTTTTTTTTTTTTTTTTTTTTTTTTTTTTTTTTTTTTTTTTTTTTTTCCACCCCTTCAGAAGCCTTGATGCTTCAGTTTGTAGCTTAGTTCATCTTCTTTATGAATGAAGCGGTAGCATGCTACCTTTTCTCAAAAAAAAAAAAAAAAAAGAATTACTGCAGAAAACGCACTTCCATACTAGGGCGAAATAGAAAGTGGATATTCAGGGAATAAATGAAGGAATGGTTCTCTCTTTTGGAAAGTATAATGGAAACAAACAATTGAAGAGTGATAGAGAGATGAGAGGAGATAAACCGCATCAAAGCTAAAACATGTTGAATATACTGAAGACGTGTACATATAGAGCATGTAAATCCAAAGCAGTTGGTTAGGAATTTGATAGTTGATATTCGAAATTCTAAATCAAAATCCTAATTACTTTATATTTTCAGCCGAATTTATTTATATATATATAAAAAAAGAACGAAACATATAAATTGTTATTTTTCTCTCAAAAAAATAGAAATAATTTCTGGGGGAGTAAAGTAATACACGAAATAATAAACAATAACATCTTCAGAGTGAGAACATACCAAATGGCATTAGGGAAATATATATATACATACGAAAGCATACAATACTTATACAAAACTATACACACATAAGGTGCTCAACTAGCTAGGGGCAAAGCGATCCATGAGCAAACATAGAGTGGCTTCTGAGAGGCTCCCACCTCGTTTTCTCTTCTTCCTCGCGAAAAACGCTTCCTTTGCTTCCATAAGATCTTCTTTTTCTTCTTTCAGTGCTTCTGCTTTGCTGCGGTACTCCGAACTCTGATACCGGTTATTTCTCAATTTACTGAACTCGCTCACCCACATCCCCACCAAAGTAGACATTACTAGTTTCTCTGTAGATCTCTTCGCAAGTTATTAATGCTCTCTATTTTCCTGAGTGTGCATGTTTTTATAATGCAATTGTATTTGATGAAGGGGAAAGTGGAAAGGAAAAGGAAACTACATGTGGGGACTAACATGTGGTATGGGGAAATAAAGGACAAAATAGTTTACGTTTCGTTATCATTTAGAGATTAGATGGTAAAGATATTTCCATATAACCATAACACTCTTTGTTTGGTGCCAAAATTTAAAATAAAATTTCATTAAATTGATTTATGTTAACTTAATAAGTTACTTAATTTTGAACTCGAGAGAATAGCGTCTCATTATTTGTTTTGTCCGTGAGAGAGGAGGAAACGTAAATGTATTGAAGCCACGGAAAAGCTCCGTAGAATAAACGGATGCGAATATCCTCCGTACGTACATTGTGCGAGGATATTTACGTGCATGGTTATTTCATATAAATAAATATATTTTTTCTATTCAAAATATTTGTAATATTTGGTGGGCGGAAAATATGATCAAATATTTTGAAAGGCATTCTATATTCGACTTCTAACTCCTTCTTTTAAAATAAAATAAATTATTTTGTAACTATGCTATCGATATTCGGCTTCTACTATTTTTTTTTTTAAATAAAATGCTATTTGTGATTGTTAAAATCTTCAAAGAGCAAAAATTAAGTTCCTATAGGTATTATTTGGTTTGGAAATAAATTATTTTTTATTATTTCTAATACAAATATAGTTTTTAGAAAAAAAAAAAAAATATATATATAAATTAGACCAACTTTGTACTCGACGAGAACCATAAATATTTTATTTCAACGGTCTAAGTAGGAGCTTAGGAAAAAAATTTATCTGGTGACAAATGAACAACTTATAAATATCTTCACACGAAAATAAATATCTTTACTTCTCTTATTAAATATCTTTTCACGAGAGAGCTCTACAAATATCTCAAAATATCTCAAACAAAAGGACAAGAAGACGAACATAAAAGCCCATCACAAGTGTTCCCACCCGACCCATTTAGAGAGGATCTAAATGGGCCTATTCGTCCAATCTATACAATTTATATATCATTCCACAAAAATTAAAATTAGCCCCAATAAGGCCCAAATTCACGGCCTGTATGAGGCCCAAATTTACGGCCCATCCCCTTAAACTCGGGCTCTTCAGAATCTATCTCTTCTTTCTTTTGGTGTACATGTGTGAGAATTGTGATCAGGTCATGCAAAAATCCTTTGTGTAATCCCCTGTGTGGATTGTTGGTGTTAACTATTAATTTTTTAAGTTCGAATTACTTAAAAATGATGTAATTAATTCACTTAAAGCGTACAAATATAACGCTTACGGATCTCGATTGTGATTTGATCCAACCAGACCTTCGCTACGTAGCCCGCAAGCGTCAACTATGATTCGACCTAATCTGACTTCCGCCATAAGACAGAATGTTGACCCTTTTGAGCCAATATATTGTTGATTTTATATCATTTGAGATTCGGCTGATCTGTAGACATGTTTTCTTATAATCTGTAATTGTGTCGACAGGCATATTTTTGTGCATGTTGTTGCTTCTCAGCAGTAAGTTTGCTTTGCAGTTTCCAACAATCTGAATTTCTTTATCTTATTTCGCCTTTTTATCTGATCTCTCTTTCACCCCTTTTATTTGATACTCATATAAATCTATTTAGTCTTAAAATGAATCAGGAAATCAAACACTTTTCAACTTAAAAGGCTTGTTTCAAAGTATGCAACCAATCATAGTACAAATTCAAAACAATTTAGTTCATATAACATAAACAAAAAATACAAAACATGAAGCAATTCTCAAGTACTTTGTTTAATCCTAGTTCTACTCGGACTCCTCGACCGCCGCCTCTATTCGGAGGAGGACAAACCCGATGGCGACGCCGACAAGCACGAGCCCGTTCATGATGGCGGCGATCCTGAATATCTCCCCCGCCGCGTTGCACGTCGACGACAGCGCCCCGCCGCCCTTCTTCTTCTTCTTCTGCGCCGACGGCCTGAGGGAGCTGACGACCGTCGCGAACGACTGCTCGGTGCTCCTCGACACGCCGAGGGACGAAACTCCGGTCTGCGCCTTGAGCCCCCCGAAAGCATTCATGCCCTCGACGTACGCGGCCCCGGACTTCCTCCTAGCCGTCGCATGGCTGGCGACGGAGGCGGAGATGACCGTCGCGGGGATCGCCGCCATTGCTGTTTTCCGCGGGAGCCTGCAATGCAAAGGAGAATCTGGTAATCTGAGGGTGAATTGCACTACCATGTAGTGGAGTGTTAGTAGTGTAGAGCATGGTTTGGATTAAATTACCTGGTGTTTAATTATCTGTGTGTTGTCTTGTTGGAGAGTAAGGATGAGAGAGTATAGAGGGGGAAAGAGGGAGTTTTGTATAGGAGAGAGGAGGAGTTGGGATTTGGATAAGGTGAGGGAGAGTGTGGTTGGTTGAGGTTGAGGATTTTATCCTTTTATTTATTTATTTTAATTTTATTAAAATGGTGGCCAAGAGAAATGGAGGTCCACATTCTTCAATCCCTAATGAGCCAACTCCATTTTGATATGTGGAGATTAATTCTAATTTTGGTAGTTGCATGTCCACTTTTTAAAATTATATTATTAAAAAAATTAAACAAATTATGGAGTATTGAGCTTTCCACGCAGTTCAATAAAAAATATATATATTCTACTCTCATCTACTTCTTGAAAAGATTATTAATTGTTGCTCGGAGGAAAAAAATAAAAAGCACAGCTGATGGAGAAGCACTATTGTTGATGCATTATCCAAATATACCATGAAACCAGATATAATATTAGTTTTATCAAATTTTAAATCCCAATATTCAATTTGAATTTTAAAAAACCACTTACAAAAGTGTTCAGTATAGTAATTCAAAACACTAAAAACAGGCCAAATTGGGCCCATATAGTGGGCCCAAATGCAAGCCCATTAATGGGCCCATTCACACAGTCCACATGTCGGTCCCGCATGCTAAACCCTAAACCCCAACACCGCCCTTCTCCTTCTCCGCTCTTCTCCTTCTCCTTCCTCTTCCCCCTCTCCAACAATGGCGTTGCGTGCTCCGATCTCGCGATCCCTCCTCGCCACCGCGCGATCCGCCGCCTCCTCCCTCCGATCCCCTCCCACCGCCTCTCGCCTCCGCCCTCCTCCCGTCTCGGCCCCTCGCCTCCCCCACCGCCGCTTCTCCTCTCCGAGGTAAAAACCCTAGCCTCGAACCAAACCAAAACCCTAACCCTAATTCAAAATGCTCGTTTCGATCTCTGAAATGGAGTTCTCCGTAGGCCCTTGGGAGCATTGGGTTGTGCTCAGTCGCTCCTACCGCTCCACAGCGCGGTGACCCTTCCCCGCCTCACCTCGCACCTCTCGGTCGCCGCGAGGGCGTGTTGTGAGCTCTCTCAGGGTAAATTCCACTTCACCTGTTAAGATCTCTAGTTATCATCTCTTGTTGCTTAGATTCACGAGCAATTTGATTGTGTTAGGATGTTAAATTTATCGAAATGAAACGAAGACACTAACTAGTAGATGCTTCAAGTTTCTGATTTGATGATTATATATGGCGTTTATTGTGTTGTTTTGATGGTATGTTGTTACAAAAGTTGGGTTTTTGGTTGATATGAGGAAATTGGAATTGGGATTTGATAGGGAAAAGTTGCAAAGATGGTTGATGCGAGAAAGTGGACATCATCCGGTGGAAATCCTTTGGCTAATAATGCTGTAGGTTTTCTTTCTTTCTTTGTTGCTTTTCCCACATTAAACAGCTTAGGAATTTGTATTTGAAGGAAGTGGTAGAAAGGCAAATGATGATTCGAGTATTTGACGAGAGAAGTTACTAAGGTTACTATTTACTACATCTAAATTCGTCAAATATAATGTTTTACTTTACGAGTACTCGTTGCTATGCTGTGCAAGTTTTGTCATGTTTGTTTGGGAATGTGGTTATTTTCCTTTTGTTGTATTTTGTTCCTTCTTATAAACATTCTTTCATATCATATATTGGAACTTAGACATTTATTTGAATGGCAATGTCGTCGAACATTGTTGTCCGAGTTTCAAGAAGTTTTGTTGATTTTGTTCTTAAATAAAATGAATAGAATAACCAAAGAGAATGTGAAGGACCATTTCTGCTAACATCTGCATGTACTTTCCTACATGCTTCTTTCAGAATATTTGCTAATGTTACAAACTGTTGGATGCTTGCCCTTTCTAGCGGAAATACATTGAGTACATAAACCATCTGGTTAACAAAATCGCCAGTGTTTGTAACCTTTTTTCCTTTTTCCGGTAAATGTTATAGAAGCGATAACGAAACATAGAGGAATATCAAGGGCGATATGCCCTCTTTATATGTTCAACAGGACACAAGTAAAATCAGGAATGTTCTCAACTTTGTAAATGTATGCAAGCTACTAGCTAGTCAGGTTAAGCATGAGAAGAAAGAAAATCACATCATCTTTCAAATTTGTGAAACTTTTGAGTTTAAATTTATATTATCATTAATATGTGTCATACATGTAACTTACAAATTACAACTAAGACGGCCTTTAAAGCGCCATGATGATTAGCTGGTGCATGCCCCACCTAAATGCCGAACGTAGAAAGAAGGTATGCAGATTGTTCAACTATTGGTCATCCAGATTATCAAGGAAAGATCAACATTGGCATTAAGCTCAAGAAGCTCAATTTTCAGATTTTGATTAAGATAATGAATGTCACTCGCAATTTTGTTGTTGTTGTTATTCTCGTGTGATCGTGTTTCTAATTCTGATGTAGAACTTTTTCACCATCTAATATTTGAGGTACTCAAAAACTCTCTTCTCTCACTACGCAGGTACTTGAATACAGTTGATTGATGATCCCTTTGTATTAAATCGAGGGAATAGTCTTCTCGTCGTTCGTCTGGTGACTTCTGGGATGGTCTTTTAGCTGGGAAAGTTGGACAATTTGATGAATAATTTGTTGTCATGTCGATAAACTTTGCATTTTCCCAGCTCAGATTTCCAGTTACTAACTTCATAATTCCTTTTCTTTCTGTCAAATTGTGGAACTATATTTACTTTTGTAGCCAGTTGTTAATGCATTTTATCCTAAATGTGGCTTTCTTTTTTTTGGGTATTATGTGAATCATCATCTTGTTTACAAGTAGAACTTATTTTTGTCTTTCTAACCAAGCTCAAATCCTTAGCTATAGCTTGAGCTTATCAGTGTATCTTTGGGGGAAATCCTCGAAAAAGGATTTTTTTTAAAAAAAAAACTTTTTCCCTGAACAGGATAGAAATATGAAATAACATAATATTCATTGGCTATTTAGCTACACTTTTACCGCAACTTCCAAACGAAGTACTTTGCAAATAAGTATTCCATCTTGTGCTGTGATGAGAAGTTGAAGTAATTTTCAGAGCTAACCCAAAGTTGGAAGTCTAATTGTAACCTTTTGTTTTTGATGCAGCAATAAATTGTTAAGAGAAAGTGACATTTTTTTACCCCCCCCCTTCAAATAGTGCTAATCAACCAATCAACCAAGTTATCGAAAATTTGGCGGAGAATAGTATAAATCACATAGTCGCATAAACAACAGGGGCATCTCCGCTTGGTCGGTGACCCTATCAAGTAGTGCACACTCGCGACAAAAATTTGTTACTCAGCATGGCCCGATAACCCGGCCCATTTATTGTCCATTATGGGCTTCGTGTAATTTTAGTTAATGAGGGCCCAATGGTGCCGTGCTCCATATTTTTTTAAACTCCTAATAAGGCCTAGGCCTTTAAAAATATAGGCTCCAATCCAATCACGAGCCCGAGCCCGAGCATCATTCGTTTCCCGCTAAACCCTTCACCCTAAACCCTAGTTCCTTCTCCTCCTCCTCCCCGGAAACCTCATCTCCGATGATCCGCCTCTCCTCCTCCCTCGGAGCCTCGCGCAACCCCCTCCCCCTCCTCCTCCTCCGCCGCCTCCTCCACCGCCGCGGGGCAAAGCCCCGCCCCTCTTCGTCTCCGCCGCCGCCGCCGCCTCCGCCGACACCTCCGAAGCCCCCGCAGAAGCCGGTCCCCTTCACCGTCCATGGCGTCACGTGGACCGACCCCTACAGCTGGATGTCGTCGCTCTCCGACTCCGTGGCGATGCGCCACATGGACGTCTACATGGAGCAGGAGGAGAAGTACGCGGAGGCCGCCATGGCCGCCGCGGGCGCCGATCGCCTCGTGCGCAAGCTCCAGATCGAGATGGCCCCGCGCCTCGCCTCCGAGCTCTCCACTCCCCCCGTGCGGTGGGGGCCCTGGCTCTACTACCGCCGCGTCGAGGAGGGCAAGCAGTACCCCGTGCTCTGCCGCAGATCCGCCACCCTCCACCAGGAGTTCATCTCCTACAGCGAGCCCTCCGCCGGCTTCGATTTCACCTCCGGGAAGCGGATCGAGCAGAAGCTCGTCGATTACAATCAAGAGGCCGAGCGGTTCGGAGGTGAGAAAAGGAAAAAGTTCCCTCTTTTGATCTTCCTCTTTCGCTATTCATTTGTAGAATTTTGAAAATATGAACAAAATCTTAACTTTAGTTGTGAGTATCGTGCCCTATCTGATATGGCTGGAGCATCATATACTTAGTCCAAGCAAGCACTTAAGGGGGGAAAAAAAGGAACAATTTGTTGAAAATGAGTAATAGTATTCTTTTGATGGTGCCCCTCTTTGTAATGAAGCTGAATGTTTCGGAGGTGAAAAAAGTTCCCTTTTTTTATGCTCCTCTTTCGCTATTACTTCGCAAGGCATTATTATTTAGAATTTCATCAGAATATTTCATAACCAACCTAAGATGTATTAAACATTTTGTTGTTTGCTCACTGCACAGGATACGCTTACGAGGAACTATCTGAAGTGTCTCCAGATCACCGCTATATTGCATATACTATGTATGACAAGGATAAAGACTCTTTTACGTTATCTGTGAGGGATTTGACGACAGGCGCACTTTGCGACAAACCCCGTGCTGATCGGGTTGCAAACCTGTCATGGGCGATGAATGGGCAAGCATTACTCTACACAGTTACAAATGATGATAAAAGGCCATATCGGTTAGTAGGTTTACTGTTTGTGTCATTTTGCCCTCCTTTCTTTTTAGTTATGGTGCTATTGAGGATTTTTCTTTCCTTAGGATCTTTTGTAGCGTTCTTGGATCTGATAAGAATGATGTTTTGATTTTGGAAGAACCCGATGAGAATGTATATGTAAACATTAGAAACACCAAGGATTTTCGCTATGTAACTGTAAATATCTTTTCGGATATCTCTTCAAAGGTATCATTCAATTTTAGGTGCATTCTCTTTAGCTTCATTGTTATTACACAGCTGTCCAACCAAGGCTCTTTATTGTGCAGGTATACTTAATAAAATCATCTGATCCCTTGTCTGGTATGACGCTAGTATGGGAATGTGAACCTCATGCTCACTGCATCATTGAGCATCATCGAGGATATCTATATTTATTTACAGATGCTGCGAGAGGAGGTGTGCCCGTTGATTCGCATTATATTCTTCGCTGCAATGCTGAATTATCCAGTTCAAATAACTGGGAGGTTTGCACTGTGCATCTGTTTTGTTATACCTTCTGTAGTGAAATGAAATAATTATTTGGAGTTTACAACTATTTTATTTATGCTGAATGAAGAGTTTCCAGTAGCCTCTCCCTAATAATTATTATTCATATAAAGGAAGTAGTATAAAACCCTAATATTGCAAACCGCATGCAGTTGGACAGTCAATGACACTGAAAGACTCTTTAGAGTTGATAGCAGTTGCTCTACGTTCCGCTAGAATTTTTACAGGATGGTTGTGTTATTTGAAAGTTGCTTTTAATTTTTCTTATTCTGATAGTTTCTCATTATTGTAATACAGTGGTTTTAATGAACAGTTACTTTTCAGTATAAACAATAAATTTTGTAGTGGCAAAAAATTCTTCCTCAGAGGTAATGACTAGACATGAGAAAATATATTACTAATTATGAAAAGAAGTTTCACTTTTATGTACTTTTTGTTTGATCTGCCATCACTACTTATTGGCGGTTAATTTTTACTCATTCTATAATACGCTTTGGCCTATTCAACTTGTTTTCTGAGTTTTCGACTTTTAGTCCCTTTTGACATTATGTTAGCTTTTTGCTCCTAATAGGTAGGTCTCTAGGTATGCTTACAATTCCTACTATTCCATCTAAAATTTGTTACCCGTTTTTTTTTTTCTTTCTGTCTAAACAGAGTGTGCTTGAGGAGCCAGGTCTTAGCATTGAGGATGTTGATTTCTGTGATACTCATATGGTGCTTGTTCTTAGAGAAGGGAAAAGGTTGAGATTATCTTCAGTTAGGCTACCTTTGCCAATGGATGTAAAGGTGACTTTTGACTTTTGGCTTATCAATTTTTACAGGGCAGATAAAAGCAGAAACAAATCATACATACTGCCTGAACGTTCTATATAAAATTCTATATGGCATTGATGGAAATCATTGGCTGTACAAAAGTCAGTTAATTATGTACAAAGTTTTATTTTTCTTCGGTAGAATAAGTGAAATATATTGTCTACATCAGATGTGGTAAGACATTGTTTTGGACTTGTCCTGTTATTTCTGTAGAACCATCTTAAAACAAATATATCTTGCAGACATTTTATCATATTTTGTGTCAGGCTAACAAGTTAAAAACAGACTTCTGTCAAAATCAAGTTCCCTGTTTTTACTGTTACATATTTATGCTCTTTAACTCATTCTTTATTTAATGTTTTTCTTCTATACCTTATTCTACCATTTCCCTTATCGGTATGCATCACAAGGCATTAGTTTTGAGCATTATTATAAGTCCTCTGGTTATCATTGCAGGTACCTGCTCGTTTATTAGTTCTTAATCCATGTGACTTGCCTCTTCCGGATCACGTTTGCCAGATCTCATCTGGTCCAAATTATGACTACTATTCCTCAACTATGCGATTTATGATATCATCACCTGTGGTATGTGATTCTGTTCTGTGCTAAGTTAGGTAGTTTATTTTTGGCTTCCTAGTTAATTGAGTGCAGCCATTTCTTTTTATGTTACCTCATAATCGTCTATTGAGTCATATTGCTTAGATATCAAGCACATTTCGAGTGCATTTCGGAGAATGCACTTTTTTAACTTTATATTTTTTTCTTATTATGTCATATTTATTATGTTGGCAGATGCCTGATGCTGTTGTGGACTACAACTTATTGAATGGGAAGTGGCTCATAGTGCAACAGCAAAATATGCTTCATGAAAGAACAAGAACTTTGTATGGGAATGCTTTTGCTGCCAATAGTAAGAGCTCTGTTGCCACAAGTGAAGATAATGTGGCTGATAGTTGGAATGAGCTCGCCGAGTACTATGCTTGTGAGTATTATGATGTTGCTTCGATGAATGAAGTTTTGGTTCCATTGACTGTTGTATACTCGAAGAAGCACAGGCAAGAGGGAAGTCCTGGATTACTTCATGGCCATGGTGCTTATGGAGAGCTGTTGGATAAAAGTTGGCGTAGTGAGTTAAAGAGCCTTCTCGATCGTGGTTGGGTCATTGCGTATGCTGATGTTAGGTCTGTTGGATTAGATCAAATCAACTTTTGTGTAGTGTACTCATCATGGCCAGAAAAGCCTTTGATGGTTTATATTGACTGCATGATGTTAATAATACAAGGAGATTTATGTATATATCCCTATGAAATCTATTTACATATATAACCCTGTAAGATCTTAAATTTCATCTATACCCGTCAAAAGTAAAATGCGTTACAAAAATACCTTATCTTGTGTATTAAATGGTTGCTCTTGTCTCAATTTTATTAATTGAAATATGTGGTTGCAGGGGTGGTGGAGGTAGCGGTAAGAAGTGGCATCACGATGGCAGACGCACCAAAAAGCTGAATTCAATAAATGATTATGTTTCATGTGCCGAGTTTCTAGTTGAGAAAGGTATGGTGCATGAAAACAAGCTTGCTGGGTGGGGATATAGTGCTGGAGGACTTCTGGTTGCTTCAGCTATTAACACTAAGCCGGATTTATTTCGAGCTGCTATTTTGAAGGTACTTTTTTTTTTTTTTTTCTTTTACAGCTCTGCACTTATCAACTTGTTTCCCTTGTATTATTTTACGATCGCTTGAAGAAGTAATTACTCACTTTGCATGACGAGTTTTGCTGGTTTATTGTATTGCCTGGATTCATTTTACTAGTACTATGCTGTTTCCTTGTTGCAGTCACCTGTACATAATTTGATGAAATGGTGAAAATATTTAACTACATGTAAGAGCCCATCAAAACAAAGCTATATACATTTGTTCCTAGCTAGAAGAATCAATAGAATAAGTTAGGAAGATTTGTATCTAAATAGTCAACTGTTATCATTCTCTTGGTATAACTTTACGTAGAATTTAACAAGTTATACAGATTTTAAATTTATTAAGTTTGTTCATGCGTTATGGCTCTGATCGCAACATTTTGGCAAGAACATTTATATCTGAAACAGAGTCGAATGGAGGAATAGGATCCATTCAGCCAACCACCGCAACAGTAGTGATTTAAGAATCCGTTTTATTCGTAACTTCTGTTCGGTTGTCACTAGTCATATCTATATCTTGTCATTTCTCCTTCCAGGTTCCCTTTTTAGATGTATGCAATACTCTTCTTCACCCCATTTTACCCCTCACACCTGTTGATTATGAAGAGTTTGGTTATCCCGTGGACCTCGAAGATTTTCTCGCTATCAAGAAATACTCTCCTTACGATAACATTCAAAAGGACGTTCCTTATCCAGCCGTGCTGGTGACGTCATCTTTTAATACAAGGTGTGTTTTGCATTGAATCTGTAGCCTCTGTTCTTTCATCTTTCATTTCTTTTTAATGTAACTCTTTTTTTTCGCCTAGCGCTTAGTTGCATTTATTTCATAATTTACTTACTGCTTTATACCACTCAAAAGTGTTGGTTTATCTCTCATATGTTTCTTCCCTAAACAAGTAAAACTTAGTTGGAGATCAACCAAATACTCAATTCTTCCCTACAGTTACTAGAAGGGCAGGCGCTTTAGTACCTTATAATATCCTAACCATGCAGGAAAATAGTAGTGGGTTTTCTTAACAGTAAATTACTAAATTTCAATGTATATTAGGCAGTTTATATTTGCTTTTGCCTGCGAAATTTTTGCTATCAAAATTACTGAAGCTATAATTTGCACTTGCATATGAAATTGTTAGTTTTGGCGTATGGGAAGCAGCTAAATGGGTTGCGAGAGTACGTGAGCTAACCGTGTACGACCCAAAACGTCCGATAGTACTCAACTTGACCACCGACATAGTGGAGGAGAGCAAGTATTTGCAGTCGAAAGAGCTAGCTCTGGAAACCGCTTTCCTGATCAAAATGGTCGAAGATTCATAAACTCCTACGAAATCTGTGAAATTTTCTGAAGGTCGACACTCGCAAAACGAAATGAGACAACACAGACACGTATGCCTATTCTCGTTCATTCGAGGCACCAACTTCGTTTAGAGGATGAGGTGGCCGCTTATTGGTCACGGATTGGTTAGAAGCTGTTTTAATGCGGCTCAATTATTGGTACATGAGCCACTCCAAGCTGCTATTTCACCTTACCCTTGTATGCTGAGTACCTGGAGATATTTTGAAGGGTTCTGGAGCGATAACATCTATTTCAGGTAACATCTCCAAGCAGAGGAAAGTGAAAGCAAAGCTCACAAGAGCCTCTTTTTTGTATTATATATCACATACAAACCTATTTGTCAAATAAGAATAAGATAAACAAATTTCCTTATTATATGTTGCTTCCTTTTCCGTTTTTACTAGAAAATAAAATTGTTGCTTCTCCACTGCCCTATTTGGCTTGGCATCTAAGCTTTCAGAAATTAGGTATTTGGCAAATAGCAGGTTTGAAGCATGCTTCTGCTTTAGCTTCAGTTACAAGCTGTTGAAAATATTGCAACGAAAAACTTTTAGTGCTCTTAAGTCAAATGGCACTTATTTATTATTCTTTTACCTAATTCAATTTCAGAATCCGAACTCAATGGTCATTGCTGTGATAAAAAACCATTTAATATTTGCTTTAGAAGATCATCCAATGGAGAGATATTTTCTTTTTTCTTATCTTTTGAGTCTACATAGTTGGTGATATGTCAATGTTATGATGATGTAACTGCTGGGTGATCTTCGTACCTTGCTTTTTCTCTTAGCCAATGCTTCAAATGTTACGTTGCTGCTCCACTAAATTGTCAACAACCATCAAATAAATGCTTACTTTTTTTCATGGTCCCCACTCCCCAGAGGGGTATGAGTAGAAACGGCCAAAATGTTCCCCTTTTGTCAACAGAACACTGTAGTTGATTAATATTACACCAAACATAAGAGGAATCCTCTTGAAAAAAAAGAAAGAAAGAAGAGAAAAAGACAGATAGAAAGAATCAGAATAGTTACATTTTGAGTTTCTCATGCATGTGATAGACATGTTTCACAGAGGTTGAAAAGTCTAAAATTTGATTTAAGTTTGGAAAATTTGGTTGACTAATGAAAAGTGAAATGGCCAATAATAATTCACATCATAATGAGTAGTTTCATTGAATCCTCTGTGTACATAAAAACTATATAAAATAATACCTAGGTATCTGAATCAGATGTTATCTTGCTGAAAAACTGTTGACACCTGTCCAATTTAAGATAGGATCAGCAAATACGGAATAAGAGTGTAAGAAATTATGATGTCTCCCAAGGCCATGTTGAACTGTAGCTTGTTTGAACCTTATTTGTAAAAAGATATATTCATCATGATATAAAAAGCCATATGATAATGCAACAAACACAAATTCCCATAGTTGCCACAATAATGATAGCTAAATCAAAGATAAAAAAAAGCACCTAAATTGTGGCAGGCTATGGGGAATTAAAGCCAAGAGATGAATATAATCCAAATGACCTTAATAACAAGATACCAAAATTAGTCAACTCATACTAAAGCATAGCCTATTTTTAGCCTCCATTTATGACTCTTTTCATTTCTTTTGGCAGATATAAATACACTAAACAGTTATCATCAGTTGACCACTTCACAGTTCACACTCGAATACCAACCAAACGAAAGGAATGTGCAAACAACTATGGAATCTTTCAACATTGCCCCAGGACAAATTGAACAAAATGCACTCAGAGTCAGCTTCCACCCTACCGCATTTTGAACAACTTTAGTAGAAAGCAACACTCAGAAGCCTACTTTTCTAGATTCAGCAGCCTAACTTGTATACAAAGATTTCTTCTATTGATTAAGACAAAAGCAATCCAACAGATAAACTGCACAGCCGACATGGTTTGCGAACTCAAAAGGCTTATTCGACGACAAATTCGATTAAACTTTCATAGATTAAAAAAAAAACAAAAAGAAGAAAATATTACAGGAAGGAAGAATGGCAGCTTTGTGATAATAAGCAATAAATTTGAGCAATCTGATTAAAAACAAATGCAAATTCAGGACAGTATAAATGAAGAAAGTAAAAATTGCTTCATCACCTTGCTATCCAAAATCATACAAGCTAGCGAGACTAGATCTTGCGCAAAGAGCTGCTTTACAAATATTCAGATAGGAAAAGGAGCTCCACGAGTAACTCGCTGGTACATATATCTTAAACAAACTCTACAAAGGCCAAGAATAAATAAATTCACCTGCCAAAGATCACAAGCCATCACCCTTCCTTTTCACAAGCAGAAGAGATGAAGATGCAAAAGAAACAGGCAAAAGACACATAACGTCCACTCTGCTTCTTCCTTCTGCATCTCCCTCTGAAACCATCGCCGTCATTAACAGCTATAGGCAAAATTTTTCAATCTGCTACAATTCTGAAGACTCGGCAACTGAGGATAATCTTTCACTCTCGAGGAAAGAAGGATCTAGAAACTTCGCAACAAAAGCCCACATTTTGTACACATCGTCAAAGTTTGTTAAAAACCCAAGTGAAGCGGTAACAACCTCCACTTTTATTGTAGCATTTTTACTATCGTGCCGATTTGTCGATGCAGGCTTACAGAAGGATGCATCGTTCAAATCGACCGCCCCGTGCAATTGTTTCTGGTTATCCAAGACCCTTATGTGACTAAGAAAGCCAATGCCTAGAGAAATACCATTTTTCTCGGCCATTTTTTGAACTATTTCTGGGTTAACTAACTTTCCGCCACTATCCTTCACGTTAAAAGCCACAGCTGCCCCCCTTTCATACTTAATCTTTGGGCCATAAATCTCAACAAGAGACACATCACTGCCGTTTCCTAAATCAGGTAAACGAAGTTGAAGCAGGGAAGTCACTAACCAATTGATCAAATACCTCAGCCTTAGTGTGGTTTTGTTAAGACCCATTGAGTTCACGTGATCGAGATGTCTACATAGTATTTCAGGCTCTCGTCTTTTCCATTCTACGGCACCATCATCATCATCCATCATAGCATCATCATCATCATCATCATCATCATAATCATGGCCAGCCGCATGCCCAGAGGGTTCACCAGCATCGGAATCATGATATTCCACACCAAATGATACCCTTCGGCCCATGCTTGAAGCCCTTTCATTCTCTTCCACACCAAAGAATCTACCCCCCGCAAATCTATTATTATTTCCTTCTCTCCTGCCCAATAGACGGAATTCCCCTTCTGTTTCCCTTCTTATCGCACTTTCCTTCGCGTCAGTTTGGCTTTCCACGCAAATTTCTGAAGTGGAACCATTCTCATTAATACTTCGAAGCCCGTTGGTCGAAGTGAACTTCACTGTACGAACACTTGTTGGTTCTTTAACTGCAGGCTCTTCTTGAATCTCACTCTCTCTCCAAGAATTACTCATATTCTCTTCTTCCGGTACTTCCTTAACACGGTCTAGCTCTTGCGAGACCGATAACACAGCCGCGTCGAAAGAGAGAACGCGATCATCATAAATTGGGCTCTTTGATATCTTCACTTTTGGCGATACCTTCTTATGATTTTTCCTTCCCGTAAACCATGACGGCGGTAATGGAGATCCCAACAACTTTCCTTTGTTCAGCTGGCCCGAATTGTCAGTCCCAAATAACGGGCTCTGACCCAAATCGATCCAGAAAGAACTCTCGGACGACTCATCCTCGCTGAAAACTGGGCTCTTCATGACTTCTCCGAGAGAAATGCTCTCATTCTCTTCATATATGGTACTCGCCCCATCCCTATCAGAACTATTCTCATGATCCATCTCGCTTTCAAAGACGTCTTGCACTTGAGCAGATGTGAATGCGCCTGAAAAGGCCGGCAACTGGGATTCCTTGTGCGTGTTAGACCTCGAACCCTCTTCGTTTCCAACTATATTATCATCCTCAAGCCCATCGATTACATCTAGCCCATCCATAGAATCACTTAAATACTGCGGAAACACCGGAACGATCCGGACCATGCCAGACCCAGTGCTCCCATTCTGGCTCTGTAAACTACCCATCACCGACTTCTTAATCAGAAGGCAGCCGAAACCAGTTGGGTCGGATCCGAACACTCTGTAGAACGAAGTAATTATAAAATCCGGCCGGAAAAGCGAGAGCCCTAGTGAGTCCATGTCCTTAGGGCCCAAAGATCCCGCGTCGAGCAATACGTGCCAATTGTTCTGCTGGGCCAAAGCCATCCACTGATAAGAATACTTCGCCCCCGTCACTCTCGACTGAACGGGAAACACAAATAACCCGACCGCGGAGTCCTTCTTTCTCCTCTTCTTGCTCGAGATCAGCTTCCTCAGTTCGGTCGAGCAGAGCTTAAGCGTCGGCCACTTGAACCACGCGCTATAGACCTTCGCCCCTTTCTCTTTCGCGCGCTGGCCCATCCAATTCACCGATTGGCTTTCGTGATCGAACATCGTTAAGAGCTTCTTGTTGGTATGAAAGGGGTAGTATTCGGCTAACAATTTGAACGCAGAGCCTCTACTAACAGTAAACACTAAACCGTATTCGTTCTCGGGGATGTTCAAATAATCCATTATCCGAGCCTTGATATCGTGCTCGGCGGTGTCCTTCTCGGCACCGCCGTACAAAGCGTGGTTGCTCAAATTCGCGGTGATCTCCGAGAGGCTAAAAGCCGAGGACTCCCAATTCTGGAAGGTTTGAAGGTAGGAGAAGAGGCCGAAGCCGCAGTAATCGAGGCATACCTTGGAGCCGTCGTCGGCGAGATGGGAATACTCGCGGGAGCGGAGGTTGTCGATCTCGGTGGAGGATTGGTACTTGGGGTACATGGTGAGGAACTTGGAGAAGGCCTCCTCGAGGACGGGGACGTTCTCCGGGGAGCGGAACACGCGCTCTGCGGCGAGGGCGGTGGCGCGGAGGAACTCCTTCTGGGCGTGGAGGCGCGCGAGCGACCGCGATCGCCCGATCGAGCCGGTGATCTCCTCGGCGCTGAGGTCGGCGTCCTGGGACTTGAACAGGGACCCGTCCTCGGAAGCTTCCTCTAGGGCTTCCCGGAGCTTCGACTCTTGGAGCTGGCGCAGGAACGAGGGCGGCGGAGCCCGCCGCTTCCCGGCGGAGGCGGCGCCGGCGCCGGCGCCGCCGCCATCCTCCGGCGATCCTCCGCCGCCGCCGCTGCTGCGCCACCGGTTCTTCTTGTCCAGGATCAGGGCGGCGCAGTGGGATATGGGCTTCCATAGAGAAAGATGCATGGAGCCCTAACCCTAGCAAAGGACCATCCGATTCAGATCAAAACCCTAGAAAATCCGGAGGAGGCCGAAGGGAAGGGCTTCGATTTCGAGATCAAAATCGAAAATTGGGAGGAAGAGGAGATGGGTTTTGGATTTGGATTTGGATTTGAGGGGGGAAACCCTAGGGATTCAACGACATTCCCGAGCTTTTTGACATGAAAGTAAGGGCTTTTACTTTCGAGTAGGAGCGGAGAGGTAACGAGAACAAAAAAAAAAAAAAAGTGGATTCAAAACCTAAAATACAACTTCAGATCCCCAACAAAGAGAGACAAAGATGGCACCTTTAAGATGCTCAAATTAAAGAGAAAAAGAGGCCAAAAATTAAAAAAAAAGGACTTGAACACACTTTTTCTCCTCTCTTTTCTCTTCCCCTCACCAAATCAAAATAAAACACCAAATCTAAACACAACCAAGATGCTAAAACAGTTTAAACACCAAGAACATGGCGCAAAAACAAAGATCTTTCTCCTCCTCACTAACAAAACCCAGATCCCCAAATCCCAACAAAATGAACAAATTCCAACTCCCTCTCCCTCTCTTTCTCACTCTTTCTCACTCTTCTACTGTTTCTCTCTCTCTCTCTCTCTCTCTCTCTCTCTCTCTCTTTGTTACTTGTTTTTTCTTTTTCCTGGGTTTCTTGTGTGTGTGTGTGTGTGTGTGTGTGTGTGTGTGTTGGTTGGGTCTCTGCTGCTGCTGCTGCTGCTGCTGCTGCTACCACCAACCTCTCCTGCAGAGAATTAAAAGCAAGGCCATATTACCCATCAGATCCATTAACTCCAATAGAAGAGGGGTGAGAGGGGGAGGGGTCAAATTCAATCCATACAAAGTCCCCACCTTTTTCACCTCTCAAACTTTAACTCAACTGTGACCAAAAAATAAAAATAAAAAAATAATTAAAAATATTTGTAAAATTAATAAAATAAACAAAAGCTATTTTGATCAATTTCTCATGATTACTTTTAATACTAGAACAAACCCGGGAGCATTGACTTCTTATACAGAGACATATCTTTGCGAAATTTGTATATAAGCCCCCAACTTTCTGATATTTCTGGTTCAGAGTACATATTAATTTCTCCACTTTTGAGGGGTTTTCTTTAGCACTTTAATAGGGTGGTTGAATTTTCGAAAAATTATGAAAAACTATTTTTTTTTTTTAGAAAAAAAATACATAGAAAATATTATTATTTTTTTTACTGTTTTTGTTTTTCAAATAAAAAACTTGGAATATAAAAACACTTTTTTGATGAAATCTAGAAAAAAAATTATTTTGTTTAGAAACTAAACAGACAAAAGAAATATTTTTTCAGTTAAAAGAATATAGTTTGAAATATTTTTTAAAGAACCAAACGTCTTCTAAACGTCTGTGTTATAATTCTTTTAAATGTAGTTCTTTAAAATTCTAATATATATCTTTCTTGTAAGAAATACGATAAGTCTTTATCCACAGATAATGTAAATAGATTTTGATCATCTTTTTTTAATACTTTCTTAACTATATCTCCTTTAAATTATTCCGCGAGTAAACCCAAAAGAGAGAGGGAAAGAATCATACTATCACTTAAAGATTTGAAAGAATATTTGTATGCTAATAATAATTTCACAAAATTAAATACGCAATGTTGAAATTTTGCACATGTATTATACTGTGAGCGCTCTCCTTCGTTGAAAAGGTTCTCTTGTTTCTGAGCAAATAAAGGCCAAAATGGTACAACGAGGAAAAGGACTACTCGGAGATAATAAGCTAAGTAAAGGACCTATATAAGAAGTTGCATCTCTATGCATAAGTAGCATTTTCTTTTCTTTTTTTGTTTTTTTTTGTTTGTGCGTTTGTGTGTGTAAACTGTAAACCACTCACTGCTTGCCACGTCACCCTCACATGTACAAGTACTTGTGTGGGTTCGTGACATTGTATTTGGTGGGCCTCTTCCCAGGTTGGCTTTTGGCCCAAAGTCAATGCACATTTAGTCCTCTTGAAATTATGCTTCCAACCACGCATAACTGCGAAACAAGATCAGATAATGCAATTCAAATATGGGGGTGTTTGATCTAATTTTTCAGAAGTGATTCTAAGTTTAAAATTATTTTTGAGCTTAGTAGAGCGTTTGGCAACATCAGTTGAAAAATCTGATTCTACTTTTCAGAATCAAAAAACTGATTTTGAAGGCTCCAAAATCAGAAGCAGAAAAAAGCTGCTTCTCCGAAACTGATTCTGATTTTGGACTCAAACTGCAAATTTTAATTTTAATTTTAATTTTAAATTTTAAAATTTGAATTGTAAATTTTAAATTTTAAAGTTTAAAATTGAAATTTTGAATTTCAAATTTAAAATTTAAATTGAAATTTTGATTTAAAATTTAAAATTTAAAATTTAAATTCAGACTGAAAATTTTAAAATTTAAATTTAGATTTATAAATTCAAATTTTTAAATTTGAATTTTGAATTTTTTTTATAAATTTGAAATTTAAAAACTATATTTTTAATTCAAATTTAAATTTTAAATTTTAAATTTAATTTTAAATTATTTTAAAATAAGATTTAATAAAAATATTAATATATGTAAGTATCAAAAAAAATTTAACAAACAGTTTTAAAAAATCACTTCAGAAAAATCACTTTTATCTAAACTCAGTCAAACGCTCTACAGCTTTTCACCAAAATCACTTTTCCAAACCAAAATTACATTTACGAAAATTACTTTTCCAGAAGTTAGGTCAAACAGGCCCTATAACTCAAATTCGAAACTCCAAAACAAATGTAAATTGCACGATTATTGTTT
Source organism: Puya raimondii (assembly GCA_016920855.1). Lineage (NCBI taxonomy): Eukaryota > Viridiplantae > Streptophyta > Magnoliopsida > Poales > Bromeliaceae > Puya > Puya raimondii. The sequence continues at coordinate 47,807,644 of JABWPP010000050.1, read as the reverse complement.
CTTTCTTCTAAGCGTACCTCTATCTGTAAAACTCGAACCCTTGACTTCTCTCTATCTGTAAAACTCGAACCCTTAACTTTAGAGAAGTCAGATCATAATCACTTGCAAGAGTAATGGCTGAACACGACTACATTGATACCTCCGTATCTTTCACATCTTTATTTTGGTGCTAAGAAATATGGTTTCGCGCGTAGAGAAAAAAACCCACATTTTTTTGATTCACATTTCCAACTAAATTTATTTCTAAACGAAATAAAACGAAGCGGATAGCGTGCTACCTTTCTCTAAAAATATATGTATATATATATATATATATATATATGATTTCGCGCGTAGAGAAAAAACCCCAAATTTCTTTGAGGATGAGCAATTTTTTTTATTATTTGAAAGTGATGTCGCATAATTGGATCTAACATATAGTCAAAGACCAACTATAATGTGCTATTGTTATTGACCACTTTTGGGATTTCTAAGTTTGCGAGGGGGATTGATGTACTTTAACAAATTAGTTGCTCAAAAAGATGAAGATTAAAGAGCATTGAATTCAATAAAATTCCCTTATTAACTCCAAGAAATTAGTGAAAAAGTATAGCAAATTGCATAAAGTTATGTCTAAGTACAATTTTGAGCTCGAAATCTACGCACAATAGTAACTTTTGCCATGATGATAATTTAAAATAATTTTTTTAACCCTACAAATAAGAACGAGAAACTATTGTAGACTCTGACGAAAAAATTTTCGGTGTTACTCTGAACAATCTCTACTCAACAACACTTGTGCCGCAACTTTCACAGCAAAACACTGGCTTTGTAACACTTCACAGCGCTTCCTTTAATATTTTATCTCAATTATTGATAAAAATTGTTATCGCCGAAGCAATCATAATCATTGTTTTGACAACACTAATTAATAATTTCGCCATAAGTCGGTCCCCAAATCAAGCAGTGGATTAGGTCAAAATCACTACTAAATTAGATGCCGACTATGTCTCAAATGTAAGTTAATTATAATAATAAGCAAAATAGCAAATAGTATTAGGATGGTGTTTGGTTTTATTCTGTAAAACTTAAATAACTTAAAGAAGAACATTGAAGGATAATAAAAATATTAGTATTATCGTTATTTTGGACTCTTTTGAAGCATATGTTGAGATTATTTTTTTTTTGTTCTTTTTTTTTTTTTTTTTAAGGTGTTGTTGGGACTTAGGAGAAGCTTTTTTTTCTTTTTTCCATAAGTCAGCGCACGCTATTTTGGATGTATTTGTTTATAAATAACACATTTATTAATTAAGTTCTACGGATAAAGCTTTTTCCAAACCCGTGACAAAAGTTTGGATGGACCTTAACTCGCCACATACTACCAAATCCTAGGTCTAATTTGATCCAATCACATCAATTTTAATGTTTTAATAAAATTTAAAAAAGTAAATAATTTACGAATTTTTCACTTTTATTAAAATGGTGGTAGTAACCAGTACTAATTAAGAAAAAGAATTAGTACTTTCTCGTCCTCTTCAAACCACTACATTCTAATTAAACTTTGAAGTGTTTTTTTGTGTGGCTTAAAATGAGAACAATACTATATATAGGGGATTAGGGTTAGATGTTAGCTGCAGATTAAGTAATTAATTAAAGATTCCTTTTGTTTTATATTCTTATCTCTACAAACAAGAGAACATAAACAATCTATTACGCAATTTTCGATTAGTCAAATCATGGTTTTAGTACTTGTTAAGTAGTAATTATCAAGTGAGCATGGAGATCTTCTAATAGAAGCATATGATCTTGGATGGTAATATAGAAAAAGTTTATTGTGGTCAAAACTCTTAGCCTTAGATATATTTCATTACCATGCACACCTACTACATATATATTTTAATGCGTGGCATCTTCATGAGCTTATCCATATTGTAAGAGAAAAAAAAAACATATTTTTTTGAAATTCTAAATTTTCATGTGTAACCTTCCATGTTGCCAAAATGGGTGTTTTATACATCTCTAAAAGTTTTCATAACTTTTCTAAAATTGACTCAAAATATAGACGTTATCGAAAAATTATTTAGCAGAATACTCACATCTACGCTCACAATAAATTATATGTAAAAATTTATGTAGCTAAATTACAAAATATCGAAAAGCTCTAGAAGTTGTGTCTTAGCAAAAATAGCTTTTAAGAAGCTAAACTTTTAAGAGTTAGGGACGAAAAATTCGGATATTACAGGTATTTATAAAATTATCCTCATTTGTGAACATGGTTCAATGTTAGGGCTAAAAAAATGTTGCTAATTAATAAAACACTGTACCATTTCCTACTAATTAATCAATTCCATCTTAAGTCACACAAATTAACCAAGTTGCTCTTCTTAAATACTACCTCTTTGCGTGGACAAGTGTGCAACAAATGGAGTTGTTGAAGCTTTAATATTCGGATAACTACCCCAGTTGTCATTTTCCAGCTCAATGCCCCCACATTATTTCAACAAAAACAAACAAATTAATGCATTGGATGGGCTTTTTGGGGAATCTCCAAAGAGAGCATGTCCTTAGAAATAAAAAAAAAAAAACTAAGGGGTATTTTTCTCTCGGTTACTAGTCCTTTATTAATCTCGAGCTTCATTCATAAATTTTTAGTGTTTTAATTAACTTTGTTTTTATGTGTTTGATCATAGTTTGTAGAGCTCTTCTACGTGGCTTTACTATGAACAAACACTTTATTTAATGCCTCATTTTTTAAGCTTAAAAAGGGTGGCGTAAGCGTATGGTTTGATGCGTTGAAGAAGGATTAAATATAGTGTGTTATTAATAGTCATAGTTAGGGTCTCAATGCCCAGTTCTAGGGTTCCCCAGTATGTTGTCCTCTTAAATAAGAGACCAAAACACCCTCTTTTGACTCTAAGGGTGTACCATACTTCGAGACCGTCCGATCGAATCGAGGACGGCTTTGTTTAGTTGCGATTATAGTTAGAGATGTCAGCGGGTTGGTCCTGGATCTAATTAATAGAGTATTCGGAGTCATGCGCAATAAGCAATAAGAAATTATTATATTTTGGATCGAGTTCTGTTAAATATAAAAATATATAAACACCGTTCTCTAACCGCTTAAGCTTTTAGAGTACAACGGTTGTTTCATCTATTTAACATGGTATCAGAGCAGGAGATTCTGAGTTCGAGTCACGCCAGACTCCTATCTCTAACAGCTTAAACTTTTAGAGTACAACGGTTGTTTCATCTATTTAATACAAATATTGATTTTAAGGTCAAATTTTTTGCACTTGTATATGGGTTAAGTGATTGTTCTACGATTTTGATTAAACTGTAGTTTCTACTTCTTCAAACAATTTTATACAGATAGAAATTCACAAAAGCAATGCAAAACACGCCAGAGTAGGAGGTACAAATTGGAAACATAAAGTGCTTTACAAATCAATCAAGAAGAAGCATGATCTAGCTCTTTGAAGTGGGGGTAAGACCCCATCTAAAAGCACTTTGAGTTGTAGTCTCATTGGCACTCTTCTTTTTGTTTTTTTTTTTAAGCCCTTTCTGTCACACCTGCGATTCTTTTTCTTTAGTGTTGATACCACTAAGGGTTATAGTGTAAAGTTGGATTCCTAATTGGACAACTCTCTAATTGGGTGGGTCATACAACTCATAAGCCACAGCTTTGCTTTGCTATAATATTAATAAGGACACTAAAAAGGTGAGTAAATGATTCATTAGCAAGTTTTGCAGTGATCTTCTGGACTGGTATAAATTGTAGTTATATATATATATATCTCAAAATATACTCTAAAAATGTGCTACATCTAAGATTTGAAAAGTTGAACCACTCACTATCTGAACTATCTTATATATATAGACGCTGACTCGCTAATTCATTATGGGGGTATATCTGAGGTATCCACAGTAGTACAAATAATGGAAAAGGGAAAAGGTAGATTGGTCATTTCACTCTAATCATCTTGGACCTTGGTATTAGGGCTTTAACATAAAGATTTTAAGTTAAAAAGGTGTGGCCTACTTGCCCAATGCCTACTATATTTTAGACATAAAGTGGCTTGGCTGGGCTTCTCAAGAGGATTGTTTGTGTGCTCAAAAGCATATCTATTTGGCTTTGTACATGTGGAGTGCTCTACAAAGCCCCACCACACTCTAGCAAAGCATTTCTAGATCTTTTTTTTAAAAAAACTATTATTTGCACTATAGATTGAGAACCTACCCATAATTGCTCTTATTTTGAATCAAATAGAAGGTTGATTAAAATAATAATAGATAGATATGGCAAAAAAAAAGGAAAGGGATGGGTGATTTGTTTCACACTTATGATCAAAAAATAGTACATATATATATATAGAATGAGGCTACTATACTATCTATAGTACCGGTGCTCCGGTACTATAGTTACTTTTTCGATCTTAGGGTGTTCAAATCAACGATCCACACCGTTGAAACTGATCTAGGGTATATGAAGTTTTTAGAAATAAAATTTTAGTTTTTTTCGATATCGTTTACTTAATAAATAAATCATGTCAGAATGAACGGTGGAAATTAAATAATTCTTAAAATTTGAGTATAGGAGTTTCGAATTCAAGATCAAGGATGTTGACCTTCATCTATATAGTTTAAAGTATTTTCTATCAAAATTTGAATAAATTTAGATTCTTCTCCACCGTTAAACTACAAACTCGCCATAATAACCATTGAAATTTGATAATTTTGAAACGGTTTGATCACAAAGTAAATTACGTCGAAAAAATATAAAATTTTATTCCTAAAAACTTCAAATATCCTAGATCAATTTCAACGGTGTGGATCGTTGATTTGAATATCCTAAGATCGAAAAAGCGACTATAGTACCGAAGCCCCGATACTATAGATAGTATAGGAGACTAGCTCTATATATATATATATATATATATATATAGAGTTGGGCTGGAATGCTATCGATAGCACCAGCCCTTTTTTGCCACCAACTTTTTAGCCCTTGGATAAAAAATCGTAGGGTTGAGATAATAGTTGTTTGTTAGGATTGAGTAGTCCCTCTAGGGTTGAGTGGTCCCCACTGGGTTATAGTATTTAATCCAATGGCTAGAATGATCAAAGGGACTTATCCTAAGGCTAAAAACTTGATAGCAAAATGGGCTAAATACTATTAATAGTATTCTAGCTCAACTCTATATATATATATATATATATATATATATATATATATATATATATATATATATATATATATATATATATATGCCTTTTATAGTGTAATTCTTTATTGAATACATCATGCTCAAAAACAATGAAATTGGAATAAGCTACAAATTAGCAATTCTTGTGTTATACTTCACCACATTGATGTTATGAGCTGTACTCATTGCACCATTACCATGTTCACGAGTGTGATATGTGATCAATTAAGTAACCAAAAAGCTGGAGACAAGGGAGTTATTTGGATCCACATGCTACAAAGTTTCGCGGAATATTCATGTGAATCAACCAAAGCTTCACTTAAGGTCGCGGAGGAGACGCTTTATGCGCGAAGAGAAAACACGAGTGAAAAATATTCGGTTTATTTTCGTAAATAACACCACGTCCCTACTGACTATACAAGGCTCCGTTTGGGATTGCGGGAAGATTGAGTTACATGTAGTGAGAAAGTATGATCGATGGAAAAATACTCTGTTTGTTTTCATACGTAATACTGTGTTCCGCATATCGCAATGAGTCGGTTACGATATATTTTCTACGGTCTCACCAGAGAATGCAGAAACATATCCCTATATATGCTTTTGCCCAAACTCTATTTAATCTAATCAGATGGGCCTTAATGGAGCGTAAGACGTTGTCCCCAACTCCTTTCGGCCTAATAGTGTCATGCGGCTCTCGACACCAATATTGGGCCTGTTTAGCCCAAAATTAAATCTCTACATCAAATATGTTTGACTCGAGCCTAATTCAAGCCCAATTTAATTGTATATCAAGATTTTGGCCTATTTGGCCCAGCCCACCTCTTTCTACTGTTCACAAAATATCTAAACTACTAGATACTTCAGTCCTCTGGAATATCCATAGATTTTCTCTACGACACATCCATCCAACCGTCCGTAACGCCCTACCGTGTCTCATCACCGCTCTTTCATAGAGATTTTTATGCGGCCATACGTTGTGGTTACTCGGGAGGCACTCACTATGCGGTGACCGTATCGCTCTATCCCAGTACTGCTTAGAAAACAAGAAGCGAAAACGCCCACAGTTATCCTCGTCTTAATATAGAGAATGTACCCACGGAAACACCCACCAATAGATACGCGCCACGTGGATAGGTCCTCTTTGAGTTCCTTCGCTTAGTACACATGTCGGTCTCTTTTGAGATATTAAATATCTAAATGTAGTAATTTAATAATTTAGTATCTTTGTGATCTTATCCAAAACCGTATATAGAAACCCTCTCCTCTTCTTCTCCTTCTTCGTCGTCGTAGTGTCACCACAGAGGAAACCTAGGGTTTCGATCGAGGGAAGAGGAAGAGGCGAAATGCTCGGATCGATCGTGCTCCGATCCCCAACTCCATCGCCGCACTACTCCGCCGCCGCCGGAGGTGTCGACGTGTCGCGACGTAAGTGGTCGAGCGTGGTATGCGAGGCCCAGGGGAGGAGCGGCGCCTCCATCCCCAAGCTCGAGCCCTTCAGTAGAAGCCGCATCGATCGCGGGATTAGGGATCCCCCGTTCTTACAAAAAATCGAGAACGATCTCACAGGTTTGGTCTTTTTTTTTTCCCATTTTTTGTAGTAATTTTTGTGTTTTTTAAGGATTTGATCTGTTAATTTGGCGTTAGTTTCGTAGAAAAATGAGTTGATGATGGATATGGATATGAAAGTAGGAAAGAATTTGTTGATTAAGATGTAGTTCGTTTGTTAATTTGGCTGTTTAATCGAAGCTTAGGGACATTATTATGAATATTATGTGATTTACATGGAGGATTTTGAATGCTATGCTCTTTATGTTCTATCATGTAGTTGACTTCTAAACTCACCGAAGCCCTCAAATGTTGATATTGGCATAATCCAATCTTTTTTTTCCTCAATTTATTTTAATCAAAAGTTCCCAAAATGGGATAAAGTTGATGATATTTGATTAGTTTCGTAGATCATTGAATGGTTCAATATCCACATTCCTCGAATGAACACTCTTATTGATACATACATTTGTGCGCGGATGCATACTATGTTGTATAGATGGGCATCAAGTTGTTCCAGTGTAGAGCTGAGAAATGTAAAGGCCCTGTAATTGAAACATTCAATGAGATCTACATCTGTGTTGAAAACACCTGAAGTTTCTGGAGTTTCATTTCTTTTTGGCTCAATTGCTCGAGTAATCCCAATATTTAGGCTCTCTGCATTTTCTGCGAGAGCTAATGCTTAGAAAATAGATGCTAAATTTGATGATATATTAACATTGAAGGCCGATTAAATGTCGAAGTCGGACATTCTTACTGCATGGTTCACATTGTGATTCACTGCTTATCTGAAAGTATTTATTGACCATCTTATATTATCGATTCTGTTTTTTGTAGATTACTGCTCGACACTCGAGGGCGATGAATCCTATAGCTGCTGGAGGGCTTATTTTGAACTTAAAGATCTTGAAGTACGTAATGATTTTTATTTTCGCGTCTTGCTTTAATGTATGCTAACCATGTAATATATAGTTTGTATATATTTACATACATAAATCCTGCATATTCATGTACTATAGCAAGATCCTGGGAAATCTGAATTCTTATATGTGCCCTTAAAAAAAACTTAATTCTTACACATAGACGTGCTTACGAAATGCCCCACTCATTTAGTCCTTATTTTGATGCAAAACCAACTTTCCCCACGTATTGGCTGATTCCGCAACTTAGGTTAATGTGTATATGTAAGAAACTGCGAGGAATTGAGATTCGACAGGTGTATACATGTAAATAAATGACTCGCAAAATATATATATATATATAATATAAAAACCCTTACCACTTAAAATAGGTTACCAAATTTGAGCTCCTCGACGCTATGGCTTCATTCTTGATATTCTCGGTGTTAAATGCAGAAAGAACTGCCTAGAGAAGACGTTGAGAAATTCGTAAGACAAGCTGGCGGGATAAAGTCTCTAATCGATTGTCTTCATGGAATCACCGCAATGCAAAAGAAGAAAGAGAAAGAAGCACAAAAACCAGCTTTATCAAGTTCAGAGGCACAAAGGGAAAGAGCTTTTCCGATACCCGACGGGCTACCGAAAACCAAAGAGGAGCTCGAGGAAGAAGAGAAGGCTCGCATGCCCGACTCTCCGTTCACCAGGCTACTGAGAAGCAAAGGGCGCCATCCTGCGTGGTATACGCCGGCGCCCGATCATGAAACATATTAAGTTGTTTCATAAGAGCTTAATGTGTGAAATTTTGTACATAAGTTGCGTGTGCGCTGTAGTTTCTTATGCAACGCTGTTTTCTTGCTAGAACAATATCGAGTGGCTGCTATAAGTGAGAGTATTTATGAAAGTTGAATTATGCTGTAAAATGTGTGTTGTTGTGTAATGTACTGTTCAAAGTTGTCTCTCACTTTTTTTTAATATTCTTTTTCTTTGACGTTGTTAATTGTATAGAAAACTATCGCCGAAGAAGTAAGTTGTTAGAGGAAAATATCTACTAAATTTCACAGATTTATGATGAAAAGTAAGGGGACCAGCAGTTTAGACATTTGATTGTTCAGCAAACCCAACCATCTTTGATTTGTTAGATGCTCTTTCGCGGAAGAGAAAGGAGATGGTCAAAAACACCAGATAATAATAGTGTCATATGTAAATTTTTTATGCGCAAATCAAATACAATGAATCTTGAATCTTATCTTCTGCTAATGACCAAAGAAATTAGATTCAATTGATTTATTAAATCTCGTCTGTTTATGGTTAATTACGATGGATAGATTAGGATCGTAAAATAAATTTTTGCATCTACACATATATAGTTTCACAACACATCAAACCGATTTTAGTTCTATTTATTGAAGAAGATCAAAGATGTCAAATTGGTAAACCCTTTGCCACAATATCATACTTTTCTTTTTCCCTTTTTTTTTCCGAAAAGAAGGTAAAAGTCGCATCCCAAATGTATTTGAATCACATGATCAAATTAAGCATTAAGATAATCAATCTTATGACCTAAAGCATTTAACCCACTATAAACAATAATTTATAAAATTATCATTGCTATTTTTTAATTTAAAAATCCTCGAAGTTGGTTGCACATACATCTCTATTATTAGTCAAACCCACAAACCCCTATTACTTTTATCATTTTATATTTGTTTGACCAAGTCAAACTTTTCTGTCTCGTCAGCGCTAACGTCAGCAAAGTGCCCCAACCAATCAAAATCGCTCGTGTCCAAATGTCGTTAACATATCGACTTTTTCGCTCCGCTTCTACGAGCTTCCTCATCTACTGGGCCGAGTTTCCTAGGCCCAGGACTCTGTCACGAGAAACTATTTCCTGGACCGAATCCACCACGTCATCCTTGGGCCAATCTCGCTTGTCCAATTATTTGCAGCTTTGTGGACACGTGGTGGACCGATTCAAGGAAATAATTTTCTCCATTTTCCATGATTAAACATTTGTAAATTTTTATTAAACTAATCATCTGATTTTCGTAATTACAACCTTTTCAAATAATGAAAAAAAAAGAAAGCCTATTTGGGCCAAGGAGTGATCTTATTATTTGGTCTAGTCAACTTCCTCAAAAGTGGAGTCAACGCTCTCCATAGTAGGGCCCACGTTCACCTCCGAACGCAGGTTCTCAGGAAGCAACCCACGGCGGCTTAGTAGTGAAGGAACCAGAGCAAAGAAAATTGCCCTCGAAGATGCTCGTAATTACGGAAACGACCCTTTTCGCTTGAAGGATTATGAGATTGTTTATCTCTTTGGTAGCTTATCTAGTGCAAATAAAAGTTTTTTTTTTTTTTTGAGAAAAAGGTAGCGCGCTATCCGCTTTCATTCATTGATACGATGAATTAGGCTACAGGGTGAGGCAACAAAGGGCCTCAAAGAAGGCGATAAAGTGGTAAAAAAAATAAAAATAAAAATAAAAATATAATAATAATAATAATAATAATAATAATAATAATAATAATGCTGTAGGACTAGGCGAATTTGCCCCCACATGATCGTAAGCTGTTTGATTAAGTAAACTGCTCTCTGAAATAAAAGTATATAGATATATATATATATATATTACATACAAATTTATATATAATATATTTTTTTTTTAAAATAATATGTTACGTAATTTTTCAGTAATTCCAAACAAAACTTTATATATATGAGAAAAAAAAAATCTAAACGGCTAAATTTTAGCAAACTATGTGTAAGATAATATGTTTATACTAACTCTAAATTATTTGATATAAGAATTTATTTTTTTTTTTTTGAGAAAAAAATTAGAGAAATATAAAAAATATTTATAAACTTCTTTATTATAAATTGTTCGATAAAATGTAAATTACTATATTATCCACAAAGTCGAAGTCTTAGCTCTATTTTAAAAAGTAAAGAAAAAAAATTTAATTTCTGACTTCATTAACGATAATCTGAATAATGACTATCAGGCTAATTTAATAAGTACTAAACTTATTATATAATTTAATAATCAATTTCCAGATTGCTGGAGACTGTCTTTGAATTGATTGAACTTATTAAAACAACCCAGAAAAAAGAAAAAAAAAATTAAAAAAAATATTTCTACTTAAAAACAACAAAAGAAAAACAATACTAAGCAACTCATCATAGCTGGTTATATTGTAATTATCTCTAAATTCGGTGGCATTCAAACAATCTCCGTCTATTAAAACCCTACTCTTCTCCCACTTTTTCTCTGTTTCCACCCTCTCTCTCCGTTGTCGTCGTCTTGGCCCTTCTTCTGAGCTTCTCTCCTCGCGAGAGGAGCTTAGAATCGAAACCCTCCCCCCGAACCCTAACCCTAAATCCATCAATCGCTCCACCCCTCCTCTGCGAACCCTAATCCTCTCTATCTCGGCGTCCCCGGAACCCTAGATCGCGGCGAAACCCTTCGATTTCCCGCCTCCGATCCCGATTCGGCGCGAAACTACGCGGAAATGGGCTACAACCTGTGACCTCTAGGGCTTCCCCTCGGTTCTCTCGGCGTTCTTCGTCTTCCTCGCTGCATCCGATCCTCCGCTGGTGCCTCAACCTCGCGGTTATGGCGATCCGGATCACCCTCTCCTACTCTGGCTACTTGGCCCAGAGCCTCGCCGCCTCCGCCGGGGCGCGGTGCGGCGGGAACTGCCGCTTCTTCCACGATGCCGGCCGGCCCTTCGCCTTCTTCGCCGGCCTCCGATCCGACAACCACAGCCCCTCCGATCGCCGGGACGACGATCGATCTAGGGCTCGCGATTGGTCGAAGAATCCGGCCTCTGGGTTCTTTTCGCTCGCCGGAGATCATCGTGCGAAGGCGTTGTCCAGATCCTCTTCTTCTTCGTCGTCGTCCTCCTCCTCCTCCATTTTGTTCTCTACAGATCGCTCGGCATCACGATCCTTTGTCTCGATCGCTGGAGATCCGTCCGCGAAGGGCGATCGGTCGACGCTCGCCGTCGGATTGCTCTCTGCCATGGTGTCTGGCTCCGGATCAACGGCTGGAGTCGGGGCGTTGGGGATCTCGTCGTCGGTTACGCTAGGGTTTAAGCCCTCGTCGCTGCTCCCGTTCTTTCAGGCGAGCAAGTGGTTCCCCTGCAGTGAGTTCTTTCCGGGGTCTTACGGAAGCGGCCCGGTGGATAAGGGAGGGACAGCCTCTGCGGTTCCCCCGGATAGGGGGAAAAGTGTTACTCCTCCTGTGTGCCAAGCTAAGGAGAGCTCGAGCGTGGTGGTGAGTTCGAAAGTGATGAGTGGCATGGCTGAGATGAGCAAGCCGAGCGAGAAGAATGGCTGGCTCTCGCGGTGGGTGAATTCTTGCTCGGATGATGCGAAGACTGTTTTTGCTGCGGTGACGGTGCCGCTGCTGTATGGATCGTTCTTGGCGGAGCCGAGATCGATCCCTTCTCGGTCTATGTACCCTACATTTGATGTTGGGGACAGGATATTAGCGGAGAAGGTAAAATTTCCAGCTTAATTTCTCTGCCCTGTTTTATTGTAGTATGAGTATCTATGCTTTGATCTTAATTTTGTGCTTAATTTTGCATCTGACTAATCTGATTTGTTGCTGTTGTTCCTGAAACTGCAGGTATCTTATATATTCAGAGAGCCCGAAGTCACGGACATCGTCATTTTCAGGGCTCCTCCAGTTCTTCAGGTATAATATCATTCATTCTTTTATTTATATATTCTTTTCTGTTAAACATTGTCCATTTATAGCTCTGAGTGGAGCTATTTGCTATAACCTGCTAAATATCTAACTTGGGCTCACATCTTTTCAGGAACTGGGTTACAGTTCAGGTGATGTTTTCATTAAAAGAGTTGTGGCCAAAGCTGGGGACTATGTTGAAGTAAGCTTTTATTCTTTCAGTAAGCCTTTTCACACTCTTCAGTTGCATTTTCCTGTTAAGTTGCTGTTTGTGTTCAAACTGTAAGTAAATTTTTGGTGTGTTATCCCACATGATAGGTCTGTGATGGTAAGTTGCTGGTGAACAGTGTTGTCCAAGATGAAGAATTCATATTGGAGCCGACTAACTACGAGATGGAACCAGTAGTATGTCATCTTCATTCTAGTTTGTTTTTTTAGCCAATTTTCAATTGCCTGATTAGATAGAGTTAATCAAATTGCTTGAATTTTGGAGATAACAGCTAAATAACCTGACATATAGGCATATTCATACATATATATGATTTTGGATTGCATTTAGTTTTAGTACATATATATTGTTGAAGCCTGGGCTATTTAGAAATATTCTATCTCCTGTTCATGTATCTCTGGATGTAAGAGTTTATACCGCAGTTTGTGCCTTAACATCTAGTTTTCCAACTATTGCAAATGTTTTGATGCTTTTAAATATGAGCTTGTGTTAGTAAGAGTGCAGCAGATGCTAGGTGTTTTTCATCAATTTTTATGATGTACTGATTAGTTTCCGCTGTTGGACATGCAGCTTGTCCCTGAAGGTTATGTCTTTGTCTTGGGGGATAATAGGAACAACAGCTTCGACTCTCATAACTGGTAGGCCTTGATGCCCAAACTTTGGATTATTCTTGCTTCTCTATGTATTATGAAAATTTAGCTGCTTGACCCATGAGATACAACTGGTCTCTCTAATTAATTGTTTTCCTTGTTATTCCAGGGGACCTCTCCCTGTTAAGAACATTCTTGGACGATCGGTGCTTCGGTACTGGCCCCCATCAAAAATATCAGATACGATCTATGAACCAAGTGCCGTACACTATGCGCAGGGGGTTTCTTGACACCCCTTCTGATTGGGAACACCAGCTGTGGACTAGACGGACTTCTTTTTTTTTTTGTCAATGAGCTTCTTTCTCACTGTTTTATATTGTTCATTCACCAAACAAATTTCTGTGAATACCCAGATGTCTCTTGATTCTGTTTTGCACCGCCCTGTTTGGCGGAAGATTGCTTAAGCAAATGCACCCTCTGTCCCTTCATTACCCTATGAAGGAGCATATCAATACTTGATTATGAAGCTTGCTTTGTGGTTTACATATATGTTCTGATGGTTCTCAAAGTGTATTGCTGCAGCGTACTCAAGGTGCAGCATCTATTGTTTCTTTTGAATTTGCTTGTTACTATAAATATGGTTTCCTTGGAAACAAACTTGAAAGGACAGCGAGCACAGGAAATTGTCGGTGTGATTCTAGAGGAATGATGCTCGTGAAGCTTGTGGTGGTCGGCTCTCCAGGGAATACGCCAGCCTCTTAGAAGAGGCAGATAACCTAGCGAGGCAGGGAAAGAGAACGAATGAATGAACTTGTATTTGCTCTCACTTTCTTAAGATTCTGATGCATGCAAATCACTCTGTAAAACTATTAGATGGAATTTGTTGTTCTCTTTTGTTCTCAGTTCGTCTGAAACTTTGAATGGGGAATTGTGGGAGCTCCGCGATATGTGAATGTGCACCGATTTGAATTCTCTTAAAATGTAGGTGGAACTGTCGGCGAAACTGTTGTGATTGTAACTCTCTTTTAATGTTATCTATTAAGCTTGAAATTGCATGCTGGGATGGATGCTGAGAATCATTTATTTTCCTTTCGATTCTTTACTTGTTTGTTGTGCTCACTTCTGTGGATGTGCCATGTGAATTGTAGTCAAAAGGATGAACTAGCCGGATCTGTCATCAAAATGTCTTTTTGATCAGGATTGTTCTATTACTGATACCGAAGGTTTTTACATAAAATCTAGTTTGTTTATAGTGTTTGCAGCTCTGAATGTTCTCGTACTCTTCTGTAAGTCCTTCTGTTGGCTGAATTTACCCAAAAGTCTAAGATAACTGGAAGCTGCAGATTTGCTGAAACACAAGAATGTTTATTCATTAATGTAACATTTTAGGATATTAAAAAAAATATTTTACAAGCATTAATGAGGATAGAAAAAATATTTTAGATCTTTCAAAATACTTTTCTGATTAACTGTAATATGTTGATAAATAAATATCTGTGCGTGCGTCCGCTCTTCAAAAAATTCTATAATGTACCGAATTTATTGGTGACGCGGCGTTTCCAACTAATCAAATGACTTCTTTTCAGAGTTATTCATCCCATCATTATTATAAAAAAAAATTATTGTATTTATATTTTTTTTAAAAAGAGATGTGATTGGCTTGTTATTAATGATGTGGTACAAGTGTGAGACAGTAGACTTCCTCGACCATTTACCGCACATATAAAAGGGGGAGGCACGTCGATGGAGGCGGCCGCTCCTCCTCCAAAAAAAAAAAAGAAAAAAAGAAAAAGAAAAATGGCGCGCTTCTCTCGCCTCTGCGATCTCATCACAAGCTCCCTCCTCCCCTTCATCGTTCGTGCCCTAATCCCCATCTCCTCCTCCCCCTCTCTCTCCCTTCCTCTTCGATCTCGTTGTTTCTCTCACTCAATCGCCATGGACTCACTTTCTCGCAGGAGTCAGAGCCCTCTCCACTCACCAAGGAATCCGAGAAGCAGCTCCTTCTATCTCTTTCTCGAGTAATCGTCGTCTCTCCTCCTCTTTCTCTCTAGGGTTTTTGTTTCCCCTCTGATCGTGTGTTTGTTTGGTCTTAGGTCTCCAAAGAAATCCGGCAATGGCGGAATGATCTCGACCCGAAATTAGATCAGGTATTACTCTTATTCCTTAGATTGGGGCGTTTTCTAGGTTTTGATAGCTTAGTTTGTACAATTTGGTGCTAAAAGTTTGAGTTAATAGTGTTTACTGGAAAGGACGATATTTCGATGTTAGATACTTGCACAGATGATTAAGCAGTAAAAGATATATGAAATGCCATTAATTCTTCTGGAAGAGGGGAACATAAGCTACTGTTTTTATATTTCGTTAGAGTGGAATTTACGAGTGATGATGTAAATTATGAGCTTCTATGTGTAAGTCGAACTTCCATGCAAGTTTCGAATGGAGTCATATATTGGATCAAGGACTGCAGTTCTCTCCAAGCTTCTACTTAGAACGAGAATATATGATGCTTTAACGCTTGACATTATATGCCCAAAATGAATTAGTACTTGAATATTGAGATTTAGCATCTCGGGCCAATCATAGGCAATACTCTCTCATTTGGCCTTCTAGATGCCGTATACAAATTTTTTATTTCTGAACTCATGATAAATTCCCTTTAAATGTCTGAGGAATAGCAAAGATTTATTCTCCTGTTTCTTCTTTTTCTCTTTTGATATTATAGGAAAGTTCGGCGAATGCTATTGTTGTTCACAGTTGTCCAGTGTTCTCGGAGCAACCTTTCGATGGCGACTGCAAATGCTTGACTAATATTGTTTCCATTATGGTAAGTTGACGCTGTGAATAGAAAATTCTCCTTTAGTATTGCTTTCCACCAAGATAAACAAATTTCTCATTTATTATTGCCGTGAACAGAAATTTCTCCTTTATCATTGGCTAATAATTGCTTCCTACCACGTTACTTCGGAAGAAACACAAAATGAATATTATTTTTTTATATTAATCAATTATCGACATGCATCAACATATTGACCAGCCCCACATAATAATTGATAAAAGTTTCGGCCGCTTTCGTAAATATTCTTGAATATAACTGTCGCATATCGTCAATGTTTCTTCAGTTATATGTTAAAGTCGTCCCCTGGAATGCCCCATTCTCTGTTTTTGACTGTACTATTTGGCATTGGTGAAGCTTAGATATCATTTTCCCTTGTATATTCTTGAATTTATTGATTCTTCTCAAGGCTATAGATAGCTCTGCAGTTGTAATTTCACTAGTAAGATGGCTTTGGTCTTAACTTATTCCCTTACTTTCAGGTTGCTTTTCTCGGTTTTGACAATGGATATGTTCAACATTTGGCTGGAAATACTCTTTTTGCCATCTCAAATATTCTAGTTAATTTCGTATGTAGTTTCTCATCTGATTTTTCAGTACTTATTAGTTGCCTGTAGTTTATAAATTGATATTCTAACAGTTTATTTCTTTTGGGTGGTCCTTGTTTCAGGAAAGCATTTGGATTATGTTTGTTCAATTGATATGGATCACCACAGAGACAGCAATATCAAATATTTGTGGATGCTCATCATCGTGTACAGCAACTGATAAGTTGTATGAAATTGAGAATTCGAGTATTGACTCGAGAAGCTTCGTTGCACTTTTGCAGTTAAGAAGAGCAAACTTGAGCTGGCAAATGGTTGCTGGACTCTTGCGGCTTCTTCGTAACATTCTGAAGTTTCTTAAACTTAATAACAATGAGCTTCAAGAAAAGTACATAGATCTTGCAACACCTTTCGTTCAAAATATGCCATGGGATTTTTTAAGCAAGATTAATGTTGGTGAGAAAAATAATGGCTTTTCAGTGTTGGAAGCTATCCTTCCTGGGACTGTACTTCAGCTATTCTGCTCCCTAGTTGGGCAAAATGATTTAGAAGGTGTGGAAAATGATTTACCGGAAAGGCAAGGCTTGTTTTGCAAACTATGCGATCTTGTTCCCAAGCTTTTGTCTTGCTTCTCCAATCAGCTGGAAGCTGATAACAAGCGCATTTCTCAATATCTGAGACATAAAATGCTGGTAATCCTGAAAGACAAGCTGTTTTTTAAATGTCATGCGAGCATTTGTTACTATCATGTAATTTCTAATTTTCACTCAAAAGTCAATGACTTGTTTCATGGAATGGAATTAACCTTTATTATACTAGTTTACTGTAAGATTGCACAAACCTGATTGGACTGTGATTTGTGTTTTCTGCAGATTCTTATGATTAGGCTTAGCTTCCTCATGCAGTGGCAATCATCTCAGCTTGCTTTGTGGCTACAATTACTCAAACAACATTTTCAAGATCTTCTATACAAATCTGTCTCACATTCCGATGTTGAATGTGAAATCTCTCTGGAAGGATCTCCATTTTGGTCTAGCTTTTCTGATGCAGTTAATTTGCAAAATCCATGTATGCAACACCTACAGAGACAAGTCATATTTCTATTTTTCAAATTATGCTTCATGTTGATCCACATAAGTGGTGAAAATAGTCAGCAATGTTCATGTGCAGAAGAGCCTTCTCTATTGAGTTATAAGCTGCAAATTTGCAGTGATCATTGCTGCCACATTGGTCTATCAGAAATTTCTGAATGGCTTCAGAGGTGTGGTCACATAGAGACGTTTGATCGTGTATATTTATTAAAATCATCTACATCTTTTGCTTTGTCCTTCCTGCAACTCTATATGGAGGAGGTATGCTTTGATAAAGCCTGTGTTTCTGTATTTTCTTTTTATTGGCTCACTGCTCAAACTGCATTATCCAAAGATCTGTTTGTCTTTCAAATGCTTTCTTTTGCAAGCTATCATTAAGTTATTTCTTTTACTGTAATCATTCATCTGCTATACAGCCAACTTCCTCATCATATATTTCTTGACTGAGGTTTGTGATTTTCTTTAGTTGCTTGTCTTGCATACGAGTCTTTAGATGAATCCTTTGTAATAAAACTGCCTTGCTAGCTGCTATTGGTCAGCTATGAAAGTCATGACCTTTTCAGTTATGCTTACATGAACTCTTGGGCCTCAAATGTTTTAATCATCTTGTATTATAGGTCATCCTTTTTGGTGATAGGTTTCATTAGCATTGACTTGTTAGTCAGTTCGTTTGTCTTCCTTGCTGATATTTGAATTGTAGAATCATGTAAACCTAACATGTGATTGTTATTTTACTGGAGAGGGGAGGCTACTGCTTAGCAACACTGATATTCAATCTTTTCATACTAACAATTGTGCCAACTACCTTTCTCTCAAAAAGGCGGAAAAAAAAAACAATTGTCCCAACTATTGGATGGTCATCATTTTGTTAACAAAAAAGTTTGCATTCTACCAATGTCCTCATCTCATATTCTGCAGTAAGGCTACGGTAATAGTTGTGCAGCTGTGCTTGCTTGGTATTTAGCTTGATTGTTACTCCTTATACTGCAGGATGATATGCTTTTTGATATGTTATTACAACTTTTGGATGTTCCATTTATTGCCTTGCAAAGGTAACCAGCATGAAATAATATCGTACTAACATTAAAGAATACATGGATGCAAACAATGATATTTGATTTTGTCTCTGGAAAATTGCAGAGAGAGCGATGAAAAGGAATTGTCTCCTGCAGAGACAATTAGATGTGCATTTTCAAGTATTTTTAATCCTGTTCACCTTTTCCATCTGCTGCTTTTATTGGTGAGTCTGTGAATGGCACATTAAGCAATTTTTTCTTTACGTATTGCTCTTATTGTTCCTCTCCATGTAACGATTTGAAGTGCATAAATTCATAATCAAGGAATTAGTGTAATGTGTATTTGTGCTGTCAAGTATTCCCTTGTCTGGAAATTTTGAAAAGCTTGTTCTAAAGTTCGTTTATTGTGCTTAATTGGCATGGTTTGTTGTATTCATAGTGTCAATAAAAACAGTAGTCAGTCTAGAAGATGCCTGGACATACCTAAAGTGAATATAGTTTCTTTATACTGTGGAGAAATTCTGTTGCTTGCTCATGGCTGAAGACAAAATTAGTCATTATTCCTCAAATGTAGTATCATAGAGCTTTATCTCCGGCTTTCTTACTATATGTACTTGTCAAATGCAGTGCATATAAAAAAAATAAAAATAAGAATGCAGTGCATCACTGTTTCTACTACCATCCTCATGGAATCTGTGAGAAACACTGCTATCATTTATTTTTTTCATTTTATTTCAGATAAGTTGTTTCTTGCTCAAACTAATAAATATTGCTGGGTTCTGGTTAAGGCAGCCTATAGAAATTTGAAGTAACTAGTCATAGTCTATACAACACATGCAAGGAGAAAATTCTCGCATCATTTTTATTACACATGTTGTTTCTTCCTCCATTTTCCTATTATCTGCCTTTTCCATTTTTCTCAGCATTTCTTTCCTCTAGAATCCAGCATCAAGCATACTACTAATATTTCTTCGACATTGCAGTTACACTATGACCACTTGGTGCTTGTTGATTATCTTATATCTAAAGACACCGGCGTTAATTGTGTGCAATATCTGTTAAGGTACGTTCGTTTTGCTTATATCTTCCTCTGTTTGTGTTGTTATGAATTGTGGAAACTCTATATATTGGAAGAAAGCTTATAAATATGGATTAATATTAAACAAAAACTTTCGAATTGGTTTAAAACATAAAGCCATAATCACAGGGTTTTGTTATTTAAATGCATTTTTATACACTATCTTTTTGTTTTTTGTTTATACAATTTAAGGTTGCGGCACCCTCTTGATTTTCTGTTTTTAGGTGCTTACGAGTAATT
Source organism: Puya raimondii (assembly GCA_016920855.1). Lineage (NCBI taxonomy): Eukaryota > Viridiplantae > Streptophyta > Magnoliopsida > Poales > Bromeliaceae > Puya > Puya raimondii. The sequence continues at coordinate 47,787,710 of JABWPP010000050.1, read as the reverse complement.
TCTCGATCTTGGCATATCTTTGTTGATTATTCAATTCCCGAAAATTTTATCAATGAATCATATCACAAGAGACAAAGGATCTCTACAGATGAAGAGAATTTTAGAGGGAAAGGACCACCATCATCATCAGTTTCTTTTGTGATTGATGAGTATATACCACGAAAGCACAAATCTGGCGGCCTAAGTAATAGTGTCAATCTACAGCCTTTTGGAAATGCTAAAGAATGTATTCTTTCATTAAAGAAGACAGTGGAAGATCTTCATCGCAAGGATTTGTTTCCTTACAATCCGAAACCCCTCCTTAGAAGGTTTGCCATTCTCATCTCATATTCTGGCTGGATATTTACACCATTTTCTCAAAAACTTATCTATGGCATCTTGGCATGAGTAGACCATTTTAAATGAATGAAAACTGAACAAGTGAGAAGGAAGAAGAAAAAAAAAATGCATTGTTGTGTACTTTTTTTCTTAAGCTCATTTATGTGTAGAGTAACCTATACTGCTTAAAAGATAAACCAGTTCCACTGGAAAGTTGGTGCCCTTTATTCACTGAATGTTGATGATAATGTGGAGATGCATATTTGCAATTGCAGGTTCCAGTTATAAAATAGGTATCGCGTTGTAAACTTGTAATGCATGCTGTAAAGTTAAAGGCTCTGTGACACATTTCATTGGATTTAATCTCTTTGAATAATCAATGTGCTCATAAACTTGAATATCCTATCTGTTCTTTCTGCTAGCTATTCAATGCTGGATAAATAACTACATATTTGAATACATCAAGAGCCTAATTTAAGACGCCTAATTACTTTGATTCTAGCAGCTTTTTCAGGTTTCAGGAGCTTTGCGAGCAACAGGAAATAACATCCAGAAAATAGATGTCTGATACCTTTTCGTGGAGATTGGCAAAGGGTTGCTTGCTCTTCATTGGTTATATTAGGGGAGGAGTTGCGAGGGCCTCAGTCGTCTAATTTATCCAATAACTATTCAGTGTCACAATCCTTCAGTACATGTCCTGAAAAGGTGAAGATAATGTATTCAACATATGATGCTGCCACTTATTCTCTTGGCGGAGTAGATATTCTCTTGAAGCCAGTATGCAATAGCATATTTCAGTATGCATACTTCGAAGTTGTTTCAGATGATGTACAGGTATGTGTGTTTCAATGTGCTTAATTCTGGTAATCATAACATGAACAGCCTTAAGATGTAGGAGTAAAATTTAGTGTAGCTTCAACTATAAGCGTAGTTCATGTTATGATTCTTAGGCCTAGTTTGGTAATATGGTGGGTAAAAACACCAACAAGATACTTTGGCGTGCTGCTCGTAATTTTATAAGCATAAAAGGAGGGAGGATTGGATGTTCTTTTGGATTTTTTTTTTTGGTCCATTAAAAATATAAACTGGTGCTTTTAGTCAGTACATTACCAAACTAAGCGTGAGTAAAACGTTCAGCATTTTTGAGCTCCAGGAGCATCATGAGATCTGTTAAAATTTATTATGTAGTGAAATGTAAATTTTGCCTTTTGGAGTTTTTTGATTAGATCGAGCAATCTTATTCATGTAATTGTTTATGTGGGTCAAAAAAACTTGGTTGGTAAAGCCTAAGCTGTGATTTAAGCTTTTTAAGTCTCCATTTCATGTTTATTATTATTCAGTACAGTGATCAGATAATACTATATATTGAAAGCCTACTTTGAGGCTAGCCATGGCACTTTCCGCTCCCAAACAATTCTGAATAATAAACGACTTCAGAATTCAAACTGCTCTCTTTCATGTATTCAGGACCATATGGATAATTCTACCGCCTTTCATTTTTAAAGAAACTGTATTACGTTAAAAAAGAACACCTAAAGGAGAAGTGTCAACATGCACATAAAAAAAAATTGATGTGAACTTCATACCTTCAGTTTTTCTTTTATTTAGGAATTTCTGTTCGATAGCATCACACTATTTGGATAATTTTATGGATGCAATATTAAATTTTTCCGCACGTTTTGTAGTCTTGGTGGACAAATTTTTATTTCTGAATGTTTGTTCACCCTGTTATACAGAGATTGCTGAATCAATATGATGGTCAATAAGAAGCTTCCAAACTGATTATTCTCTTCTAATGCTTTCAACATAGGCACGATGCCGACCGTTCCTAACACAAGTAACAAAAGACTTGATATTTGGCATTCAAAGTCTATTTGTGAAAAAAAATAAACCTACGCATAGCGAAGGTCCCTAAAATTGTCTTTTTTAAGGTAAAATAATCTCTTAAGACTGCTTTATTATTGATGGATCAATATTGCACGGGTGTTAGCTGATTTTGTTTAAATTTCTTTTTTTACACTTTTTAAAGATATTCCATGCGATTGGATGCGTTGTGGATTGGAGTTTGGGGTTTTTCCATGTGTTGTGGATGGGCTTTACCTTGCGATGAGTAACAACTTGTGACTCAACATAAGTCAATACCTATTTCTCGTACGGATAGCATATGGCTATTATCAACTACTCTCCCTAAAAAGCAAGGATGATAAAAGCTGTGTTTTAGCCATAACAGAAATACAAGATCATTAAGTTGCCTAAATTTTAATACATCAACTAAAGTCGATGCATGTTCACAGAATAAATAAAAGTCCAACTTACTCAGAAAACATGATAATAGTACCAATACCAACCACGTTTTCCCTGATAGATAAATTACAAAAAGAGAGAGATATAATTATATCAATTCACATTAATTTCAAAAAGATTAAAAGAAGAGCTCCAATAACTCCTACCTTGACATGCAAAGCAAATTTACAAACCTCCGAGCATTGGCTAAAATACTTTCATCTAAACAAGAGAGCCTTTAAAAAAGCAATAAACCTCAAAAGTTACCAATACAGCCAAAAAAAGAGACTAATATGTGCATGTAAACTTACTTAAACCTTTAAAATACAAGATAAATATATGATTATTCGTTACCATTTCACGTCCAGTGTCAATGCTTTTGGATGTACAACGAAAGACGGGAACTGCGTGAAAGAAACATTAGACATCATTTTGCTCCAAGCAGTAGAATCATCTATAGAGAAGCTTCTGCCGAGCTTCTTTAGTAGCACAGCCTTCAACTGCCCCCCTTCTTCAACTCTAGCCACCACCTCAAGCCACACGCGGTCAACCCTAGGTTTTGTTTTCCACGCCGGGATCTTCTTCCAAGTCCTATCATTCTCTGTGAGATTTTTCTCCAGTTCTATACGGAATTTAACTTCGGTGGCAGCCGTTACTTTAGCTTTTAGGAACCGAATCGGTTTATTATTCTCGAAAGTTCTTTTTCTTAGCACCTTTCTCAAGACGCTGTCAAACAAACTCAATCTGGAACTAGCTGAGCAGAACAAGCATGAAGAAATCTCACTGCTTGGTCTTTTATTGTAACATTTCTTAGGTAATAACTCAATGGCGTCACTCGACTTGGATCGAGAGGTATGGGTGCTTTGTACAAAAACCCTAATTGATCCTACAATATCTATGGACAGTAATGGGGCGCATGAGGGATAACTGAGGGGCCAAATATGGCAATGACCTACATCATGAGGAGCCAAGATGCCATTCATTGATAGACCAATATCATAAGGGTGAGAGAACGAGACTTGTTGGGCACCTACAACCTTTATTTTGATGCCTTCACCGACGAGTAACCGCTTCAAACCTACATTGGTGGTATTCAGCTGCAAAACACGTTATATTATCTTCAGATACTGCAGAATTGTCACCATAATAAAAAAAAATTCTGATGATAGAAATTGCGGGAAATATAGAAGGTATAGGAAACAGGTAATTACTCAACTACACACGTGAATAAAGTGAAGAATCAAAAGAATAACAAGGCTAAATCTGTAAATGATCCAATTACCGGAAGAAATACAGCAACACGAACTAGAATGAAAGCTTGCATACCTATTTATTGAAAATATAGATACACTCAATTCTTCAATTTGGTCTTCTAGTGAAGTTTACATAATATAAAACTCAATGATGAGGACGAAAGAACGTAAGATGCCGATGAATATATATCAGCATACCAACCAAAGAAAGCAATAATCAGTTGTTTAAGTATCTGTGCAATAAAAACACTTTTAACAACAAAGCAATAATCAGTGGTTTAAGTATCTGTGCAGTAAAAACACTTTTAACAATAAACAAAGAATGTCACCAACAAAAATAATGAAGATGTGTAAACTAGCTTTAGGCCTCCTACTTTTCAAGAGCACTTAACTACATGTCCATCAAACCAACCACAAAGAAAATTATCAGCGACAAAAGTTTGTCAAATTAAAAACCTATTGCAACTTCTTTCCTTTTTCATTCCTCCAAGCTTCCTCTCCACTCATCTTACCAGTTAATAGAAAAACTATCCAAGAAAATCCCTCATTCTCAGTCTCACTTTCTCATTATAATGTCCAGTTATTTCAATAATTTATATGATGTCCAGTTATTTCAATAATTTATATGATGTCCAGTTATTTCAATAATTTCTTATGATCTTTTCAATTTGACTAAGTTTGGATCTCCATCACACTAACAAATTCCTTTTTCCAGAGTTTAGCAACCAAAGAGAAAGATGCTTGTCTAACAAACCAACTTGCACTAAATTTTCTTCCAATGAATTAGCATTTAAGCGAGAGTAATAATAGACCCAAATTATCATGAGTTATAGAAGAAACACTCAATTAGTAGCTAATTATACCATACATAATTATCAAAAAACCTACTGATTTACCCTGCAAAAAAGAAATCTAAGATTCATGCACATTGATCACCACAAATTCTCACTAAATTATCATGAGTAATAAAAGAAACCTTCAATTAGCAGCTAATTTTACTCTAAATAAAAGTACCAAAAACAACTAAAATACTCGTTTACATAGTTCTCTTCTTCCCACTAAAAGACATCAAATCCAACAGAGAACGAAAGAGACCACTCACCAGGGGATAATGAAGCGCGATCTCATTATCATCTCCTCCACCGACCCTCAAATCGAGCGGCCCCACCAGTTCAAAATCCGTAATCGCCGCTCCCAAACCTAACCCTAACCCCAACCCGACCGCGCCGTCCCCTCCGACCGAATCCTCCCCCTCCTCCACCACCACAACGCCGTCGCCCCGCTCCCGAACCCTCCTCCACCCCGCCGCCTCGTCGGAGAACGTCGCCGCCACCGTCGTCCTCCCCACCCTCCCCCGCACCTCGTACCTCCGCGCGCTCCGCGCTCTGACGCCGCCGCGGTCGAGATCCGAAACCCTAACCCCGTCCTTCGCGTCCCACCGCTCCTTCGCGGCGATCGCGTCGACGATCTCACGGAGCAACGACGAAGCGGAGGAGTCGTCGGAGGCGGAGGCGGAGGAGGAGGAGGAGAGGGGGAGGAAGGTGGAGTTGGGGGTGGAGACGTAGATTAGGGCGAGAGAAGGGGAGGGGAATAAGGCGAGGAATAAGAGGAGAATAAGGAGGGGAATAACGCGAATAAATGCCATTAACGCTCTCTCTCCTTTCTCTCTCTCTCTCTCTCTCTCTCTCTCTCTAACAACTGCGGTGTCGTCGTAGTGGTGATATATTTGGGGACGCAACGCACAGAAAGAGAAAGAAGAGGCGGTGACCGCACCCGAGTTGTGGTGCTCCGCGGGAGAGGATAAGATCGTGAATTAATCTAGTATATATATATATATATATGAAATAAATTTTTTGGGATAATTTCATAGATGCCCTTCTAAAAACCATTAATTTCATCAATATCCTTCTAAAATTAAAAATATTATGAATGCTCTTCAATATGTCAAAAATTATCATAAATGCCCTTCACTAGTTAAGCTCGTCTGAAATGAAGTTAAAGTTTCAAAATACCATTTTTACCCTTGATCTCTTATCAATAGTAGGGATACTAATAGATGTTTCAAGATAATTTTTACAAATTTAAATTTGACTATTTAATATACTAAATATTAAATTAAATTATTAATATATATTAATTATTAAAAAATATATAAAAAATTGTTTGTTATATATAGTATGTTTTTATATGGCTCAGCTGTGTTTTTGGCTTAGGGTTTTGGTTCAGATTCGGTTTGGATATAGACCAAAACTATAACCGAATCTGAATCTGTTGGGATTTTATTTTTTTATACTTATAACTGAAATCATTTCTATTTAGCATCAATTAAGTTCACCCGATTCAAAATCGAGTTCAGATAAAATTATAGGTAGCTATATCAATTCACATGCCTAATCAATAACAGTAATTTTGAAGAAAATGACAGATTTAATTCTTTTCTATTTAATCAAAAATAAATCACAAAACTATATGGATGCCTTTTTTTGTCGATTGAAAAAAAAGAGAGTTTTGTTCAAAAGCTAAAATATATTATATTTTAATTTTTTAGTTTTGTTCAAAAGCTAAAATATATTATATTTTAATTTTTTAATGCATTTAATGCGGATAAGATTGAGAATAATTTTGGTTAAATTTTTTTAAGCTTTAAAGATTAAAGAAAGATAAAAAAAAATTTCAATTTTTATTTTTAATTAAAATTTTTATACATAGTTATTTATTTGCTAAAAAATAAATAGAGCCACTAGATTTGGTGAAATCACCAAAAAACACTTGATAAAATTCTCATTTTTATACACTAAAATTAATTAATTTTTTAAAAAACTAAAAGTTAATGGGATGTGAACTGAAAAGATAAAAGTTGAGGGGAGCCGGTTCTAAACAGCATATAGTTGAGGGGGTCTCCATACATTTTTACTTAATGGGTAGCTGAGGGTAAATAGATCATTTTAAAAGTTAACCCAGCTTTAACCATGTAATAACTATGGTAAAGCTAACGTAACTAACGGTAGGGGTATTGATGATTATTTTCTATGTTTACAGGGACATATATGATATTTTAAATTTTATAGAGGTATATATGATATTTTAGATTTTGGGAGGGCTATCTATGAAATTGCCCCATTAATTTACTTTTTTGGATTTGAATTGATCTTAATGTGGTTTAATCTAATTAAACTCAGAATTATCTAACGAGCATGGTTTTGATTAACATTATTCATAAAAAAAATATTAAATAATTTAAATTTGAACTAGGCTAGAATACTATAAGTAGCACTAAGGTGTTAGTAGGTGGGATGTACGGTTAGGATGATAGTGATTTTCTAAGGTTTCGTAAGTTGTTGGTAAAATAGTATGATTTAAAAGATAAAAATAATTAAAAAAATAGATGTAACGGAAAGTGCTTGGTGCTATTGATAGTATTACAGTCAGACTCTTTAAATTTTATAATTTAATTTATTTTGTCAAATATATTCATTGAACACGTTTGCTATCATATTTCATCTCGTGAGTAGATCTTTTCGGTAAACCGAATTAAATTAAAATTTTATTTAATCCAATGTAATCTAATGCAAAATTTTAAATTGTTGACTCAAATTAAATAATAAAATTGGACAGATATTAATCCTCGGAAGTTTTGGAAAGTCTGAAGCTGTTTTATCACTGCAAGTGCACTCCACGTCTTATAATCAGAGAAAAAAGAGAAGTGCCAAAAAAAAAAGAAAAAAAGAATGGAATCTAATCAAACCGGAGAAATTAGCTTCCCATTTCCGAACAATTATTGAAAAACTGGTCTAAATTTTTGTTCTAGATATGCGTGCGGAGACTTTAATTCTTGGATCACTCGCACTTTTTAAAAGCAAGAGAGATCTTCCTGAACAAAGCATCATCAGATTGCTGCAATTTTCTTCTTTGGTCACGGTTTTGCGGCAAAGAATGTCACTTTAACTTCTTACATCAGCCAAAAATTCTAGACTTTTTTTTTTGAGAAAAAGATAGCTTGCTACCCGCTTCATTCATTAGAGTGATGAACTAGGCTACAGGAGTGAGGCAACAAAAGAATCTGATAAGGCGCGGAAAAAAAAAAAAAAAAAAAAAAACCACACACACGCATACATTAGAATCTAGAAAAAGGAATAAGGTGATCCCAAAACTTCTCTAGACTTTTTGATAGCTGTATGATGCAATTTTAGTTTTCTGAGTAGAGAAGCTGTTCTAATAAGCTGGGCACAGGGCTTGATAGTTGGTACCCGAGGTCCCGAGTTCGAATCCTAGTTGATTCACATTTTCAGCTAAGTTTATTTCTAAACGAAATAAACGAAGCGGGTAGCATGCTACCTTTCTCTCAAAAAAAAAAAAAGCTGGGCACAGAAGACTAAAAGAGCAACTGTACTCGAAAAGGAGGATGAAGGCTCTTACTGACCAATTCGCCACAGCAGAAACAAGTAGTACTACATGATAATCAGCAGTAAACTTGCTCATAGATTCAGTAAGAAACATCAGAGAAACTCGAGAAGGTGATTTGTCTTAAAAGAAAAAGGTTCAAAACTCGGCGCAAGGACAAACTGCAGAAACCGAATATGTTATCTCACAAAAATTGGCATGGAAAATAAACCACATGCGCTAATGAATATAAACGTACGGAGCATGAACAGAACTATCAGACTAGTTGGTTCAAATTTCATCATTCATTTCATGTGTAGATAATAAATTTAATGTACTTCTATTAATTATCCACTGTTATATCTATCCAGTATACACAAGGCTCAGAGGCTTATTATGTGTCAACTTTTATCAGAAGATATTGAGAGCACCTTTCGAAAAGCTAAGTATATGTTCAGCCGATCATTGTCGGATGCCCCGTCTGCAACATTTTCTTGAAAACATCAGCGTGCCACCCGAAAGAAGATTCTGACGAACTACATAGCAAATTATATGAAAAGGAAAAAAGAGTCAAATGATTAGGTGCGAGGTCTCATCGATAACTGATCCAAAGTAATTGACCGGAAAACAAAGAGATCAGAATGAAGACGGACCTCACTATTGTGATTTCGTATGGAAATGATGCGCCCTCTTTGTTGGAAGGTATGGGAGGCAAGTGATCCTTCTTCTCATTGGCAAATTTTATAATTTGAAATAAAACTTCACGGAGTGACGATTCCAACGCAGTACGGTGCGACTCAGTCTCCTCGAAAGCACATGCTGGAATCAATTGATAGTACATATATCAAATAAATGGGCAAGGGAGACATACTAGTAAACAAAATCAAGGGTAAAAGAAAGAGAAATATCGACCTCCAGCGTCTATTACTTTATTCTGGTGAGACTTGGGATGTGATTTTGGGTTAAGGACGTGCAAATTGATGCACCATGTCTCCCAGTACAGTCGCTCTACTTTGCTAATAAACCATGAGGGTTGCTTATTCTTGGTGTCATAGAAAGATAAACAAATCTGCATGATAAATACATTATAGTAAATGTTTAATTTGGTTCGCGGAATCCGCATAATTACATTCTACATAAAGCCAAATGCAAAATGCTGCATACAGCATCTCTACAGGTAAAAACTGCACATAGTAATTCCGACAGAAGGAAATTATAAACCTGGCTTCTTCTGTTCGGATGTTTGTCAACCTTATTAATGAACTCATCAATCTTATCTTCTATTTTCTTCTCTATCTCTGGATCTCCGCATTGTACCTGCGCAGTAGAGAATTCAGCACAATAATGCTTCTTAGCAATTTAATTATAGTCAGTATATCTAGACGGAGACCACTGAATACTTCTTTGATGTTCAGCAATACTTACATAAGTTATTTCAAAAAGTTCACAGTCGACGTCTTTTGGTCGAACAAGACCCAAAGCTCTGTGAAATAGAATTGTATGCAGTATGGCTGCAGCAAGAGAAAGTAAGAAACATATTACTTTTTTTTCCAGCAAAACTAAACCAAGAAAGTCTAAGTCGCCAAAAGACCAACTGCTATTCTGTAAAATGCAACTACTATTCTGTAATCGATAGTAGGATTCAGGTTCATTAGAGCTTAGCATGTATTGTCAAAAAGCTTTTTCAATTGCCAACGAACTAGCCAATAAGAGACACGGATATAGGGCAGGAAGTAGATCGAGAAGTTCTTTTACCCTCTTCTTTCCAATTTACTCTCTCTTTATACACTCGATATCTTAGGGTGTAAGGACGTGAATCTTTTTCCAAATGTCAATCAAGAGCACAAAGAAGATCTGATTAAAACGCGTAACTAAATAGGATTTCTCATGCTATATCTGAATCTATATTATGGGTATTGGACGTGTATCCATATGATTAATCTGTCGGGGCTGCCATTTGAATACTTTAAGATGACTTGGTACTTGGAAACTGCATCTGGAACGCAAGATTGGCCCGTACAACTACAAAATTCCGTAAAAATGTTAACTAAGAACTGCAGTGAGGTGTGAAAACACATCAGAGAAAATGAGTCGCATTTCATATGAAACATACGCAAATTTTACCAAAGTCAGAGCCTTTGTAAAAAAAAATCCAGTAATTAACACAAACCCAGAGCAAAGCAAACATCCCAGAACCAAATTAACCCGTTTAGTTTCGTAGTACATTTTTGAGGCCTAATGAAGAGTTCCAAACAGGGAAAAGGAAGTTCAATTAAGCTTCTGAGTACACACCATACAATTTCATTTTCTATAGTCTTACACTTTTTGCGGAGATCGAATCTATGTTATTATATATTTTTCAAGTTATGTTGATATCATTCTCCGGAAATCGATCTATCTCTGCAGGAAAATCCTAAGTAGAACATCTTGTAATGCCCCTTCATTGCAGAAGAAATATGAAATCTTTTACTAATTTCATTTCAAAAAATAAATAAATTATGAACAGAAAAACAACTAAAAGAAGTATACTCACATCGCAAAACTTCTCGAATCTCATAGTGCTCCACCTCCTGCAATTAAAAATCTCTATCATTACTCTTTATACACAATAATATAATTGAAATAATGCTCCTATTACTATAAAAACAATACCCAAAATTGGGTAAAAATGTTAAAAAAAAGCAATTAATTGAAAATAAAAATAAAAAACAAACCACTTCTTTGAGTTCGCACACTTCGCAATTCATGGCGTCTCACTCACGCGTGAGCCCTCAAAAAAGGCGAATAAAAACCTGAATATAATAAGGTATTATTCGCAGAAAAATTACATGTAAAAATAGAGAGATCGATAATGGTAATGAGATCGATCGCAAGAGCTCTAGAGCGATCGATTGATCGATTTGATCGGAGATATTTTACCGTACGAGGTAACTTATCCACGAACTGGGGAATAAGAATAAGAATAAGAATAAGAATAATAATTAAACGGAATAAGAATAGCTATTCGCGTCGAGGACTTACAATTAATTTTAAACAGTTCTATTGAGTTATATAGAGACCCTATACCCTTTCCCTTCGCTTTTTAGTTTTTTTTTTTAATGAATGTGTACTTAGATCTATTTTTTGGACTTTACTTCAAAAAAAAAATCTAGTTGGTTAAATTTAATCTTATCAGATTTTCTAATTTTAAAATTATATTTATTAAAAAATAAAATTATTAAATTTTGGAAATTTATTCCAGGGTTAAGTAAACTCTTTAATAATTTAACTTAAATCACTCGAAGTAAAGTTTATGGCGCAGTTTCAAAATAGAATGTAGTTAAAATTTACAACTACGTGGCTAAAATCACCATTTAATTGCATAATTATCCTTTCACCTACACTATATCATATTGAAACAATTAGTTACAATGTTAACATCAACTAAAGGCTTTTTTTTACAATGTAAGTATATGCAAAAAGAATAAAATAGCTTAGATCTTAAGCTAGCATTATTTCATCACCAAAATTATTATTATTATTATTATTATTATTATTATTAAATTAATCGACACGTCTCATCTACTTTAATCCGCAGCTGGATACTATTGGAATGATTTAATTTGTAGCTTACATGATGTAAATGGCCTACCATACAATAAGTGACTTATAATTAGTTGACTATTCATTCCGATACAAATTATAATATAGTAATTTATTCTGTAAAATGATTGTAAAAAATAATGATAGAGATTTTCTCAGACTATATACAACTATTAGAAATTTGAAGGTTAATAAACATAACTATGAGAGAGTTTATTTGAATTAAAATAACATTACTTCTGGAGTTGTGGAACTTTTAAAATTATTTTTTTAAAATACTATCAAATTAGTTAACAATAATTAGCATTGCTCTAACAATAATTATATGGTCTAAGCTAATGTGACAATATAATATTTAAAAATCCCGTCACTTGTCAAAATAATAATTATCCTTTACTTAGGAGAAAAGCTTTACACTCTTCTTAATCGTAGATCATTAAATGAAGTTTGAAAAACTTTGCATTTATTATTATTATTTTTTTAAAAAAAGGTAGCACGCTATCCGCTTCGTTTATTTCGTATAGAAATAAATTTAGCTGAAAATGTGAATCAACTAGGATTCAAACTCGGGATCTCGGATACCAACCATCAAAACCTTTGCGGATACCAACCATCAAGACCTTTGCATTTATGATATGTACATATACATATGTATATATATAGAGAGAGAGAGAATAAGATTTGATCTAAAAATTTAAAGTATTTAGAAAATAAACTTGCTTTGAGATAAATGATCCTATGCTGTTTATCTCTTTAAACTATATTATTTAATTAATCGACACTAAATTTTAGATCCTAACAAAAGAACTGCACCAGCCGTAAGATTCGAGATAAACGGCTAGGATTAAATCTGCACATGCTCTTATATATATATATATATCCTACAATATATATGGAAGAACCCTAACGAGGAGATCGAGCACGTTTGTTTCTCTTCTTTTCCGCCCATGGAAACAACTGGTCCTCGTCCTCCCCATGATCATGATCATGATCCTTCGCCGACGAAGAAACTAAGAATTGAAGAAGAAGAAGAAAAAGATAATGTCGAAGACGCCGAAGAAAACGAAAATGAAAAAAATCATGGAGAAGTAGAAGAAGATGATAATGACGATGATGACGACGACGACGACGGAGAAAAAGATAACACAGTGGATGGGCTCTCGTCTCTCCCGTGCCATCTCCTGGAGCGGATCCTCTCCTACCTGCCGACGAAATCGGTCGTAGCGACCGCCCTCCTCTCGCGGCGGTGGCGCCACGTCTGGGCCTCCTCCCTGCACCTCAACTTCGACGACTTGGACGTCCCCCGCTGCAGCCTCACCAACTTTACAAAATTCGTCGGCCTCGCCATCGCCTGCCGCCGGTATCCCTCCGCCCTCCTCACCTTCCGCCTCGCCCTCCGCCGCAGCTACTCCCACCTCACCGTCCGCCGCTGGCTCCGCGACGCCGACCTCTTCGACCTCGCATCGCTGAGAATTCTCCGCCTCGGTACATCCAGCTATGCACTGCCCCTCTACTGGCCCTCCTCCGCCCGGCTGCCCTCTCTCGACACCTTGGAACTTGTCGGCCTCCGCTTCTACCCCTCCGTCGCCGCCGACTTCGTCTCCTCCGCCTGCCCCCGCCTCCGCTCGTGCTCGTTGAAGCGCTGCCGGCCGCTGCCCCGCCTCGACGTGAATTGCCCCCTCCTCGAGGAACTCTTCCTCGCGAACTTCCGTCACGCTAAACTGCAGGATCTCCGCATCACCGCAGGCCGGCTCAAACGGCTGAGCGTAACGAACGCCTTCGCCGTAAACGTGGAGACGACGACGCTCGCAATCTCCGCTCCGAGCATCGAGAGCTTCAGGTGGTGCGGCGTCGCTCCGCGCGAGTACCGCGTGGCGAGCCCGAAGTCTCCTCTTCGATCGCAAGTCGTGTCCTTGCCGAGAATGTTTAAGAAATTTCACCGTGTTGGTCGTCCGGTAAATCTTCTCCAGGCGTTTGCTAGTCATGGTGGAAACTAATGTTTATACTTTTACTATGAGCTGTACCCAAATTACGATTTAACTTAATTAGCATTTGCAGCACTTAGGAGAAGTCAGATTGAAGTACGGGTACCGCAATTTACATTGAATTCTGCATGGAATTAGTTTTATTGAGTACTTAGATTGGAATGTGACATTCATTGTGAAAGGAGACAATCTGCGCATCTGCATTCAAATTAGCTGAGAATTTATACATTTAAATTTTATTTTTGTAGATAGCTCGAGATTGAAAAATACTGCTTAGAGAAAATATATATATATATATATATATATATAGAACAATTGGGGTCTTTTGCTTCATTATTCTTTCATTCTTTTTTTTTTTTTTTGGTTTTATTCTGTTGAATTACATTATTTGCTTTTCTATTAAACAGTCAACAAAGAGCACTCTCTATTATGTCTAATATCAACATCTAGCAACTTTGGGATTTATGATTTCATGGAGTTATAATCCTTGTAAAGTGCCAGAATCTTCTAGATTAATATAGGCTTTGGATGTTGAATCATAATTATGTTCGTTTTACATTGAAATATCATCAGTTCTGAAACATTATTGCCTACACAGTTAGGTAGTTGTCACAGCAGACCTTTTTTTTTTTTTTTTTTGAGAGAGAAAGGTAGCACGCTACCCGCTTCGTTTATTTCGTTTAGAAATAAACTTAGTTAATCTTTTTCATCACCTTCAATATATAAATAAATGTTACTGATTCTGCAATCTCTGCCTAAAATCAGCATATAAGGCATAAAAATCTAGTGACTAAGACAACTTGGGTTTAACCAAATAGGCTAATAGATGGCTTAAAATTTCTTTGTATTAATAGCCTAATCAAAAGAACCCTCTTTATTTGGAGACAATATTTACGTGGACCAATACTACCATATTAGCTGTGGACTATCTAATTAAACAATCCACCTCTGGTCTAACATAGTCTCTCTCTAAAGATAATTCATATATAGGACATATATATACATCATACTAATTTATTAAGCATATGAAAGAGAATATACTAATTTAAATTTAAATAGTATAAAAAATATTTTTGTATTATATAGAGGTGGAAATATTTAATTAAATTTTTATTTGTATTTAAAATATTTACTAATTTTTAAATATAAAATATTTTTAATTTTATTTTAAACAAAAAGTTGTTAAGAATATCCAAAAAGAATGGGATAAAGAAACAAATACAGATATATATGAAGAGTGTCCGCACAGAAAGACTTTTTAATCATGCCTATCACATACAATACACGTATCTTAAAGTATAATGAACAATTGATTGGATTCTCTCTCTAAAGGGTGTTTAGTTATGTGTAATTGCAGCTGCACTACAGTTGTAACTACACGCAAATTTAAATTCAGTGTTTGATTTGATACATTTGAATTAAATAACTGTTTGGTCGCAGCTCTAATTTAGAGTAATCGGAGAGAATAACTTTAATGAAAAGGTAAGCACCTCCCTAATCAATTTTTAAATAATTTTTTTTTTTTATATTGGAGATAATCCTACTACCATATATATAAAGTGATAAAATCTTTAAAATGCACTTCTCTGTTGCAGTATTTTTTACTATATTAAACTAAACAAAATAAAATATATATAATTATAACTATTATATTTCTAACTGCAAGTAACTTAAACTACACTGTAATTGTATTTCTAATTATTTGCAACCAAATGGCCCCTAAATTGCTTAAGCGGTCTACGGCTGACGTGGTGGAATTGGTTCATGCACTAATTTCCTTTCTCTGGGTTTATACATGCTCATCCCCTTTTTCTAATTCAATTTCCTTTTATTTTCGTACTCTTTTCCTTTGTTAAGGGAATGTCGACCCTTCTTCTCCGTCTCCCTCCTCTTCCTCCTCTCTCCACCGCGCCCAAATCGCCATTCCCAACCTCGGCGCCCAAGCTCACGGCGAGCTCCTCCTCCTCCTCTTCTTCCTCCAATGGAACCAACGCCCCACTTTATAGAAACCCACTTGGTATCTCCCTTTCACACTTCTCACAGGGGCCATGGTCTCTATCACTTCGACCACCACGAAGAACCCTAAATGGGTTCCCCATCTCTAGACCCAATGCAACCTCCGGAGAATCCGGTGGCAATGAGAAACTGGTTTTGGGTTGGATTGATAACGCCCGCAAGGTGTTCGACGGTTTGCCCCAACCAGTAAAAAGTTTCCCGTGGATGAGATTTGTGGTCATATTTCAGAATCTCGTATTCGGGCTCGCTCTCGTTGTCGCGAAGTATCTAGCGATTCCTCTTTTGGCCATCTCATCTCTTAGTGAGATGTCATATTGTGCGCACGAGAGGAAGATGGGATTCATTCCAATCCCATTCCTTGCTGGGTTTGTTGTTGCTGGGGTCGCTACTCACGCCGCCATCGACCTCTCTTCCGATCTCAAGGTCAGGTGTTATATGCGTCTTACATAGCTTTTACGTTAACTTAGCTGAAAACTCACTGCCTGAGTTTTATCAGGCTCAATGAATCTGATCTGTCGCTATCAAAAATGAATATAATATTGCCAGGACAAATGCGTCATGTCGAAGTCAATAGTACATAGTGCTCTGACAATATCAATTTTTTTATAGTAATATGGCACTTACGATATGGGAATTGCTGTTATCAGGAAGCAGACGATCCCTGGCATTTGGCTCTGATTGCGGCCTTTTTTCTATTGCTCAAATTGCCTGGCCCATATTACCCATATTTGGGCCGGTTGTGTATTCCTCACTTTGCTAATGGCGGGCTTTGGAGGACTGCTTGGCTTGCTTTCATGTGGTATAAAAGGCGGCATGAAAAAGGGACAACGGAGTAACTATAGTTTCATATAGAATTGCCTAGAATAGAAGGTAAACTTCATGATGTAAGATATATGAAGCAGGTATTCTGGTTTTGATCCATTTCGTGAAGTCTGTGTTTTATAGTAATTCAACTCGTCTTTGAGTAGAATGTAGGTTAATGAATTCTTGTTTGAGCTTTTGAGATTATTCATGAGAATGACTTTGCCTGATTTAAAATTCCTGTGAACCACCTTTAATTGGAAATGTATAATATCCTGGAGATCACACTTTTATTTTATTCGATTACCATCATACTTATTGTAGTTGTTTCATGAAGTTGAGAAATAATCATACTACCATGATTTTGCTGAAGAAAGAATTAGGAATGGTAAATTGTTGCCCAGTTGACTGACCTGTCTACTCTGGGGGAGGAAAAAAAAAAAAAGACCGAGCCATGAAACCTTGTTCCTAAAAAACCTAGTTGTTGGAACCCAAAGATCCAGATTAGTTTAAGTTTATGATTCAGACAACGAAATCATCATGCATTGACTTATGAATACTAATTCAAATGCTTAACTTGGTAAACCCATCTTCTACTTGGATTTGAACTTTTTCAGCTTTCAATGGTTCATCAGAAAAAGTATATGAACTACCTCTAGTGTTATGATATCTTTTATCTGCGAAGTGCGATGTTTTATTCATTCTTTTTTAGTGAAGACCAAGCATACTTTTGAGAACCAGGTTCTAAAAGTCTAATTTCATTTTATGGCTAGGTCGTAATATGTGATTTCAGTAAAGGTGGCAAATTTTGGTTGAAGTCATGTTTGGGAATAGCAGGGAATCGGTTCGAGTGTGAGAGCAAATTGTGGGTTCTAATTGTTAGCCAGTGGAAGTACACGAGAATGTCTTTAGGCCTGGATTTTAATTCGGCACTATCTTTGTTTTGAGTTTGGATCTGTTGTGGAATGGGCTCTGTGGCATCGCGATTTGTAATCACCACCTGATGACAGAGGTTGCTATTCTTCAAACTGAGAGTTGCCTTGCGTTGTTCTCGGTAGTGTTAAAAAGATCTGCGTGAAGCTATTGTGAAACTTTTTCCGTATAGGGAACTTTTTGATTACATTTACTGCTTACCAAGTCTCTTTCATGAAGGTCGGATGGAGAAGTTACATAAATTCAAGGTTTATTTATGTGAACCTAGCATATATGAAAAATTGATAGATTAAGCTTTGTCAATGATAATTAAGTGGTGAATTTCTCTGATCTATACTTGAGGTTAAGAAGTTAATAATGTTTCGTGTGATTCTGTAGCAGCTTTTTGGCTTTAGTTTTATCCTGTATTAATAAGATTGCATTGAATCATAGTAAGTGGTATACATTGTTAAATTAGTATCTTTGAATGATGGGATTCTCACATGACATTTCAACCTTTTGTTCCACCGCAAACGATCCGTCCTTCCATTTTCTTTCTATTGTCAATGCGGTTCACTTTTTTATAAGATATTGAAATTGAAAAAGATTGATACTAATCTGTTGGTAAGAAATTGACTGTGTTTGTGCAGTCCACTGCTGATTTGGTAGACAGTTTATGAATATAAGTATTAATTATAATAAATAAAATGAATCAGTAAAAGTTATGATATCAAGCTAAGTAAATAAGTGTAAAACTTAGGAAGTGACTTAGTGAGTGTAGTATTTTCCAAGAGAGAGAAGCAGAGGTTAAAGAGGAGGAATCTCTCCGCTAATCAGAGTCCAGTACCAGGGTACATATTAGGTACTGTCGAATTATTGACGCTAACAATTAATTCCAAAAACTCGAACCGTTAAAAAGATATAATAAATAAATCTACGTAAAGCGTATAGATACAATGTCCACGGATTACAATTGTTGCTCGATCTATCCAGCCTCACGCCACTTCGAACATGACGCGATCTAACCTGATTTTTTGCCATTTTGAAAATGACTCGGCTCAATCCAACCTTCCGTCACAGAGCATAATGCTGACCCTTTTAAGCCAACTTAAGCCAAAAGATGCAACGTCACTAGACGGTGCGAATTCATCCCGCCGCTCAGGGCAGTGATATAGAGAAGCAAGTGCGAGTGAGTGGAGTGGCCGACAAAGAGCGGAGGGAGCCCATGTTTCGAGGCGTACTTGGGTGTGCCTCCTTTCTTTCTCTTTTCCGTTTCTCTCTCAATAGAGATAGCTTTACTTACTAGTACACACTTTGTTGTGCCTTTGAACTAGTCGGTCCCAAAGAAGTATCTGATCTCTTGAGCTATACTAGTACTGATAATGGGAAGTTGTGAGTGGACTTGACATGTGGTGTCGTTTTCATCTGCCGGCACGGCAGGGCTCTCCTGCTCCGGTCGGCACTTGCGGCTCAGATGACCCAACCAAGGCTGTGGGGCCGTGGGCGCAGCCGCCCGTGGAACACCAACAGTTTAAGACTTCGCGTAATATATTATTACGCCCCGAAATACTGCTACATATATTCAAAATCTTAATTTTACAGTGATGCTGATGTGCTGATACATATAATATAATATTTTGATTTATCGATGCATACATGTCAACAAATGGTCAATGAGTCAGTAGCATATCTTATAAGATGAGATGTGCTATTCCATCCACACTTAAGAGGAGGGCACTGTACACTGTTATGAATGTGCCATGTTGATATATAATAACTTTTCTGATAAATTATTGACTTGGATGATTGAAACCTCACCAACCATAAAGAAAACCAGAAACTTAACATGGTCAATTTCCAATTCCAATGGTCAATGAGTCACCTCGTGAATGAGTCATAAGCTGTGGATTCTCTTGGTCGATTTAAATGTTTGATTGGGCAACTGGGAAGCTGATGTTATGAACTTTTCGAAAAGATCAAAACTTTGTAATTGTAATGACAAATGGGTTTTTGGCTGTGGCCTATCATTGACTGCATGATTGAATACATACCTCCCAGTTTCCATTATTCTTTTTTTAATAAAAAGA
The DNA here is from genome assembly GCA_016920855.1 of Puya raimondii. Lineage (NCBI taxonomy): Eukaryota > Viridiplantae > Streptophyta > Magnoliopsida > Poales > Bromeliaceae > Puya > Puya raimondii. Next base: position 47,768,093 of record JABWPP010000050.1, on the reverse strand, counting down.
AGAGGAGTTATCATTCCCTTCAATAATATTGAATTAGGAGTCGTGATCTCAAATTGGCCCTACGTACCTAACATCAACTCGGGCTCTAGAAGCTGCTGATTGATGATGGATTCCATCCATTGGTTTCTATATGTATAACAATGGTTACAAAATTGGTGGCCCAAAGTGCTCCTAACTTTTGTCTTAATTAATTGCATTATAACATAGAGATAACTATATACTTGATAAATTGATTCAGATTTTACTTTGCTGTTAGATTCTGAATTCATGCATGCTACACCTGATGAACAGATGTTCAGAAAAAGAAGCATCAAAACGTCCCCCTCTTTTGTAGAGTGTTCACTCTCTAGACTCCAATGTCTAAATTGCTTATGATACTGTGGTGCCTTATTTGGCCCAAAAATGCGAAAGAAATAATGTAGTTTAAGCTAAATAGAGTCACCAAACCAACATATTAGCCACTATAAATACAGTACACTAAACCAACGCATTAGCCACTATAAAGACTCGCAAAAGAGTCACCGAAACGTACGTTACTTTTTAATATAAACTTTTTCTTCATATCTAAATAAATATAAATCCTATGACCTGGCCATATAAGCCCCACCACTCAAATAAGCCACACTCTTCTCACTTCCCTTGCCCATTCCCACCTACACACATCCTTTCTTTTTTAACTACCCTTCTTCTTCTTCTTCTCTCCTCCTCTTCTTTTCTACTTACTTGTAATTCATTTTGTAGCCTATGTAAGGAGTTGGCAAAGATGATAGAAGAAGTAACGGCCAGTGGAGTAGTTGCAAAGGAGAGTAACATGTGCATGAATCCATCTGTAGGCCAACTAGTGAACAACTCTTCTTCTTCTGCTGCTGCTGCGTTGTCGTCGTCGTCGTCGTTGTCGTCATCGTCGTCGTCGTTGTTGCACTCGGGATCTCTGCGATGCCCGCGGTGCGACTCCACGAACACAAAGTTCTGCTACTACAACAACCGCAGCCGCGCGCAGCCGCGCCACTTCTGCAGGACCTGCCGCCGCTACTGGACCCAAGGCGGCGCCCTCCGCAACATCCCCATCGGCGGCAGCTCCCGCAGGCCCAAGCCCAAATCCACGAATCTGATTCTATCTGGAGGCCCATCGATGGTGAGCCCAACCACAATAAGGGCGTTGCCGTACTACAGGACATCGGCCCACCACTTGATGGCCTTGTTATGGCCCAATTGCGGCCCAAACCAAAGCCCTGGGCCCAGCATTGGGCCGACCAATTCCTTGCTGAGTGAAGTGCCAAACTATTACTACAACGATAACTTAAACGCAGTTACCAGCAATGTGGGTTGCTTCGCTTCTGCTTCTGCTTCTGCTTCTGCTTCTGCTTCTGCTACTGCTACTAGAAGTGCTTCTTCTGTCTTAGAATCGACTCCTCTCATGGGAGGTGAGTTTGGGTATTGCTTGAATTCGGCATTCACGTTGCCTCATCTGCCTACATTCCCTTAGAATATGTATGTTTTGAATCAATATTTTGTTGTTATTGTAGTGTATATGTTGTTGTATGTTACAAGAAGTCATGTTCTAGCTTGTTCATCTTGTTTGGAGATTTGATGAGGCACGAATTTGCGAACACGGCCCTTTTGTTTTTTGTTACTTAGATGCAATTTCTGTGGTTGGATACGAAGTTAAATGTGTGTTTAGATTGTGGTTTGTATTAATCATGGCCAATATATAGTTATTGCACAGTTCTCCTCCTTTGCTCAATAATTATGTGCGATTTTGAACGAAAAATAAACTTATGGCACTTAAGATGGGACAAAATTTTTATTCACCATTCATCATATTTTGAAAATCGTGTAGTCCGCATGATGGACGATGGATGAAATAGTCTTATATTGGGACTATCCCTGTAATTTTTTTTTTTTGAGAAATAGGTAGCAAGCTACCCTTCATTTATTCAAGAAATGAACTAGGCTACAGGGGTGAGGCAGCTAAGACCTCGAAGAGGGCGAAGGCGTGAAACGAAAAAAAAAAAAACGGAGGATCAACCTGTAAATTAAAATCCGGTATTGGAAAGAATCTGCTCCCAGAGGTTGGACAACTGATTACTCTTGAAAACCGCTTGGAGAGGGTCTGGCTGAACCTTCCTAAAGATTGCACCATTCCTCGCCTCCCAAATAACCCACCAGCATCCAACCAGTCCAGTTAACCAATTGTTCCTTGTTCCCGTTCCAGATCTTTCCTTCCATCTGTCCCAGACCACAATCACCTCATCTCCCAAATCACTGGATTGTACATTCACCAGGGTCATTACCAAAAGGAATCTAGTGAACACACAACGTGTGAAAAGATGATCGATGGTTTCCGCCTCAACTCCACACAGCACACACTCCGTATTTCCGGTCTAGCCTCTCTTTAAGAGATTATCCGCTGCAGCATCCTCTTCTTGAGGACGAGCCAACAAAACACTTTTACTTTTAAAGGGATACGAAGTTTTCAAATCTTGCTAGTTCTAGCGTCCCTCATGCTTCCGTCACTGTGCATTGAGTAGGTTGCTAGTTCTATCCTTGTAAATTTTTTGTTCCTTAATGCACGTTACTTTTTCATTTACTTTGATTTACAGATATATAACAATGGGCATAAAATCATTATCATTAAAGTAGGTAAACTTAACGATTTTGTAGGCCCCGAACCCAGAATCCTATCTAACAATAGCACTTACTTTCAATCTAAAAAAATAAAAAAATAAAAAATAGAGTTTCACTTAATAAACACGCAAGTGAGGATTAAACTTGTGACCTCTACCTGCTTTTCGATTAACCACTTGCTAAACCAGCGTTAGTGCATTTTGACCAGATTTATACAACTGACTTTGTTTTGAAATTTAGAAGGAGATGAGAAAAAGAGGGGGTGATGTAGAGATTTCTTTTTTAAAAAAATATAATATACTATTCGCTTTATTCATAAAAATGAACTGAACTAGGTTAGAAGAAGAAGAGACAATCAAACATCAAATAGGTGGAAATAAATAAAATTAAAAAAAGTTAATGCTTGAAGATTCCTTGTCGTCGTGGAGGAGGCGCAGCAGCCTTTGGAAAGCGTGTGTGAATGAAATTTGATTCTCTCCCCCACACAAAACGTTGCTGCATGTCGCAGCCTTTTTGCCTTTGTACAATGCTATGAATGCAAAATAAATTTTTAACTTTATAACACATGTGGTGTGAACATAATAGTTAATTGGTACGAAGATGTAAATTACGAAAATGCAGGTATCTTTAATAAAAACATTTATTTAAAAAGAGTAATCATTAATTTATGTAATTTTGTTAGCATAATCTGTTCCAAGTATTTTTGGCTTCAGAGCAATTAAATTTTGAAGGTCAGAGATTTAAACTTCTGTTAGGTGATTCAAAAGAAATTCGTAAAGCCCTGTAGTGGACGGAAAAAGACCCGGCCCAATAAATCGGGTTTGGACCAGTGTGTGGAATATAACAGTTCGCTTAAAAAGGGCCAAAGGCCCAGTAAAGGCCCATATGGGCCCAAAACCCGTACAAACCGAAAGTGGGTCGGAACCCAAAAGAGAGCCACCTAAAAGGGCAACGGACGCAGTAGGGGAGGCGAAACAAACGAGAGCGAAAGGAGAGAGAGAGAGGAGAAAGGAGAGAGGAGGAGAAGGGGTGAGGGGGACGACGATGGTGACGGACGAGGAGCTTGCGCGGCGTCTCCGGGAGCTCCTCCGCTCCTCCGACCTCTCCACCACCACCACCGCCATCGTCCGCCGCAGCCTCGAGGAGCACTTCGCCCTCGACCTCTCCCACAAGAAGGCCTTCATTCGCGAGCAGGTCGACCTCTTCCTCCACTCCGAGCTCCACCACGGCAACGACGACCCCGACGCGGCGGAGGCTGCGAAGGAGGAGGACGAGGTGGTGGAGGAGGAGGAGGAGCAGGGGGGAGGAGAAAGGAGTGGAGAGGAAGAAGATGAGGAGGACGACGACGACGACGGCGAAGAGGTGAATGATAATGGCGGAGGAAGTAGAAAAAGGAGGTGAGGTTTCATTAAGCTGCTATTTTCTTAGCTATGTTTCCATTTTTAGGTTGTTATGTGACCCCATTGAGATAGTTCGATTAAAATTAGGGTTTTTGTATTCTGTGCAATAACTATAATCGCTCCTGCTACGGTTAATATTGCTGCTTTAAGTGAATTATAGAAGGTCGCATCATCGGAATAATTCATAAAAGAGGCTATCATGATTTAGGCTCTTCAGTAATTAGGCTTATTTTTTTGTGTTTAATCCTTTTTGAGGTTGACAAAAAATAGTTTTTTCCTGTTTCACTATTGATTTTATTAATTATAATACTGTAACCTGTGCATTATTGAAAACAAAAGGGACCATCTTTTATGTAAGAATAGCTAATCGATGCATTCCTTTGGCCGTACTCAAACTACCATTAGAATACTTGCTTAGAAGATGAGAAAGTTTATGCCTTACTAACATTCTTAAGTTTCGATAAATTATTGACCTTTTGCACCTCCCCGATATTATAAGGTTGAACAGAGTCGGTGAGGAGTCCAAGCGAAGGGGTGGCGGCTTTACCAAATTGTGCAGCCTTTCCCCGGAACTACAAGATTTTGTTGGTGAATCTGAGTTAGCGAGAACCGAAGTAATGTTTCTTGTTAGACTTTTATATCATTTAGTATTAGTTCACCTTAAGAAAGGACTAGGAGGGAGCTTTGTATATTCGCATTCGCCCCCTTGATTGATGTTCTTTAATGGTTTCAGGTTGTCAAGAAGCTTTGGGCGTATATCCGAGAAAACAATTTGCAAGACCCGAATAATAGGAGAAAGATTATATGTGACGAGAGACTTCGGAGCCTTTTTAATGTTAACACCATTGACATGTTTCAAATGAATAAGGCTTTGACAAAGCATATCTGGCCACTGGAAGATGGTAATTCTCTTGATGAACTTAGCCTAACGAGTCAGGCTATTGTTATTTTCCTTTGCAACCAATAGCGAACATAGATGTATGTTTTGTCTACAGATTGAGGAATCATATATTAGATTCATAATTTGGTATGGAAAAATGTTTTCCCCAATAGTTCTGATAATGTTCCTAGAATTTGGTGTTAACAGTTTTTTTCTCTGTTCTTACATTTTGGTGTGATGCCATTTATGATTGGAAACTTTATACCAACTGTGCTGATGTTGGGACCATATTTTTCTGAAAGAAAAATAAATGTGGTTGCTCACTTGATCTGGCGATATTGCAAGCAATTTTAGATTCTTTACTTACTTGAAGGTTTAGTTAGCGAAGATTTACCTTAGAAAGGGTCTTGTTAGCAGATAAACCAATCAACTTAACTCATATTCCTTTAAAATAGGATAGTTACCACTTTTTTCAACTAATCTGTTCTTGATTATGGTATCATGTAGTAGATTTTAATCTAGTTATATGTTTCTCTCTAATGCTTCCAATTGTTTTGACTTCTTCTTACCATTGTCCTTAATCCTTACATAAAGGAGATGAACATTTGGGAGTATGTTTCATAATTCACAGTAAATATGTCCTCATGTTTTCATTTAAGAAGGTGCTTAGTTATAAGGAGAAGGAAATAGGTAATGGCAGGAGGGTTTGAGGATGTTTTTGACATGCTTATGGGGGTAAAAATGATGCAGATTCAATTTTCTGGCCTTTGATGAGTGCGCTATCTTGTTTTCTGAATTCATTTAATCTTCATGTCATCTTCTTTAAGATATTCTCAAAGCCTTCTGTATGAAAGATTTTTGCACAGGCTTTTCATCTTTAACACGTTCTGTTGGACCAAGAATGGTTTCTGTCTCTAGAACCATTTATCATGGTATAACAGTCAATGCACCATGACGTATGTAAAAATGAATTGGTAAGTTCTGTCAGAATAGCAAGTACTGCCAGGAACCGAGCCTTAAATGAAAACATGAGAACATTACAATCATTCATGGTATGAACACATTACAAGCCTGTTTGGCCCCTCTTTTGCTTTTGCTCTCAGCTCTCTGCAACAGCCATCTCTAATAAAATGCTTGTTAAACAAAACACTCTAGTTCTTCTGCTGTGGCATGGAGCTGAAACAAGATTATGAGCCCCCAAATCAGAAACCCCAAGTTATTCTACTGCAAAGAGAAGCCATTAAGCTATCACCACTATGCAAATAGCACTTCATCAAATAGCAGTACTCCCTACACCCTATAGCAGGCCAAATGGGCTGTAAGTAGGCCCCTTTATAGTTGCACGGTGTGTAAACATGTTGACACAGATATTGAAAAGACACCCACATTTCTTTATTTCCAGCAATAACTATATCTATTTAATATTAGATATTCGATATTAGTTTCCTCGTTCTAGATTTCAATTGTCTTTCTTGTTCAAGACTCAAATTCCTCGTCTGACTCATCAGCAACCAGATTTTGCTCATTTTTGTTTGCTAATTTTTTTGCTTGTTAACGAATAACTTTCTGGTTTGGAGAATCCTGGAGGGGAAAAAAAATCATGCTAATTAAGAAGTTGCATGAGTTCATGTGTGTGTCAAGTTTCTTGTTTTGACCTGAAGACGCCCAGATAACCAACTAGAAAAGGATAGGGCTGGAGAGCTGGAAGCAGTGGTTATGTTATTCAGAATATGTTTCCTTTGCTGGAGGAATATCTAGATAAGCTCAGCCTTCCAATTTTTGATTTAGTTATTTATGGTTAGACAGATATCATCACCTCTTTTATTTGTTTGACTAAGTCACGGATCTGCCTTTTTGGTTGGATCCAAGATGCTAATATCCACTCCATTCTGTGTTACATAGTTCCTGTGATTTTCTCAATATGTCAAAGATCTTATTTTCTTGATTTGAGTTCATCTGATGGAAAATGCTAGCACGGAATCCAATCTACTCAAGGGTTAAACTATCAATGCTTATGCATTGTCTGCGCCCCTCATGCCTAAGGATCTTTAAGAAATGCTCATCAATAAAAAAGATATTGTACCTTATACCCTGCAGCTCTCTTGTCGCCTTATCAAGAGACCAAGTTCTTCAGCTCATCCATCTTTTGTTAGATCTAGTTCTCATGTTTAGAGTATCTCCTTTCATAATGTAGCTGGTCATGTATCTTCAGCAAGGTCAACCCCGAAAGACAAGCAGCGACAAAAAGATAAGAAGGAAGGTTAGGAGACAACTTGTTGCTCATCAAGAGACTAAGTAAAGCTCATCTATCTAGCTTTGGTAGATTTAATCCTAACTTTTATTATTTCAATACTATTATTAAGCAGGATCTGTATCTCCTGTGAGGTCTAAGACAAAGGATAAGCAGCAAAAGAAAGATAAGAACGAAGGTTAGAGATCAATATATATTGTCTCAGGTCATTAATATGCCTTAGCAATATATCTCTTTTTATTCTCAAAAATGTCCTGGACAGGAAAAAGGCACAAAGGAGGATCTTCTGGCCTTCTCGCACCCCTTCCACTCTCAGATGAACTGGTGAAGTTTATTGGTACTGGCGAGAATACATTGTCACGATCTGATGTAGTGAAGAGGATGTGGGACTACATTAAACAGAACAATCTTCAGGTACTGTGTTGTTCTCTTCATTTATCAGATAATGCATAGTTGCACTTGATTGGTGGTTTTCTTTCCAGGAATTTAATTACTTCTTTCAATATTTTACTTGATGGAAACTGAAGGAGCTATTTTCCCAATAGTCATTGGCAGATGAAATAGCCTTAGAGAAGTGTGTGGGTGATAGCAATTATTTATTCTAAAATCTTAGGACTTGCATTCCTCTCAAATTTCTCATACATTAATTTTGGTATGTTAATTGTTGTTCTATTATGATTTTACGTGTGCTCTGAATTGCATTTGAAGTTCAGAAACTTTGGCTGCATACCTACTGCTGGAGCTAATTTATTTACCTTTTAAGTAGTACATTCTCCTAGACAATATTTCAGTTGGCGAATAACCTACCAGAGTTCGTGCACAAAACAAAACCTGATTGTTGAACTGTGTAGAAGTTTCACTTTTTTTAAGTACTTGTTACCTGATAGTTGAATGGAATTCTGTAGCGAATGTTAATAATTTAAAGAGTGGAATGTGCCAAATGAATGGAATATCGTCATCCTACACTACGAAGCGTTATTTATGCATATACCTGGAATACCTATTCAAGTATGCACTATTACTCTGGGCAAAATTCAGCGGGCAGCAGTATCTTTAAAGAGTTGCCCCAGTATGTCTTTCTTTACAAATGCACTAGCATGGATGATTTATCAGTACATCATAAGATTTGATGCCTTTTATTTGTAATTTAATGTTCAATATAATATAATATAATGCTCATCTTTTGCTAATTCGGCTAATCTTCTCCGCTCCATGACACGTTTCCACTCCATGACATGTTTTAGCTTAAGCCATTACTTTATTTGTGCTAGGATCCTAGCAATAAGAGGACAATTATATGTGATGAGAAGCTAAAGGAGCTCCTCAAAGTCGATTCATTCAATGGCTTTGGGGTTTCAAAGTTGCTAGCTTCTCATTTTATCAAGACTACGCGGTGACTCGGGCCTCTCTGGTACTTACTATCAAACCCAAGGAAATGGGCAAATTTTGGTTTGCAGTGTAATATGGAATTACTAATAGTAAGCTACTTTGCCTATCCTTGTGAAGCACGAAGTATCGAAATGAAATTATATTTCTGCTGTTTTCCTAAGGGTGAAGTATTTACTTTCGGTCTTGTTTTCGCATTTTGAAGAATTTACTTTCTTTCCTGAATGAAGTGACAAGGTGATTTTTAGTTAGCTTCAAATCTTTATCTGCATTATTGCTTGCTAAGAAGCAAAAGAAGGATATGCTTTAGGGGGTCATCTATTTTCTCATAATTTGCAATGAAGAGTAGTTTTATGGAAGCATATTGTGAGGATTAAACTTTTCTATGGAGGTTAAAATGTTCTTCTTTGTTTTTTTTTTTTTTTTTTAATATTAAGATGTGATTAGGGATAAAATGTGAAAGGTTGTGAACAACTACTCTATCTGCTTTTGCATTTGTATGCTTGAAGGGGGTGTTTGGTTTCAGAAAATAGTTTTCTTCTGGTTGGAAGATATTTTTTCGTCTGTCTAGTTCTTAGGAAAAGTAGTTCTTGTCGAATAGTTTTTCAGATTTTATAAAAAAAAATAGTACTTATGATTCCTGAATTTTTTTTATTCAAAAGTTTAAAACTGTGAAAAAAAAGATGGTTTTCATGAACAACATTTTTTTTCTAAAAAATAGTTTTATATATTTTTCCGATGAGCTAAACACCCCCTCCCCCTAAAGTAAAGCTATAGCACTCAATGGTTTACAAGGTGTAAAAAGAAGGTGCTCTTTTGACAAACAAAAGTAATGGCGATTTCAATGAGAAGAGCCTTTTGAAACAGTAGGAGACAAAGAAGCCACTGTTCAGAGAAGCTAATTATTGTAGTGTACAAACATGCATGCTCTTGTAAATTAGATGGAAATACATGTATCTTTTTTTGTTCTAATGATAAGTCTTAATAAAGAAAAAAAAAAAAAAAAAACCCAGCCTTTTAGTTTTTTTTTGTTCTATTAGATTTTTCAAGTTTCTGCTTGGGCTTTTGAGATTGCTTTCCTTTTCTCTTTTCTCTCTCTCTGTTTGTTCCCCAACATTATGCTATACAATTACTACTTGTTTTGTATCATCAGAGAATGGGAGTATATGAGTGTGTGAGAGAGAGAGAGAGAGAGGGGATTATGTATAATTAAACAGGAGGAACTTATGATGGGGCCCAAGCCCATGTGAAGGGTGGGGTTCTTCTATAAGAATCCCACACGAGAATAATAAAATATGAACGTAGAGTGAGATAGAGATATATTGCAATGTTACCCCCTCACAAGCAATAGGAGAGAGACAACTCATAAGCATTCGCTACAAAAAATATATTTTTTGGTGTGGATTTTTTATTTTTATATATTAGATTCCACTACAACAATAACATGCACCCAATGTTTGGGCCTCTCCAAAAAATCTCCTCTGAATCCTCTTTGCTGTGACCTGTTGCTTCTGCTGTAGCCGCACACGTGTACATAGGGCTTTAAGAAATGGCCATTCAAGTGAGGATAATTTTGGCACCAAAAAATGGTTGTTTCTTTTATGGGCATCTTGATGATCTACTATTCCATTCTAAACAAAGGATTAAGATGCAACTTGATGACCCTTTTTTTTTCTTTAAATTTGTAGAGTTGTTCCATGCGAATCCTTTCACCGTTTCAGAAGAATCTATGTACTTGGAGAAGCCACTTACATAGTTACGTTCATCTTTTCTTTCACGTTGAACCATCTTCTTAATATAAAAAAAACAAGTTTGCGGAGAATTATTATTTTGAGTTGCGTTGTTCCAAAACTTATTTAACTTATAAAACTTCTTATTCTGGGTTTATGATTTCCTTTTTCTTTTCTTTTTTTGGTTACAGTACAAGTTCTAATTTTTTTTTTTTTTTTCTTGCGAGTAAAAAGAGGCCATTTCTTTTGTGCGATGGTGAATGGATGGGAACAGCCTCTCTCAAAGTGGGAATAAAGTTGAGCTTTTTATATCTTGTCCTTGTTGTTGTAACTTGTTGGCACTTTGCGTTCGTAAAAACATCATGCCTTCGACACATTTATTTTATTATTTTTGCATTTTAAAATTGAATGATAGGTGTTATTAATGTGAGACCCCAGATAATTCTATATATAAGATATAATAGGGCAAAACTCTTAACCCGGCTTAAGTATTTTGGGCGGTGGCAAGGCCCAAGAGGTTAAGAGAGTTAAACGTGTTAGGACGGGAGTAGTCCTAAGATGGGTGACCTCCTGGAAAATTGGGACGTCACAATTAACTTTAAAAAAAAAAAGCTATAAGTCCTCGTGCATATAAAGTCTAGTGAAATTGAAGAGAAATTTCGGCTACATTAATTTATTTATAAGTCATTTGAATTTTGAGGTTTGTAGCTGAATTTAATGATACAAAAAGTTGTGTATTTTTTTTTTTGTTGCCAATTTGGACTTAAAATACATCAAGTATCAAAGAATTTAAATTTTTTTAAAAAAAATTGTTTGGCTCAGTTCTTTTATCATAATTTTCTAAGAATCATGTATTTTGATAAAATCTACGTCTTTTAACTATAAAGTGAAAAAAAAAGAGAAAAACATAAAACGAGTTTGTTGGCCTCTCAATTATTTTTAGCGCACAGCTCTATCCAAAGCGCACCTCTGCAAAATTCAAGCAAAAATTCAATAAAAATAGATGAGGGTATAAATTTTCTACAGTCGGATTAAAAAATTAAAAAATTTTCTGCACACTTTTCAATCATGATCAGCTATCACTATCAAAACGTGGAGGCTATTTCCGCCGTTGGATTCTACTTTTTGAGCCGACCGTCGGATCACTGCCAAATCGCCGCGATTGCTCATTAATGAGATGAAATTGATAGAACCCAACCAATCAAGGTTTTAATGAATTAAAATGTTGGGATTGTTCACAAATTAAATGTTAGATAATGATTAGGGTGGGGGTATGGGGGGGGAATTGAGGTGGGGATGTGTCCTTAAAGAGACCACCAAATAAAAGTTGAGGAGGGTACAAGTCAATAGAAAAAAAAAAAAAAAGATTTTTTTAAAAAAGAAAGAAAAATAATGTGATCATGTGTATGGATAAGGATGAGGAGGAGGCTAATCCGCTTCCTCTGCTGAGATTTTTAAATGGCTTCTGCAGTTCTGCTTCTCCAAAAGTCAAAAAGTTGAAAAAAAGTTTACATAGTACCTCCCACTACCATTGATCCTCATTCCATGTACACAAGGAACCCAGTAAACGGTCGTGAACGTGCTTCAACACATCCAAATTTTTTCTTTTTTCCTATTTCTCTTTGATATTTGTTTAATCAAAGATCCAGTTAAGTAACAAGTAATTAATACAGTTAAAACTATAGCTCCCTATAAGAAAATCTCAATATAAGAACGCTTTTTAAACGACGCTTGAAGAAAGCGTTTCCTAACGTCCCTGCAATACAGTAAATACTGACGCTTCAAAATACGTCATCACTATTATTTTTAATTTTTCGACGCTTTAAAACATCAGAATTTTAAAAAATTCTGAAAAATCCTAATGCTTTAAAGTATCAGAATTATTTTACCGATGCTTGGCATAAGCGTTAGTGTATACGTGATGACTTTTCATTTGCCGATACCTTCAAATGTGTCGCTAGACTATATTAGAACTCTTTTAACATCGTTAAATATATATATAAAAAAAAACGTCCTTAAATACTACTTTTCTTGTAGCGTAGAAAGAATATCTTAATTTTTTTATATTTTTTGTTAATATTTTAAGTCATATTTATTTGTTGGACAATGTTCGGTCGGAGTCATTGATTTCTAAACCTTTAGCATTTTTATTTGGTTTAATCTCTATTTTTTATCTATTTCGTTACATTTTCTGTCACCGTTGTAGGTATGATTAAATCTATGCATGATTTCTAATTTTCTTCGGATGTTTGCTCCAATGCATTATGTTGGTCTCCCATTTGTATCTTCTCTTCCTTTTCTTCTCAATTAATAAGAAAATCTACAGGTTTTGTTTCTCTTTGTATTTACTATGTGATGTTATAGTTATAAATGTTTCAATTTCATTTTTTTTCCTTTAAAAAGAAGTTATTTACTGTTTGACTAATTAATATGAGTATAGAGAGAGAGAGAGAGAGAGAGAGAGAGAGAGAGAGAGAAAGAGAGAGCATAAGTTCATAAAAAATATATATATAATAATGTGGAAATGCTAAACTATATGAAAATATCAAACAAGTAATATATCTGGCCAATGTAAGCATTTTTCAGTAGAATATTCTGCAGCATGCATTCATACTGACCATGCAAGTTCTTTATTAGTAATGTGTGTTTGACTTTTACCTAGATTTTGCATATTTTGAATTCTAATTGGTGGAAGAGGATATCAATGAGCACATTTTTTTTTTCAATTTAATAAATAAAAAAAATGTTATAACATTAAGATTTGGATCTTATTAGGTCATAGATAAGACTTAGAATTAGTCCCAAAGTAATAAAGTTTATTTATGCTGTAGTACAGAGGATTTGCCTTCACTATCCTTTTGATGTAGCTGGTGTATCCATGCTTCTCTTATTGAGATTTTTCATGATAAAATAATTCATTACTTGTTCTAATAAATTAAAAATCAGCGTGCAATTTATTGATGCGACTTCCTAATTGATTGGAGGTAAAATAGTATTTTGGAAGTGGACTTCCGAACCGATTCGATTCTTTAATTAGGGTTTTGGAATTTAGGATCTGAATTTATGATGTTACTAGTGGCTTCATCGATGTGACTATTTACAACACGATCGTCCATCATTCAATCGTTGTTGTCCATTAAATCGATTAACTAGAGGTTGTTGGACGGTAGAGATTAACCGTCTGTAATTTAATTATTTAGCCTCCTGATCTAAAATAAGCACACAACATGCCACGATACAACTAACCTCATCTTCTAAATGACTGGTTTTGTTTTCTAAACCACTAAATTCTCATTACAAATAGTTGTAAGCTAGTGCAATGCTCCTTTTAATGCCCTCTTTTAACCATCAATTTAAATTAAATTAAATAGGAAGAGGATCAAAGCTTCGAGACAATAGTTTCTACAATTGCGCCAACTTAATATTTACAGCGAAAGATTTATTCGACCAGATACTGGTTCTCAAATAAGCAAAAACATACTTATAGATTGAGAAATTATTGTGTTGACCTGATCCACCATTTCACATATATATTGTACCAGTTAAAATACAATACAAATCATGTACTAAGGATTATAGAGCATTTCATATGCTTATATCTTTTTGTTTCTTTTTTTTTCTTTTTTTTTTTTGGTTTGATGCAGTGGACAGGGTCCATAAACTTATTCTCTAGTGCATTTGAGCTCTTTAATTTTGGTTAACAGCAGTGTGGAAAAGAAAATGGAGAGGTATGGTAGTTTCAATTCTGTTATAATTGCAGTGCAAATTGTGGACAATGAAAGGAGAGGTCTCCTACACTAAAAGAAAGGGTTTTTGATACTTTTTATTTGAGGAAGAGACAATAATAGGGGCCATGTTTTTTTTTTTTCAATTGATTCCATAGCCTTTATAAGGTTTCTGTTCCAAATAGTACTTGAATGTTTACACTTTTGGGTAGATAATACAATGCCAACTACTGCTCATCCACTTTAGAAGTGTCTCTCTGTAAAGTTAATGGAGAATGTGGATGGGAATCATCTCTCTCTCTCTCTCTCTCTCTCTCTCTCTCTCATTGTACTACAACACCAATAGTATTTATATTATTTTAAATAAAAAGTATTCGTACGAACTGTGCCAGTAGTTAATGATAGATCTAATTGCTCTATTAATAATGAGTAAAACTTTATATTTTCATAAGGAGATGTTACAATATGAATTTAAGAAACTTCTATTCGGTCACTTAGCCATATTAATATGAGAAACTCCTTAGAACGATCATGATCCTTCACGTTATTGTTACATTATCCTTTGTAGACATATGGGATTAAATTAATCAAGGACTCCATAGAAGGCACACATTGTGCTAACACTAGTAGAAATTGAAATATGAATATCCAAAAAAATATTCGTACAAATTGTGCTGACAGCTCAAGATAAGTTTAATTAATCTAGAAAAAAAAACTTAAGGCAGCAACTGTGCAAGGAGATGTTACAGGATGACTTTAAAAAAAATTAATTAGGTCAATCCAAACTACATTAAGAAGATATATAAACTCCTTGCTATGATCATGAACCTTCAAGCTATTGGTTACATTATCCTTTCTAAGCATATGGGATTAAATTAATGAAGGAATCCATAAAGCAATAATTACACTTGTTTGTGGCTATAGTCCCTTTCTATCATTTAGGTTGTTTTTTTTTTTTTTTGCTAGATTATAGAAAATCTCCTTATAAATACTTGCTTTTTCACTTGTCCTTCCTAACTTTCAAAAATCTATATTTTATCCTATAAACATTTCAAGTTATTGTGTTTAGCCACCCCTCGGTCAGAGTTCCATCACTATTCCGTCCATTTCTTATAATTTATACCAAAAATACTCTTCAAAATTACATAAATATATTAAAAATTATTATTATTTCTTATAGAAGAAGTAAGGATAATTTGGTCAGTTTGTCCTCTCCATTAACATCGTATTTCTCTGAAAATATTTGTAAAATCTTAAGAGGGCAAAATACAGATTTTTGAAAGTCACGAAGAGAAAATAAAAAAAAACGGATATTTACGGGGGTTCTGTAATTTAGTTTTTTTTTTTTTTTTTTGAGGGAGAGGGTAGTGGTGTGGGTGTGGCATCTGGTTTTGCTTTGCTTCTTTTAGGTGGTGGGATGGGGGGATTCCTTAACCCACATTTAAAGTGCCTTGCTTACTTTAGAATCCAACTTCTCAAAAAAAAATTCAACCAAAAAGATAATAATAATAATAATAAAAAAAATAATAAAAATAAAAGAAAGAATCCAACCTCTCTAACAAGGGAGATGGTGGGAAATTCCCATGATGTATGTTGGATTCCCTCTTGTTGGAAGGCACCTATCTCTTATTCCCAACTACACCACACAAAAGCATGTCCTTATTACCTTGGACATTTCCCATATTCTCCTTTTGGATAAGGAGAAAACAAGTGTAAAAAGATGCCCCTCCCCCCCCCTTTCTTTGATAGTGTGGTTGATGAGTGACATCAACCTCTCTTTCAAACAACTTATTATATTCTTTGTATGGGGAGAAGATTAGGGAAAAGGGAATCCTATCTTATCTTTGGTGATCATGCCAACTTATCCTACAAATTATAGACCCTAGCATCTTATAATTAGGGCATATTGTGGAAGTAATGATGGATAGCCAGGCAATTTGGCTCGCTTCGACTAACTACAGCCTCTCTGACTTGATCGGAATCAATGAAACTAGTTTGTTTCGACTAACTACAGCCTCTCTAACTTGATCGGAATCAATGAAACTAGTTTGTTTTTGTCTTCGTTCGAAGGTTTGGTTTCTAAGATCATTCGAGAGGGAAAAAAAAAAAGAAAAAAAAATGAAACGAAATGAGAATTTTTTTTAAAAAAAGGAATTTAAGAGCTACTATTTCAAAATTTGAGGATGTAAAAGTAAATTGGTTTCATTTTTTTTCTTTTTTTTTGGCCTTTACTTTTCCTATGAGTAAATTCTCACAAAGAGATAAAAAAAAAAAAAAAATTGTGAGAAATTAAATGAGTACAGTAGAGAGTGGGGCCCACTTTAAAAGGTGGGGGGAGCAACAAAGAGAGAATCCCGGGTATTAGATTGATGCGGGGCCCACAAAAGAGAACAATAAATAAAATAACAATCGAAGGTTATCTCCAAACAGACACCTCAACTTTATTTATTTATTTTTATTATTTACATCTCCTTTAACTTCAAAGTTTTAAATTTGAATTTTTACACTTTATTAAGATAAAATAAGAATATTATTAAATTCTGTAGTTAATTAGTTATTGATAATTAATTAAGTAAAATTTTATTTATTATGAAATAGTTTAAATTATTAAAATTAATATAATTATCAACTAATTTGATTAAATTTCTAATTTATTTAATTAAAATCATCAGTTGAAAGGGCGTGGATAAAAATATTTTTATATATATATAGATATATTTGGATGCTATTTCAAAATAGCCTATAGTTGAGGGATCTCCATACATTTTTATCTAACTGTGCACGCTTGTTCACTTTGCCTTAAGTTTGAAAGAATTTTTTTTAAAAAAAAACATGGAGAGCACTTTTATTGACATCTCTTCAGCTTTTAATCTTTTTAGAATTAAATAATAAATTAAAAAAAACTAAATTAATTTATAAGTTTATGATATTTGTTAATTCAAAATATTTCATAGCAAATAGAATTAAATTAACTAACTACTAATAGCTAATTAATTTATAAAATATAATAAATTTTTATATTAATTAACTGTAAAAATTAAATTAGAAAATCAAAGTTATAAAGACGTCCGCCAAAAATTAAAGGTTAAACTTCAATTTGCCCCGTTGTAGTTTAGCTCATTTTCACTTCTTTTTTATCCAAAAAATCTATTATTTAAATTTGATAACCACATAATAATTTTTTAAATCGCAAAATAGAAAAATAAAAATAAATTAAACAATTGAATAGTTAAATGCAACATTTTGCATCATAAGATGGAAAAGTAAAAATAAGCTAAACTACTGGGAGCAAATTAAAATTTATTCAAAAGTCAATTAAAAGTTGAATGGGCCTATTTCAAAATATCTTATAGTTGAGGAGTTTTCCACATATTTTAACTTTTTATTATTATTTTTTAATATTTGGAGGGGACGAGGACACGTCACGACGCGGCTGGCGCGGTCGCGCCCCGATGCGGCGAACCGATTTGCGTTGCGTCCACGTCATCCTCCACAACCACGCACGGCCGACACCGCCACGTGGGCGTGGGTCCCACCACACCACCCCCTCCTTTATGCGGACGCACGGTTTCGCTCCTCTTCTCCCCCCACTCGGAATCTCCCCCTCTTTTCTCCATTGGGAAAAGGAAAAACCTTTTTTTTGTTTTTGTCAAAAAAGCCCCTCGGGAATCGATTATTTTATTCCCTGTGTGGTAAGATATTCTCACCTAATTTAAATTTTGGGAGGAATCTCATCATTCTACTCTTTGTGTTTGAGGCTTACATTAATCATTCCTTTTTCCATTTTTTAATTTTATTTTAGCAAATTAGTAATGAACAATAATACTATGCCAAGAATTATGGTATGTAACTTAATTTATATTGAATTAGATTTAGGAGTGTCGAAAGATCTCTGAATTCACTATATTGTAATCTAATTACACCCCTAAAAATATTATTTTGATACCACATAAAATTAGTACTATTATCTGAAGTCACAAACAAATCGAGAATAGTATTTTTACTGTTTATACTCAACAAAATAGAGGCAACTGAAGTATAAAACTAATATATCGGCCCTCACATAATTTTTCGATAACAAAGGATTACGATCACATAATTTACTATTTCTAAAATTAACTAGTTGTCATTATAAT
This sequence comes from Puya raimondii, assembly GCA_016920855.1. Classification (NCBI taxonomy): domain Eukaryota; kingdom Viridiplantae; phylum Streptophyta; class Magnoliopsida; order Poales; family Bromeliaceae; genus Puya; species Puya raimondii. The sequence goes on along the minus strand of JABWPP010000050.1, from coordinate 47,749,957 downwards.
TAGTAAAGTGAGATGGATTAGTTATTCATAGGGGGAAAAAAAATAAGGTAAAGTGGGGTCTTAATTTAATAATGAAGTCCTATGAAGAATCTTGAGGAGGGCTTAGTTTATTATTTTAGTGTTTGTAGGGGGGTGTAAAGTCAATTTGCCTTATCGGGTGCGGTACGGCCACATTGTAAAGGGGCAGATTCTGAGAGGTGTTGGGGTTTGGTCAGTGGTCAAGTCACAAGTGGTATATATGAAACGAATCACACCATTTTTTCATTTGAAAAAAAATAAAATATTTTATTATTCTTTGAAACTTTTTTTTAAAAAATTTATTCTCGGTAAAATATGCGCCTATCTCGTGTAGATTCCACAATTGACTTGTGAAGATCTCTTTTGAAAGGTATTGCATCTTATTTTATTTCAATTTTTTAGAGGAGAGATTAGTAGCTCTTACGTGTAAAGAGACAAACGAAGTTTCTACCTTTAAAACTCAGAATTCTATTTTTATTTCACTCTGTGAGGGAATTTTTATATTTTTTATTCATCAAATGCGGCCAGAAGTGTGCCAAACAGGTCAGATCAAATTAGATCCATTCAAACGCAAGTAAGAAATATTATATATATAATATTAGAATATATATATATATATATAATAAATAAACAATGTATTATTGTGTTATATCTTTTTTGTAAAAAGAGTGGTTATTTAAGAAGAGAGTTTGTGATGCTAACTTTTCTAATTTTTATCTAAATTTGTGGTGCTAATTGTTTGTTGAGGATGGTCCCAAAAATAATAAAAATAATAATAATAATGATAATAATTAGGCACTTTCTTGCCGTGAAAGTAGGCTCCCCCCTTTCTACAAAAAGATGAGAAGCTCATCAAGTCAGAACATGATGGCCCATGAAGTCTATTTTCCACATTTCCTACTTTCTAGAGAGAGAGAGAGAGAGAGAGAGAGTGTGTGTGTGTGGTGGAATCAGACTCTTTAATATTTATTTTATAAATTTCTTTTATCAATTTATCTGTGAATTATACACATACACTCTCATTTATTTATAAGAGGATTCGAATTCACGATCTACTATCAGAGCGTTGCTTTTCGAGCATGTCGACTTGTATCGTATTCCTTATTCGAGACAGAGAGTATATGCTTGTAATATGTTTATGATATTTCTTTTTTTTGCATAGAAAATTAGTTTATTTACAACCAGAAAGAAAACAGGCCTATTTTAAAGTTAGATTGCAGTTGATGGAGTCTCCATACATTGTTTTATTTTTTTTCACCTCATCAGAAAGATCAAAACAGAACAGGAGAGAGAGAGAGAGAGATAGTGATAAGATCCCTTCCCTAAACGATACGGCCAAAAACTTACGGGAGAGCATAATTAAAGTTGCTGCAGTGAGAGCACATAAATTGATTAGAGAAACATTTTTCTAAGCATTTTGGCCCCACCATTACATCTGGAATCACATGGACGCGACAAACGAACAGCCACAGAATCTGGTGAAGTTGGTTGAGCATTTGTTGCTATTTAATTATTCCCATCACTCCTCCTCTGCCATTGGTTTCTAGGGTTTTGTGGGGAGGAGGGGAAAGAATCTAAAGCATCCAATGCCCAATCATGCATGCAATGGTTAGATGAACCCAACCCACCCCTTGCTTTGTATCAAGATATATAGACTCCAAAGAAACATTTTGGCAGCAAGAATATTGTCTGTACCCTCCTTTTCAATAGTAGATAAGAGTAGAATCTGAACAGTAAAAATTGTATTATTAACAACTGATATACACCATGGTAATTATGAACTAAGACCCAATCCTTAATTTGGGGGTAAGAGGTTTACGGGCAACTTCAAAAGAAGAAGAAGAAGAAATATATATCGATCATAGAAAGTATTTACATAAAATCATACGATCGATACTTAATTAATTGGCTCCATACAGTCCAAAAGAAGTCAATTTCTTCAATAGCATTATTCCAAGAACAAGAATCTTTCGCATCCAATGCCAATCATCGTAGGTGGACATTGATTAATGTACGATAGGCTCCAAAGAACTACTAAATGCATTTAATATATTTTTTTAACAAAAACTTTGGATTCTCTGTGTTTTTTTTTTTTTTTCAGAGAACTGGACTTTGGATTCTCTTATAATATAATCCGATCTCATATTTACGGCTCGATCCACTTACCAGCTAAAATTTGTCGCAATAACTGGCTATTATGGAACTCATGAAATTTGCAGCTAAAGATAAGGAAAACCAATAAGAGTAAACATTTTAATTAGATCCCCGTTTAAAGTATATAAAATTTGGGGATCCTTATACATTGAAACTACAACGTGGTTTCTCAATGGAAAACTAAGTATTTCAACTTATATATATATTTAAATCTATGGTAATTGTAACCCTTTTTTAAATGACTATTGGAATCTTCTTAATTATCTTTGTATATTATATTTTAAAATCTTATGCTTATAAATTTAGTAGTCAAAATTTTAATGTGAACACCCTGTGGTCAAGTGGTTTAATTGGTCCAATTAAGTTAAAATATTTATGATGCTGTTGACATGATCCTGATTCATCATCAAAGTGAAAGAATCTGATCAACCACCCAATAAAGCTAGATTTGAGACCATTATAGAATTCACAGGTTGAACAACTAAAGTTATTCAAAGCAATACCAAACAAAATTAGGGATATATATAGCATTAATCATAATACCACCAATGAATGTATTTATTTCATTTGACTGGTAATAAATAAGATGATGGTTGATAATGTTATATAATAGATAGATATACATGTGGTTTCACATTGATACTTTGTTATATATATGTAACTCTTGTGCTTTGGATTGTATAAACACATGTACAAAAACTTTTTAAAATAAAAGAAGAATAATTATTTACAGCTAAGTTACTAGCACCATCAAACAAAAAAAAGGTACCATTAAGTACTATTTTTTCCCAGAGATATGCATCATTAGGGACTTTTATGTTTAAATTTATTGCTTGTTCAATTTTGAAAAACAAATTAAGTAAAAAAAAAGGGAAAAAAAAATAAGAGGCGACTAGATAAGTTCATCATTTAGCTAGCTCCTCAAAAGAATCCATCCTTTTCATCTTGTCCTCTAAAAAATATCACGACAAATATTAAAAAAGTAATACTTTAAGTACTTCTTATGCTGTTCTGAAGCGTCGCTGATGTGTTAACAGAGCATCTGGAAACTTATGTGGAACAATTTGTGCGCCACGCATGATCGATAGCTACCATTTGGACGGTCTCAACGGAGTTTGAGGCAAACATTATTCTTGCACTATTTCGACAATAATAATTTTTTGAATAATATGATATCAGATTCAATCCTCATTTAATTCTCTCAATCTCAAAACCCAAATCCCATACTTAGTTTGACATTTAAATACGGCGTGAAATTTTTATCATCTAATCTTTATAATACACGTAAGCAGAGATGTTAAAAAAATTTATCATGTCACCGTTATGTGAAAACCTTTTATGTGGAGTACCAAACACGTTTTATTTTTGGATAGCAATCATGCATGGAAGAGTCTTGATCCAAGTTATATATAAATCCTTATTCCCCAAACTAATTAATAAGGTAGTATATATATATTTTCCTCATGGCTCCCCTTGTTATTATCTTAACTATCACCCCCATAATTCATAAATACAAAGTTTAATAATTAATGTTATCGAGATGCCACGTAACACGTGGATGATAAGGCCTAGCATATCAATGAGAATCATGACTTTTTTTTCAAAACCATACAAGATGAGAGTAGGGAGTGTGAGAGAGAAAGAAGTTAAAGTTGGTAACTCCCCAAAATAATCATTTTTTTTTTCTTTTCTGAAAATATTAAGGGGTTGTAACATGTTTTGACATAGCTATTAACTTCAGAAAATTAATGCTATCTAAAAGATTAATCCGATAGATAATAACTTAAGATTGATATTAATTAACACTTTGTTCGTAAGCTTATTGGAGCATCAACAGAATTATTGGAGAATTTACTAAAAAATATTAGGCAAAGAAAGTCGCAATTGTATCATGAGATGTCTCAGCTATGTTTCAAAAATCTCAGATGATATTTATAAATTTGGTTTTACAAAGAAAAATGCATACTTTTCTTATCTTTTATCATTATTATTTGTTTGAATTGTGCATGCAAGACACTAAAAATCTCGAACAATGTTATAGTTTATGTTTAATACTATGTTGAGTTATACGAAATAAATATTATTCTCTAATAATTTCAGTTATTACAAAATAATATTTTTATATTCAAATAGTTTAAAGCCAAGATTTAATGGTGACAAATACAAAACGCACTTATCATTATCAATGTTTCAAAAAATTAGTCTAATAATAAAAAATAATATAAGAAAAAAAAAGCCTTAAGAGAGAGAGAGAGAGAGAGAGAGAGAGAGAGAGAGAGAGAGAGAGAGAGGGAGAGAGAGAGGAAGGGGAATTTTCCCAAGTGTAGTCGCGTGACTAGAAGATTCCACAAGGTGGGACACGTGTCGACGTGCTACTGGTCCCCGCGGAGTACGCTCGTACGCGGCGGAGAGGCTCCATGGAATCGCATGTACGAGCGAGGGAAACGTACACGCGGGGGACAACGCCCTTCCACAAATACCCTCCATCTTACCACTAATTTACGAAATTGCCATTGACGGGGTTACTGTGGGGATTGGGGAATCTTTTTTGTAGCGGTTCCTTCGCGTAGAAGGGGCCGAAGAGCATCTCACATTTTTTTTTTAATAATAATAATAATAATAATAATCTAATAAAAAAACGTTACGGCCGCGAAAAACATTTGCGGTGGACTTTAAAAAGCGTACGATCGGCGGAATCTGAATCACCAGCCGTCCAAATCACGTGACGTTACCTCAGAGCCGTCCCTTTTCACGATTGGTGCCCAGCGTGGTGTAGAAGAAATTAATCGTGGCCGTTGGTTGGATCGAGAGAATCCTATCAATTAACACATGCGTAATAACGATGTTTTGCTATTTTCAGGGAACTTAAAAAAGAAACATGAATGATCAGCGTCTCATTCATTTTTACTGTCTCATTCATGGTTACTTGGTTTCGCTAAATGTGCAGATCAGTCTCATTCAATCTTTGTTTCGTTCAAGAAAATTCATTGTCCATTACATCAATCTCATTCAGTTTGATTGTTCCGTTCATGCTTACTCACCTCTTCCAAATTCATTGTACAGGTTTTAACATCGGAATATAAAGTTAGTGTGAAAAAATTGGTCTTAATTTAGATGATAATGTTGTGAGATATATATATCTGAAAGTGGACGCATCTATAGCATTGCTCGATCATCATTCGGGTACAGTATGGATCGTATGGTTTACCAGACTGTCTTAACGAGGTCCGGTTAAGATGCTCACCTACGAAGTAGCACTCAGCTATTTCCTTCAATTGTGAGGAAAAAAAATTACAAGAAATTTGTTATTTAAATTTAAAATTTGTTATTCTAATAACCAAGTTGCTACGAGTAATATATTTTTCACTAACTTCTATCGAGTTTTATAGACGGTGATAACTTACAATGAAGAAATTCAAATGTTATTATCCAAACCTTTGTCAAATTATAAATCATTGTGTACATTTCAGCCACCACCCGAAATTCAAACAATAAACTTGGATTGTATCAGAAAATTTTACGATTTGTTTTATCATGTATTGACAGTAATTAAAAGACTTGATAAACAATTTAGACCGGGTGAATGATTGTAATAAATTGATTATTTGGTTGATAAATTTAAATTTAAATATAAAATAAGACTAAATTTTGGATGGTTTCAAAACATTCGGTTCTATCTTTCGTCAAAAAATTATAAACCAATCGAAAAGAACCGTGTTCGTAGTTTGCGTAAATTTACTACAACCTCAGTTGTATACAATATCCACATTAAAGGATAAGAACATATTCGTCGTGTAGTGATTAATAACGTGACATTTTGGACGTACAAAAGAAAACGTAAAATAGAATCTACCAAAGCATGGTCAGTGAAAAAAAAAAGTTCGATACAATTCTATGTATTTTTTTAATTTTTTTTTTGAAATTTATCTTTACTCTGGCGCTCGATTTCGCTTATTTGAAATTTTTGGAACTTTTCTTGTTATAGAAAAACATTACAAAAATGAACACATATTTGTTTCAAACCAAAAATAGATGTCAAATCAATTATTCCCTTTACCAAACTCCAAAATTAATGAGAACATGATAAATAGACTCCTCACAATTACACCACCACTCCTTAACAAATGGTTGCACAATTGCATATATGAACATTTTATTGTCAAATTAAATTGAAAATGTTATTTAAAGTTTAGCTATCTTAATTTTTTCCAACTTATTACACAATCATTCCAAACTCAATTATTTGTATTTGCTTTTTGACAAATTGAAAAAAATCAACAAAATGACTAACAGACCTTGTATATTTAGTTTACTCACAAATAAAGCATTATAATTATAATAGATAAATTAAGTGTCGTTTATTGTAATAAACATAAGAGTTTGAAAAGGAAAGGCACATTAAGTTTACAAATTTTATTTTGTTATTTAGATTTAAATTTATTAGAAATTTAAAGTAGTTATAACAAGTAAATAACTAAATTAACTGAATTAAATTTGTAAAGTTAATCTACACTGAAATTGCGTAGGCGTATTTTTTTTAAAGATGCGCCTCTCGCTCCACCGTGGAGGCAACATATATATATATATATATTGAAACAATTAAATCTTGTGATTCTCTAATTAAATTGCATATACGTTACAAATATTCAAAAAAAAAATAGTGAAGCATTTCTGACGTCAGAGGATTCCAAGATACGTCTCTCAATCAACTACGGATACAACATACACTGAAATAATTACTGCTTTTTCACGTAAGCGTATTTGGCTAAAGATATGTTGAAAACTTTTTATCTTGAATAGTCAAGCATATCTTGGGTGCAATCACTCCTACCGTCCTACACTAATAATAATAATAATAATAATAATAATAAGTCAAAAAAAAAATACCTTTGACTATTTCTTCTTTGGGAGCCGGAGTAGATTCCAACAAAAAAATGGGGTGAAAATAGCGAAAGCTTATCTATTTACCTGGGGAGGGCGAGGACAAAATGGGTAAGAAACGAATCAACTCCGCTTTATTATCGTGGATACCTACGCCCCACCTACTCTTCCGAAGAATCTCGGATGGCGAGGCGACCGAGACACGCTGATAACAGTAAATATATTAATTTTTTTTAAAAAAATTAAAATAAAAAAGAGCTACTCTTCCAGCTTATTCCAGTTTATTAACAGAAAAATAACGTTTAAATAAATAATATGAAATAAAAAGAATAGTGAGTAATTATATATAAAAAATGAAGATATATGTGGAGATAGTTATATCAGCTTATTTCAGATATCCGAGAACTACTATTCTCGGATAAAAAATTTATGTTTGGATATAAAGGAGGGGATAAGGGGTTATATCCCCTTATCTCCGATCCAAACGCTACCCTAAGGTTCAGTATACTTTTCTGATTTACTCAAAAAATATTTAATATTTGATAGATGAAAAAATATGATCAAATATTTAGAATGTATATCAATTTTAACCTTTGAATTACTTTTTTTTAAACAAAAGCAAAAATATAATAATTAACTTTTAATTATATGAAAAATTGTGTAGAGCTACTACGCTTTCGGAAGTATAAGGAAATTCGTGCTTTCGACTTTTTAGCCCTTAAATCAAAAATTATACGGTTGGAATGATAATGGTCCCCCCAAGGATTAAGTGATCTTTCTAGAGTTGAGTGGTCCCCACAGGATAATAATATTAATCTAAAGATTACAAATGGTCAAAGAGGTTGATATAAGGGCCAAAAAGTTGGAAGCACTAACTTCTGTATGCTTCCGAAAGTATAGTAGCTATACTGTAAAAAATTTACGCACAGATTATAAATATTTTTTATTAACACTCTCTAATTTTTATGTTCTATAAAATAATTCAAACTATTAAATTTAGTAGCTAATTTGATTGTGGTTAAAATGATTTAATTCTTAAAAAGAATATCTGGGAAAGAAAAGTTATTAATCCAGAGGACTATTTTAGAATAAGGTATACTTGAGATGATCTCCATGCATTTTTGACTGTAATAATAAAGTATTAATAATTAAGAAAGATTCGGAGCTTCGGAGTCGGGGCACCACCGCTGGAAGCGGTATCTCGACCGCGGTTTTTGGCCGCGCGAGAGGGGCTTCGAGATTTCGTACGCGACGAATCGTCCCTGCGTGACAATTTTGCCCTTTCCAATTTTACCCTCGCTCGCCCGCCGGTTCGAACGAACCGGTTCATTAACCCAAAAAAACCCGGGTGGTTCGATTCCCCTTTCCCATTTCCACAACAGGTTTTTGTGTGTGTGTATATATATATATATATATATATTTGAGGAGACCCACCTCATTTCTCCTATGTATCTCTCTTGGGTTTTCGCCCTTTTACCGATTTAGAAGTTGAGAGATCTACGAGGAGGAGATGGGATTGGGGGAGGAGGAGATGGGATTGGGGGAGGGGGAGATGATGATGGGTTTGGATTTGAAGCTTTGCACCATGAAAAGCGTCAATGGGTTTCTGAAGGAGGCGACGGGCGAGGGCGGAGACGGGAGGGCGACGAAGATGGAGGGGTTCGTGAAGCTCCTCGAAGAGGAGAAGGCGAAGATCGAGGTGTTCAAGCGCGAGCTCCCGCTGTGCATGCACCTCATCGGCGACGGTGCGAATTTTATTTGAAAAATAACATTTTGTGTTCCCTGATTCGAAATTATTGAGCTGCATCCGTTATTTATGTTTGTTTCCTTTTGTTGGTTTTTGTTTGTGATCGTGTAGTGATCGAAGGGTTGAAGCGTGAGGTAGAGAAATGTCGCGTGGAGACGAAGAAGAGTAAATTAGAAGAGGAGGAGGAAACGGATCGGAGGGATAAGATGAGCTGGATGAGCTCGGCCCAGCTATGGAGCAATAATAATACAAATACCAGTAATATTTCCGAGAAAAAAATGTCACAAGAGGTAAGGAGGTGTGACAAAGATTAATTTTTATTTTGTTTTTAGGGGGTTTTTTTTATTATTATTTTTGGGGTTAAATTCGTTGTGTGGGTTTTGGTCGCAGGAGAAGAGGAAGAGCGCGTCGGTGGAAATCAACGTTAACGGCGCCGGAGCGTTCACGCCGTTTAAAGGCGTGACGGCGCCGCCGCCGCCGCTAGCGGCGAAGAAGGAGGAGGCGGCGGCGATCGCGGCGGTGGGGTTGCCGGACCTATCCCTGCTGTCGCCGGCGATGAGGAGCCCGCCGCCGACGATCGCCGGCGCCGGCGACGGGGGGAGGGCTAGGGTTGTCGGAAGAGGTCCGGTGGTCGCAGCGGCGGCGGCGGGGCCTCATCTTAGCTTGCAGCCGCAGCCGCAGCCGCAGGGGACGCCTTCGGCGGCGGCGGCGGCGGCTGCTGCGGCGGCGGCGGCGGCGGCGAGGAAGGCGAGGAGGTGTTGGTCGCCGGAGCTCCACCGGCGCTTTGTGATGGCCTTGGAACACCTCGGTGGTGCACAAGGTGAGGACTAAATTGTAAATTTAAAACTCTTTTTTTTTTTTGGTATTATACTGCAAAAGGTGACCCTTTTTTCTTTGAATTTTACTCGAAAGTTTTGAGTAGATTCTGTTGATTGAGAATATTTTTGGGACATGTTCTATCAAATCGATAATATAAGATACTAGAGAACCAGTTTTAGAATTTTTGAACTTCTAAATGGACTGAATTGTAATTTTTGGCCAACATGTTCATGGATTACTGTTTTGTTTTATGGATTTTTTATATGTTTTATGGAGAAAATGGAAGGGAATCTCAAATAGGACTTGATTAGGATCATTTCAACTTTTTTTTTTTTTAATATTTAAAAAGTACTTGTTCATTCTTTTTTTGATCTAATTATTCTACTTCATCTTGGATCACAGTAGCTACTCCGAAGCAAATCAGAGAACTAATGAAGGTGGATGGCCTCACAAATGATGAAGTCAAGAGCCATCTCCAGGTGGGTAATCACATGATCCCTTCAAATCTTTCAAATTCAAAATGTTTGGCACTCAAATTTAAGATCTTTCAAATTATCTAACTCAAATATATTCTTGTTTATAAATCAGAAATATCGACTGCACACTAGACGGATGCCGAATACCGCACCCAATGTGAACCAACAAGTTGTGGTGATGGGCGGATTGTGGATGCATCAACAACAGCAGCAGCAGCAGCAGCAGCAACAGCAACAAGACCAAGACACAGCTTCTCAGCAAAGCACTTCTCAATCCGGATCTCCGCAAGGCCCCCTCCAATTCAATAGCCATGGCAGAGCCCTCTCCATGACCACCACCACTAATGGGGACAGCTGCGAGGAAGAAGATGGGAGATCAGAGAGCTACAGCTGGAAATAAGAAAGAGGGGTGAGAGTGCGATATTGCGCGTGTTGAGACTATTCCTGGGTTGTTTCGTATCAGATTGATCTTCTGGGTTACATGGTTTCGGTACTATGTTAGAATAAGATTGATCTGATAAGAAGCGACTCAGTAATGTACTTAACGGAGTTATATATAGAGAGAGAGAGAGAGATTGACATATAGAATTTAGATGTATAGAGAGAGAGAGAGAACTAGAAGAGATCTTCCTCTTCTTCTAGTATAGTATGCAGGAGAAAAACTGATGGGTTGGGGGATAAAATAAGTAAAAGAGAGGGAGTTAAAAAAAAAAAAAAAGCAAAAACAAAAAGAGGGATTCTGAGAAGTTTTTGAGGAGAGTAGGGATTAAATTTAAACTCCTCTCTGTTAGGATTTTGGGCAGTCTCAATTTTTCCCCTTCGGTTTTCTCCGATCGCTTGTTTTTAATTCTTCTTTTATTTATTTTTTTCCTTCAACTTTAAATTGGAACAAATGGGTTATTTGGCAGAGCTATTGATCATCATTCAGTAGAGGTGCCATTTTTTCCCTTTTATGTTGACTGTTGATGTTTTTTGAGCATGACCTGTTGTTGAATTATATCCTTGATAACTGAATTTCATATAAATTTTCTACTCCTTGGTGGATGATTTTTGGATTATTTTGTGGCGAAGTGTTCTTACTTTTCTAATTTTTCCTTCTTTATTTTTTAATATAATACTTAAAAATAACATTTTTTGGCAGGTTAATGTGACGGTACAGTAGAAGGTTTTGAGTTTGAATTCCGTAGTTAAGTTTACATTTTGGACTTATCAAAATATTTTGAATTTAGACGTACAAAAGAATGTTGTATATAAAATTTTTAAACATTTGGCAGTTTAAATTATCACAGCACAATGATTATTTCATATACTTTAATATTTATTGTCTATATTTTTATTTAGTAACTTTCTCAAAAGTTTCTCAAGAATATGAACAAGATCAAACAAAAAAAAAACTAAATAACTCAATCACATCGAAAGGGAATCATAAATTGGAACGGAGCTAATCTCGTGACAAATTTTAGTCCTATAATTGGATTCCACTAAATTGTTTGTTAGTAGAATGTGTAGTACTCTACTCCCACATGCATTGTTGCCACTTCAATTTCTTTCTTTCTATGGTGTCTTTTTTTCGGATAACAACTCCACTATTATTATGAACACCATCTTATTCTTATGAGTACGACATGTTTCTTTATTTTAAGCTTCTATTCAAGATAATATTTAATATATTAGTCCAAAATGTTCAAAGTTAGATTTAAAACTTTTTTTTTTTTCCTCATGGTAAAAAATTCAGGCTTTTTATATGAGATAGAAAAAATAATTGTAGAGGGCAAGACAAATAAGTGCAAGGATTATATAATATCTTACAAAGAAAAGTGGAATAGTAAATGTATGAGATTTCATGCAAAAAAAAAGGGGGAAAAAAGTAAAAGGAGAGAGAGAGAGGGTCATTTTAGATAGATCAATATAAATAGTGAGCCCACATCATGACATCAACAAGATATGGCTTTAGATATGAGATGTTGATCTTAGTGAATCTCCAAGGATTTGATTTGTTTGTTTTCCTTTTGGAACTTGGTCTGAGTCTTATATTACCTAACACGGCGCCTAAACCACGCCACAAAACACTCCCAAACAATTCCAAACCCTCCAACACGAATTTAACAGGACCATTCCCAGAAATACTCTAATTGCATAGTACGTATCCAGGATCTGGACATTCGCAGCATGCGGAAATCGAACCCATGATCTTTGATCCTGATATCATTTGTCGGATCGTTGATGCTAACCATTAATTTCAAAATTTTAAATTATTAGAAATATATAACCAAGTCACTTAAAGCGTACAGACATAGCACCCACGGGTCTTTATTGTGACTCGGCCTGCTCAGCCTCACGTCACTTCGAACATGACTTGGCCCAACCTACCTCACGCCATTTCGAACGTGACTCGGCCCACTTGGCCTTCCATCACAGAGCAGGATGCTGACCCATTTAAACCAACAGGTTGCAGTAATCTATTTATGGAACAAAAATAAAAGTCCACTTTACATGTTGTAGATATAAAACAGTTTTTTTTTAAAAAAAATACGGATGTAATTAAAAGAAAAAAGAACATAATAGTATACGTATTTAGCATCAGAGCCCATCAAACGAGAAGAATATAAGGGCCCGGCCCACTTAATTAACTAATGGGTCGAATAATCTGGGCCAGCCCACAGGATCCTTTTCAGTTTTGCTAGGTTTCTTAAGTTGTGAATGAGTTAGCTCAGGGTTTGTTTGGTAAACTGAAAACTGACCATGCGTAGCTTGTCTAGGGATGTCAATGGGTATGGGTATCCGAAATATTACCCGAACCCGAATCCGAACGGGGCGGGTTTACCCGAACTAAATGGATATAGATTCGGATATGGGTATAGAAAATAAAAACCCGACGGGTATGGGTACGGGTATGAATTTTGTATGTACCCAACCCAAACCCGAACCCAAACAGAACCCGAACCCGAACCCGAATAAATTATTTATTATGTATTGTTGCCTTTCGCTATTCGAATTCGTACTTTTTTTATCAAGATATTGATATTGTATGGTATGAATGTTTAATGTTATATTTGATTGTGTTTTGAAAAGTTTTGATTTTATTACAATAGATTTTGAAATATGGTAAAGAGAAATCATTACTTCGGGTTCGGGTTCGGGTTCGGGTTCGGGTTTCGGATTTTTGGTCGGGTCGGGTATGGGTATGGATTTTTAAAACCCGCCGGGTTCAGGTCCGGGTTCAGGTTTCAATTTGATTGTAGGGTTCGGGTTCGGGTTTTTGAAAACCCGACCTGTTGACATCCACCTCCGCGATCTTGATTTCGCATCCAACTACATGAAGCAAGTGAGTTATAGACGTACTGAATCTCACATCTTCTTCTCAACAGGCTATACTCGTTAGAGGTGATCTCTCGATGTTCCAACACTTGGTCCAAACGCCTGATTGATGAGTTCATCGAGTTGGTCTAAATTCTAAGTCGAGATATGTGGAAGCAAACTTATCCTCCAGATGTTCTCTTACTGGCAACTAAAAGTATTATTTGATAGAGCTAATAAAAAAAGCACTTAAAACTTCGTCACAATTGGTATATACTGAATCGAAAGTGAGGCAGAGTCCATGTCAAAACCTAAATCTCACTACTAACCGCCCAATTATTTGTATGCGTCCTATAAAAATTACTTTAGAAAGAAAACAAAAGAGATACTCAATCACATAGAATAAAAACTAAGATTACATGTACTTTTGATTGAAACTCCCAATACCCACTTGTTATTATTCAAATTTAACCGAGATTATAATAAGAACTTCACGTGGAGGCTACAACACCTTTCTACGTTGTTAATAATTAAAAATTGTTTTAAATTAAGAAATCAAAGATGCATCTTTACCGAGTCCAATCTAATTATACAATAATGATTCTATAAAATTAAATATATATATATGGTGCACTAAAACCTAGTTGTGAGTATTAAAGTGTTTGGACTTGGAATTTGTTTGAGAGGGTGTGACTCACGCTCGTGATTCGTCCACTGAGAACTTGGAAGAGCGACTCGTTCAACGCGGCAAACGAGTCGGGTTCGTTTGACTCGGTCTCGTGTGACCCGGACCCACGCTCCTGAGTTAACCCAACTCACATTAGTAGTAACGGGGTACCCCAAAGTGTACGCCGGAGTACGATTAATAAGTGAATTTCGGTAAAATGTAAGTTGTTGGGGGTATCAACATTTTAGTTTTTAGGAGGTTTTAATACAAATTCAAAACCATCTTATTCGAGCGATCGCATATAGCGGAGCGACGCAAACTTTGCCCACTAAAAAACTGTTTACTTACTTATAATCATAACTGTATTGTAATTACAACTATATACAAATTAAAATTTGATGTTTTGTTTGATGCGGTAAAATTCGACTGTTGTAATTCTACCTGTACGAGGAAGCCCTGTGACAGCAGTTGTAACTATCTGAAATTGACTGCAGTTTTTACTGCAGCAATTAAAGATAATAGTTTTAAACAAAAAATAAACTTATCTCACTAATCATTTTTTAAATATAAAATAATTTTTTTTCTACATTAGAGGTAATATTACCACCAAATATATTAATAAACTTCAATTACATGTAACCAATGAACCAAAAAAATTATTTATAATTGCAGCGTTTAGACAGTATTTTTATAATACTTTTCCTATTAAAACTGTTCAAGCAATATTCTTATACGTCGTAAGACTCGGAAGGCAGTTGACACGACAAATTTATATGAAACTAATTATAATTTTAATACTATTTCATAAATTTTGTTAAGCATTAATTCTAAAAAGCTAAACCACTGTATATACTACCGTATCGCGCATTTAAAGACACTTTCATTAAATATTCACGTTGTAACATCGCCAACGAATTACATACTGCCACGTGTATAATTCACTCGGTCTAACTTTATAGACATTGGCTTTTTGACCATTTCAAGAAAATATCTCAACACGACGCTCTGAGTTTTTTTGTTTTTTCTTTTTTATAAAAAAAGTAGGTATAAGTCACTGAACCAACGAGGAACTGCAAAGGTTATAAATACCAAAATATATTAGGTAAGAAGTTATAAATACCAAATATATATATATATATATATATTAGGTAAGAAGTTAGCGTTGTAGCTAATTAATGACTTAACTTTTACAAAAGTTTAATAATAATCAAGTTTATTTATGACTGAAAATGATGGAATTCTATTAGGATGAGAGTATTTGAAATAAAATACATAAAGATATGCTATTTTTAATATCTTATTGGACTAATGTAATCCGCATAATATATAATTATTTAACAAAAATAAATTAATTATTTTTTACTATATTTTTTAATTACATGTAATACGCTTATGTACAGTTTCAAACGAAACCTAAGTTTATATAAAAAAAAGATCTTTTCAAATAAAGATTTTTTTTTTTTTTTTTTTTTTTTCCTGAGATGACTCGTTATTAGCACTTAAAGGAGATTTTTAAATAAAACATCATTCTCTGTAAAAGAGTTTTTAAAGTTTCTTATGTGATAAATGAGGGGGACATCAAAAGCTAAAGCATTAATGATCTATACAATATATAATATATAAATAATTATAAATTAATAATACATTGGGTACGTTTCTATGTATTGCGAAATTATCAAATTACCTCTGGTACCAATAAGTGGGACCCGCACAACAAGGACCCACAATCATTGGATGACTTTGGGATTTGCGTGGGACTTCACTAACAGTGCGTATTTATTTATTTATTTATTACAGATATTTCTCAGTTAATTTTTATGAAATAAAATTATTTTAAAATTCATGTTATTATGCTATTAATTAACGGGTCAATCAAAATTCAACCTCGCTTCAGCGGTTTATTATGTATAATAACCCAATATATTTTATTTTTAGTACACAAATAAGATACAAATTAGTGTACAACAAAATAAAAAAATTTACAAAATTATAAATTAGCATATACTACACACAAAAAAAATCTGAAAACGAAAGTAATTAAATAAAAGTAGAATAGTTCAGTCGCCATAAGGGAATAGTGTAGGGACAAATACATTTCACCCAAAATTAGATAAAAATTAAAATTAAAAAATGTAAAAGTTTTGGAGAAATTTTGGCCTGCACTCGGTCTATAAGTACTTTCCATACACTGTATTGTTAAAAGCTCCAAGAGATTTCAAATTCAAATCTAATCCATAAAATATATTTAGGGTTTATTTAAACTTTTAAATTTGAATGAAATTTACTGATTCTAATAATTATTATTTATTTCATAGGAATCGAATTTCGATTTTTATTTTATCCAGTAATAAAAATTAACCCAGTCCATTTATGATCCAATCTAATTTTAAATTTTAAATTGACTCATTTCTGCGTAAAGCGCTCAAACTTCTTTCTCATAAGCACCACCTCCTCCTTCATCCTTCGTCACTCTTTTTTTCCTTAATCAAAATTCTCTCTTAAAATTCTAAAAATTTTGATTGCCCATTCTGATATCATTTTAATAATAAATTAAATATTTTTTGATGATTTGCCATTATATTTTCTATTCCAATACAATCCAATATTATTTTTCATTTTCACTCCAATTATGAACCAAACGTGCCCCTAATATATTTATACTTCAATGCTTCTCTATAAAATATTAGAAAATTTGAATACTAATTTTCACATATCAAATAGTGAGTCTTTCTCTATAATTAATTTTTTTGTAACTGTTTGATGCTTAACTGATAATTTTTTAGAATTTAAATATATTTTAATACATAGGTTGTTTCGATGACTTGATAAAAAAGATTTTCTTTTACTAGTTAGATTAAAACCGGACTGATTCACCGATTCAATAGTCGAATCGCCAATTCAAACAATTCAAAATAATTTTTTAACTTATTTGTTTTAAAAGATTGAATCGAACCGCTTCATAAGATGGATCACGGTCGGACAGGTGGAACCGACCGGTTTGACCTGGGGTTTTATACCATTGGATTAGGATGGTCCTAAAATTTTGATGAGGTTCATGGAGAGAGCTTATACACCAGGTGCAGGGAATAATTTCTATAAATTCTGTGGACCAATGGCGCAATTTACCCGAATAAACAAACAAACCCATCCCCCTGGTGGCGGCCTACGTCGAAGGAGAGAGAGAGAGAGAGAGAGAGAGAGAGAGAGAGAGAAAAAGAAGAAGCTCTCCGAATTGACTTGTGCGGGGATCGAGAAGACCCCGTTCTTATACGCCTCAAACCCGCGTTGGTCGTCTCCCTCCCTCCCTACTCCTCCTCCCCTCGCCCCGCCTCCCATGGCCAACGACGACTCCTATCTAGGGTTAGGGTTAGGGTTTCCTTTAAATTCCCCTCTCCTCCCCTTCCTACTACTCCTCCTCCTCCTCCGACGCCTCTAGGTCTAGGGTTGCCTCCCCTTCGTAACATGTGCGTCCTCCACCGGGGGCGGCGACATGCCTTGGCCGTGGAAGAGCGGTAACTCCCCCTCCTCTTCCTCCCCCTCCCCCAGGTCCTCCTCCTCCTCGGCCGCGGGGTCCCCCGCCTCGCCCCGCCGCGCCCGGAGAGGCGACAACTTCCTCTGGTACCGCCGCGACTCCCACCCCCAGGCCCAGCCCCGCCTCACGCGCCAGCGCAAGCTCCGCCACCTCGACGACATCGAGGTCCGTGACCTCGTCTTCGACTCCTCCGCCGCCGGCGGCGTCGGCGCCGGCGGTGGCGGTGGCGGATCTGCCAACTCGACGCCGGTCTCCCGCTCCCCCGGCAACCTCGACGTCGTGCCACCGAGGCTTTCGTCCTCATTCGCGCAGCTGCCGCAGCCCCTGCCCTTACCGGATGAGGCCGCCGCGGCCTCCCCGCGTAGAGAATTTGGGTTAGGGTTAGGGTTAGGGACCGGGGCTTCTGCTGCGAGTCCTTCGCGTGCGGCTAGTTGCCCGCTGCCCTCGCCGAGGGGAACGCCGGGCAGAGGAGATGGCGAGGAGGGGAGTTCCACGGTTGATTTCTCATCTGCCGCGGATCCCGTAGGCCACAGGGTCTCTTCATTTTTTTCAACGGAGAGGTGAGTAGTTTTAAGGGTTTTACTTATATTCATGATCTTCTGTGCCTTAGCTGTGTACTTATGCAATTACGAATAGGTAATACAATTTTGATCTGTAGCAAGTAAAACATTTATTAGAGGTTTATGCTAATGATGAAGGATTTATATCTGAATGTCGGTACAAGAAGTAGGTGGGAGTTTGATGCGAGTTAGCTCTTGATTTAATGCTGAACTCTTACTCTGTTCCTTTAATATGCTAGCTTGCCGTATCTTACGTATTTGTGGTTGAAATCCACAAATCTTTGGTGTTGGTGTGGTGATTTGCACTATGTCCAGCTAATCCACAGAGGGATTTCTCTTCACTACGATGCATCTACGCCTATCTGAATTAAGCGAAGTGCAACAAGTGTTGCATCTGCTGCTTAATACTATAGCTTGTACGTACAAAAGAATATGATTAGATTGACCAAAAAAAAACTTTTGGCAGTATTTTTTTTTCTTCAAAGGTTAAGCAATACCTACTACACCCTTCAACAAGGTAAGTGTGCACTGATCATGCCCTCTGAAATCTTGCATTGGCTGGTTATTGTAAACGACAACATACTTTTTTGTATCTTATGTGTTCACTTATATTTCTGAATGATTCGTGGAACTAATAAAATAAATCGACTTGATTTGTACATCTAACTGCAGTAAGTTGCCGCACCAGATTGCTCACAGAAGGCCGGAACGCTGTCGCAGTGACTTTCCAATTAATGGAAATAGTCATCATAGGAAAGTGTTCCAAGATATGAGTTCAGTTGAAAGTGTGAACTTCAGACTGAATATACCTGCTAAAAGTGCTCCTGCCAGTGGGATTTCTAGTCCTGTGCGCAGTCCAAGGCGATCAAGTAATGTGGACTTATCAACATCTGCTATGACTACTCAACATCATCAAGTTTGGTCAGCTCCAGAGTTCCCATCGACCGACACTACAACACTACTCTCCCCCCAAATGTCCCCTGAAAAGTTTATGGGCAGTCCTGAGCCATCGCCCCGTTATAGTCCATCGTTGAAAAGCCCTGTGCTACGATCTAGAAACCCTAGCGCCCCTCAGTCGCCTCTGCATCCAAAGCTGTTTCCAGAGAGTTCAAACGGATGGCATGATAGTAATAATGGGAATGTCAATGTTCATCCACTCCCCCTCCCTCCAGGAGCTTCTCCGGGTCCTATGCAGTCAGGTTTTCCTCATCAGTCTACTCATAAAACCGAGGTCTCTCCAATGACAGGTCAGTGGCAGAAAGGAAAGCTTATAGGAAGTGGTACATATGGGAATGTTTATGAGGCCACCAATAGGTATGTAGAGTTATCCTACTTGATTATTTTTCACTGATAGGCCCCTTTTATGGTTGCTTGAAAATGACTACATAATGTTCTGAAATAGGCATACTGGAGCTTTATGTGCAATGAAGGAAGTTAATATAATTCCAGATGATGCTAAATCAGCAGAATGTTTAAAGCAGTTAGAGCAGGTTATTTCTCTATCTCAGTTCAGTCATCTCTGTAGTGAGTTTCAATATGCTTTCATGGAGATCAAAAGCTTTTTACTGACTGAAAACATGGCCTGTTGGCAAAGTTATTACAAGCTAAAACAGGCCTGAGTAGTTTTATTGGAGAAATTCTTTAGAAATGAAACGGAAAGTTTGATAATTTTTAGTTTTCAAGCAATAGATAGTAGTCAATAGGAAAGTTAGTTGATTTGCAAGCAAGAGATTAATAATATAGCGCAATTTGCGCTGTCTATTTCTTAGTTTCTATTTTTAAAATTATTCATTTACTCTGTTTTGTTTCACAACATTATGTTTTATATGATGCTGTCAAAGTTGCATGGACAGGGCCATTTCTTTGAACTTCTTGTGATTACAACATCTAGCAGTTGTATGCTTGACATGTCAACATCTTTTTTTTCCGACATGTTTCTCCTAATGCCTTATTTCATGGTTGTAGTGCCTGCTTTTACTTCTGATTTCCTTCATTCTGTTAATTTTGTCTGAAATGTTAGTAGTACTTAACCTTTTCCTGCCTTTTGAAGCAACATTTGTTGTCTAATATTGTTTTTTCTTTTTTTGTGTGACCTTTTTTTTTTTTTTTTTTTTTTTCAGGAGATAAAGTTTCTCAGTCAATTTAAGCATCCAAATATTGTGCAGTATTATGGCAGTGAATTGGTTAGTTTTCTTTGTAGCTGCTACAATAGAAGTTTGACGTTTCTGATGTATAAACTCAATAGACTTGGTTTTCTTCAATTACAGATTGAGGATCGGTTTTACATATATCTAGAGTATGTTCACCCTGGCTCCATAAACAAATATGTGCGCCAGCATTTTGGAGCTATGACAGAATCAGTTATTCGAAATTTTACCCGTCATATTCTTAATGGATTAGCTTACTTGCATAGCAAAGACATAATGCATAGGTATGTATCTGCTTTTCGTATTATTATGGAAATGATACTTTTTTCTTTGCTTTAATTGACTATTAGTTTAGATTACCTTAAACTTTTTATTAGTATTTCTTACATTCTTCAATATTTTGACCTAAGATGTGATATGCTCTTCTATAGCTTTTTTCACTGCTTTGACTTTGGGGTTTGAATTTGGATTTTGACTGGAAAAATGCCAAAAGCTTTTGAACTACTGAAATATGTAGAAATTGGAGTTCCAATGTATATATGTATTTTGTTTTGGTTGATTGGATAATGAAAGATTAAACAAAAATTCTACAAGGAGCTCCTTATAGAATTTATTTTACGGAGAGGTTGGATGCCCTGCATCCAACCCCTCCTTTAAATCTCAACCATCAACTCAACATCAACTCTAACTTTTACTTGAACTGAGGGGGTGAATTGATGGATGAGATTTAGAGGGGTTGCATAAAGGGCATCCAACCCCTCCATATAATAAATTTTATAAGGAGCACCTTTTAGAACTTTTGTCCAAAGATTAGACTGATCCAATGGATGAAAGTTATTGGTACTAGTTGAATCTAACCAGAACATCGTGAAATTGCTAAAGTTGATGAAAACATGAACTGTTGAAATGATGAAATCACAGAAATTACTAAAACCAACAGGGGTTCCAAAACTCGAACAATTTCAGTTGAGGCTTGATTTCAGACTACCCTTGTTCTTGTGATCGCGATTATCAATTTTAATTACAGAAATAAATCTGGAAAAAGAAAGATGTTTGGTACTTCTTTTGTTTGTTGAAGTCGTGAAGCAATGCTGGCATCCAGATCTTGAAGCTCAATGTTAAGAACCCTAAGTTTTGATACATTTATCTCTGTTGTTCCTTTTCCTTCTCTGATTGTGTGTGTGCACGCGCACGCGCCCGCCTGTGTTGTATTGAATATATATGGTCATAACCAGATGTTCTGTAAAGTAATATTGTATTATAAGTTACAATATTGGAACTGAATTGGGAGGTGTAATTATTTCAGGGACATAAAAGGAGCAAATCTGCTAGTTGATGTACATGGAGTTGTTAAGCTAGCTGATTTTGGGATGGCAAAACATGTGAGTATCGCATCTTACTATTCCCTATCTTTGTTTTAAAATATATGATGTACTCTTTGTGGTCTTTTGGTGCATGTTTACTGGTAGTATATATGTTAGCTGGTGAGAATGGGAAGAAACAGCAAAGAAAGGAACGGCCCTGTGGCCAGTTCAATATTCTCACCTTAAAGCACGTTGGGCAAGCTCCCTGTTGCTCTTGCTTGACCTCAAAACTTGGTGGACTTTGTTATTCAGAACTCTTTTACGTATGTAAAGTCTGCATCATTCTCTTTTAGGTAAACTATCCTATCCAATTTCATCTTGAGGCCTATACGTCTCTTGACATGAAAAAGTTCAGTTGGTTGTTTGCTTCGTTTCTATCCTAGATTCTTAGCTAGCAACATGATTTTAGAACTTTTATGCAAATAGAGCTTCTTTGATAACTGTGTGAAAAATGCCTGAGGATCATGCTAAAAATTCCTGAGAAAGTGGAATGAAACCAATTAAGTTCATAACCTAATTGACTCGATCTATTATTAATTAAAGAGTCAACTTAAACCGTAATTATTTATTCTTCCGAGTTTACGGTTGTCAAGACAATACTATACTCTAAGACCATCCTCACGTCTCCAATATTTGTTTTGAAAACATCAAACCTCATCTGCGAGCATTCCACCACAATTTTCTTTTGAACACATTGAGCTTTAAATGAGCGTAAATATGCTAGACTTAGCATGTATTGCTTTGATTAGATGTGAGCTATTTATGCTACTTTTGTTGAATGGGCTGATGACTGTAGCAAGGCGTGCATCTCATCTAGAACTAAGTGTGTTTTGCGCCATTTTGTATATGGAAGTGCTTTCCACTTGGCACTTTCTGTGTTTGTCAAATTGTATGAAACTGAGGTAGAATAAATTTGTTTGCTGTTTTGCATTTGTACAACTTTCTGTGACAAGATGAGGAGCATTTTTAACTTTGATTCTTATTGATCATCAGTTAAGTGGAGCTGCACCTAATCTATCGTTGAAGGGAACGCCATATTGGATGGCACCAGAGGTACTTCTTTATTATGCTTATCATGATTATTAGACAAATGTTACTAGTTAATTTTCACACTGAACTAAAACAATGTGGTCAGAGTGTTGGTTTTGGTGTGATGTTTAGTACGCCCGCTTATATATGGTAGGAGAATATGAATTATAGATACTTCAGTGATCGAGTTTGAGCTAGCAAATCTCTACACTAGATCCATTACTGTACCTTGCCACTCTCTTCCATCTTTGCTTGGTACATGGCTTGTTGAAGTCAAAATGGGCACAACCTTCCATCTTTTCTTGGTACATTGCTTGTTCAAGTCGAGATGGATACTGTACATAAGAGAACTATGTTTATACCCATTTACAGTGGATATCACAAATTACAGGTGATTGAACCTACATATTGTATTGATTGATTAAGTGCATATTTTTACTCTTCGATTGATTAAGTGCATATTTTTACTCTTCGATTGATTAAGTGCATATTTTTACTCTTCACTAAGGTCCTTTTCTTTCTGAAGTTGGCGGGTATTATTGTTGTCTTCTCAGATAGGTTTTATGACTATACTAAAAGCAATCATGACCATTGTATTTGTCTTCTGCTCATTATTAAGGTATTCTTAAGAGCCACAGGCTATGTTAAGTATTATTAGGACAGGAAAATCCAGAGAGGAACAATAAATATGTGCTTTATAAGTGCTTAGCTTTTCGACATGTCATCTATCTTGGCAATGTGAATGTTCTGTGTTGATGTGCAATTTCCAACTAATAGTCTGATGCTCATCTTTGAACAATAAGCTAGTCCTGTAATATGTACATTTTTTTCGTTACAACAGATTATTTGAACAGCTACATCTTCCCTCTTAGTCTTTGCAACTATCATTCCTTATTTGCAGGTGCTACAGGCTACACTAAATAAAGAGATTGGCTATGATCTTGCTGTTGACATTTGGAGTTTAGGTTGTACAATTATCGAAATGTTTACCGGACAACCTCCTTGGAGCGGTCTCGAAGGGGTAACTTCATTCTCCTTTAATATTGCTTGCTGGAGCACATTAACATTGATGAATTTCATGTTGCTAGATATATGCTGCTGTTTTTAAATATAACACGATATGTTTTACCATTAGTGATCTTGTAAATGTGACATACTTAGGAAGGACTGGATTCAGATATTTCTTTTAGATGGATTTCTTAATTTAGTGAGGCACTTATTATGTTAGGATGCTTTAGGACTTTTTACTACTTTCGAGAGAGCTTTCATTTCTCATTTATTATAATTGCCTCCATAAAAATTACTAGCGACAAAATTCAATAAGCAATGCAGACAATCTGTGCTCCTTGGTTCCTTTTCTCTAGAGAGAAGAGTCGGTTTCACTTAAGTGCACTTTCTATTGTACAACATCATGATTGTCGTATTTCGGTTGAATCTGCTGGTGAAATGTTCAATTGCAAGTCTTCTTGAACTTTTGAATGTTTACACCCTGAAGTTAAATGCCTTTGCACCCTTTTGAATAGAAAAAAGGACAATCTGAAGCGTTTATAAAATATTATCTGTTAATTTTTTTGTTAGCAATTAGCTGCTATATGTAGTCCTTTTAATAACAGCATATCTTGGTGTGTACCTCTATCATTGGGAATCATATGCATGATATTTTTCTTTTATGTGATCTGCAGCCCGCAGCTTTGTTCAAGGTATTGAATAGGAACCCCACGATTCCTGAGACGCTGTCCTCTGAGGGCAAGGACTTCCTCCAACTGTGCTTTCGCAGGAATCCTGCTGAGAGGCCAAAAGCAAGCAAGTTGCTGGACCATCCATTTATTAAAAACTCTCATCACCACAATATTCATGGCTCAGTACAGGCCTTTGCAGGAATCAAACTAGTAAGGACCCTCCTATTCTCCATTTTCCCCTTTGAAATGTTGGAGTAGAATACATTACCAATTATATATAACCATCAATTGCGACAGGATACTACGTACAGCCCGAGGGACCGAAAGTCTTCTAAAAGCGATCCTTGTTTGAAGGGGAAACAACCTAAGTGGTAGTCTCTTCCTATACTTGGTAATTACACTGCATTACTTGATTTTAGTTCATCATCAAGTATATGAACAAATGGATCTTATATTGTAACAGTGAGACCAACCATTCTTATCCCGAAACTTCTGATTCGGCGTCGTCTCGCCCGTCGCCTCGCTCCAACCCTGAATTCCCCCGCAGTTTATCCCCTCCCCACCAAAACCACCTTGCATCTACAACGGCCATGCATTTGGGTACCAGGAACTTTCACCCCTGTGCATTGCCTAAGCCTTATGAGAAGGAAGTTTTGCATCTATGAAGCTGGCTATCGGTAGGATTCTTTTGAGTAGGCTGAGTTGTATAGTCTGTAGGATCCTCTCACTACCCTCTCCCTGCTTTTCCTTTTACTTTCCCTCAGCTCTTTTTTATATCTCAACTCAGCTGGGTAGTCTAGATAATTGCAAGGTACAACAGGATATTGTTGTATAATGCTCGAGGCGAAACGCCTCCCTCTCCCCTTAAGGCATCAAAGTTGAATACGATATGCAGAATATTGGACGCTAGGAGTGGGAAGCTATATGTTGCATATTTCTCCCCGGATAGGATTAGTGTCCTTTATGTGTGCTGCTGTTGTTGTATAATGCTGTTTGCTGTATTTAAAGGTTGCATAGTCAGAAGTTTAAAGTAGTTAGGACCAAGTATAACTGGAAAGGATATATCTTTGTGTAAAAAAATAGTAGGCTTGATACCAGAGCTTCAGGAGATCGAGCGGTGCTGTACTGTGGTAGTCTTTTGTGTGTTTTTATTCAATTTGTATTTTCCCTTTACTAAGCGTTCAGAAACCAATTCAGCTGTGTGATTCCTGACACTTCCGACTCCTATTTCCCTTGTCTTAATAGTGTTTCCTGCCTGATTTATTCGTCAGTATATCTCCGTACTAAAAGGTTATTTCCTTCTCACCCCCTTAGTGAGTGATGTTGAGTAATAACCCGGGTCATGTAAATGAAACGACCCATTTCCAAAGGAAAAGGCAATAGCTACATAAACCGTGCTCTTATTTATCACATTACAACAATGTATCCGAAGATATCTCATTCATTCTGCAAACATCGCAATAGTCGCAAATGTTTTACTATTTTACTGAATAAGCACTAAATAAGCCGATGAACGAATGGGACATCCACACAAACATGCACAAAATTCTCGACAGCTACATATCCACCAACTGAGAACAGCTTATGATACAGACAAACACCTGCTACGTGCACGAAATACCGACAAACACCTCAGAACTGAAAACGGACCACCTGTAAAAGGAACATAAACAGGTGGTTGCATTAATAAATGTAAAATCTTCCAGCATAATATAAAAACGAAAAAAAGCAGCAGCTTTCAGCACACCTCAGATCAGACGATATAATAACAAACTCACAAACACAATAAAAAGTGCAGAGAGCGGCCCTACATGAGCTTTGAACTTTGGCCCAATTGTAAATAACAATTAAAAGCTTAAAAGTAAAATTTAACGTATGAACAATTAATTTGTTGCAATAAACCACACAGCCCAGCCTGAATTTCAGTCAAATTCTCTTAACCATCGTCATCATGTCATTATTGATCGGCAGGTAAGTATATAACACGCCAAAACCACATGAAACAGCTAAAATACCAACCAAACTTTAAACACCAGGTTGCCTAAACCCATCTTAGCTTTTAAAGGTTCAAGCACCACTCTAGTTAGATAGTGATATTTGCCTGAATTCTCATGGGATACAAATGTCATATCCAGAGACTTAGCAGGCTCAACTCACACAAACTTGGCAAAAAAATTATACACTAGCGGTGTTGCTAAAAATTTCTATAAACAAGCCAGAAGAAAGAGTAACGATCACAAGCAACTTAGAAAAAACTCGAGCAACATGAAAATTCAAATTATACAAGACTAGTAGATGGAAAAGAGCACGGCACTGAAATAACTATTCATAGCATAATGTACTTATATTACTTTCAAGGAAATCAGAAACAAAAGCAACATATCATGGCTAGTAAAAATGCAGAGGCATCTCAGGAAAAAAAGCAATTTTGATGTCTGAACAACTTACATGTTAGACGAACCAGGGCTTGGACCATGTGGTTGTACCAAATCTTCAAGGATCACAGACAACTAATGATTTACGTATTGCTTTATTGGGTAAGAAGATCTACTCACTCTCAGGACCTTTCGGCAATTAATAATGACTGAAGTTCCTCCCTACGCCTTTCCAATTCCTGCAACATGACGAAGAACAAGAGATTTAGATGAATCGCTGAATATTCTACGACACGTAGGTGACAAAGCACTTAGTAAATTACTAAGAGTAATGGCTATTTTGTTAGAACTTTGCAGTACTGAAAGCTTACCTCTAGATCTTTGACCGCTTGCTCTCGCGAAGTTTCTCTTTGCTGCCGCTTACGCTTCAAATAACCGACGCACAATACACCCTGAACATTTGCACTCATAAGCATACATTCACAATTCCAGAGCAAAACTTTAAGGGGCTGTTTGATTCCTCGAAAAAATGTGGAAAATATTTTTCCAAGAAATTTTTTTTCCATGGAAAACCTCTTTTTCAGTTTTTCGTTCGTTTGTTTCCTAAGAAAACTAGCTTTTTTAGAAAGCTTTTTTCCAAATTTTATGGAAAACTAGCATTTACGTTTTTTCTAAATAAAATCTGGAAAACAAAAATATTAATTTGCCATGAAATTTGGAAAATATATTTCCAAAAAAGCTAGTTTTCCTTGAAACCAAACGGACAGAAAACTGAAAAGAAGGTTTTTGATGGAAAACTTTTTTCTTGGAAAACTTTTTTTCACGCTTTTCCGACGAACCAAACACCCCCTAAGAGTTGAAGACGTTAAGAAAGCAAACAAAACTGAACACATTATACTACATTTGAAACAACATTTCATGAGTTCATCAAATTTCTGATTTGTTTCTGATGAAGCAACACATTAATAGGTGTTTATTTTGGAACAGTTCAAAATAAATCTCCTATTAATTTGATCCCAAAGCATTTCACAATAAACTTGGTACATCAGCATGAAAATATGTAACCAAGATTCATCTCATTGTGACCTTACCAAGATCACATAGATGAAACCACATGCAATAAGCAGGTAAGCGGCAATCTCCTGAAGCAACATTAGATCCCTTCTCTCAAAATCCGGGAACGCTCTCGTCATCACAGCAACACTACAGGAACCAAATTAAACAAACATAAATTAACTATATAAACAATTAAACATTAATAACCCTCCAAACTTAATGTGCCCCGTTCTTGACCAATTTCACACCCATTATCAAAAAGGAATTAGAAACTAAATAAGAAAGCAAACTCAGAAAAAGAGAGAAAAATACTTACAAGATCTGCAGCATGCCTCTACCAGGCCAATATTCCAGCATCTGCTCATTAATGCCAAATCAAATTCACAAAATTTAAATTTAAAATCGTACAGAACTAAAAAAAAAGGAAAATAAGAAAAGGAGGGCTAACAAAAGAACAAGAATAAACTAACCCTGCAAAATCTGAAAATCAAACTCCACTCGGTCTCTGCGACGGCAACAAAGAGTGCGATCAACACCACGTAGCAACGAAATATCCCGCCAAAAATCTTTAGAAGGAAAAGAGAAAAAGAAAAAGAAAAAAAAAAGGTTAGATAGAGAAAGAGTTAAGGCAGGAGGTAGTGGAAACTGGGATCGGAGGTGAGGATTTAGGGTTTTGCTGCATACATCGTAGCCGTTCTTGAAGGATAGGACGGCGGAGAGGACGTTGACGGCGACGCAGAGGAGGGCGACGGCGCCGGTGATGACGCTGAAGGTTCGGCACACGATGAGGAAGGCGTCGGGCCGGGACCGAGTCCCCGAGCCCTCGCCGCCCTGCTCCTCCCTATCCCTCGCCATTAGAGACCTCTTCTTCTTCTTCCTCTTCTTCTTCTTCTTCTTCTTCTTCTTCTTCTTCTTCTTCTTCTTCTTCCCTCTCTATGTCGATCTCGATCTAGGGTTTCAAAGGGTGGTGTAAAGGGAAAGGGGAAGGGGAAGGGGGGTTTTTTCTTGAGGAGAGGGTTTGTAGGTTCTCTTTTCGTTTGTATATAAGAGAGGGGCGGGATAGTGCGGGGGTGAGGAGATCGGAGCAAAGGGTCTCTCTACTTAGTATTTTTTTAACCTACCGATCTAAGTGGGCAAGCAACGTGGCAGAGAGAGAGAGAGAGGGAGGGGATACTCACAAGTGCAGAGGTCCGAGCCTTCTTCTAGAGCGGTTGAGTTGTACATACACCTCGGCACTGGGAAGTTTTGGCTCCACGAAGCCTCTCGAAGAAAGAGCTGGTTTAGGAATATATAATATGATATATAAAATCTCTCATCAGAGTTAACACGTTAGTTTATAATAACAAGAATCTTTGAAATATAATATATGTGAAGTTACCTCACAGTTCATTATTTTGGATGCGAAAGAAAAGGAGATTGGAAAAGTATAGAATGTAACACAAGGATCTCACATTCCAAGGAAAGTATATGTACAAGAGAGAAAAAGCAAACGACATTAAACAAACGTGCCTTTTCTGCTTTAGACACAGTAGTGCTGCAGCAGGACTTCAACAGCAGAGGCATCCTGCAGTAGAATGATAAAAAAGCAATGAAACTGTTGCTAGCATAAACAAGCACTTCCTCACAAAAAGCAAACAATGACGCTGTACAGAATATGAATGAAGCAGTGTTTCACTTACAAAAACTCTCTTCGACCAGATTTTTTTTCCTTACTATACTTCTCACTTCGTCTCGTCAAAAAGGGGATATACATATTCAGCAAGTCCTGCCGAACTTAGAAATGATCCAAAAGAAAGCCTAATGCCTCGAAGGAATAATCGATACGGCCGTCAATATTTCATCTTGCACCTACTAAAACCGATCTAATCAAAGCGTTGGCGCTTTCCAACTGTTGACTGCTGCTCTTGCTGATATGATGATCTCTAAGACGTCTTTCTATCCGCAGATAGAAATCCTGTAGAAAGCTGTATATTGTATCAAGTTCTCCACGGGCCGCAAAATCCTTACCCAGCAACTTCACACAGAGAAAATGAGCCAGACCCAGGACCAAGCCAGAATCTGTTCTTTCCAGACCAATGTCAAGACCTGCCACGAAGACACCACCCACGGCATCCAATATTTTTGGGCTTCCTTTTTTTAAGAGGACCACAATCATCTCAGCTAGCTTTTTGAACACCGAACTTTTGGCCTCTTTATTTTGATTTTCCTGGTCATCTTGGTTGAGTCCATTGAATTCAAGTAACTCCGTCTCGCTCAGAACAGATAACCAAACAGGAAAATTAACCCCCATAAAGTCAGGTAACTTTGCATTTCCTCCCTTCTGATTTGGCTTAATTAATTGGTTGCAGCCCAGCCCCAAAACAAGAATTGGGAGCCATTCCTTGGCAACAGAAATGATATTGAGTGCAAACTTTGAGCCTAGATATGATTCCACAGAGGAAATAACATCTAGGAGATCATTAGATAAATAGAATGCCTCACCTGGTGGTGGTGCCGAAGATTCACTAGATCTTGTGAGCACTAAATGGAGTAACTTGGCTGCATAGGTAAAGGAGCTCTTTAGAAAAGTGAGTATCTCTTTTGAACCCTCTCCCACAAAAGATGCTTTATGCCTTTCGATTGCAGATACTACATGTCGGGCATAAGCCGATGCAAACTTCAAGCACCGTAATATATCATGGTTGATAAGCTTCATTGTTGCGGCATCAACGATAAACTTGAGAAATGTTGTGGCCAGTCCGAGCAAATTTTGCATCCCTCTTACTTCATGAGCATCAGTTTTGGACTCATCACCTACATGAACTTTAAGATGAAATCATTAGAAAACTAAACTACATGACTACACCCACTAAATTGATTAAGCTGGTTTTGCAATTTCTGACACTGATATGGATATTGAAAAAGGTTTTAGCACAAATTTATTGTCTTCATTATAGAGCAACAACACAAAATACTCGGCTTAACCATTCCATTTATAACCAGATGATACATCCATTGTTGCTCTTATTAATAGATTCCATATCTTATTGCTTATCTACATGCATAAGAGGTTTCAGTACCATCTAAAGCTTCTTTATGTCTGATTTTCCGGTGCTTTAGACCTTTATCTTGATTCTTGGACTTCGAAGATGAATCACTCGGTTTCTCAGCAAAAGGTTCACTAAGGACCTTATCAGCACAGTCAAGTAAGTGAATCAATGATTGCTCCATCACTGTCTGCATAGAAACAGAATCTAATCAAGATAATTGCAAGCTCTTATTAATTTACCATAAGAAACATCAAATCCCTTCTGTCCATGAGATTTCGCTCTGTTCAAAAGAGAAAAATATGGATTGTTTTTCTCATGAGGTAATTCAGAATCTGAGCATGGAGTGTTTCAAGAACAATCTAAAGCATAAGAAACAAAGGCTTATAAGTAACAAAATATTCTAGCAGGCTTATGAGTAACCAACTATTGTAACTTTGTAGGTTATATCTCCCTCAAATATAGCTGAGATTTGAGAAACTAACATGAGTACCAGAGTTATAAAAGGAATACTTAACGATCAGAAATAAGTGCAACAGACAAATTTCTCTTTAAGATAGGAGAGGTAGAATAACTTACTTCTGGACAAGAGTTTGTTTGCTGTAAGTCATTATTTACATCACCACCAATTTCCTTATCACCACTTGAATCAAGATCTTGGAGGGACATGTACATTGAAAAGTACATGTAGGCTGAGATAGGTGCCATATCCAAAAGTTCCCATTGCAAACACTCTTCAACAAACACATGGGAAATTATCTTCAAAGCAGAAAATGCTACAGCTGAGACTGGCGATTTGAGGGTGGCTTCTCGGGTGTCTTCAGCAGTTAAAAGCTCTTTAATCTGCCACGCTGCTGCGGCAGCTGCGGCTGCGATATCAGACTCTTCTTCAGAGTTTGGAATGACTGATTTTGCTGATCCTTTTCTAACTTTTTTCTTCTTGAAAGATGCAACATCAAGCTGTGGTAAGTCCAGTTCATACTTATCAATAAATCTAGAAGCAGTAGATTGTAGAATATTTGTCAGAGCTTCAAACAAGTCATTGGACAAGTTAAAAGAAAACATCAACTTGTGAACAACCCGTACCAATCCTTGTCGATCTAAATTTTCTGACAGTCCATCGGAATTCAGGATTATATCCATACAATGATGACGTAATCCAGTCAAATTATCTGGAGTTAAAAGGGAAACTAGTCTCCAAAGAGCAGACCGCGCACGCTCAGAAGCCGCTGCAGTAAGCAGCGACTTCAACTTCTCAGTTGAAAAGAGCTCTTTTAGAGTCTCCATATTAGATGACTTCTCCAATAGCCCATGTGACATATTGGCTGAGGCAATAATCAGACCATCAATCAGATCCGAATTTAGGCCATTGGGCGAAAGGGCTAAACGAATGAAGATCTTGAGAAGTTCCATGAGGGACCTTGAGGATGATCCCTCAGACAAAGCAAATTCACAAAACCTTGCACCAGCAGCAGGGGACCTTTTTATCAATGCAACACAACGGCTGCATGCCTCCTTGACATTCAACTTTGATGGGAAGTAAGAGGGAATGAGAAGCCTTGTGATTTTTTGAGCCACTTTAGGGTGATCATTTGCAAGTGAAGACAATAAAACATTTAAACTGACAACCTGGAAAAATTAACCAATCAATAGAAGTATTGTTATATCATGTCAACCTGAACTAGTTAAAAGGACACACCTGCTTAAGACAAACTTATCAAAAGTAAAGCAGATAGTTTCACTATAATGTAAATGTGCAGGCAGAAATAGTGTGTTGATTTACCTTATTAAATTGCAACGACCGAATATCACGAACAGCTAAAAGTAGATCAACAACAGCAGCTCGAACAGAAAGAGAAGGATCCAAGAACATGAAGCCCAATCTTGGAAGAAGTACTTTCATTATTTCATGGCTCTGTGGATTTTCGAGCAGATAGATAGTACCATTAACTGTTGAGAACCTCACCTCATTGGATGAGTCATGTGACATACTGTCAATAATCATAGTTAGAAATTTTGTAATTCTTGGTGAAGGAATGACTTCCCAAAACATATGGAGAATGCGAAACAAGCCTTCAACTGCAACAGCCCGTACTTCCGGGCAATCATCCATAAGAAGTTTCTCTAACAAAAAGAACTGCTTATCAAGCAATGTATCCTTTACTTCCTTTGTGACTTCCGGATCTTCCAGTGGGAACAAATCTAATAGTAGATGCAATGCATTGTGACGAACATTGGAGTTAGCAACCTGCCAAATATCAGTACTAACTGTTAAAGGAACCAAAGAATTGAACATAAAGTTCAAATCCATCCGAGGAAGAATGAAAGGTAGTCCAACAAACATAAAGTGCTTATGTGCGATAACATACAGAAAACGGAAACCTAGTTAAAACTGATTATATATCAAACAGCATATAAACCATTTTCAAGTGCTTTGCTCGCGTATCACACTGCTTACTAATAATCTAAAAAGTTGGAATACTAGAAATTGGCTAAATAAAACATTAAGCAGTGACACATAATCTTTCATGTGGAATAATTGGTTTCCACTTTTGTGATTACTATAAGGTTTTCAAAGTGCATCAACACAGATATTAAGAGCTTCCGCTTTTAAATGGAGACCTCCCAAGCTAATTTGGTATTAGAGAGCATAACATCAATCATATTGTGTGGTGTATCGCATCATTGCATAATGAGAAAACAAACAGTAAGTAGTAAACAAGAAGAACGCACCTGCAGCGACCGGAATAGCACAGGCTCTGCGAGACGGAAGAGAAGCTTCTCAACTCCATCAGTCGCTCTCTGACTAACGAACCCACCCAATATTCTCCTTATAGATGCGGCAAGCGAGCTAGACCTCGCATGTATCGCTCCTTCAATCAACCCTTGCAAGAAACCACCCTCGATTTCCTCCTTTAGGAATCCTTCTGACCCTTTCCAAGCCCTGAAAAGGACATCACCGTACGCCTCCAACACCGACTTCCTCCCGAACGGAATCTGCGATCTAATCAACGCCAGCGCCTCCTTTGCAAGCTGTTCACTTAACCCTAACGTGAATGCGACAAACCGCCTACCTTCTTCCACTTTCAAGTACACTGGTGCGATGACGCACCGTACAAGAAGTTGCCGCACATCCTCTATGCTCTCGTCCATGTAGTCGAACAAAGTGAACGCCTCTCTTAGGGCATAAACCCTCCTCACATCCGTTTTCTTACTCAAAGTAAGCGATCTCGAGAGCAAGTAAGGAAGAGACTGAGAGATGAGTTGCTCCCTTCCCGGCAAATTCTCCTTCCACCACTCCTCGCAAAGATTGGCGACCTGGGAGAGGAGCGCGGGGTCCATCTCGTAGAGCACGAGGCCGTCGTGGAGCGATCGGACGGCCGGGAGGAGATCGGGGGCAGCGAAGGGCTTCCTGGGGTGGGCGACGCAGAGGTGGGCGACATAGGCGTAGGCTCGGAGGTTCCCTAGTTGATCTAGGGTTTCGGGGGACGGTTCTCCGTCGCGTGCGGCGGCGGAGGGGCGGCGCCACCTCTTGGACGGCGGAGATCGGGAGGATCGGCCCGGCGATGCGGCGGCGGATGGGGCGGAGCGGAGGGAGGCGGTGAAGGAGTCGAGGGAGCGGGAGACGGCGAGGTGGAGGGAGGAGGGGAGGGAGGGGAGGAGAGGGGAGGAGGGGGGGAGGGACCAGATTAGGGTTTTGAGGGAGGATCTACCGGAGTTGGCGGAGGCGAGTGAGGGGGCGGCGGAGAGGAGGTCGTCGGCGGAGGAGAAGGGGGAGGAGCGGTGGCGCTTCTTCTCCTTCTTCGTCGTCGTCGTCGCCGTCGCCGTCGCCGCAGCCATGGGAGTAGCGAGCGAGAGTGTGAGAGGGAGCGAAGCGAAGGAGGAGGGCGGAGAAGAAGAGGCGCGAGGAGCGAAGCGTTCGAATGGTCGGGAAATGGATTCGGGTTTCCAATGGGGGGGCGGGAGCGGGGCTATGTCAGTGTAGTGGCGCATGCGGACGCGTACGGACGTTCTATAGACCGTCCGATCGACGGAGAGGGGATTCAATGGGTCTGGGAATGGACGGTAGAGATTGTAGATGTCCGCATGATGAGTTGAACTGTAGCTTACGGGCTCGAAAGTGCGATTTTTTTAAAAAAAAAAAGATACATTTTGAAAGGAACTATTTTGGCGCACTTATGAAAATATACATGGGCTTGGGCTTGGGCTTGTAATAGGATTGGGCTCGAGAATAAGTAAAGTCCAATAGCCTG
Source organism: Puya raimondii (assembly GCA_016920855.1). Taxonomy (NCBI): domain Eukaryota; kingdom Viridiplantae; phylum Streptophyta; class Magnoliopsida; order Poales; family Bromeliaceae; genus Puya; species Puya raimondii. Next base: position 47,714,877 of record JABWPP010000050.1, on the reverse strand, counting down.
ATAAATTTTTTTATGTGTTTGATTGAACTTTTGGATTTTGAGCATGTTTGTTTAGCCTCTCTACAGTCGAAGTCAGTCAGCCAGCCAGACGAATGCGCCACCTTATTATCTCTGCCGTTTTGAAACTCCGCCGCCTTCGCAACAGAAGCCTGCGAGGCTTCTGCAGTTCACACGACTTATGAGGTGAAACACGGAGCTCTTACATAGTTAGTTAGAGATCACAACTTAATTTTCTCACTCCCGCGCCTGATGTCGAAATCCATGTACAGCTCGAGCTAGTAAGTTGTAAGCTTGTATTACTCCTAGTCTCGCAATCCTAATAAGTTAAAACATGCGCCTTTTTTGGTCCAAAATTACTTAAATTTATAGTCTCAAGCCCGAACCTACCTCGAACCGAGCAAACAGATTCAGGCCAGGTTGGACTCCTGGCCCCATTGTGTTTTTCGGCCCATCCACATTTAAGAGAAACAATTAAAACAATTACTTTTATTGAATATTACATAGACTGAATATTACAGTACACTAGTGCTAGAGTAGAACATGATGACACAACTCACCTAAACCAATTAACGTGTAAACAATACCCATATAAAATTACAAACTATAAGTTATTATTCTTCATATAACAACATATAGTACTAACCCAAAAGTTTAAACTCATCATGTGTCCATCTCGGCTTCTCTCACTCTACTCTCCGAGGTCGAATGCAGAAACATGGAAGCTATCAGATAGTCCTGTGCTGGTCTTAAAAGTGATTTTTCCAATCGTAGGGTCCTCGATGAACACTTCCACCACGGTGAGCCACAGCAGAAGCTCCCTCACCTTCACCCCCGTCACCTTCTTCAGCTTGCCCTTCTCGACGAAGGCCGTCACCTGCGCTGCGTACGACACCACCTGCTTTATCTTCTTGAACGTGTGGTCCCTCTTCTTCTTCTGAACTAACCATACGAACCCGACCGCGCGGTTGTATCCGAACTCCTCGATGTCTTCCAAAGGGAAGAGTCCCTTCGGAAGGTCGAGCTCTTCGAGCAGTTCGATAGACTTCTTCTTGCACAAAGCGTCGCCGCGGACGATCTCGGCGCCCTCGCGGTAGCTCTCGATGGTTTGAGATGCCATTTTATGTATGCTTAGTTTGAGAGAATGGGAAAGGAAAAAATGTAGTAGCTAGAGGAGATAGTGCAAGAGTAAGTACTGTTATGTGTTGTGATGGAGTAGTAAGGAAGAGTGCGGGGTTGAATTTATATATATATAGATGAGTTTCGTTGTGGAGATAATTTTGTTTATTGGAATTCAAAGAAGAGAGGCGCTTTGACTTGGTATAGTTTTTAGACTAGTTAATTAATTTAGCCCAACGAGACCGAACCGGGTCAACATATCGGTTGAAACAAACTAATTATAGTTCCCAAAAGATACCCAGTCAAATTAAGGATGAGTTTTTTTTTCCCCTTAAAAAGAATAATAATTTGAGGTTGATTCCTTTATTCTTTTGCTAATTAATTTGTATGCAAATGAGAACGTACTCTACCAATTTTTCTTAATTTAATAAAAAAGAGAGAACGATCGATATTGACACTTAACAAATTAACATTAGCACAAAATAATGCTAAATCCAAGGAGGAAAAATGAATGAATGTGATAGTGCTATCAATATAGCAATTGTGCTATAAGAAACCACTGTTTGAAAAGAACTTAGGCGTTGAATACTAAGAAACCTTTAATCGCTGTGAGAAAAGAAAATGATAGGGCTCACCCATCGCGTCTAGTCCGTTATAGAAAAAGTACTGATTAAACCGAGTGCGCACACCCCTACATTCGCAATATTTCGTCATCTATCTAGTCTTATTTTTCAATCAACGACCAACATAACTGCCACAGCTTACTCAAAATTCTAAATTATAAAGAAAAGTTCATATTCAATAAGCAGTGAAGATAAAAAAATCAGATGCGAGATGAATGGAACTGAGGATGCTGCGCACATCCAGTGCATGCATTTGCACGTCCCGTGTACTATACCAAATTCCATCATTTTTTCATATTATCCTTCCATCGTCACCATCCAACGGCCGCAACTCACTTTGGATTTTGAACCAAGTAGAAATTGCCGTCCAATAGAAAGTCGGAAATCGAAAGATGAGAATGGATGGATGGCCACAAGAGTGCGGTGCGCCGATGCACCCGGTGCAGGCAATAATTTCTAGTCTTATACACCCCTTGATGCTCTAAACAGCAACTAAACAAACAAAACAACCGGATTTTTTGACTTTAGACCATTGACTACTACTCGAACCCACTAATTTGACCATTTAAGGGCATGTGGGCCCCACGTTATAGCCCAAACTATTTGACCACGCCAATAAACAGGTAATTAATTATCATTTGCCTTACTATATACGTCCCACATTTATACTAAAATCATATAATAACGTTATCTATATAAACACCCCCAACACATGCATTTCTCTCCCATCACACAGCCTTAACTACCTACTTGCTCCTTTCGTATACAAAATCAAAAGGAAAGAACCCATAAAGCAATGGCACCTCAAACCATCGAGAGCTACCGCGAGGGCGCCGAGATCGTCCGTGGCGACGCTTTGTGCAAGAAAAAGTCTATCGAACTGCTCGAAGAGCTCGACCTTCCGAAGGGACTCTTCCCTTTGGAAGACATCGAGGAGTTCGGATACAACCGTGCGGTCGGGTTCGTATGGTTAGTTCAGAAGAAGAAGAAGGACCACACGTTCAAGAAGATAAAGCAGGTGGTGTCGTACGCCGCGGAGGTGACGGCCTTCGTCGAGAAGGGCAAGTTGAAGAAGGTGACGGGGGTGAAGGTGAGAGAGCTTCTGCTGTGGCTCACCGTGGTGGAAGTGTTCATCGAAGACCCTACGATTGGAAAAATCACTTTTAAGACCAGCACGGGGCTATCCGATAGCTTTCATGTTTCTGCGTTCGAGCTCGGAGAGTAGAGAGAAATAGAGAGGTGCAGTTGAGTTTTTACAATAAATAAAAAAGGGCGCCGTAAAATAAAGAAGTTCCTTAATTAACTAGTATCATTTCCTGTTTAGTATGTTCTTTTTATTTGCCTATTGCAGTCGCATTGTAATATTTAGTATATGATCATTTCCTGTTTGTATGTTCTTATTATTATTATTATTTTTTAATGTAACTTTTTTGTCTACTGTTGTTTGAATGTAATTTTTAGTATCTGAAATGAATATTTAATTCTTACGTAAGATGTGATCGCATTGCTTTGTAGCGTTTCTAATAAATTCTCCTTTTTTTAATCTAATAAGTAGCATTAATGCATGTTTAATTTGTAAAAATTCAATTAGCTTTAAATATTTCTTCCAATTACATTAATGCATGTTCAAAAACTTTTAGGCTGTTAACGCTAACAAATATATTATTATTAGGCCCAATTCGTAAAAATGGGCCAAGCCTAGCTCCCTATTTTACTAATATATACTAACGTATTACATTTGTGCAGAAAAAGTCAAAGACATTTTGGTCAATGTAATTTAGGAAAAAAAAAAATCAGTGTGTATATATGTGAGTGTGTGTGTCTTAGATGTATATAAGGCTTATAAATTAGCATCCAAAGTTATTAACAAATTCTTAATTTGATCATTGTATTGTATTCACATCCCAAACATGAATGGCCTATATGCCTCCAAAAATTCAAAGGAACTTAAAAAAGAAAGGTGGTTGGGAGATGTGGCAAAAGAGTTGCATGATAAAGAAATTAAATAATACACCAACCGAGAACATATAATCCATTTCAAAGAAATTAGAAAAAAGAGAGAACATACAATATTCTATAATATTATCAATTAAAAAAGTCATAATATGCATATGCATTAGCCAATCAATTTTTTCTGGGGATATGAGGGTGGTATAAGATGCTCAAAAGTGTTATTGAAGAGAGAAAACTAAAGAAAAATAATAATGAAAAAAAAAGAAAGGAACCAAAGATTGGAAAGAGTAACATGTATCTTATTCACGTATTATTATTTTATTCTTTGTTCTATGCACGTATTATAGCTTAATTAATGCAATGGACACATAAGCCATTTGCTTAACTCGTGATTAATAATTTACAGCAGAATCATCCCTTTTTTTTCCATTTAGTACTATCGATGTTTTAATTTACACGAAGAGGCTACAATTTTTTCATGGTTGGAACATAATTAATAATATTGTAAAACTGACCGTCCCTAGCTAGCGCAAATTGCAAAAGGCTTCAGCTAAGTTCAGTTCTAAAAAAAATGAACGAAGTGGATAACATGCTATATTTTTCTCAAAAAATAATGTTGCAGAGAAGTCATTGATCAAAACTTCGACAAAAAATTTAAAAATGCAAAGCACCAAATGTAATGTGGGTCTACGAATTATGATAAACTCCCTAACAGAGAATTGCATAATTGAAAGTATTACAGTGTCTTGAAAATTGAATAAAAAATAATTGACTACATGTAAATATCCTCATTAATTCCTCTCTCTCTCTTTGTTTCCAAAAATTTGGAACCATCCTCTTATACAATCTAAAAGGGAATTTTGGTGTGTAAATTTTTTCCTCCAGCAACTCCTTTCTGAAAATGGTAAACGAAAGGGCTCTGAATTACTCGATACGTATAAAAATTACTACCGAATACGAGATAGTATAGTAAATCCTTGAAGAATAATGTATAGTCTTTCTAAGAAAACGAAGAAAAAAAAAAGGAGAAATGTATAAATCTCAGAAGCATATCTCCATGCATGCTTTCTCTCTTTGATCATGCATGGTTAATATCAACCTGTGTTTTTCACTGAGGTGGAGAGATCATTAGATCAAGGCCAATATTAATCCCATTGTAGGCAATTGGGGCGTACATCCATAGTTCGTCCGAGCTCAGCAGCTGGAAAATTTGATGACACAGTTATTGATTAATTACTTATCGTACAATTCTAATGCTGTACTTCATATTACTTAAAAGACAAATATGATAGTAAATAACGCAAGTACTTTTGAACACTCTACCTCATGTACATGGTAAAAATCAGATGAATTATCATGTGTACTGACAGAAGAGATAATTTAAGAAAAAATAATGATGATTTAAGCCACTAGATGATGCATAAGGATGAACTGTCATGTGCACTGACAGGAGAGATAATATAAGAGAAAACAGTGGTGATTTAATCCATTTAATGATGGAAGTGGAAAATTGAATCCACGACCTCGTAAAACTAAGTTGGTTCTGTTGTGTAACATATAAAATCTATCTGATAGGAAATAACCTAGGAATAGTCTTAATAGTTGAAATCTTGATGGCCACGTTGCACCTAGTTGGTTATGCAAAGAATTTCGAATCTGAGTTTTACCTTAATCTGAAGCTGCAAGAACTTCACATATTTGACTGCTTCTTCAAGCATAGTGCTTATGTCCACCTATAAGATAACACCATCTATTTAGATATCATCTTTAAACTATGTACATGTAGTGGATAATTAGAAGCAGAGATCTTCATCTGAAAACTTACTTTTGTTCCATTTGGAACAAGATTCTGCAATATCCTCAGCCTCTCATTGATCCTTTCCCTTCTTTTCTGTTTTAAATTTTTTTTTTTGAAGAAAATGAGAACATGATTAATCTTGTTCCTATATGTAAACTAAGCATATAACACAATGCACATTATTCAGGTTTATGATGTACAGTACCCTAGCATAGAGGCTTTGAGGGTCTGTTGCTGACCCGCGACCTGCTCGAGTTTTTGCATTCAGATTGAGAGCAAGGGACCCTTTTGAACTAGAACTTGCACTCCCACCTCCATTCATTTCTTGTGAATTATTCGATTCGTTATCGGAGCTGTAACAGCTCGAGCTGATCTGCCCGTTCACGGCGGCGTTGCACTCTTCCTCATCACCACTTTTCACATTCTTTTGCGCCCTCTTCGATTGCATCTTCTTTGCGCACTTTTGCACCTGCATATATAGTAATCAAAAACCAATTAGGGTCATTACATGCAAGATATATAGTGATTCAAAAGCACTTTTGAGTGGGGAATAAAAATTATATATCACTTACTTGAGTTGATGCCTTGGACTTCTTTTTGGTGCTTTCAATTGGGTTCTCAAACTTGCTTTGATCCACAACCTTCTCATTTCTATTACTAAGGAACTTTCTCTTGGGATGTGTTATCATATCCGAAAGGCCAATATTCATGCTAGAGTCTCCATGATCATCGCTACTCGTCTCCTCGTTCACGCCAGTTTGTTCTCTTAAACTAGGGTTCGGGACTACTTGAAGGGACCGATTCTTTCGTTGCTCTTCGACCAAGTTGAAAATCATCGGCGAAGATGAGTTTGTATTGAGATAATAGCTTTCGTAATCAGAATGCGGCACAAGGTAACAACAAGTGCCAGTGCTTGTACTAACACTACTACTATTACTATCCCCTTGAGACCAGTGGTGCAAATTAGGGTTAGCATTGCCATTACAATAGTATGAGTTTGATGCATTGTGATGATCAGGCCAAAACATGGGTGGAGCTCCAAAGCCCAAGTCTCTATGATCTTGCTCATTTTGAAATGGGTAAGTGCTAATGAACTGCGCCACAATTTCCGACTCTTCTGCGGGGGTCGACGAGCCGTTGTATGAGCTCCAATTCGCTGTAAGCTCCATCTCTTCCCGCGACATTGCCTCGGATATTGAAGCGGGGAGAACTTGTTCTATGTTAAGAGTGTCTTTCGAGTATAGATGGATGAAGCATTAGCTTAAGCGATTGATGAGTATTTATATGACAAACTTGGTAGATGAATAATGTTTGCAACATGGAAGTTAACTTAATTAATTCCCTAACAAACACTTGCAAGTCCTAATTCATGATCACATTTTTTTAGTACTTTTATTCACCATCTTTAATAAATATTGCTAGTTGACACAAATTGGTGAGACAACTCACAAAAAGATATGAATAAAAGCAATGACATAGAACAAGTTCGAGATCTCGGTAATTAATTCGAAGGGTATGGTTAATGATTTGAATAAAAATATGGGATCAGCTTATGATTAGCAAATCATAGAGGGACAACAAAGTCCATGCGTGATTTTGGTGATCATTAAGTAAAATGGTACAAGTACTTGAGAGGAGATTGGATAAAGTGTTAAAGAAATAAGTTGGTAGGAATAAGGAAATATGGAGTTGGTGTGATCGTGGCAAAGAGTAAGAATAATTATTATTTTTAATTATAATTATTGTTTTGAAGTATTAAAGAGGGAATAAGACAGCTATCCACAGATTGTGCTGCTTAATTTATTCTTCCCATTCATGGAGTTTATTCATTTACACACAGTTGTTATATATGTTGCTTAATTTTGGGCTTAGAGCCTCAGTAGGTTTCAACTGTTTTTATGTTGGAATCATTAGACATATGAAGTAGCTTAAATTGTTGAAACAAACATAATAACATTACTAAGTTTCTTGTACAGTACAGTGATATAATAAACTGTCTTAAGCTTTAGAATGTTACAAGTACATTAATGAAATGATAAGAATGTGTTGAGTGTCTGTTTCATCTGGCTTTTATAATGACTTCTCTATCTCGAGAAATAGTTGGAGGCGGTCACAGAAAAAAAGAAAAAAGAGTCGCACCTTTTTGGTTGAAATAAAAGAATAATTTATACAGTTTTATTATAGATCAAGCTTCAGCATAGCCAAACTAGTATAATGAAATGCACTTCATAATACTTTTATAAATGATGTAGAATCTTAAAGAAAGTATAGATTGAAATTCTTGGTCATGTCTAAAAATTGTATATTGGTGGTTTAATTCATCACAAGTAACACAAATATTGTATATGTATATACATATATGTATATACATATACATATATATATATACATATACATATACATATATATATATATACATATATATATATACATATACATATACATATATATATACATATATATATATATACATATATATATATATATATATATATATATATATATATATATACATATATATATATATATATGTATTGGTAGTTTAATTCATCACAAGTATCACAAATAAGCACTAAATAGGGAAAGACCAGCCGGCCCAGATAGTGTTGCCCCTTGGAGCCTCCCAAAACAATGACCCCCCAAAAGAATAATATTTTTTTAGGGTTTCAACATCTCTTTGAAATTCATAAAATAATTAGTGTAGCCAACTTAATGCAATTTTAAAAAAATGTTATGGTACATCAAATTCCTTTTATTACCCTATAAGAAGGGATATTTGGGAATGTCCAATTAGCTACTGCTTTTTTAATGAAATAAAATAAGATGCACTGTTGGTTTTCCACAAAATGCCAACCAAAGGACAGCTTTGTGGATCTAAAATTTTCTAGTGTTCTTAAGCTCATTGATTTATAGTTTGAATGATCAAAGTGCAATTGAATTATGATGTGAGGAACAATTAATGGAATTCACCTTCCACCTGTAATGTGCACCTTTAGGTAGGAACAATGGCCAAGCAAGATACAACTCCAAATTTCCAAGTAGTACTCTTATATTTTTCTCTTTTTAGTAAATGATTTTTATACATTTCATATAATTATTATTATTATGGTTATTAAATTGCAACTGTATTTTGACTATAACTTCACTTGAATATTACAAAAAAAGAGAAATTCCTGGACTTGATGATATCATAAAACAGCAATTTAATGAATAGCAAAAGGCCTTTCTTGTTCTTCAGCTCAAATGAAGAAAAATAAACTCACTAGTTCCTGAATAATATTTGTCTCAATTACATTGATGTTTTGGTGAACACCTGATTATATATCTTATTTGATACAAGTTGGACTAACTTTCATTTATTGAAGCCCTAAAATAACAATTTATAGATCTCAAATTCACAAAAGTCAGCAAAAAAAAAAAAAAAAAAAAAAAAAAAAAAAAAAAAAAAAAAGGAAACAAATAAATACACTATTTGCTTAATAACTAAAACCTTACAGGAAGAATTTTTTTCGAAGGTCAACCAATTTTTTTTTTTGCAACTTGATAAATCCAATTTGCAAATATATCAAACTCAACAGCAATGGTTCTAAAATAAAATGTGCCTTTCTAAAAATATCATCGGCAACGCGTAAACTCGCCGTATACATAATATATCTTCCTCTAGAAATGATAAATCATTTTCTAGACATTTCTAGAGAAGTATCATATAAAGACTACAATAAAAGTCATAGCTCACATTCATTTAATTTGGCACAACATTTGCAGAACATATGCTGCAACTTGTTTTAGGTCTATATACTTTTAAATTTGCAAAAAGAATGGCCAAATATTGAATATGTACAGTTGATAACATGTAAACTTGTTTACCATCCAACATGTCCAATGGTCTGCTTCCAACCAACTAGGAAAAATTTAAATAATAGTTGTAGCATATTTACAAAACATATGCCCACCACTTAATCTCTTCACATTACATACCCCTGCAAGATATATATGAATGTTCATATATAAAAACTCAGTTTCATGCATATACTTCATTTCGTGCAAAATTGGCATTTCACAATTCACAACCAACTATAAAGTGTATGAGTTACATAAAGAGTACTTTTGTAAGGAACTAAAATATCAAATAGCATACATGTTGATAGCTGATTTTGCAGGGGCATAAAGCAAAAGCCTGAAATTAATTAAAAAAAGAAAAAAGATAAGAGCCCGGGAGTTTGAAGGGCATATAAGTGGGGCACATTTGTTACTTTTGTCGGGTTATTCAACATAAAAGACATTATAGATCCAAACAAAAGTTAGGTCATTTCCCTCATCAACTATCAACTACATATGTGATGCTAGATTTACTCAATAAATTTAACACTGCAATCATAGATCTGAACCAAATTATTTCTCTTATCAAGTGCAGCAGCAAAACAATAGATTCTCACACAACTAATAATTATGCCATGTACACCGTGTGAAACAACCGTTGTACTCTAAAAGCTTAAGCTGTTAGAGAACGGTGTTTATATAATTTTATATTTAACACTCCCCCTCACGTCTGGACTCGAGATTTTTTGCAAGACCCATGACGTGGACTTGAATTAAATAAGAGGAAATTAATATTGCTAGGAGCCTGGCGTGACTCGAACTCAGGACCTCCTGCTCTGATACCATGTGAAACAACCGTTGTACTCTAAAAGCTTAAGCTGTTAGAGAACGGTATTTATATAATTTTATATTTAACACACCGATCCAGCAATCTTGTGCCTATATAAAAGACATGATATGGAACTTAAAAAGTATCACACGTTCAAACACTATTAAACATTTATTTCATTAATCATGGAAATCATACTAACCTTGTGGTCCCAAAAGATATTAATCTGAACAAAAAAAAAGAAGATATAAAACAGCTTGCATTAGTAGTAAAGATTGCATCTAATATATAGAGAACTAAAGAATGCAGAATTTTCCCCTGTTGACCTCATAGGATTATGCTAGAGTTCATTAAATCAATAAAAATGTGTCTCCTGATGCATAAGTTTTCTCCTTGCAATAAATGAATGTGTTGGACAGGACTAGATCCATAATTTCCATTTCTAGTAACCTAAAAAGAAGGTAGAGAAGCCTAACACGCAAAACAGGAGCTGCAATCAAAAGCCAATACGTAATAAATAATAAGGATATTGCTTCCCTCAAAAGAAGAAAAATACTAAATAACAAGGATAATTACTTTTCTGTAAACAAACAAATCGATATATGACATTGTGAAAGCATCTTATATGGGCCCTTCATAAGGAGGAAAAGAGTCGAAAACTATTGTTAATTACTTGCAAGCTGGTAAGCCGCATTCTTTGTTTAAGCAAGTCATTTCCCATTCACAATCATAAATAAGTAGGAATTAATGTCACAATCACGAGCACATAAAATTAGAACCAGGAAGGCCACTAACCTACCTGTTTTCTTTTTTTAGTCTTTAATATATAAGCTAAAAATATATATATATGGTCCTCAACCGAATGTTGTATAGCAAATGTTGTCAAAACCATAATTATTACTTGAAACTTAAGAATGAGGCCATCGATAAAAATGAGTCAGCCGCACATTTTTAGTATAAAAAGTCAGGTTAGGAAAATGTTTTATGAGGTTTAAACTCAACAATCTGACCAAAAAAATGTGTGGCTGGGATATGCTGACTAGAATTTAGAACCAACAGATATAAGCTATAAGGTTAGGATGCTACTCACAGCAGCATTTATAGATTTGATATAACCTATATGCCTCTCCTTGTTGAAAAAGATATTATCTCCTAAAATTTGTAGGCACAATGTAGAATTCCTCAGTAGAACAAGCTAGTTATTCTGTTCTCAAATTGATTTGTTTCATTTGCCAGCATCCAATCTGAACGCAAGGCGAGGCAAACCTATTAAATGAAAAATCAAGATATAAGAAAGCAAAAGATCCATGAACAGTATATAATATTGCCTGACATGTGATATTGTCAAGGTGAAACTATAAATTTGGTTTTTGCCGTGTAATCTATGTTTTCATCAATTTCATGGAACTTTATTCCGGCCAGTGTGATGCCAATGCTGCTTTGGTCCCCCATAAAGGGACGTACAAAACAATACTTTTCATTCATGCATGTCTAGCGACAAAATGGGGATCTGGATGCATCAAAAGATTATCTGGTTTAGACAAAAGGGAACCTTTAAAACATTAGAAGTAAGAACTGTTGTCGAGAGAAAAAGGTAGATGCAGAGAGATATATAGGTGGGCCAATAAGATGATGAATTTTGCTTGTTTGTAAAAGCAATTGTCCGAAAGAAGCTCAGCAACATCTATTAGGGATCCCCATGGTTATGCATACCCCAAATTGTATCTGAAACTGAACTTGAAAGAGGCATTTTAAGCAAACTAAATGTGGATGTTTTGGTGATGCAGGAAGAAATTCACAATTGAGTTAGCTCGGATACACTTATGGTTTTTATGCAAATCCTCAACTTAAACCCAAATCTGAAATCCTATCCACGAAGAACCCGAATAGATATACATACACAGAAATACCCTCTCAATCTAATGGCAGTAGAACAAGATTTATACACCCTCTTAAGCAGTTAGGTCTTGACTTAATGCCTCTAGATCAATATAGTTATGGTGACACCTTTAATTTAGTTTTAATATACCAACAATATGATTTTTGCCTGATGTGGATTTGCTTAATTGTAAAAGTTGTAAAGAGAAAGCCATTCGGTTATGATTTCGGGTTTTCGGTTTTTTGAAAGATTCAGTTATGGTTTTGGGTTTTCAAAACTGACTGATCTTGATTTTGATTTTGGTTTTGGGTTTTCAGTCTCAGTTGATCGGTGCTAGTTCAGTTTTTCCAAAGTTCAACAAAACCCGTTCCAGTCACATCCCTAATACCTATGATATTTGTTACTATGAAATCAGATAAAGCAAGTCCGCAATAGTTTCTCAATCGTTTGTCTAAATATCTACTAATGCTTCATACAATTCAAAAACGGTTAAAAGTAAATCCAAAGTAGAGCAAACCCAACTTCACTTAACTAGAAAAAGGCTACATAATGAGATCACAAATGGTTTTTACAGTAGCACTAAGCACTCACTGCAGCAGCACTTGGACAAAAGTCCTTGACTCTAGACTCTTATTTTGCACTGATTGATCTAAGCGAAGTCAATCAGTCTAGCACATGAGAACTTGTGTTTCTTGTCGGTATTCTCTCTGTTCCAATTCTAAAATTCCTTTGTTTGTAGTAGATGGCAAAACCACTCGTCTGCTATCAAATCATGTCAATAGAAGTTAACTATGAAATACACTCGAGATTCTAGTGAAACAAAATCTGCGTAGTTACAGGAAATCAACTTTGCCAACACTCTAAAATAAGTTAAATACTCCTTTGCATAAGATCTCTAAATAAACAACAAATTTAATTGGAAAATCTGCACATGATATACTTACAAGGTAGTTTAAGAGTCTTTGCATCATAGAACAATTAAATAGGAACACAGCAAACAAAAATAAATACGTAATGACGGCAATTTGTTCTTAAAGCCAGATGCATAAGTGGCCTGGCCTTGAAAAGAGAATGGAAAGGAACTTAACCACAACCAAACACCACAATTAAAAGCCACTGCAAGCTTATAGGTTTATAATTAGCATATTCTCTAAAAAGAAAATCACCAATCAGCACAATAGAGTAGGCATACACTTGTTCTTCAATGCCTACACAGACGAATTATAAATGTGTTCAGTTCAACTTTTCTAGGTGCTTCTCTGCATATTCCTCAGTTAGTGTTCGCTTACTTATGCTATACAAAGAAGCTGATCATGCACTAGCAACAACTATCATATGTCCAACATTTTCTGCTCTTTACATCTTGTATGTTACATGTATAATAAAGAAGATAAATAATGCTGGTACCAGTAATCTGATAGCGACCAAACTAAATTGTGTGGAAAATTGAGTGATTACCGCCATATTATTCACATGACATTAAAGTTCAATTTTTTAGCATTTACAAGCCTGTCAGAACAGCGAGTTCGAATTTTCTGATCAAACTATCAGCGTAGAATATGGGGTTCATCACAACACTACATTCAGCGTTCTTACCTACAGATAATAAAATTAAAACGACTCGGAACGCATTGTTTTACCCATATAAGCTAGATATATCAGCAAATTTACACAGTGAATAAGATCTAAAAACAAGCAAAAAGTTCGAAAAAAATAAATTAGATAAAGGGTTAGTCCTTCCACTGTCCCGATACAGCAATTTGGTCACTTTGTTAGCACAACTGCTCAATCTGATAAAAAATTTCTCAATTTCCACTAATGCTCAAGGGTAAACTCTACAGCACTTCGAAATTTATGCCGCAAAAACGAAGGAACTTAGATATGAGAAATTGGATCAGTTCACACCTGCGAACAACTCGATCCCCTTGATTAGATGGACACTAGGGATCAAAAAGCAACGGGGTGATGTATTGGAGCACCTAAACCCTACCCAATTCGACGCGCAAGCTTTGAAGGAACCAAAGAAAAAAAGTAAAAAGCTAAAAGAGAATCGAGCGATCTCTAGGGTCTTCGGAAGAGGAACGAAAATACCTGGAAAATGGGGGGAAATCGTGGATCGATGACGCGATTTGAGAAATTGAAGGGAAAAGAATCGGAAATTGCGGGAGCGGGACTCGGGAAAGAACAGAGAAGAGAACGCACAGCTTACTCGCTTATAGTATGCTATCGCAACTGATAATAAGCACACACGAGAGTGTTGGTTTAGTGCGAGAGATTTGGTTGGATCAGAATCACGTTTAAACTGGTGAGAGATTATATTGGATCGAAACTTAATCAAATTATGCAGATGCTGTGTATATGTACATTAATAAGTAAATTGGTTATATTTTTCTATTTGTTCAGAGTTCTTGAAATTATAATTAGCGTCAATAATCCAACAAAGAGGAAGCACCTTATCTCACTAGGCTGATGTGGCGCCAATCGGGCGCTCCAGTATGAGAAGTGTAGTCTATTCCACCGTCGGATTAGCAGTTTAAGCTGACCCTCGCCCCTGGTATGAGTTGAGGACCCTTTTAATGCTATTAAATAAAACATAGTTGGAATAAAAAATGTGCCTCCATATGTTTCTTCATTATTGCTATATATACACAATATCATATTTATAAGAAAATAAATATAATATTTTTTCATCATCATTTTTTATCGCCTACCAACTCCAAACGAAGTCTAAATCGTTTTAAATATACCAAATATTATTTTCCGAATTTTTTTTAATGTTTCATACAAAAAAAAAAGATAATTCACACAAAAGTTATTAATATAGAAAGGTAAAGATGTATTAAATTTATTGAACTATCGACCATCTCGATTAGACTAATAAATTTTTAAAAATTAGATAGTCAAATCAAAAAAGGTAATGATTGAAATAAGTTTTACATTTTTTTATCATGTAAAATTCTGTTAGTATAACAAATTATTACTCAACAATTTACTTTGAATAATGCTAGGAATACACCCAAAAATGGGTGTAGAATTTACACCCATTCCATTCAAGAGTCGGATTTCCTCCACTAGTCAGATCATGTGACTACTGGCCACTCTTGGATGGGTGGGGAGTAGGATGTACACCCGTCTTTGGGTGTACAAGTAGCTTTTTCCATTCACTTTAGGGTTAATTACATACAGCTCTCTATAAATATAACGAATTACAAATATATCCCTACAAAGTTCAACTTTCTTATGTTATCCCTGCAAAAGTCCAATGATATTCATATTTGTTCCTCTGGTTTGTTACCGTTACAGAACTATTTATTTTTTAACAGCAGATAAGTGAAATGTCAATTTTGTCATCACAAATATGTTCCTCCAAAAGCCCCAACAGTTATAATCGTACAGAAATATCCACCCAAAAAATTTTCAATGGTCATATTCTTTCTCATCTTCTTCCTCTTTAAAACTTAACTCAATCCATCATTATTGCAACCTCTTCTCTCACTTCTTTTCTCCTAAACCTTTTTTTTAGCAAAATAATAAAAAATTATAGAGGAAATTGAATGGGAAAGCAACACGCGTTCGATATAGGTGAAACAACAGGCGTCGTGGATGAATGTAGACGAAAAAATTCTAGTTTCGGATTCGAAACTAGCATGAAGGAGAGAGAGGAAGAGGAAGAGGAAGAGCAAGAAGAAGAAGAGTTTTCATTGCTAGGATTTTGATTGAGAGAAGAAGGTATAAAATAAAAGGGGTAAAACTATTAAATTACCTTATTGACTAGTCAGGGTTAAGTATTTTATCTATAATTAACTAAATTTTTTTAACAGATCCTAACGACGGAGGCATATTTAAAAATATTAAGACTTTTGTAGGAATAATATAAAAAAGTTGAACTTTATAGGGATGGATATATTTATAATTAGCTATGTTTAAAGAGAGCTGTATGCAATTAACCCTTACTTTAATATTCAGATAAGCTCTAAAAATATTTTAATTTTACCTACTCATCTTATCTTCCAACCAAATAATGCCCGAGCAGTGATCATCTGCCGAACTACTACTGAGCCAGCAAAATTGAAAACTGAAAACTGAAAACTGAAAAGGCTAATAATAAGTAAAATAAGAAACACGTGGTACAAATATAAATACAAATACTCTGTGCTCACCTTTCGGATGCTTCCTGAGAAGTCGCCGTGGCTGCCGCTGTGGAAACTGGAAAGTCCACCAACAGAAGAGCAGCTCAAGCTACCACGCGGAACAAATCCCAAAATGAAAAAAAGAGAGAGTAAATTTACGAAATTGCCCTCGGAATTAGTTATTGCACACGCCGCCCTGCCACTCTCTCTTTGGCCGCTTGTGATTTGTGAATGCACTTCCCCTTCTTCTATTTGCATTACGTCACCCTTACGTCATCCCACGTCCTCATCCCTATCCATGGCAATTAATCTCAACACCAGGTCCACCATGTGGATTATTTATTATTAATATTATGTACATATATACACCGGACTCAATATCTAATACAGAAAAATTTTAAGATCGAAATTCAATCCAATTTAAAACATGTAGAGAATCATAAACTATGATGCGATTTATGATTCGTGATGTATATATATATATATATATTGATCTTTTGAATATCATCATAAAATGCATTTAATGCGAGAGCAGTGGCGTATGAGGAATGCGTATACACGCGGTGCAGGGAATAGTTTTCTGCATTTTCTATTGGCTTGACTGGACCAAAGAGAGAGAGAGAGAGAGAGAGAGAGACGAAGTCGTTGCACTTGCCCAACTTCTACACCTCTCTCCCCCTTCCTCGCTACTTCACTCCCCTTCCCATTCCTCCTCCACGTTGACCCACCACGCCGCCTCAAACTACTAAACCCCACCCCACCCCACCCCCGCTACTAGCCTACTACTACTACTACTCTTTCTCCTCCTCACACAAGCTAACCCCAACATCTCTCCTAGGCCTACTCCCCCTGTATAAAACCCCCCCACCGCCTCCTCACTCCTCCTCAGTACCCACTCCCCCCCCTCTCTCCTAAATTCCATATCCCTTCTCTCTCTTGATCTCTCGAGCTTTACTCTTCCTCATCGATCTGATCCGATGGCGGTGGATGCTCTGGAGGCGTTGATACCCGCGAGCGGGGACGAGGAGCTCGTCCCCAACGTGGAGGGGTGGGCGAAGGGGAAGCGGTCGAAGCGCCACCGCTCCCCCGACTACGCGCCCACCGAGGAGGAGTACCTCGCCCTCTGCCTCCTCATGCTCGCCCGCGACCGATCCGGGCCCCTCCGCCCCCTCCCCCCTTCGTCGCCGCCGCCTCCTCCTCCTCCACCTCCCTCCTCGGCGGCGGCGGCGGCGGCGGAGTACAGGTGCTCCGTGTGCGGGAAATCGTTCGGGTCGTACCAGGCGCTGGGCGGGCACAAGACGAGCCACCGGCGCCCGGTCGGATCGGACGATCGGGCCTCGACGTCCGCCGGATCGGCGGCGGAGGCCTCGGGATCCGCCGGAGGAGGAGGGGGGAGGGTTCACCGGTGCTCGATCTGCCTGAAGGAGTTCCCGACGGGGCAGGCGCTCGGGGGCCACAAGAGGCGACACTACGAAGGGGTCGTCGGCGGCGGCGGCGGAGCGGGATCCGGCGCGGCGGCGTCGGAGGGGGGCAGCACCACCCACCGGGGGTTCGACCTCAACATCCCCGCGGCGGCGGAGTTCGCCGGATTCGACGCGGCGCGGCGATGGGCCGCGGCGGCGGCAGCGGCGGAGGAGGAGGAGGTGCAGAGCCCCCTCGCTTTCAAAAAACCCCGCCTCCTTATCCCCACTTAGATCTCTCTCTCTCCCTCTATTTCCCTCCCTCTAATCCTTGGCCTTTGAGTAGTAGTTGATTTGTTTTATTATTTTCCTTTTTCTTTTTCTTTATCTTTTTTTTTTTTTACAAAAGAAAGAAGGTTAGAATGTTAGATCATATATAGACATAGGTATCTGGCTGTTATTTGTTACTACTGTACAGAGAATTATTCATTCTTTGTAGCTGATTGATCTTTCTTTTCTTTTTTCTTGTTTCTTATCATATTGAATGAAAAAGATTTATTGAGATTGGCATACTGAGTTATGAAGTATTAACTTTTTATCTCACTTGTAATTTCTTTCAGATCTATTTGATTTTGCCGCAGAATACAATGTTATTTGATGAAATGCTATAGTAGAAAAATTATTAAAATAAATTGCGCTAAAATATTTATTGCTCTTCCTTTAACAACTTCAGATGTACTATATTAGAATTTTTGTATTATGATTCAAAAGTGCTAAATTTATTATTTGTTAAACACTCAATCCTACGGCCGGCAGCTCTTATTAGTCGTGTAGCCTATGTGGCAGTGTCCTTGCTGAATGTACTTAGAAAATCTCTGACAATTTCTATCTCATACTTTTTAGTAACTATTACTAAGATTGATGAATAAAAGTTTTAATACTAAAATGATAAATAGAAGCTCCAATGTTTCTTATCTTTTAGGCTAAAATTTCAAATTCAATTTAACCGATATATACAATATTTAACAGAGAAAATTTTGCATAAATTAACTGAGTCCACTGTTGCAAATTTCGCAAGTTAACGCTACCTCTCGTCTAAACACCAAAGAATTAGGTCGACTTGACGCGGTCCAATTTGGTGTGTGTGGAATGGAGAGCAAAGTCAACTCCGTTGTGTGCATTGAAGCCTTCTTAAGCCCACACTAAATAAAAAAAAAAAAATGAAAATAATATCATGTGCACAATTGTTATGAATTTTTCCAAGTCGTAAACCACGACCGGAATATATATAATTATCTTATATGTAGTCACTGTCTCGCTTGAGATTGAGCTAAACATACACCGCGTGAGATTAAGCATGTATCAATCGAGCATGGTCAGAATAATAGTTTCGTTTCGTATTTAATAGGGACAATAATTGGTCTGCCCCTAGGTACATTCGAAGAGCGTCTTTATAGATCAGCTTTACTTTCTCACTTGATTCAAATCGTACCCTTTATTAGCATGATATTTGAGCTTCGGTCCCTCTTTCTATATTGTTGATTTTGGTTGCCCATATGTACATTCAAAGAGCGTCTTTATAGATCAGCTTTACTTTCTCATTTGATTCAAATCGTACTCTTTAGCATGATATTCGAGCTTCGATCCCTCTTTCTATGTTGTTGATTGGTTCACTAGCCATGCCCTAGTTGTTCGCACATATCAAAGAAGATGTTAATTAAGAATAAGAGACCAATTGTATTGGATTAAATGGTTCCAACATTTTTGTAGTCAAATGACTAATTAAAATATCATGGAAATTCATATCTTTTTTGTGAAAAAAAATAAAATTTAAGTGGCTAATCGTAATCAAACTAAAATGCTAATAATTCAGACAAGTTTGAGTTATTTTTTCGTGTCAAATTCTTCTATGATTAAATGATTATATATTATTAACTTCAAAAGGCAAAGCATCTAGAAAGAGTTTAATGGTAGTAAACAATCAGATTGAACTCACAGGCACTAAAAAATTTCTCCATCTTTTCCTTTCAACCTTTCGTTATATTCTTACTAGATAGTGGGCCATCAATTATTATTATTTGAAAGTTATGGGCCATCAATTAATTGACTTGGAACCATCACAATAAAGGAAACATAATAGAAAAGAGAGAGAGAGATAACACATTCTCATTCTAAGTGTTAAGGCATAACAACCACATTAGCCTCTCCCTTTACGCTTTGTCTAGCTGATAATAAGCTCTCTTTTGAGGGAATGTTTTAAAAGAGAAAGATTCAAATCAAATGTAGCTTGTAGAGGTCTATTAGTTTCAAATTATGGGTGCTATTAACACACAAACACATCATTAATAATCCTGATTAAAGAGTGATCATTGGCTATTTAGATCGAGTCTTTAAATTTCTTTTAATTGCTAGTGTGCCTTTTATTTGCTTCGCACTCCAGTTTCAGGGGCTTGTGCTGTTGGCTTAAATGGGCCAGCATCCTGCCCTGTGGCGGGAGGCCATGTTGGGCCAAGTCATGTTCGAAATGGCGTGAGGCTGGGTGGGCCGAGTCATGTTCGAAGTGGCGTGAGGCTGGTGGGGCCGAGTAACAATCGAGACCCGTGGGCGCTGTATCTGTACGCTTTAAGTGAATTGGTTGCGTATTTCTAACAGCTCGAGCTTTTGGGATTAATGATTAGCACCAACGATCCGACATGTGCTTCCAAAAGTAGTAACCAAACAAGTCATAAAACTCGTAGTTTACGTGATCATGTACATCTCAAGAAAAAGGGGGAAAAAAGCGGTAGAAACAAAAGAACATGATCCTTCCATATTGGCCAGGTATTACTAAGTAAAGAGCAAGTTGCATTTCTTTTCATTTTTCTTAACGCTATTTGCAAGATAACACAAATTATTTTGCCATGTTTTGTACTGCTATGGATTTGGAAAGTTCCCTTCTCCTAATATCACCAAATAAATAAAATAAATCACACATTTGAAATGTTGATGGGCCGGGCCTAAACTTTGATGGGCCAAAACGTGCTGTGGTCCAACCACCCAACCCATCAAATATGGTTATGCTCCTTTTGATAGAAGTAGCTACACTACCAAAATAAGCAAAAAAGATAAATGCAAAGCTACATATGCACCACCAGATTAGTGCACATCTTATACAATACTCATCCAAGGGTTTTTATTCTATATTATTTTTAAACAATATTTTTTATTATTATTTTTTTTGAATTTTTGTGAACTCTAGGATAATAGAGGTGTAAGATTTACAACGCACGCATACACACACACCTGCACGCACACACACAAATATATATAGATACATATATATAAGATTCGTACAACATTAGTAAAGAGAACTTAATTGGACACACCGTTAATAGTGCTGTATGAATCTTGAGGCAATCTGGCAGCTAAAAACTCATAAGCACAAATACTTCTATGCTTTTAAAACCACAAAAATTCAACTCTCTCTCTCTCTCTCTCTCTCTCTCTCTCTCTCTCTCTCTCTCTCTCTATATATATATATATATATATATATATATATATATATATATATATGCCCAGGTAGCATTTTCAAAAAGTAATTACTGCCCCACCACCACCCCATATCCTTGTATTAGTTTTTTTTAAAAAAAGAAGAAAGAATTACATATTATATAATTTGCCATATCAAGGGAAAACCATGTATGTAGACAAGTTCCATTGCTTCATTATTATTATTTTTGACATAAAAGGGGGAGAATGGGTGCTTAAAGATGATGCTTCCATTTGGGCCCAAGTGGGGGACAATGTGGGCCCAACGGATGCCGCGAGAGCGTACATATTGGGCCATCGTATGTACTTTGAAGGGGGATAGTGGGCCCATCAGTATAGTCTACTATCGGGCCTGTGGGATTGGACTAAGATCCGTCAGAGTCGGCATACAAAATATTCCCGTAAAAGACAAAAAAAAAAAAAAAAAAAGATTGATTCGCGCAGTTATCACTACAACAGCTTAAGCTGATAGGTAAATGAAATTTCTGAATATTATATACATGTCAAAATTCTGACGTATAATCAGTATAGAAATCTTTTTTTTGAGAAAAATGTAGCAACGCTACCCGCTTCATTCATTAAAAGGATGAACTTGGCTATATGGGTGAGGCAACACCGGCCTCGGTGGGGGCGGAAAAAAAAAAAATCGACTACAAGCGAGCTGACAGAAGTTGGTTCGAAAACTTCGTCAACTGCATAATTTTGTTGGCTGCAAGGAGGGGGTCCGGTTGGGTCTTCCTAAAGATCACGTCATTCCTAACCTCCCAAATTATCCACCAGCAGGCTACCAATCCCGATATCGTAGTACGTGACAGTTGTGATCCAATCAGTATAGAATTATTATGTTTTGAAAATTGAGTAAAGTCGTTTTGTATGTAATATTAGAGCTGAAATTTATATCAAAGATCCAATTTCAGGGGGCAAAAAAAAGAAAGAAAAAGAATGCCTTCTAGAGAAAAGAATGAGGACCAAGATGTGAGATTTGAGTAGTATTTAATGAAGAAAGAATTTGATCAAACTTTTGCTACTGGGATCCTCTAATAAATGCAAATTAGGGTTCAGGACACTTTTGGCTCAATAACACTCTTAATCAAAACAGATTCTGACACTTTTACCTTTATTGACTTTGAAAATGTAGAACACATTTACTTTTAGAAAAAGGGCCACTTACCTCAGGCATAAAATGCTCCAGTTGAATTTTGGACTTAACAAATAAGTTCCCCAACTTTTCCTTTTTTTTATGAAACAAATCAATCCTAATAAAAAACCTCAATTTGGCTAATTATATTGATATTTACTTTGAACATTAGCTGTATCCATTGTGAAATTTGGAATATATTGAGACTAAATAGGACTTGGTTTCATAGGTGAGTCTACGATTACGACAATGATGGACTGATTTAATGAAGCCAACTAGATCGCCCAAAATACTTGTACTCAAACATTAGTTTGAGTCCATAGTTCTGGGTGGGCCCCACTTATGTTTCAGGAGAAATATTTTTTGTAATTTAATATACAAAAATTTTCTATACACGGATCGATATGGTATCCATCTAATGATTTCCTCTCTGAAACCTGATGGAGCTAACCGTTGGATCATCACATAGATGGAGATAGATAAATCGTAAAAATCAACGCAACATATTCAATAATTATTAAGGGCCGTTTGGTTGGGGGTTAAAGGGGGGGATAAGGGGTTATCCCCCCTTTATCCCCAAACAACATTTTGGAGGGGTGGGGCACCCCAAAAGGGTTATTCCGGGAATAACCCTTTTGGGGTGGGGTTAACAAACCCCACCCCCACCATGGAATTGGGGTGGGATTAACTAATCCCACCCCAATTTAATTTTTTAATTTAAATTTATAACTTAAATTTTAAATTTAAATTTTTTAAATTTAAAAATTTGTAATCTTAAAATTAATATTTATATTTTTAAATTATTACTTTTAAATTCTCAATTATTATTTTTAATTTTTTAAATTTAAAATTTGATATTTGACATTTTTAAATTTAAATTTGATATTAAATTTAGAACTTTAAATTTTTGAATTTGAGATTTAAAAATTTTAAATTTTATTTTAATTTTTTAATTTTTAAAATTATATATTTAAATATAAAATTTTAATTATAAAATTAAAAAATTTAAATTCAAATATAAGGGCAACATCATTATTTTTCATTTATAACTATCCATTATTCTTCTTATTCCATTTTATCTATCCAAACGCTATTTTCTTAATCCCGGGAACAACTCAATTATCATCCAAACGTAAAATTGGTCTATTCCAGGCTTAACCCTGAACTTAACCCTATTCCTGGAATAACTAGTTCTTACTTAATTCCGAACCAAACGAAGCCTAAGGATACAAAACTATTTCGATTCCCACCTAATTTGGGACGAATAGCCACAGAGACTAGAGATTTATAGGAAGTAGAATTAATGATGAGTTAAAATGTACAAAGCATCTTTTTCTTCAGTAAGATATAAAACAAAACTAAGATTTAAGGGTCAAAAAAGAAAAAGAAAAAAGGAAGAAGAAGAAATGTATGATGAGTTATTAATGCTTCAGCTCAAAAGACCACATGATATAAAACACCACCCCATGGGCCAGGATCCAGCTTGACGTTCAAACTAGGATGAACTTGAACTCTGGTGCCAGGTTGACCAGGTGACTTGTCTAAGTTCAAATGCCCACTTATCTTAGTTGACTATGTTACTTATCATATCTTATTATTCTTTTCGAGATTCTTTCACTTTTGAACCCAGTTCTACAATAAGATACTCTCAAATATTGTCGAGACTGGTAATGTTATACGACGAATACTACTGAAGGTAATGTTATACGACGAATACTACTGAATTAATACTATTAATGGACCAGCAATATCAGAACGGTCACAAATATGAACAAAATGCACTTTTTCTAACTTGTAATAATTCATATTAAAGTTTAAGCGAAACGAATCTTTAGAGAACTCATAAAACTATTGGGGATTAACCGCTAACAACAAGACAAAAATGCAAACATCACAATCTTTAGAATTATGCAAAAAGTTAGAATTTTTACAAAAAGTGGATAAAATGCAAAGGGAATAAAAGAGCACACAGCTTTCTTTTTCCAAAAAGTAAGATTGAAGTAGAACTCTATAGTTCAAAAATGCCCAAAAAAAAAAAAAAAACCATCTACTTTTTCTTTTCCACACCTTTCCCTCGGATCCCCCATATCATATCTCCTCTCTAACCGTTACATTACCCTTTTGTTTTTATCCCCACCTAAATAAAAATTAGGCGAATTTTCCAAAAGTCATATATCCATTTATACCCCCATATCCACATATTCCGCCTCCACCGTTACAACTGAAAAAGAAAAATAGAAGAGAAAACTGGCCCAAAATTCATACAAAAGAGGAAAAGAAAGGTTGCTCAGAAGATTCAAAACAGTAGCTAGAAATGAAAGGTACAAAAATTGCACGGAGCCCCCTCTACTACAGTCAATTCTGAAATCACCTTCTCAACTTTATATATATATACACTTTTTTTTTTTTGTATTCGAATTTTTCAAATTAATTAAGTTCATCAATTATTCTAATTTTAGAAGGTATCAATCCATTTTTTTATAAAAAAAAACAAAATAGGGTAAAAAAGAAAAAAAAGTTGAAGGAGCCATTTCAGAAGAACCCATAGGCGAGGGACCCCCATACATTTTTACCCAAAAGAGGGGGAAAAAGAAAAAAAAGAAGGTGAGAGCAAATATCGGCCGTCGGATGGATAGATAGATAGATAGATAGATGTTGCTAGACCTCTCTGGGGTCGACAAAGATGGACGGCCCCGGCGGCGCCTTGATCCAGTCGTCGTCTTCATCGCCGTCGCCGTCGCCGTCGCCGTTCCCGAGGAGGCGCTTGACGCACCAGAGGTCGTTGACGGTGAGGCGGTCCCAGCGGGGGACGGCGCCGCGGAGGGGCTCGCAGGCGGCGACCTCGGCGGCGACCACGCCGCATCCCCCGCCGGCGCGGAGGCCCCGGGCGAGGTTGTGGGCGTGGCGGAAGAGCGCGCGGAGCAGCGCCGGCGCGTCGTCCCCGGCGCCGCCGAGGCCGTAGACGAAGCAGACCCCGAAGGGCCGGAACACGTCCGGGATCGACGGCAGCCCCAGCCACGGCGCCGCCGCGTCCACCGCCCGCGTCGCCCGCGCCAGCCCCCGCAGCCACCGCGGCGCCCCCCGCACCTCCAGCCGGAACGCCCCCTCGCAGTCCCACACGCTCGCCACCGCCCACGACGACGACGACGATCCCCCGCCCAAAATCGCCCCCACCACATCCTCCTCCTCCCCTTCCCTCCTCCTCCTCCTCCGCGGAACGGCGACGAACGTGCCCAGCGAGGAGGGGTTGCGGAGGACGGCGTCGATGTCGCCGGGGAAGAACTCGACGGAGGAGAAGCGGCGGCGGTAGAGCAGCTCCGCGTCGGCCGGGGAGAGGCGGTGGATCGCGGCGCGGCGCGGGAGCTTGAGGCGGAGGCGGTGGGCGTAGACCGGGTGCACGAGGATCGACGGGGTGCGGAACTTGGAGTAGCCGCACCGCCCCGTGAAGAGCCGGATCGACTCCGCGTTGTCCATGTCCGTCGCCATGTACGCGTACTCCGCCCCCCTTTTCACAAACCACTCCTCCATCCGCTGCACCAGTTGTTGCCCGATCCCTCTCCTCCTATATTTATATTTATAATATATATATATATGTAAAGAACTTGCTACTAATATTAACTAACTAACTAATTAATTAATTAATTATTAAGAAAAATTATGTGAGATTTAAGATCGTCCTATACATAAAATATAATAGAACTAAACTCTTAATCCCACTTAGATATTTTGGGCGTCCAAAAAATTAAAAAAATTAAGCGTATTAGGACGAAAGTAGTTTTAGAACGGATGACCTCCGATAAGTACACAAATTAAGAATAGGGGACGAGAGTTACCGGTAGGGAGGGGAGACGCGGAGGCCGAGGAGGTAGGCGACAGTGGAGAAGAGCGGGGTGGGGTGCTCCGCGGTGGAGAGGCGGTTGGGGTTGCCGCGGGAGACGCTCTTGATGCAGCCGCGGACCAGGCCCACGATCGCGCGATCCGGCCCACTAACTACTTCGGCTACCTGTGAATGATGAATCACCCACCCACTTTGTTATTGTTGTTATTATTGTTTTTAACATTTAGCTAGTACAAAAGGTCGTAGTAGTAGTAGTAGTTAAAATTTCGTTATATTAAATTAAATTATTATTATAATTATGAGTAGCGAGAAGAGGGGAGAAATTAAAAAGCCGCACGTAGAAAATAAAATAAAATAAAAAAAATAAAAAAAGAAGATAAATAATAATAATAATAAAAGAAAAAGGATAAAAGAAGAAGAAGTGTATGGAATGAGAAATGAATGAAATGAATAAATAAATTACCAGCAAGAGGAAGGAGGGGGAGTGGCGGACGCGGGAGAGGGGGTCGCCGAGGGGGTCGGTGAAGAGGGACATGTGGCTACCACCGGTGGGACCCACCTCGCACTCTCTCTCCACCGCCAACACGCTCTCTCTGTCCCTCCCCTCCTCGTACTCTCGTATCACCACTACCATCTTCTTCTTCTTCTTCTTCATCATCTTCATCATCTCCTCCTCCTCCATCGATCTCTCTATCGTTTTGTTTTGTTTTGTTTTGTTTTCTTTTCTTTTTTCTGGTACGGGTTATTGTATTATACGAAGTAAGAGCGAGTGAGTAGTAATAGTATACAACAATACGAGCTAGGATCAGGGGGGTGAAAAGGAGAGCTGGGTTTGCTTCTTCAGTACCGCGGGTAAGGTAAAGGAGCTAACTTTCGCTAGCTCTATCTATGTGTATCTATCTCTCTCTCTTTCTCTTTTGGGTTAGGGTCCAATATGGTCTTTTTTGTGTTGGGGCTATATATGTTGATGGAGCGAAGTAACTACCAAGTTGGTGGTGTTATGTAGTGTTGTGATCGATTGGGAGAGGGATATTAATGGGAGGAGGAGGAGAGAAGGGGTGGGGGGTATTTATACGCGATTTTAATTAACTGGTGGTGGGTGGTGGTGGTGGTCAAGGAGATGGAGAAGAGGAGAAGAAGAGGGTCTATTAAGTGGGGTTCAGATGAGTTCCTGGGACCCCCCCCCCCCCCCCCCCAACCTTTCTCCCTCCTATCCTTTTCTCTCTCTAGAATCCTCTCACCTCCTCTCTCTCTCTCTCTCTCTCTCTCTAAAATTAAGCAGCTTAGTAACCATAGAGAGAGAGAGAGAGGGGGGTTGGTGTGGAGTGGGTTTATAGTGAGGGGCCCTTAATGGGCCGTACGAGAGACTAGAGAGAGAGAGAGAGAGAGAATGTGGGCTGGGCCCAAAAGAAAATGGCGGCTGTGGCTGCGTGGTACGTGCGTAACGTGCGCCGCGGATGACTCATCATCATCATCATCATCATCATCATCATCACCACCCTTCATCAATCTCCCATCATCATGACCCAACTCATTCATTGCATCCCGTACATATACAAATGCATAGCGTTACCTTGTGCAAAGCAACAATTATCGTCCTCACCAGGTGCACAAGTGGATCTCATACACAGCGCTGTTAAAATATCACTAAATTGGCCTCAAAATTAAAATCTAACTTTTTAGACATTAAAGATCATAAATTTCGAGACTAACTTTTACAAATGAAGGATGGTTCTTTCTGTATAAGTTGATCGTATAGGATAAATTTTCAATTTACATAATTTCTATGTAGAGGATCTTAACATATTGAAAATTGGATCCGATAATATGTGCAGTGCACACAGAGAAATAAGTATACACGAGGTACAGGCAATAAATTCCTCATCATTGGTGTCATAAGATGATCATTTATCCTTTTATTTTATTTTATCTATTTTAATTTATTTTTTTTATATATATATATATATATATATATATATATATATATATATATATATATATAATATTTGAAAGGGTAGGGGTGGGGGTGGAGAAGTGAACTGCCGCGAGCGAGGTGTGGGGTTTGCGTGGCACGTGGAGAGCCACCGATTCAGGAAGAGAAGGCCATAGGGCGCGCGCCACGTGGAAGGCGAGGCGGCGTCGTTAACAGCGGATCATTATCATCACCACCGTCGACAGCGATTCCTAATTATGGCCATCCTCGCGAATCATTATCATTAACGATCGCGACCGTCGAATCGCCGACGTGGGCTGCGACGACGGCTACGATGGACGGGGCGCACCATAAGGCTTATCTGTGTATCCGCGGAGTACGTGATGGTATTAACGGTGATAGATAGACGGAGAGTGAGAGATGGGGTGGGCCCCACGTTCGCTTTCGAACGGTTATAGCGAAAAATACGTATTGCGCGGAAAGCGGTTTCAGATGAGGGGCAATCATTGGGACTCTCTCTCTCTCTCTCTCTCTCTCTCTCTCTCTCTCTCTCTCCCCACACACACTCTACTAATTCGCATAAAAACCATGCTTATATAATAATTAATGAATTAATTGTTCTCAACGTACAGGCCCGTTAATGAGTTGGGCTCGTCTAGAAAGGCCCAACTGGGCCCACATAACCCTGTATTGGCCTGGCCCACCGGGGTCGGAGTGTTTGACCAAGTCAACATTACTATTTTTGATCAAATTTTAATAATTCTGACGTGAAATAGTACTTCTCTTTTCGCTGTAATTGAAGCAAGCTATTGAAATTAAATGCTTTTCTGAACGGTTCTACTCAAATAGCTCTTCTATACAAGCTTTGAACCGGTCCAATAAGCTACTTCTTAAGAGGGATTAAGTAATTAATGTGTTAAAGATTATATATAGCTCCGTACGTGCACATCAATTTAATTATAAAGTAATGTGCATGAGATCGACTATGAACTGCAATTAATTCTATTGTTGACACCTCTCATTACACCAAGAGTAGATGTTTAATCAAGCACTTCTCTGCAGGATAGTGACATGATAATTTACTTTGTGCTAGCCAATCCTATATAATTGCTTTATTAACCGCGTAGCTCGGTGGTTGCTTGGAGAGACAATAGAATCTTAAGTTTCATCCTCTGTTTGGTTTTGGTGCACAATCTCTTGCATAGTTGTCGTGTTTGCTCGTAACTAAGAACTTGAGCATGATGAGCATGAAGAAGATCTGAAATTATACAGTATTCGTGATTATGATGATGATTTATTGCATGCATCACGTGATTTTGCGAAATATAGGAGAATTGTCCGAATTGCCGGATTATGTTCTCTAACTAGAAGACCAAATACGAAATCTCCCTTAATGATCAATAAATAAACTGTATCGTGCTCAATTTGTCGAGTTTCTATTGGTTTCTCGGAATATTTTGTGTGTGTGTGTGTGTGTGTGAGAGAGAGAGAGAGATCGAGAGAGAATCTAGTTACATTGGATTATGGTACTGCAGTTGGGGACCATTGTACCTAAGGTATTATTAGTCTTAAGCTAAAGTATAAAAATAATGTACTCTATGGTTCATTCAATCAATGAGGCGCAAAACAAGAGGAAATAAACAAACCTAGTCTAGTTAACTATGTTTTGCTAACATGTGTCACTGAGATATCTCATGGCTGGGCAATGAGTGACAAGACGACCGTTGCCTCGATCGGATTCGAATCGTAGGATTCTGTTCCCCTCCCTCGATGTTTAGGTCAGGATCACGATGCCCTAAGATCGGCACTAAACACAAGAGCGAAAACATATGGCAACATGTCCACGCGCCCACATGACAATATAGCTAGTTAGCTCCTCCTCGACAACTCAAACTAAACAATTAGGGGAGAAACCACATTAGCTCGACAATTAAGTAGGCCAACAACTTTGCGACAATTGGGGATTAGTGTCTAATCTTGGGTTAGGGGATAGTTAGGTTAGTTAGCACTTGAAATGTAGAAAGGAAACAGGTGGTAAAGGGTGAAGTTGACCCAATAGGCTCCTAGATTAGAGGCTTTTGAGTGGCTCGAGACTAAGTGGCGATTAGTTATAGCTTAGGGCTCTCTCTCTCTCTCTCTCTCTCTCTCCTCTTTCTCACTGATTAGCTCTTTTTCAACAACATTTGATAGCTAAGACCAAAAAAAAGAAAAAAGTTGACATGATTTGGACCTAATATATGTGCATATGTTGGCTTTTATTTAGTGGATGTTTTTTGTTATCAAGACCCTAAAATTGACTCGGAATTTATGGAGGCTTTTACCTCTTTAAGTTGAGGGGGGGCATTTGCATATATTGTTGTGCATTTGTGTTCCATTTTCTCAGCAAGCTAAGTTGTACCATGTGAATCTAAGGATCTCTTTCCTATGGTTTTATTGTATGGAGAACATTATAAGACAATCAAATATCCACTTGTAGGTCACATATTAGTGTCACCGTACTTTTTTAAACGCTTAAGTTAATTATCTTTTTTAAAATGCTTAAATTAACGTTACAAAGGGAAAAAGTATACCTTGTATAGTGACATTTAGAATATTTTTCTTTTGAGGTGATTATATATATTGACACGTGTTCATTTACTATGTACAGATCAGAGACAATAAATTTGGAAGGTGAGAAATGGTGGATCATCTATTCACACGATGTGTATTTTCTAAGTTTATTGTAGTGATGGGTGTGGAGGACGTTCTGGCCACTGATCTGGGAAACGAAGTGAACACCGTCTGGGACAGATGGACGGCTACGAATGGAAGGCATCGCTCGAGAAACTGCCTTATTGAATTAGTAGGAAGCTGGTGGGTAGTTTGGAAGGTGAGAAATGATATGATTTTTAAAAATATCCAACCAAATCATGTGCAAGTTATCCAAAAATTCAACTGGTTGATGAAGGATTGGGATTACCTACGCCGAGCAAACTAGTTTTTTTTTTTTTTTTTTTTTTTTACTTGTCGTCCTCTGAGGCTCTGATTGTCTCACCTCTGTAGCTTAGTTCATCTATCCAATGAATGAAGCGGGTAGCGTGCTACATTTTTCTCAAAAAAAAAAAAAATATTAGTTCTGCTAATGTTATCATCCTTTCTTTTGTTTTTTTTTTCCTTCTTCTTTACTTTTACATTGCAATTTACATCCACAATAAGTGGACTAGGGTTTACTTGAATTAGAGATAATGACACTTCTCCACCAATGATCCTCCAACCAATTTCTCTCTCTCTCTCTCTCTCTCTCTCTCTCTCTCTCTCTCTCACACACACACACACGCACACACACACACACATTTTTTTTCCTTTTTTAATCATAAAACTCAAAGAGGGATAGTTGCTGACTCAATCAAATTAATTGTCAACATCATGGTGGTAACAAAGTACGATATAACCCAGCAAAGTGGAGACTCCTAAGCCCATTTTAGGGCCCCATGTGTACGTTCGTTCAGTGGTCTCCTCTTTAAACCATGTTACTATGTTAGGACTATTTCACTTCCATGCATCATTACATATGAGAGGAATTTAATTTAATAACTCCCCACTAGAATTTGGAAATATTATTAATTATTTAGCCCAAAATTCGTTAGCTATAATTGTCATATGGCTAATTCGCATGAAATATCTCTTCTAAATTTGTTTATAATAAATCTCTGAGACTTAAAGGAGTTTAATTTGAGCTTCATTCATAGTGAGTGGTGTCCTTTGAATAAGACAAGACAACATACCGAATTTCGGATAAATTTGGTCCCAAAAATTATTGATTCAGTTTTACTTTGCTCTTAAATTTTGATTTGTTGCGATAGGAAAATTTGTACAGTCATTTTAGGAAAGCAACATCACAAATCAATCAATAACTAATAGGTTTAAAACAGTGACTAACATGTCAAATCAGATTTTTGTCGGTTTTTTAGTGGCCGAGTTTAATGTCGCGACTAAAGAAAATAATTTAAAAGTTCGGAGATTAAAGTAAAATAATAGTATCATTTAAGCCTTAAAATTCGTATAGCAGATGAATTTTAGGAATTAAAATACCATCAAAGTGGAATTGAAATATTATTTTTCTTCACGTGGGATAATGGTTCACACATGAACATCTCATCAATGGGAAGGGACAGAAGAGGAAATTTGGTTTAATTCTAAGTTTGAATTTGACCAACTACCAACTACAGAATGGGAGGACACAATGCACTTTAATTTGGCCTTTTAGTAAAACTAAAATACTTCCAAAAGTAAACCGATCGAGATACTTACTTTCATATTATTTTTACTAATAAAATATTCAAATCGATAATCGACATCATTTAATTTGATCTCTAAATTATCTCAACTTTTTAAAGTCTAAATTTTATGATTTTTAGACATCAGTTGCCTACTATTTAAGTGGTTCAAAATTGACTAATTTTAATGACTAATATAAGATAAATTTGAGATTACTTGATCACTAGGCAAATGATATTAAAAAATTATATAGTTGTGTTTTATGAAGTTCAAATAGTTTGTATCATATTTAACAATGTTGATCATCATTCAATTATCTTTTTGCCAAAAATGACTAAGAAGCAAACACCTGGATTTATTCAAAAACTATTCTAACTTTCTCTCTCTCTCTCTCTCTCTCTCTCTCTCTCTCTCTCTCTCTCTCTCTATATATATATATATATATATATAGATATTATTTGGGTTGGGATATCCTCTTTATTGTACTGTTTCAGGTGCGAACCCACCAAAAGGACTCGGAGCAATTTGGCTCGATCCTTAGGGGAGATGGACCGAATCCAAACCTATGGATCAATTATTTATGCTACTGTCAAAATGTACAATAGTCTCTGTACTATTCCCATATCGCAACTTGGTCCATGTACTCTTCACTAAAAAAATTTAATTTCTAAACTTTTTCATATTACACTTTAAAGAAGATCAAGTGTTTCGCCTCCTCTCCCATAAAAATGATTCACTTATTTTAGTTTAATTTTAGACAATTTGTAGTGAAAGTTAACGAATGTCAAGATTTTATTTTGATGATTAGTGAATAAATTATAATATGAGGATGGTACAGGGATTGTCGATGCATTTTTCTCATTATGCTAAACTAAAATCCCCGTTAGTCAATGATACTATAGATATCCACACCCCACACATTAAATTCTCTTGTCCTTGTCTTTTGTTGGTATTATGTCTTGTTCTTATTCTTACTAGTTTTGCATGGCCCTACCTGTCCATGATTTACTCAAATCTCCTATTGATGTTATGTTCACCACATAACCTCAAGCTTTATATAGATAATTTATGTACCTAAACTAAGATATATTAGCGATAATATCTACACATTAGCAATCATCTCTTTAAAGATGTGCTAACTAAAGACCTGTTTGGATTCACGAGCAACATTTTATTCAGCACACCGTAGTTAATTACTGAAAAATACAAAGGACGACTATAACTGTATACTACATATATACAACATCGAAATTATTATTTTTTCTCAAAACATAAGAAATCGAATCTTACGTGCAACACGTCATCCTAAATACTCATAATTTTGAAAATTTTAAACCAAACTATGAACTTGACATCTTTTACCGAACCCACACAACATATTGTTCCAAAGTTTATGCAATCAGCCTTTTGAAACCGACCGTCCCTAACGCAAGTGACAAAGAGCTTGGTGGTTGGTATCCGAGGTCTCGAATTCGAATCCTAGTTGATTCATATTTTCAGCTAAATTTATTTCTAAAAAGAAATAAACGAAGCGGGTAGCGTGCTACCTTTCTCTCAAAAAAAAAAAAAAAAAGTTTATGCAATCATTATTGCATCGAACACCAGCAAACTTACAGAACATCACAGTTTATAAACTAAAAACCATACAGCTCAAATTCTACATATAAAAGCAAACAAATGAATGAAAAGGAAAGAAAAAAAGATACAATGGAAAGGCATTACTGAAACGAGATCAAACTAAATAATAATCACAATTACGAATCAATATGATTTGGAGAAAGGATAAAAGCAAATATATTGTTGCTTGGTTTTAACTTAGAATAATATTCAGCTTTTCCATCAGAAAAAGGGACTTTCACACAAACATATCTTTGACTACGATTGCTATCAACTTTGAAATTGCGCTTTTTTATCTGCTTCTTCAGAAAGCCCATAGCAAAGTAGAAGTTCGGCTAGTACAACCACTTTGTCGGCACCAATAATATATAGCAGAGATTTAAATGAAGAATCATCCATTCTTACACGCCACGGTTATGTTTATTCTTTTCTTTTTTATTCCAAGTAGAAGGAGTGATTAATATTGTCGTAACTAAGTTTACCTATTAACGAAAATACATTTCAAATGAATATATATCAAATCTTGTTACTATTTGTTAACCAATTTATCGAGATTTGATTGAAGATAAGCAGCTAAAAGTTGCT
This sequence comes from Puya raimondii, assembly GCA_016920855.1. NCBI lineage: Eukaryota > Viridiplantae > Streptophyta > Magnoliopsida > Poales > Bromeliaceae > Puya > Puya raimondii. The sequence continues at coordinate 47,680,434 of JABWPP010000050.1, read as the reverse complement.
TTCGCAACAGTAATTTTCACATGTTCATATGACTCGTACCTTTCTAAGATCGGGATTTGAGAAAGAAAAAAAAAGTAATCACAGTGAAAAGATCAGCACATTGCCACTGCTGAAATGGGAACTGCAGGTTTCTAGCTAGCTCGTTTCTGAATGAGACCATCTTCTTAAGGACAAAACATCCAACAGTGGAAATGGTACCAAAAAGACCCTATCCTACTCCCTATTTGTCTCCACAAGGCCCCTATACGTGTACAAAATGACAAAGGCTCACAACAATTTTAGAGATAAGATCAAAAACCAAAAATTACACCGACCGTTCTTAGAACAAGTGGCAAAAAATTTGGTGGTTGGTATCTAAGATCTCAAGTTCGAAATTTCGTTGCTTCATATTTTCAGCTAAATTTATTTCTGAAAAAAATAAATAAAGTGGATAACATACTACCTTTCTCTAAAAAAAATTCCAAAATTTCCCTATATTGCAAAAATAGATACAATTTTTTTTCTCATTTAACCAATATTTCACATAAAATTTGTATCGAATCAATTTTATTTTTATGGAGTCTCTCAAAATTTTTATACAACACAAAAAAGAAGAAGAAGATTTAATTCAATATTATTATTTTTTTACACAAAATATCTGTACAAAATAACACCAGTTGAACTCAATGCATCTGTTTCCATGGCATAGCATGGTATGTCATGGTAATGTGGCCATCATGACCATGGAGGTGCGATGGCCATGGATTCCCATTTCCTTTCTATATCTTCTGTTGGTGGGGCCCGGGGATGGGGGTTTTGGGTGGGGCGCTTCGTTTGGCGCCAGGTGTACGTGGGGATGGTGCTGAGTTTGGGGGGTGGGATCGGGGAGATGCTAATTTGTCTCGAGTGAGAGAGAGTAGAGGGAGTGGGACAGGGGGGACTATTGGGCAATCATAAACATAAACATCTCTATCTTTGTCTCTTTAGGTCCAGTGACCGCATCGTACGGTCACGGGACACTTGGGTGCCTCTCCCGCTCGATCCGCACGACGTACTATTTCCTGCACCCGGTGCATCTTTATCCTCCGCGCACCACCTCTCATAATCCCTCAATCCCTAATCATTTATTTATTTAGAATTTGATAGGAAAAGCTCTCTTTAGAGTAAAGTTAATATTGCCAACGTATGTTCATTTCTATCTTTAACCATTTCCTCTGTAAAATCCTTTCCTTAGGTACTATCCTGAGCCCGCCCTTTCCGAGAAATAATTTTCAGGGAATAAAAATTCTCAAATCAAACACTACCTAAACTTACCTAGCTACCATCTAAATAAAAAAGAAAAAAAAGAAAAAAAAAACCACAACTCCCGTAGAATTAAATGTTTTTAAAACATATACAAGACTAAGGTGATATAAAGAATTGACAAAGAGACCTATATTCTGATACACGAGGTGTTTGCCCAGAGTCCTACCTGTGCATAGAAAGACGACTCTAATGAAAAGGTGGCAATCCAACTCGCTGTTCACGAGCCAGCTTGTCTTCAGCTCGGAATGAACTCGAGATCGAATGGCTCGTTTAATAAACGAGCCGAACACGAGCTAAATTTTTCAGCTCATTTTAATAAACGAGCCGAACACGAGCTGGGGTCAACTTGCTCGTATTCCGCTCGATAACAGTTCGAATACATATTATATATATATATATATATAATACAGATTTTTATTATTTGATTTTTAGCCAAACCTACATATAAAGCCAAACTCAATTATAAAAATTCCAATTTATATGTAAAATTCAACCATTAGATCAAAATCTAATAAATACGATCTCATAAATTTATTATATATATATATTTTTTAATATTTTTTATTTGTTGTTCGTGAGACGGCTCGTGTTCGGCTCGTTAAAATTGAAATTGGAAAATCTCAATAAAGTCCTTTTTAGCTTAAGCTATCCATAATACGAATTTGAGTCCAGTAGTTATTCTGTTTCATTTCGAACAGAACGTTAAAAGCCCAGCTCGCTCGTGTTCGGCTCGTTGACATCCCTACTCAAATGCATCCCTCTGCGGATGATAGGCAAGATCATCCCATTTGGAAACATTTTTTGCACACCAGAGTGTGCGCCTAAAGGCGCTCCCGGGGTGCATCAGGTGTAGGTAATAATTTCCTCAAACCCCACATCCCTGCGCCTTGATTGTACCAGAAAGCACCAACCGATAATGACAGGAATAAACCGCCATATTTCTGCTACATTAATACTATGGAAGGCTAAAATTTTCGGTTACGGTTGTTGCTACTTATGCATCATAGTTCCAATAATAACATGAGACAAATTGTACAACGATATTCAGCTGGAGCTCTCTTAACAATAAATGTTCAACCTTAGATCTCATACACAGGATGCGTATCAGCTATATGAGTAATTTCTCCTATAAACATATGTTAAGTCGTTAACCAATCTATAATATACACTCGTTATAAGAATCGTGTCGCTTTCAAGTGTTAATACTTTCACTAGTGTCCTATTGAGTTTTTGCACTCTGTTGAATGAGTACAAAAGCTTGAGCATGATGAAGAATGGGCAATGAAGGCACCTTCTATTCTAACCTCTGCATATCTATTCTAATAAAAATCAAACGAATTGTACACTATGCCTTGCTAAAATCCCAGTACCATCTGCTTGGTTCCAATGATTGTTTCATGAAATAAGTTTACATCAAAGAACTCCTTATCATATAAATACTGACAAAAGATTTTACATGAAAAAAACAAAAGACAGTGTCATTGTTAAACTCTACGTGACATATGAGTCAAGATCTCGATGTTACTCCATTGATCTACATGAACGTAATCTTAAAGCCACGAATAATTGGTGAAAATGACATAACACAAAATTGAGACAAATTTATGATGTTACTGTGATTGCCCACCCATAAAAAGAACAAAACATTTTCAAATTTAAAAAAATTACAACCAATGCTAGAAATCAGCCTTATTTTGGATCGATGACAGCTAATTAGCGAACATAAACACTTACACTATTACTGAAGTAAAATCTGACAACAGTTAACAACATATCTTCTCTTGATATTAGATGATGCATCAGAGCAATAAAAGAAGATAAAGGAAACAGTAATAAGGAGGGAAAAAAAAAAAACTCACTCATAAAATTCAAGCTAGTGCGCGCGCCCCCTGCTGCACTCAAGATTTCTCACAGAATTAAAGTAAGGATGGGCCTGTAAACAAGTAGCAGCAGCATTATAGTAAACTAAAACGTACTGGGACCTCATCAGCTATAGGCCAAATAGACCCCAAACTTTACTTTGGCAATTGCTACCCCCTCAACTGTTGATTTCTTTGATTTTGGTTAGTTGAATGAGGTGATTATGTTAAATTTTTACAGCTCTATAGTTATTCGCAGTTTTCTTTTGGCAGTTAACTATTAACAACAGATTTTTCAGTAGCTAGATTGAGAATAGATATTGTTCAGGTAAAAAATAGTCATTACCATGGCTTCTTTTGCAGTTGGCCTCTCCTGGTGGTCATACCGGAGAAGCCTATCCACAAAGTCAATCGCCTGTACAAGAATGACACATGTTATACAAATATTATAAGATTTAACAAGCAAAGAATTAATTGAAAAGCCCACATGATAAAGTCACCTCAGGAAGTGCAAGATGCTGATTATCAGCATTAACGAACTTGGCCCATGGCTTCCTGCTATGCCTACGAGAAACAAAGATATCACTGAATTTAAAAAAGATTTACTACCAAAAGAAAAACAACAATAGGATGATGAATCAGAAAGAGTGAATTGGTACCTCCCGACCATCGCCTCCAGTTGTGGGTCTAGCTCTAAACGGTATTTAGCTAGATAAGCATTCAAGTCCTCTGTCCCGAGAACCTATAGCAGAACATTAGACTTAGTTAAGCTCGAAAAGATAAGAGAATTACGGATAACTATTGTGGAAAAAGATGAATAAAGAACTATTTAATGCAATCTGAATATTAAGTAATTTAGTTCATGAAAAGCAATCGCATGGGAAGAGCAACTTAACATTCCAGAGAGAAGGTAATGAATGATATTCAAGTTTTTCATAAAAGGAGAAGTATGAGAATCTGTTGACTAGTTCTTTGCTTGAAAATATTTTTAAGAGGACCAGTATAATAATCCACATTCAATCATTCAGCCGGTGGTTGACTACATTTATCAGCCAAAAAACAAATCAACCAAAGGTTCATTGCACAGTCATCACTTCGCTACTGGAATTGTGCATCAATTGTTTAATTTTCGATGCAAAGATCAAAACTTATTCAGTTGCATTAGCTTTATGAAATAACCTACAAATAAGCAGATATACTGCAACCGAGGGTAAGTTGCACTGTAGGTCCTTGCACTATTCATAAGTTTCACTTGGATCCTTGGTCTTCAAACTTACGCATTAAAAAACTTAAGCATTCAACTAACCAAACTAATAAGTGTTTCATATGATCCTTTCTGTCAGCTTCCATTACTCTGGATAATCGGAAAGTCCAACATAAATGCAAGTGTGTCACACATGGGAACTACCTTGGCACATCATTATTCCCATTAACAGGTCTATAGTGATGAAAATAAGAATAATGTATGCTAATTCAGAAAAGGAAATAATAAGAACAGCACGGGCATAATACCGATCTTAATTACCATATGGAAAGTAAAAAAGTGAACATATACCTTAGCTATTTTCACCAACTGGTCATAATTGTCATGGCCATAAAAGAAGGGCTCCTTTCGGAATATCTGTTACAGAAGAAAGGTGCTAATATTCTGATAACTAGTGCTCAAGGAAAGGAAATATTGCTGAATGGCTTTAAGTAGCCTCAACACTTACCATCCCAGCAAACATACAACCAAGGCTCCACATATCCAATGAGTAATCATAATCTTGCAAATCCACAAGAAGTTCTGGGCCCTTGAAGTATCTAGCAACATAAAGCAAAGAGCAATTTAATTGATAATATCAATAAGAAAAAAAACACAAACTTAAAACAGGTGTAATAAGAATGTGGACTAATGATGCATAACAAGCTTAAGAGCAATTACAAATAACAACGCAAAACAAGATGAGCTGCACCGCACCATTATTTGGAGCAAAAAGGTGATTCAGTTATCATCCAAGTGCAACTGCTCCATTATCTGATTTCTCTTGTTCTAGTCAAATACATTTTGTAATCTAAATTTATTGATTGCAGTGAACTTGAGAAATTTCGAATGTAACAACCAGCCAAGAAATAAAAAAAAAAAAAATCATGTAATCGAACTTTTAAAACATTAAAAGCATTATGACATCTATCTGAAAAAAAATTGTAAAATAAGAAATGGCTAATCTAAAACCTTAACGAGCAGGCCTGTAATAGAAGAGAAGCAACTGTTGCTAGTAATCATGTTAGATAAGTCATTAAATGTACATGTAAAGAAAACAAGTTCAGTAGCCAAGATAAGAAGAATGACCAACTAGATACATGAAAATGATGTTCGACAAGCTTGTTATAGGATCCACTGAAAAGAATCAGAAAAGTCCTCATAAGAACAATAAAAACACATACTACTGAGCTCCTCTTACAGAGTTGATCAATCTGTAGGGAAGATGCTAACCTCGAAGCAACTCGGACATTATATTCTTTCCCAGGATGGTAGAATTCTGCAAGACCCCAGTCAATGAGACGAAGTTTGCGCTGCTCGTGATCAATCATAACGTTATGAGGCTTCACGTCTCGATGCATGATTCCTTGCGAGTGACAGTAATCTAGTGCCTACACAAATGCCTGAGAAAGTTAAAGACAATCAAATTTGATGGAATCTAATGTTCCCACCAAAAAAAAAGAAAAAATGAAAGCAAAAAAGGTTATGCACAATTAGCAAAGCATAAAGAATCAAGAGCAAATTTAGAAATATCTTCTTCATCGAGCTTACAAATTTTCTTAAACAACAGTTGTGATTTACAAATAAGATCTCTTAGATCCTCAAACGAAGCAGCATGGCACAAAAAATCCATAAAGGTGCACAATTTTGTTGAATAGGAAAAACCATCTAGTGAGAGGGAAGATCTGTACCACAAACACCAGTGGACCACTGGAGAATTAAACAGCATACAAAGACAATTAAGAATAATGATCCCGAATAAGTAAAAAGGTGTGCAAATAAAGTTGAAGTGAAAAAGCATGTTATGGGTTTGTGGTTTAGGGTTTATAAACTAAAGTAGTTAATACCACAGTAAATGAGTGGAGAAAAGCAGACCTTCAAGCCCAGGTAAGCTCCTCCATCATGGCATAGTCATTAGCATGGGAAAATGAATGTATAGTCAAACAGACTAAAAAATTCAGGAAGGCAAACAAACCCAAGTGGACAAAAAAAACTACTACAACCACAACAAGTCTAATTATGTGGATCCTCTTCCTCTGTTCAACTGCGTTGTACAAGATTCATTCTCAAAGTGAATGCCAGGATATCTTTTATTGTCAATTACAGATATCTTTTGGTCTTTCACTGCCTCCGAAGACAAAAACTATGACAATGATAGGACTGATGATTCATAGGTATAAGAAATTAATAGCTCCACAGAAAGAATTAGTATTCATTGTATCCAGTCAACCAAAACAGAGAAATCTAGGAAGCATCAAATTTACAATAAATGTGAAAAGGAATGATAATAACATCGACGATGATTTAATGAATTATTTTTCTGAACAATACATCATCCCATAGTAGAAATGAAACGATAGACTTGCCTTTAATAATTCACAAATGTAATAGCGGATATCATAGTCTGATAAAGTAGGATAAAGCGCTTTGAAATCCGTATTATTGATGTATTCAAAGATCAGACTGGGTGTCTTTGACTGTGGGTCTCTGACAATATCAAGTAGCTTCACAATATTCGGCCCACCACATAAATTCTGCAGTATCTTGATTTCCCTCTTAATCTGCATCACATAGCAATCCACCAAAGAAAAATCTTAGATGTGGACACCACATAGCAAGTGCATAACACTTGCAGACACCTAGTATTATTACAAAACAAGGAAAAGCATTTCAGAAGCAGTCAGAATAGAAAAAAATGAAAAAAAGCATATTGATAAATGCATGAACATAAAGCACCACAAGTACTCGAAGCAATGGACAGCTAATGCCAGGAGAGAAATTTGCCGCTGTTTACCATATGAAAGTTCAGCTATTTGAGTTCAATATACGAGATTGTCATACAAGGTTTTGCTAAATTAAGCATTCAACACGGACAGGTTTATATCTGGTGAAGAAACTGTAACTTAACAGAGCTCTATTACAATCCCCAAAACACTACTTAGTACTGATATGAACTTCCAATACAGGCATACAAAATAAGGTGTATAGGACAAAGAGAGCCTTCAGTCAGGTCAAACAAATTCATGCTTTAAGAGAAAGCAAGTAACCAGTTTATCAGATTAAATATTAACCAATTAAATCATTCAACAAAGCCTAGGAAGTCACAAGGAGCATACTTTGTTTATAAATAACTATGTGAAAACATAGTCTCTGTTGTCCTTTTCACATTATAAAAGAGTTCCAGGGCCCCTCACCAAGAGCAATAATATAACTGTTGGAATCACAAACACATCTTTTCTCTGTAGGGTGTAGGCGAAGTGGGATACGGCTAAGATAAAATGGAACCAGATTTCTAGTGTTTGCATGTATCCATAGTATTCTCTTTATACATGCATACATACATACACACATACATACATACATACATACATACATATATATATATATATATATATATATATATAAAGAGAGAGAGAGAGAGAGAGTTGAGCTATAATACTATCTAGCAAACAGGCCTACGGGCTCTATTGCTACCGATTTGTTTTCAATGTTGTTTTCGATGATGGAGCCTCCGATTCGACGATCAGCACCGTTGAACATGATTTATACCACTTAAAGTATCTAGAAATTACATTTCAAATCTTTTTGACATCATTGATTTAATGATCAAAGGATTGTAAAATTTATAATTTTAATGGTCGATATGAGGGTTTTGTTCGTTTAACGGTGTAAACAAATCTAAATCAATTGAGTTTTGGTTAGAAAATTCTTTAAACTATTTAAAACAAGATCTATACTCCTAATCTTGATTACACGAATCCTATCATCAATTTTTTAAGGTTATTTATTTTTAGCTATTTAATTTTGTGTCCAATTGATGTACAACAGAACAATATCAGAAAATATAAAATTTGATTTGTAGATACTTCAAGTGGTGTAAATCATGTTCAATAGTGTCGATCGTCGATTCGGAGACTCCATAATTGAAAACAAATCAGTAGCAACGGAGCCCTTTTGCTACCGATAGTATTCTAGCTCAACTCTATATATATGTATATATATGTATATATACATATATATACATATATATATATATATATATATAGAGTAGGGCTACTATACCCTTATGAGTATACAGTTCTTTGTTCTCATAAGTTGTTTTCAATGATGGAGCTTTCGAATCGACGATCCACACTGTTAAATATGATCTAGAGCATTTGAAACTTGTAGAAAATAAATTTTGTAATTTTTTAAAATTATAATAAAGTCCATCAAGCGGGTATAAAATGAACGGTCAAAATTAGACCGCCTCCTAAAAATAGAGAATCGAAATTTTCAATTAAGATCGGAGGTATAGATCTCTATCTAGATAGTGAACAGAATTTTCTATCAAAAATTCAACCGATTCCGATTCTTTTACACCGTTAAACTAGCGAGCATCCTATACCGGCCATTAAAAATTGTCAATTTTGAGATCTTTCGATTGTAAGGTAAATGATGTCAAAAAATTATGAAATTGGTTTCTATTAGCTTCAAATGCTCTAAATCATGTTTAACAGTATGGATCGTCGATTCGAAAGCTCTATCATCGAAAAAGACTTATGAGTACGAAGTTGATCGTATTCATAAGAGTATAGAAGCCGGACTATATATATATATATATATGAGCTCCGGTACTATAGTGTCGTTTTCGATCTTAGGGTCTTCAAATCAACGATCCACATCGTCAAATATGATCTGGGGTATATGAAGTTCTTAGGAATAAAATTTTAATTTTTTGCAATAGCATTTACTTACTAAGTAAATCATGTCAAAATGAACGGTGGAAATTGAACAATCTTTAAAATTTGAGGATAGGACTTTTGAATTCAAGATTAAGGATGCTGACCTTGATCTAGATAGTTTAAAGTATTTTCTATCAAAATTTGAATAAATTTAGATTCTACTACACCGTTAAACTACAAACTCGCCTTAGTAGCCATTGAAAATTGACAAGTTTGAAATGATTTGATCATAAAGTAAACTATATCGAAAAAATATAAAATTTTATTTCTAAAAACTTCAAATACCCTAGATCAGTTTTAACGGTGTGGATCGTTGATTTGAACACCTTCAGATCGAAAACAAGACTATAGTACCGGAGCCCCTGTACTATATATATATATATACTATATATAAAAGCATATAGAAATGACAGACGGAATCAAAAAGGAATAAAAGAATATTCCCTACGAACAGTTATGATCAAATTGTTAAAAAATATCTCAAATAAATATAAAACAAACGGTTATGATCAATCTATTATCTATATCTATACTATATATAAAAACGTATAGAAATGACAGACGGAATCAAAAATGAATAAAAGAATATTTCTTACGAACGGTTATGATCAATTTGTTAAAAAATATCTCAAATAAATAAAAACAAACGGTTATGATCAATCTGGTAAAAAATAGTATTCATATCTATCTATAAATCCAATTCTACGAATTGTTATGATCAATTTGTTAAAAAATATTTCAAATAAAAATGAACGATTATGATCAATTCGTTAAATAATAGCACTCATATCCATCTATTTTATATTAAAATTTAAATTTGAGTTTAAATCGTCAATTAAATTTAATTTTTGATATCAAATTTGAATTAACAATTAATTTTTTTAATTATATAGTGGGATCAAAATTAAATTTTAAATTTTGAAATAAATGTGAATTAAATTTTGATGCTTTTAGTTTAAACACATTCTTAAATTTTAGATTTATAAAAAAATTAAAAAATATATAAAAATATTTAATGTATATAAGAAACAGAACAATATTGAATATTGCAAATACTTTCTAATAAAAGATAACATATAAATTTATAAAATATATTTTTTATTGTAAATTTTTAAATAAATATAATGTACAAATTTAAATTGATTTAAAATAAATTAAAATAATTATTACGTGCATTTGCACGTACCCTCAACTAGTGTGTGTGTATATATATATATATACACGCTTTCCATGGTAACTCCAAACTAACTGTTTCTTTCTTCCATTCTTTCATCAACATTTCCCAGACTTTCTAATAACCTTAAATCATAACTCGTAGTGCATTTTACTTACATTTTTCACTAAATAAATAAAAGCAATTGATCAACCATGTCTCAGTAACCTCAAACACTGATTATCCAAAAAAAACCAGCTACCAAGAGAACATTCCTCTATACAAACAAACGCATTAAACCCAGCACAAATGCAGCTGAGATACTACAAGAAGGTATCCAACTGAAGCGGAAAAAAATGTGAACAGCTAGCTCGCTAAGCAGCTTCGTCCATTTCACTTATTAGCTAATGCCTATTTGTAGGATGAAGAGGAGGAGGAGGAGGCGCACCTTTTTCTTCTTTACAGGCTTAAGGATCTTAATAATGCACTTCTCGTTGTTGATGCCATGTACTCCCTCGAACACCTCGCTATACTTTCCCCTCCCAACCTTGCGAATCACCTCGTAATCATCTTGCTCCCTTCGTCACGAATCAAAAAGCTCTCAGCAATTACGAACTAAGTATTGTACCAAAAGGAAACCCTAATCTAGATTCAGAAACGTAGAGATCGGGATGCTTACCCCCATTGGACGGCGAGGGTTTCGTAGTCCCAATATTCCTTGGGGCGGTGGACGTTGATGTCGGAGTAGACGCGGGCCTTGGAGGCGGCGCCGGGGCGGCGCACGGACTTGCCGATGCGCTGGGCCATGGCGTCGGCGACGGAGGCGACGGCGGGGCGGGGGCGAGTGGCGGCGGCGGCGGCCGCGGAGATCCACCGGAGAGGGGGAAGGAGGTGGAGGAGAGAGGGGGAGGAGGAGGAGGAGGAGAGGGAGCGAGAGAGGGGGAGGAGGAGGAGGCGATGGGGTGCGATGGTGCGGAGGGGCCACAAGGCCATGAAATAGGGGAAAGCGCGAGAAGAGGAATCTCACGGGCGCGGCGAGCCCATCTTTATATAATTCTATATCCCCTCTTTCGCAATCGCACCCTCTCTCTCTCTCTCTCTCTCTCTCTCTCTCTCTCTCGGATTAACCGCGGAGGAAACTGGTTATTAAGACTCATCAATCTATTTTTCCCGTAATAATCCAAACCGCAGGGTGAAGTCGGCAATGTGATTCATACAGCTGCCGAATTCATTATTATTGAAGTCGGCAAAGAACGTGAAATGAGTTCGAGGAGTCTGTGGTTGTAGAGTTGAATAGAATTACTTTACTTTTAAGAGCTTGTTTGGCTACACTAGTAGTGTAAGTAGATATTACTTTGTGCAATACTGATACCGAATAAAGTATTTCAAACGTTCAGTACAGTTGTTTTGGATTTAATACAAAAGTAGAGATAATGAACAAAAATGAACGTAGGATTTTAATATTTCGACGATAACTACTTTTTCGGTCAATAAATGATTACTCTACAATAAGTATTGTGGCTTGTTTCTCTAGGAATGAATGTTAAGAACACGCATCACTTTTCGGATGTTATACTATGACGACAAGGTTCGTTTGTGTCTAGCTTTTGAAATAATTTTTTATGTTTAAAGGAAAAAATGTAGAGAAATCAAGTCTTTTGCAAACAAAATGATTGAAATTTCTGTTATGGTGAGAAATAAAAATGTTGCTCCTGCTATAGTATAAATTATTAAGAAAACTTTTACCAAAATATTATTATTAGTTCTTTGAAATAGATTAAATGAACTCTAAAAAAACTCCAAACTAGCTTAAACTTTTCGCATTTAACTATTCCTTTCACTCTGCCGGCTCACTCTCAACAATTTAAAAAGCTTATTTTGCAAGCAAAAGGATACAAAGATGACCAAACTTAACAGGATTATTTTTGAATCAAAAAGGCAAAAATCACCCCAAAAAGAAAAGGAAGAAGAAAAAAAAGAATTACATTGGCATGTACAAGAAAAATAAACTCGACCACTAATTATAGAACCACAGGGGTGTTTTGGCAAAAAGTGATACCTATCCAACTGCTTGGCCCGGTCCAAGAGTTCGCCGCCGACTTTTCACGCAACGGGGATTAAAACGGCGGTGGTTTTCGCTCTCGTATACATCTTTGATCGAAAACGTTGCCGTATTTCTCTTTGCTCCCCTCTCTCTCTTTCTCTCTCCCCCCTTCTATTTCCCGCGCGCGTGCTCTCTCTCTCTCTCTCTCTCTCTCTCTCTCTCTCTACAACGGCGACCTTCGACGACGCCATGGAGGAGAAAGTGGCCCTGGTCGCTCCCCTCCACCAGGTTCTCCAAAACCCCCGATTCTAGGGTTTCCGTTTTGATCCTTTTCTATCTAGTTATTACATGATCTAGTTTGATCCTTCGTTTGGATTCTCCCAATTCGAGCTCTCTTCGTTGTGGTTAGGATTCAGAGTGTGGCGTTAGGGTTTTGTAGCTTGAGAACTCGCTTGAGAGCAATTGTAGTGTAATATTGTTTGAATTGCTATTGACTAAGCTGAATTGTGTGTTGTGCTCTTAGTTGTATTGACTAGGGAAAGGGAATAGGAGCGTAGTGGCCCTAATTGTTCATGTTTGGAGCTTTGTAGCTTTGAAAAGTTTTGTATTTTGTATTAGATTTGGTGGTGTTGTACTCTTAGAAGCTTTGAATTAGCACCCTGAGTACAATCGAAACGAGTAAATAAACAAAGAATATGATGGAAAGACTCTAAAATTGAGTAATTCATGGTGATTTTTGAAGAATAAATAAACAACAGAGTCAAAGGGAGTTGGATAATTGCTAATTTTTGGATTCAGTCTACATCCATCATACTTCTTCATATGAGCTACATTTTTTTATCTATATATGTTCTTTTCTTTCTTGTTCTTTGCTTGAAAACAATATTGATATTGAGTTTAAGGATGTACACACATAAGGCTACCTCTTTTTTAGCCTTCGCCACAATTTTGTGGATTCTGTTTACTTATTTCATACTTCCTAATAAATAATACATTTTCCTGTCTATGTTATGCATAGATCTCTTTTCCAGTATATTTTGAGACTTTTACAAGTATTGAGCGATGAATCTGTATAATCTTTTCTCTTTAATAGCTTGCGTTACGTTTACTTGCCTTAAATTCCAATAACGAACAAACTGTTCCTTCTTACTATAGATGGCACAACGTCCGGATCCCGGACCTATTGATAAATCAGTTCTGATAGAGCAAGAGCATCATAAATCTGAGGCAATCTTCATCGGCAGAGTATGTACTTTTCTAGTATTTCTGTTTCTGTCTGGATGCTTCAATTGCTTTTTAGTTAATTTGTAACCATACAATTTTTTTACAGGGTTATAAACCTGTTCGATTTATAGAACATGGCACTAGACTTAACCAGTGGGAGTTGAAGCATGAAGGAATGCTTGCCCTATTAAAAAGGGCGGGCTTTTACTACCTCTCCTGCTTGAAGCGGGTCCAATTAGACCATGCTTTACTGAATGCTTTGGTCGAGAGGTGGCGGCGCGAGACACAGACATTCCATTTGCGGTACGGAGAGATCACAGTCTTGTTAAAAGACATGGCAATCCTATCTGGCCTTCGCGTGGACGGGAGCCCTGTCACAGGCCCTGTAGACTGTCGGTGGGATGAACTGTGCTTAGAGCTTCTAGGGCAGCAGCCAGCAAAGGTTAAAGGTGGTGCAGTTAGTATTGCCTGGTTGTATGAGACATTTCATAAAATACCTGATGGAGCTGACAAACAACAGATAGAGTATGCCACACGAGCATATATTTTGTATCAACTCGGATGTAGCTTGTTTCCTGATCCTAGCGGGACCCGTGTTCACTTGAGGTATTTGCCATTACTTCGTGACTTCGATTTATGTGGGGAGATGGCTTGGGGAGCTGCTGCACTCTCCCACTTATATAGAGAGCTGGGGAAGGCCAGCATGAAGGGGAAGACAAATTGTTGCGCCTTTCTCACTCTCCTTCAGGTATGGTCCTTCTGGATTATTATTACGGAAAAAATTTATGGATAGTTCCTGTAATATCCTTATTTATCAAGCTATCACTTAATAACTTTTCACTTAGAAAGTTCGGGGAGTAAAGTGTTAGTAATTTTAGGAATTAAGTTGCAATATGGGGATTGTACTCGGACTATTCACACACTTTACCCTTCTTAACTGTTGCCTCTTGTATGAGTTTATTTCAGTTTTTCTCTTCTGTTTTCTCTTAATGCACCAGTGACTTGTCTTTAGATATGGGCATGGGAGCATATTCAGATAGGAAGGCCTGAGCGATTGGAGGTCAAAGCTCCGCTCCATGATAGACCCCTCGGATGCAGGTATCTGAAATTCCATTTTCCCATTTGTATGATCCAGTTATTTTTCTTTGATTAATCATTGAATATGTTCAAAGTTTTTGTTATTAGGTGGAATGTCCCATTTAAGAGCCGTGAAAATGTGCGATCAATTGACACCGAATTTTATAGGCATGGACTTGATACAATCTTAGACTCTCAGGTACTCCACACATTTATAATTTATCATGGGTTAATTATAAATTTGTTTCTGAATTTTGATCTTGATTCCATCTACGCCCCTCAGGTCTCCACCTAACAATTTAGTCTCTGAAGTTTGTTCTTCATTAGAATGAAGTCCTTTGGTATACTCAATTTTGTTTGTGAAGTTTTTTCTTCATAAGAATGAAGTCTTTCGGTTAGTCCAACATCTGAAATATGCCACCTCATCATCATTTGCTGCCAGATTGCGTAACAAAGCTGCCATGTTAGCTAATTCTAACCATGATGTTGGCGTCGTATCTTTTCTTTAATGTTGACTAACAGAAGGACTTAATTGTTACATGGGACAAATTTCAGGTACTAAATTATCAAAATTAAAAAGCTGAGGATGTAATTGATTTTGGATGTAAAGCTGTAAGGTCTAAGTAATTAACCCATTAATCGATTATGATATCTTTGTGACTCTATGGACGTGTGGCAGATCACATGGGACCCATACAACCCGTACTTGATGGCGGCACTGCCACCTTTCTGCACTGCCGGATCAGCTGTCTGGCAATCTAGGGTTCCGTTAATCTGTTTCCAGGTTGTCGAAATGCATGTGCCTGATCGTGTTCTATTACAGTTTGGAATGATCCAGCATATCCCCGACCCAGTTGAGGTAGTCGACCGAGTCACAATGCAGGGCCGATCTGTTGAGGACTGGTCCACTTACCATAGTAAATACATTAGGAGGTGGGCAGATAGGCTATCCACTGTTGTCAGACAGAGTGAAACGGTGGATCCAGATCCTACTCGAGCAAGAAACCGTTACTTTGAGTGGTATTGGAATATTACACGCAGATGGATCTCAACCCCGGTTGAGCGGCCCACCATCTCTTTTCAATCACTAGGGCAAAGTGAGAGAGCATTGGTACGTAGAGAATAATAAAGTGAATTTGAGTGCAGTTGTTTGAAGAAGCAGCAACAACTTTTTACTCAAATCCTCCTAGTAGCTTCATATTGCAGCAAAAATAGAAGCTTTAAATTGTATCTTCTGCTTTTGGGGCCTAGAAGTTCATTTCAGCTTCTTGCCACATCAAAAGCACTAGATCTTTTGTTTGCCAAATGCCCAGGTTGTGCTTCTGAGTGTAAAGAGGCTCTTCCTAATCCAGGACAAATAGGCACATTGCTATAACATCTTTTTTCCTGTTTATGCGCCCGTTTGGCCTTGTGGTTGCCCCCATTTGCGGCACGCAACCGCAAGGCCAAGGCTTCTTGAGGAAGCTCCGATTTCGTAGCTTTCTCAGAAAGATCTGCGGTGCGGCCTGTTCGTCGGGCCAAACAGGGCTTATATCGTAAATCAATTGAACATACATTTTTATGCCATGAATAGGTGGATTTGGTTATGACTGTACAAAGACGGATTAGAAGGCTGTTATCGGGAGAGGTGGAGAGAAAGAGGCTCAAGGAGAACCTCGCAGAGATAGATGCTTACATCAGCACTGAGCTGGAGAAAGCGAAGCCTTCTACCTCTGAGGTTGGTCACTCTCACAGTAGGCAAAAGCAAAAAATTCGGGCTTCGTCACCAAGGTACCTTACACCACCGACAGCTATTCCGCTTGCCATAGAAGCCGGAATAGCAACCAGGTTCATAGAATCTGTTCAGCGTTCTCCAGTTATGCAGGCCCTTCCTATTAAGGCTGATCCTGACAGTGAGGATAATAATCATGAAGAGGGCAATACTATATTGGAATTGGATCAGATGAGGAGTATTGAGCCTGTGGGGATACAACTACAGGAGGAGGCCATTGATTCATCTAGTAAGGAAGCTGAGGAGGAAAACGGAAAAGTGCAGGAGAATGTTAATGAACCTACGGAGAAGATTAATGTGCAAGAGACTGCTAACGAAACAATAGAGAATGATGAACAGATGGAAACCATTGGTGCTGCGACCGAGGGTGATAAAGTGCAGGACAATCCTGATTTAGTTATGAAGGATGATGAAGTTAGAAAGAATATTAGTACAAATATGGAGAGTGCTAAAGAGTTGGAAACCATTGATGAACCAGTGAAGGCGGATAAAATGCAGGAGACTTTAGCTGTGACTATTAAAGATGGTAAAGTAAAGACTCTGGATTCACCTATGAGGACTGGTGAAGTGAAAGAGGGGATTGACGAATCTGTCGTGGATGATAAAATGCATGAGACTGTTAATGCACCCATGGAGAACGACGAAATATACAAGGTTGTTGGTGAATCTATCGAGGATGGTAACGTGCACGAGACCATTCATGCATCCACAGAAAAGGATAAAGTCCAAGAGATTCATGATGAACTTATGAATGATGAAAAGAGCGAGACGATCGAAGCACACATGGAGCATGTAGAAGAGCAAGAACGGGCTGATGAACCCACGGAGAGTTCTCAAGTTCGAGAAGAGCAAGAAAGGGTTGACGAACGCATGGAGAGTTCTAAAGTTCGAGAAGAGCACGAAAGGTTTGACAAACCCATGGAGACTTCTAACGTTTCAGAGGATGCCAAAGCACCGACCGAGAATGCTAATATTAGTGAGAAAGTTGGTGCGGCCGTGGAGAATGATGAAATCCAAGAGGCTTATGATGGGCTTATGAAGGAGGATGAAGCGCACAAGACTGTTGAAGCACATATCAAGTGTGTGGAAGAACAAGAAAAGGCTGATGAACCCATGGAGAGCTCTAAAGTGCAAGATAATGTCGAAGCAGCCGCGAAGAATGCTAAAATTGAGGAGAAAGTTGGCGCACCCACAAAGAACAGAGCGGCTCCTCATGAAGTCATGGAGGAGGATGAAGTGCAGGAGACTCTTGAAGTGCATTTGATGGAGTGTGTAAAAGAACAAGAAAGGGTTAATGAAACCCTGGAGAACTCTAAATTGCTAGAAAATGTTGAAGCACCTGTGGAGAACGCTAGAATTAAGGAGAAAGTTATAGCACCCACAAAGAATGAGGAAGTCCGAGAAACTCCTGATGGAGTCATGAAGGATGATGAAGCTGGGGAAATTGTTGAAGCACATATAAAGCATTCAAAGTCGGAAGAAATTGGTAATGGACCCAACGATAATTCGAAAGTTAAGGAGACTCTCGATTTACCTATGAAGAGAGATAAAATTAAAGAGATAGTTACCGAACCTACGAAGGAAGCTGCAGGTGCGTGTGTAGAGTGGTCTGAAGTGCACAAGCGGTTAAGATCAAACAGAAGGAAAAGGAAGAGGTTCCATGTACAGTCAACTTTTTGACTTCAAAACCTTGTTTTCTCTTTTGTTTTTCTCTTTTGATGTACCAACACGTGTGAATAAGGTCATACAATCAGAAGCAATCATCTTAAAATGTTGTAACTAAATCTTATTAACGCCTGATAACCCCCAAAGCTTATCTTTATTAGGGACTAAATTTTTCTTAAGCCTAGTTTGGGCTTGCCTGCTGTTATATTTTGAAAGGTTTATAAAATTTTAAAAGCGTTTCTGGCTTCTAATATTCCCTCCTACGATACTATAAAATTGCTACAGCAACCACCACTTCAGAGCAAGAAAGTGATTTTTTTCTTTAACCACTGTAATATCAAACTAGACTAGATCTTATTTACAGATTTGTTTATTTGACCAGAGCAGATTATTTGCATTTTCAGCTAGATATGAAGCCATCGATCGTTGTTTCTTTGTTCTCCTTGGGGCTGGCCTGTTAGCCTGGTAAACAAATTCTCTATTTGGAAGAAAAGGGAAGCAAGAATAAAACTTTACAGCCAAAATATAATGCTCAAAGCAAATTTTCAATAGAACATATCATTGTGGTGCACTACAAAATCTTAGATTGGACATAGTTATTCACGCGAGATCTAGAGAAGATGAACAAAAGGACCCACATGAATTGGACGTACCAAACATTGGTGCCGAAACAAAAGAGATAGGAGAAAAAACCAACTCATCTTTCCCAGCAGATATATACAACATCAACTTCCCTTTGATTAGTACGGGAACCAAAACTCTAATAAACAGCTAATGCTGTGATTTTTTTTTTTTCCCGTCTTTGGTACTAACAAGTGCCGTAATGTAAGGGAACAAAATTATGTGCAACAACTACCTAGTTGAGATCACGATCAGAGCACCCAGTTTGCACCCACCAAACTATCATTTTTTTGTAATTTTTGGCATCAATCTCCAGTTAGCTATATGCTGAGAGGTTAGTTGTTCAGGCTTTAGTCTTTGTGTTACAAATGCCTCTGGCTTTCTCGGCGAGTTAGCTGTATTAGTTGCCCTAGTAGGCTACAATGTTTAACCTGGTTAAAGATTTCTTGTTAGAAGCGATTAAGTAGAGGTTGAAAAAGGAAGTAAGATAAAACAGCCCTAGAAAGGAATTGATGGTAGTACTTACATGCATTGCTGCTGCTGCTGACAATACTTCTCTAGACTGTTCCATCAGTGCTCGTTCTTCTGCAGCAATTTTAGATAGTTCAGATACCAGCGAGCTCGTCTCGGCTACCTGCGTATGATGATAGACTTAAGTATTCGTAAAGGAAATCCAAAAAGAAAGATACATGTTGGTGGATTTTAATCCTAGGGCTTAATTTATGCGTAAATTCCAAAAACATCAAGGCACTTAGTTGCTGGCATCCTGTGAAATTGGTGATTAGCTGGATACCATATACTTTTTAGTCGGAATTCAACCGAATGACCAGAACTATAACAGAATACAGAGGTTAGGATCCAAATTGTTAAAATTGAAGTGTTGCTGATCAAACTGCTTTCCATTTTAATACAGTGGTCCGATGTAAACTAACATGTTACACACATGCGCAATTGATTAGTATAGAGTAATCATATGAAGATAGGCACCAAGATTTCTTACATGACAACAAGAAACAAAAATAAAAGAAGCAAGAAAACAAGAAGCACTACCTTCCAGAGTAAAGAACATGTTGAGCTCCCTATTGTCTGCATAACATCAACAGCGGAACCCACAGCATTTTTCACTTCTTGGATGTCTGCCTGTTGAATGAAAGAAAAGATATTTTTCAGGAAACTTTCGGCCCAATAGTAGATTTACAAATCAATTTTTCTGGTCCAAACCTTTGCTCCATCTGTAACAGGTATGCGGAGAGTACTGGTTTTTAACGCTTCGATAGCTCCTGATAAAGAACTTAAATGGTCTATATCTACCAATGACCACTCCTCCAAATAGGCCATCTGCATCAGTTTAAGTACAATCAGAACCAATAGGATATTCTCATATTCACTTAAGTAAGAGTGAAATTAACCAAAAGGCGTTTTGAGATATTCCTCTCAAAATTCAAAATTCAAAATTTGAATTATTTATTATAGTCCAGATCTAGTAATTAAAATTAGTACCCTAAGTACCTCCCTTAACAGATTTTCCTCTTGACAAGGGAGTTAACACTAATTTCTCAGGGTTCAGCATTGAGTTGAACACTATCATAGATAATTTTGCCTAAATTTCTCAAAATTTAAGAATGCTAGCATAACTAAAAAGGAACTAAAATATAGATACTAAAGATGAAAGACTAATTAATGAAACTAAAAGAAATAAATAGAAGCAAGAAAGCAATAAACGTGTACAAAAGGAAAGATAAGGATAGAATGGATAGAATACTTACTTGTCCCTTCAGAATGAAGAAAAGCTTAGACTTCTGTGTAAGTAGTTGAAACCCGAGCTTCCTACGCATAACAGAATCACGAATGTTGGAGGTGGCACACCATGCATCATACAAATCTTTCTGTTAGAAATTAAACGGTAAATGTTAGCCACTTTAAGGATGGAAAAGTCGGACAAGACTAGCATTAAACATCGAGCACAAGACAAACATATTTACTCTAAACAGTAGATATCTCTATCAACAAGTGTAGAAAAAGGAAGTATCTACTATTACTCCTACAGAGGTCAAAGCAAGATAATTGATGCACTTGTTGGAGCCGCATTTGATTGTTGTATGTACCTACATCCTTTCATAGCAATTCCTCATCATAAATCATACAGACTTAAGTATCTCTTTGAGTAAGCAAACCAAGTAGCTAATAAAACAGTACAAAGAATGAAAGAACAAGACCTAAAGGGCATGATTCTAAAACAATGAGTTTTGTAGTATCAGAGCATTAAGAAACAATGGAAATTTAATATGAATAAACTACCAAGCTTATATTAAAAAGAACAAAGATAACAAATGCATCATACTCAATAATTCCAAAATTTACCACAGAAGGAAATTCCAGATCAAGAACTTCAATCTCACCTCCGCAGCGGCCTTTTGTGCCAAAAAAGCGGCACCAGCTCGAGCATTAACACACCACCACTGCAGCAGCCTATTGTAAAGCACCCTTAACAAGTGTGCTTCTTCAACCTTATTATCCCCACTCTTCCTTCTCCTCGCTTCGACCCCAAAACCAATGACCGAAGAGCTCTTAGGACATTGCCCGCCATTCGAAACGCGCTCCGCAGCAGAACCATTCCGAGCCCTAGAAGGACTAGCCGTCCTCTTCAATGGCGGAGGCACGTTCTTAATCGAAGAGGCAGGGGAAGAGAAGCCGTTAAGCAACGACTTCTTCGCGGGCACCGTCTTCGGAGACGGCAGGGCTCGCGAAATACGGGAAGGCACTGGTAAAGGTGTTTGCTGCAGAAACCTCGGCGTGCCCCGCCCCGGGGGAGCCGGGGCTTCCAGAGACCCGGAATTGCTTCCCGAAGAAGCGCTTTCCGTGTCCGAAGACACGGAAAGCTCCGCCGCGTCGAAGGAAGCGCGCCTGAACCCATCTTCCGCCGCGATGGAGCGCCGCAGGAGGTGGATGGCGGCCATGACGGGGTCCTCCTTCTTGTATACGGAGGACAAATCCAGGCTCCTGGCGAGCTGATCGGAGATTAGGGTTTTGGCCGAGGGCCATCGTCGCCCGCCGCCGCCGCCGCCGCCGCCGCTTGAGGGATCGAGGGTCCTCGCCGCCACAGGGCGGCGATCGGGGGAGGGTTTGCGGGAGGGGGAAGGGGAGGTGGTGGTGTTGGCCCTAGCGGCGGAGTAGAAGAAGGGCTCGCCCTGGAAGGAGACGGAGAGGCTCCGCATGGTGGAGGAGGAGAGGGGCTTCGGGTCGGGGACGCAGCGGGGCCGCGCACGGTCGACCGAGGAGGAGCGGAGGGGGGCGGCAATGGAGGAGGAGGAGGAGCGGGGGGTGGGGAGAGGGGAAGCGAAGCGTCGTGTAGAGGTCGAAGAGGAGGAGGAAGAAGAAGAGGAAGGGGTGGTGGAGAGGTAGCGGGAGGGGATGGGCTTGGATTTGGATTTGGGACGACGAAGCAGAGCGGCATTGTTGTGATTCTCGGAGCGGCGGAGAGGGGAGGCGGAGGGGGAGGGTTGCTTGGAGATTCGTGCGGCGGGTGGGGCAGATGCGGCCGCCGTGGACGGTGTAGCTGCGGCCGCGGTGGTGACCGCGGCCGCCATGGAGAGAATATGGGTGTTGTGGAGGGGGGGCAAAAGAAGCTTCGAGAACTAAGAGAGAGAGAGAGCTTATTCTTACGTAGTTCTCTCTCCCTCTCTCTCTATCTCGCTGGGTGAGAAGTATAGAGAGAAGTAGAGAAGGGGGAGTAGAGAGAGAGAGAGAGAGAGAGAGAGAGAGAGAGAAAGAAGAAGAGGAAGAGAAATGAAGCACGAGAAACGAAGAGAAGAGCCAAAGGAGAGTAGACTGTAGAGAGTATAGAGCAGAGAGAGAAGAGGTACAGTAGTGAGACTGGGAAGTAACGGCACCGGAGTTATGTGGGCCGTGCCATACATGGTGTAGGGGTGAAAAAAAAATAAAAAATCCATCGCCTATTATTTTTATCTCTATCTAAAATTATAATTTTTTTAAAACAATTAAAATTTTAAAAAATATTTATAAATTTTTAGTATTAGAAAAATATTCAATGAATTACTAGATGAAAATAAATTTAAGCGGAAGCTTCCAAACGAGGTGAGCTCTTCACTGAAGTTTTATTCTTAGACCAGAAGAGCTTTTAGATTTTTTTATTTTAAAACAAAACAAAAAAATTTAATTTTAAGCCACTCCGAGATAAATTCCTCAACTTTTCTATTTTTTCGTTAATTGATATTTATTTAGGAAGTGTTTGGCCTTTCAAAAATATTTAAAAGTTAATTTTCTGATGAAAAAATATTTATAATGTTAAATTTCTAGAAAAATTAATTATTTAGAAAATTTTGAACATTTTAATAAACAAAGTGTTTTCGTTTTTAAATTTTTTATCTAAAAAAAACTGTACAAAAAAACATTAATATTTTTTTGCAAAATAATAGTTTTTTTTGTTTTTTCAGGAACCAATTACCCCTTTGAGTGAGGCCTTAACATTTTGTTTTTTTTTCGTTTAGTTATATTAGAAGATTTATTATTTAATAGTTTCGTTGGTTATTAACTTTTGTTAACGAAAAATAAAAATTATTACATTTGATTAAAATAATTCTTAAACTAATAAAAATTTTAACTTAATTAAATATAAATACTTTATTAAAAAAAATAGTTAGAACCAACAATTAATGATCCTGAGAGAGTGAGTTGAACGTTTTCTCAAATTTAGGCGTGATTTTCGTCACTAAGCACGTCGTTTCCACATACAACTTCTACGTTACCAAATTAAACAATTACACCCTCATATTACTTACTCGTCTCACTTTTGTACAAAATATTGAAAATAATATAATAATAATCTTTTAGCGGATTATTTAGATCCTGTGATAAACGTGTATAATATTTATTTGACTTTCCCCTTAAACTCTCTTCTTAGTTATAAAATCCACTAAAGCTAATCAGTGCATTAAATTAAGCACAATATATTGTTTTGTCACTAAAATTACATCACTCCTATTTTATTATAGTTTCTTTAATTTCGTTGTCGCATTGAACACGTATTACGATTGTCAAAGCAGTTTAACAAATCTCGTACCATGCATTATTGCCACGGCAAGCGTGCATGGGCCAGTTACAACGGTTCCACCCAACTATGGCCCCACGATTTATTTTTCATGTATTTAAGAAAAATAAGTTGAATTTTGATAGATTTATTGAATTTAGTGTGGAAGCATTTTTTTTTTTTTCCTTTACTATTAGTTTGTCTCCGAATTAAATACAAATATTCACAAAGTGGGACTCACCACGCATGCCCTTCATGCGTCGTGTCTTCTCGGTGCATGTTTGTTTCGCCAGTTCTCCGACAAATAAGTTGCTTATTTTGCCGGCTTGTGAGTGCAGGCGTTCGAAAATGATCAGTAAAATCGAAAATCAAATATACGAAGCGGTTTCAAGCATATGAATTGTGCGAACCGGCCCCGACTTTTGTGTACAGCATGAGCTAGAAACTTTATATTTTTATCAAGGCGAAGTTCAGGATCTGACATACATCCTCACAACCTTTAATCTTTTGCGACCGTAGTAAAACCAACATGTCCTTAGCTTCAAAACTTAACAAAATAAATTAACTTATTAGATTGTCTCAATCGATTGGTTACCTAACCTAAAACATCATTGGATAATTAATTTAATTTATATAAATTTTTTAATCAAGTATAACTATTTAACTATTATCTGCCAACTTAAAGATATATGGCATTAATTTAACTTAAGCCTAGAAACAACTATATATAAATGTGGCTTTTTTCTTTTAAGAAATTATATAAATTAACTTGAGGTGAACCTGACCTAACCTAACCTTCCTGTCGAATGTGATACGGACCAAGTTGGCCATTAATTTGTACCATCAAGTGCGCGTGTAAATGTATACACAAAAATTAACAAAAATAATTTTAAATGCCTCTGTTTTTTTATCTTTTTTTAGCAACTGTATAAGACTCAACCATGCAGCTTTGCACAAGCTTTTTGAATCATCACGTACTACAAGTTTTTACGGTCACGAAATGGAACACGCAAGTAAAAATTTATAAAAAAATGAATTTTGAAAGAAAAAAGAGTTTTTTTTTTTCCCTTTACCTAGCTGCTACTAGAAATAAATATCATTCTAGTCATTTAAATTTTTATTCAAGATATGTTATTATTTCATATGCATTAATGAATACCAGGCACCCGTAACGCATCCATAAAGTAACGAGCTCGATCTAAAGATTATTTTACTCTTTTAGCTTGTTAAGTTGAATATACTTTACTATGATTAATTCCAGCCAAATAATATAATTTTAAAAAAATAATGATTGAATAATATAGCTATGTTAATTGCGGATTAATAATCAATTGATGTCCTCGTAAGCTAAACTATAGTTTCTCCGCCGTGTGCAAGGGTGTGTGCATGTGCACTGCGGACATGTTCAAACAAAAAAATGGTCACCATATAATTTGAGTTTAAGCTTACCTAATACCATGCAAATTAACTTAATTTCCATCTCTTATAGCTTTGTTTATATACATACATACATATATATATATATATATTCAATACGAGTCTTAGGCCCATTACAATTTTGACCTTCCACGTGATCGTATATAAACAAAGCAGTGTGTATAGGCCTTTTCGAAGAGGTGAGAAAGAGAGAAGCGACACAATACGCGTAGAACAAAAGAAGCAACAAACTGATACTTTAGAAAGTAGTTAATTAAGCTTGTTTTACTACGTGTTTTATTGCATAAACTTAGCTTAATAACAAAATATATAAATAAATGGAAGGAAAAGGAAACTAATTTTTGAATATGTTAGCCAAAGTACGTTGGATGTAGCTCAAGGGACCACCTCGTACACCGCACATGATTACATGATCACAGGCAATATTAATAACACACGGTATAACTACTAATTAACCACGTCCATGCACGAAAATGGATGGGATAAATATATATCCAACAAACTTACGACCCGAATTCAATCAGAGTGGAAGTAACTTTACTTTATTTTTAAAAAAAAATTACATATGAACTCTTAACATTTTTTAGCTTTCACATGTAAATCAATCAACTAACTCTCTATTGAACTCATGTACCTAACCTCGTGGGCATTGAATCCACGTCTCCCGAACCTCTTTTTTTTTCCTTTTAAGTGCACCAAACCGTTATATCGTGTTCTTATTATCTTCGTAAGACCACCAACTTTATCACACCATGTCATTTGGACGAATAACTTCGGATCGTCAAACCATCAGCTCTGATATCATCTGTTGAAAAGTTCTAGCTAGGTTCAGTTCAGACACACATATATAAATTCAAATATGTGATATATCTAATAAAATTCATTCAACTTAAAAACTCCAACATGTAAGGTTAATTTGAGCCTACTAATATATATTAACTTTTTTTGCTTTCTTATAATAATTATATGATACGAGATTATGCATATACGAACTCCTAACAAAATCAGTACAAGGAGAGAGGAAGGGTGTGCTGAGTCAGGTGAGCGATGCTCTTAATGGGGCCGGGCCGGGCCGGCCTGGCGCATTAATTTGGGCTCCCATATTTTCTTACAAGTTTTCCATTTGGGCTCGCAATAGTGGAGAGTCCAATTTTTGTCTTTGTTTGAAAAAAAAAGGGATTAATATTGGGCTAGGGCTACTATATTCTTATAATTATAAACCCTTTTGTACTCATAAATTTTTGACCGTTGGATGAAAAAGATGTGCGGTTAGGATGATAGTGGTCTCCGGTTAGGATGATAGTGGTTCCCTAGAGTTGAGTGGGTAGTTTGTTAAATAATATGATCTAACGAATAGAAATGATCAAAATGGTAGATCTAACGGTCGAAAACTTATGAGTATAAAGATGTTTATACTCATAAAAGTATAGTAGCCGAACTTTAAATATTGTACCACAATTTTATCTCTACAACTATATATTGACCATTTTTAAAAATATATATTTTTTATCAAACGACAAGCTAAAATAATCTCACCAACCTCACAAATACTCCGTGCCGATTCTCACCAATTTAACAAATACTCTCCAAATAAGAAAATCGTGCCGTGTACAGCATGGGTGCTCTACATCTAAGGATTCATGCGGATTCGGTAAACTTATTCAGCTCGTTAATTTTGCATTCGAAAGACTTTATTTATTCATTTATTTATTTATTTGTTATCATAAATCTAAGGCCTTTTTGCATAAAAAATCCACTAATTTTGGGCTTTTGCAAAATTGAGCCGCTTTTTTCGTTTTTACAGATTCGGTCCGAATTTTCAGCAAACTGACCAAAATACCCTTGTTACTTTTTCTCTTTCTCTCTCCTCTTTTTTTTCTCTCTCCTCTTTTTTTTTCTCTCCTCTTTTTTTTATCGTTCTTTTTTTTTCTCTTCGAAGAAGGCGGGCGGGGTGGTGCGAGCGCAGGCGGGCGGGCGGGGTGGTGCGAGCGCAGGCGGGCGGGCGGGGTGGTGCGAGCGCGGGCGGGCATGGGGCAGGGCGCAGGGCGCAGGGGGCAGGGGGCGCAGGGGGCGCTCCCTGCGCCCCCTGGGGGCGCGTGCGCAGGGGGCGCACCATGCGCCCCCTACGCCCCCTGGGGGCGCGTGGCCCTGCGCCCCCTGGCCCAGGGGGCACAGGGGGCGCAGGGCCCTGCTCCCCGCGCCCGCCCGGGCCCGGGCTCCCGCCCCGGCCCGGGCCCCCCGCCCCGGCCCGGCCCGGGCCCGGGCCCCCGCCGGCCCCCCCGGGTGGCCCGCGCCCCTGCCGGCTGCGCCCGCGCCCGGCGCCCCCGCCGGCTGCACCCGGGCCCACGCCCGTCGTCGTCCTCGTCGTCCTCCTCCTCCTCCTCCTTTGAGGCTTCCTCCTCGTCGTCGTGCTCCTCCTCCCCGCCTCCCTCCGGATTCCGAGTGCTTCCTCCAAATCCGCCCCGCGCCGCGCGGCTCGGAGAGGGAGGTGACCGGATCGAGTTTGGTTGGAAAGAAAGAGTGCAAAGAAAGAATGCAACGAGAAGAAATAGTGCAACGAGATAGAAGAAGAAAAAAAAAATGCACTCTTTAGGCCAACGTTGCACTCTTTAGGCCAACGTTGCACTATAAGAAAGAGTGCAAAGAAAGAGTGTAACGAGAAGAAATAGTGCAACGAGGTAGAAGAAGAAAAAAAAAAATTACACTCTTTAGGCCAACGTTGCACTCTTTAGGCCTACGTTGCACTATAAGAAAGAGTGCAAAGAAAGAGTGCAGTATAAGAAAGAGTGCAAAGAAAAATTGCACTATAAAAAAAAAAAATGGTGTAAAGTTTTCTAAATAGTGCAACGTTGGCCTAAAGAGTGTAATTTTTTTTTTTTCTTCTTCTACCTCGTTGCACTATTTCTTCTCGTTGCACTCTTTCTTTGCACTCTTTCTTATAGTGCAACGTTGGCCTAAAGAGTGCAACGTTGGCCTAAAGAGTGTAATTTTTTTTTTTTTTTCTTCTACCTCGTTGCACTATTTCTTCTCGTTGCACTCTTTCTTTGCACTCTTTCTTATAGTGCAACGTTGGCCTAAAGAGTGCAACGTTGGCCTAAAGAGTGCAATTTTTTTTTTCTTCTTCTATCTCGTTGCACTATTTCTTCTCGTTGCATTCTTTCTTTGCACTCTTTCTTTCCAACCAAACTCGATCCGGTCACCTCCCTCTCCGGGCCGCGCGGCGCGGGGCGGATTTGGAGGAAGCACTCGGAATCCGGAGGGAGGCGGGGAGGAGGAGCACGACGACGAGGAGGAAGCCTCAAAGGAGGAGGAGGAGGACGACGAGGACGACGACGGGCGTGGGCGCGGGTGCAGCCGGCGGGGGCGCCGGGCGCGGGCCACCCGGGGGGGCCGGCGGGGGCCCGGGCCCGGGCCCGGGCGGGCGCGGGGAGCAGGGCCCTGCGCCCCCTGCGCCCCCTGGGCCAGGGGGCGCAGGGCCACGCGGCCCCAGGGGGCGTAGGGGGCGCATGGTGCGCCCCCTGCACACGCGCCCCCAGGGGGCGCAGGGAGCGCCCCCTGCGCCCTGCGCCCTGCCCGCCTGCGCTCGCACCACCCCGCCCGCCTTCTTCGAAGAGAAAAAAAAAGAACGATAAAAAAAAGAGGAGAGAGAAAAAAAGAGGAGAGAGAAAAAAAAGAGGAGAGAGAAAGAGAAAAAGTAACAAGGGTATTTTGATCAGTTTGCTGAAAATTCGGATCGAATCTGCAAAAACGAAAAATGCGGCTCAATTTTGCAAAAGCCCAAAATTAGTGGATTTTTTATGCAAAAAGGCCTAAATCTAAAGTAGTTGTTTTTCAATAACTGTTATCTTGAGATCCACGAGTTGTACTTTTCTTTTATTTTTATTTTTTATTATTATTAGGCGAAAAATCCGGTCTCCAAATACAACCCGATCTTACGACTTTATGAGCCCACGTTACTGCTCGTCTCCTCCTACAACCAAAGCGAGAAATAATTCCACACACGCATAATAGAGTTCTAACTTCTAAACTTCCAATTTACTGGGATATAGCGATTGTATATCACGTCTAATTTCACTGACACGTGGTCCCCACACATCCGGGCCCCACCGTTGAGTCTCACAACAGTGATATACACCCGTTGCACCGAATATATATATATATAGGTGATAACTCCGTATCTCCGTCCTATTCACCACCAACGATCCCACTCGCTCCCGAAGATATCCCCGCACACTTCCCAATGATTTCGGAAAAAATGTACGGGAAATCCCTCGACTATGGGATATTTTAAAATACGTTTCCGTACTATTTTTAAAAATTTTAAAACATAACTTGTAATATTTTTAAAACTAAATATCAGTAAAGAAAATGATGAAGTTCGCTCATTCAGGGATCCGTTTCGTAAAAAATGTGAATAGTTGAGGGGGTTTGTCATGCCTTTTTCCACGCCCTTTTAATTCCAATCCAACCCAACCCAACGGATTATTCGTCGTCGTCGTCGTCGTCTTCCTCCCTCCTCCTCCTCCTCGAGCTCGATTAGCTCCATTAATGGGGGAGGTGGTGGAGGAGCCCGATCCCCAATCGTCGTCGTTGTCCTCCTCCTCGGATGCGGATGCGGATGCGGGGGGCGCGGCTCCCCCACGGCGTCGGCCCCTGGGGGTGCTCCCGCTCATCGCCCTGATCTTCTACGACGTGTCCGGGGGCCCCTTCGGGGTGGAGGACTCGGTGCGCGGGGGCGGGGGCCCGCTCCTCTCCCTGCTAGGGTTCGTGCTCTTCCCGGTGGTCTGGTCCCTCCCGGAGGCGCTGATCACCGCCGAGCTCGCCTCCTCCTTCCCCGAGAACGGCGGGTACGTGCTGTGGATCTCGTCGGCGTTCGGGCCCTTCTGGGGGTTCCAGGAGGGGGTGTGGAAGTGGGTGTCGGGCACCATGGACAACGCCCTCTACCCGGTCCTCTTCCTCGACTACATCCGCGGCTCCGTCCCGCTCTTCGCCCGCCCCGCCGCGCGCGCCCCCGCCCTCGTCG
Source organism: Puya raimondii (assembly GCA_016920855.1). NCBI lineage: Eukaryota > Viridiplantae > Streptophyta > Magnoliopsida > Poales > Bromeliaceae > Puya > Puya raimondii. Next base: position 47,650,262 of record JABWPP010000050.1, on the reverse strand, counting down.
CCCTCACCGCCGCGCTCACCTACCTCAACTACCGCGGCCTCCACCTCGTCGGCCTCTCCGCCATCGCCCTCACCGCCTTCTCCCTCTCCCCCTTCCTCGTCCTCGCCCTCCTCGCCGCCCCGCGCCTCCGCCCCGCGCGCTGGCTCGCCTTCGACCCCGGAGCCCTCGACCTCCGCACCTTCTTCAACAGCATGTTCTGGAACCTCAACTACTGGGACAAGGCCAGCACCCTCGCCGGCGAGGTCGACGACCCTAGCCGCTCCTTCCCCAGGGCCGTCTTCGGGGCCGTCGGCCTCGTCGTCGCCTCCTACCTCGTCCCGCTCATGGCCGGCACCGGCGCCATGGCCGGCTCCTCGCCGGAGAATTGGACCGACGGCTACTTCGCCGAGGTCGGCATGGCCATCGGCGGGCCCTGGCTCCGCGGCTGGATCCAGGTCGCCGCCGCCATGTCGAACATGGGCCTCTTCGAGGCCGAGATGAGCAGCGACTCCTTCCAGTTGCTCGGGATGAGCGAGATGGGGATGCTCCCCGCCGTCTTCGCCCGCAGGTTCCCATCCCAAACTTCCAGTTTTTCGCAAAGCAATTCAATTCTGCTTCGCCTGATTCAATTCTGAAATATTTGCTTCATTTGTTGTTCATACTGATTAGATATCTTGCTTACGAATGGACTTAAAAGAGTACGAGTGCGAAAAACTAATCAAATACTTGATTGATTGAAGGAGTAAGAGGTCCGGAATTTGAATTCGCTTAATTCAAAGTTCAGTTCTTTGGCCTACTAGCATCGTCGAGACCAAACATGAGGGGGGTTGTTGTGACTTGTGAAGCTAAACACATAAAGCAGTATTATCTAATTGTTAATGAGCATTTGGGGCAACATGCTTGTTTCACCAGTAACGTGCACCATTTGGAGTGTCATTTGCCTATATATATATATGTAGACTCTTCCTGGTTACTTCTAGTTGTTGTGTGAAAATGTGTAATTGAACTTCCTTAGAAGAATGGCAGGTTAGAGTAGCTTTGGGGTTTGTCGCGATGTCTCAAATTCGCACCTTCTCATTAAACTTAAGTTCTTAAATATGTTTCTTTCTTGTCATTCACAATTCATAGTGTTATGGTAATCTTCATAGTATTATATAGAATCGCCCTTTGAAATGCAAATGGTGCTTTTGTAGATCGAAATATGGAACCCCAACTTTTAGCATCCTATGCTCGGCGACAGGGGTTATCCTTTTATCCTGCATGAGCTTTCAAGAGATAATCGAATTCCTCAACTTCTTGTACGCACTAGGAATGCTTCTCGAGTTCGCCGCTTTCGTAAAACTCAGAATAAAGAAGCCAGATCTTCATAGGCCATACAAAATCCCAGTCGGAACGGTCGGTGCTGTACTTATCTGCATACCCCCGACTTTCTTAATCCTTATCGTCATGTGCTTGGCCTCAATCCGAACATTCGTTGTTAGCGGAAGTGTTATGGTGTTCGGAGCTCTCCTCTATTTTGGCATAGAATACATGAAGGATAAAAGGTGGGTCAGTTTTATTCCCAATCCCGTGCCGTCTGAGAATTGTTTTGGATCTCTGCCGGTGCAGATTCAGGAAACCCATGACGATGCTTCTGTAAGTCTTTTGCGCGAACCGCAAGACCCGGAAATTACTGTCGAAGGGGTATTCAAAGTGGAATAGGAAATTGTTGTACTATTAAAGCTTAATGTAATGTTCAGCAACTGTTTATAGATGTATCCTTTTTGTTGTAAAGAACAAAATGTTGTAGATTCGGATACCAGATAGTTGTAAAATCAATTTTTAGTTTTTGATCAAAATGTTGCATAAATTGGGTGACACACTAATGAAATATGTTTCTCTGCATCTGTTTTGATAGCGGACTAAATGCTATGTTTTTAACTTACCTATCTCTGCAGAATGTGTAAGTTCGCTAATTGCACAAAAGAAATAGAAAATACTTTGAGGATAAACTATATTTTAAAGCCATTTTGCTACTTGTTCAACTCACCAAGAGCTTTATAGTAGTAGCTTATTACACTTAAAAATGTCCAAAAGAGTGTAAGAGTAGCATCTTACAGCACTTATGGTCTGTTTAGTTGTACAGTAAAAGTTTCATCTGCAGTAGATGTCTAAATCAGAATTAGTCACAAAATAGCATTTGATCTTAACTGGAATCGAACTAGCCGAATCTTTCATCATGCTGCTTCATATCTGGAATCTGATTCTAAATTATTGGTTCCTATTGTCTTGTTTGGTCCATTTGAGGGAATCATACATGATCAACTTGATGTGAATGGAAAATAAGATGTAATGTGAAGTTTAAATGGGATTATTACAACATACAACTTAACATTGGTGATAAAACTTAAGTCTCTTGTCAATAACATAATTAGGGGCTGAGAATTGACTCCTGTTTTCTGATTTCAGTATACTAATAAAAAGAAACTTTTTATTACTGTATCCTTCACTGGAGCAACGCTCGATCTCAACAATTTTGATACAAACATACAAAAAAAGATGGAAAACAGAAAATAATATTGTAAAGGGAAACATATATATGTGTATATAATCTAGCCGGTTTAATATATACAACACTCTCATTGGTATCTGATGTATCTCAAATATAATATAATATAATCTAAATAAAAAGAAATAAAAAGGAAAAAAAATAAAGTAGGTTTCGGATCCAAATGGAATGGTAGTAGCTGATCGAACCCGGATCCGTTTCAAAACCTGCAACAGCACCACTTATGAAGAAGCGGAGCTCCTCCTCCTCCTCGTCTTTCTTGGTCCCCAAACTCCACCACCACCAAATCGTGCCACGTGTCCTCTCCCCGCCGCGTTCCCCTCCTCCTCTCCGCCGCCGCCGCCACGTCGGCCTCCTCCGCCACGTGCTGCTTCCGCAGCATCTCCCACATCACGCGCACGTCCTCGTACTCGCACGTGCTCACCTCCTTCCTCAGCTCCCCCAGCCCTGCTACACAGCAATCAGTGCATACACACCCAATCAGGCGATCGATCGAATCTACGCCGTCCATCAAGGCAAGACATGTACCGCAGTAATTAACTACTACTTACCGGTGGATCTCCGGAGGCGGAGACGTGTCGCCGCGCCGATCCAAACTCGCCTCATCGGCATCGCCACGCGATCCCACCACTCCATTAATATTTCTCTCTCTCTCTCTCTCTGTGTGTGTGTGTGTGTGTGTGTGTGTGTATACACGTCATAATATATATATAGTGTGGTTCGTAAATTAAGCTACGTATATACGAGAGGGGTTGTTACCGCGGCGAGAGAGGAAGCGCCGAGTAGGGGGAATTTTTGCGCCCGTTGGCGTCGTCGTCGGGCGCTTTGATATCGACGCCGATGGCGCTCTACAGCCGTACACGTGGCGGCATATTAAGGCACTCTCGTGATACAGTGTGTTGACGCCACACGGAACGCCCTTCGTGTGTTCCGTGTTCGTGTGGTGGCCTCTCTCTCTCTCTCTCTCTCTCTCTCTATATATTCCCTTCTAAGTGGGTTATTTTAAATTTTTTTGGGGTAAGAAAAGAAAGAGAGATGGAGAGTAGTCCACACGCTTTGGCCTACGGTTTGTGACGTTTTTTTTTTAAAAGAAAAATGCAAGGCATTGACGCATTGTTTTGTTTGGCAATTTCTATTCTATATGCTCTAATTGGAAATAGTATGAATTATACGGGTTAAAAAAAAATAATACCATGGGTTTGTTCGATTGTCCTTAAAAAAAAATTCCAGTTGAACATGTGAAAATTATTTTTTCCACTAATATATGTTTGATAAAAAAAATTAATGATATAGAATCGTAGTTCTCTCAATTTTTGTATTTGTTTCATCAAATTTTTATTTTTTTAATCTTTTTCTTTGATAATTGATTTCGCTACCTGCTAGAGCAAAATTAATTATGGAATTTTAGAAAAGTTGGACTTAATTTTAAATAACGAAAGTGGATTTTTATGATTAAAAAATACTTAATTCTCTTCACTTTCAGCGAAATAGTAACTACAATTCTATCTCTTCATTAAAATCGTTACTTTTCTATCAAATTTCAAGCGATAGTTACTCGCATCCAAAACGTACTTGATGGTGTACCAAAAATATTTACTAACACCTCCTATTCAATTAAACAATGTTTGATATGGTCGTAATATATTTTAGGAAATTTACATTATGCCTCAAACTATTTGCATAAATAACCAAAACTTTTTATGTTGTTTATATCAATACATAAATAATATATATATAAGAACCGCATTTTGGAGACATGCAATTGTAATTTCCTTTTATTTGACTTGACCTGGACACTTCAATTTGGACTATGATGTGCAAAAACTTCAGGCCCAAATTCAAGCGTAGCCCAACCCAACAAGACCCGGGTTATCAATACTCGTGAGATTATTATATATATTTTTTTCATTTTCTATTTTCGCTTTTTTCTTTTGCTCTTTCAAAGTTTAAAAATTTAGAAAGACGAAAAGAAAAGGCATGTGAGTTTGTCGTTTCTCTCAATCAGGATATGAACTCCAATCAGAATCTCCTGCTTTGTTGTTGTTCAAACATTTAAGTTATTAAAAATTATATTTTAATACTTTATATTCAATACTAAGTTGTGTCGGATCGTTGGCGCTAATCATTAATCCCAAAAGTTCGAGCTGTTAGAAATACGCAACCGATTCACTTAAAGTGTATAGACACAGCGCTCACTAGTCTCGATTGTGACTCGACCCACCCAGCCTTACGCCACTTCGAACATGACTTGGCCCAACCCAGCCTCACGCCATTTCGAACGTGACTTGGCCCACTTGGCCTCCCGCCACAGGACAAGATGCTGGCCCATTTAAGCCAACAATTCTCCTTTTAGCACCTTCACACATTCGCAGCATGCGGGAATCGAACACGTGACCTCTGGCTCTGATACCACTTGTCGGATCGTTGGCGCTAATTATTAATCCCAAAAGCTCGAGCTGTTAGAAATACGCAACCAATTCACTTAAAGCGTACAGACACAGCGCCCACGGGTCTCGATTGTGACTCGGCCCACCCAGCCTTACACCACTTCGAACATGACTCGGCCCAACCCAGTCTCACGCCATTTCGAAAGTGACTCGGCCCACTTGGCCTCCCGTCACAGGGCAGGATGCTGGCCCATTTAAGCCAACAAATTGATCATTATAAAACAATATTATTTGAGATTATTCTATCGTGACAATATTAGAAATAAAATATTAAAAAAAGAAGGTTAAGAAAACTCTTTTGGGCACGGAACTGGGGAGTAGTTGGATGGTCAAGTGAGAGGCATCCTTTTCAGAGTGGTTAGCAGGGGCGAATTTCTCAACACGCAATTGTAGGATTTATTCTTATTAATTCTATGCAGCATGATATGTGCTTAGGAGTTTTTAAAATATATAACGTGCCTATCATTCGTAGACTTTATAACGCATAAACCAATTTTAGAAACTTGATCTTGACACTTAATTATCCTATTTTATCCTCATTTTCCAGCTACGTACATTTTGAAGTGTATTCAAATTAACTATGTAGGTTTGATTCATTAAGCATAATTATGCAGATCTGATAGAAAATAATGCAGAGATATAAATAACATATATTTCAAATGATCGAAAATAAATTACATTTATAATTTGTGCACAGACACAAGAAACTATATGGTTTGTTATGCTCGACCCAATTCAACTACCTGAGCAACTTTTATTTTGACCATCATTCACCATAACAAATCCAACACGAGGACGAATATATAAACATTTTTAGCACACTAGAACTTTCACAATCAACAAATTTCTACTAGGAAATCTTTTTAAGTAATTAGTTAAAGATGCGACAATTTTTGCGGATATTGCCCTGTAACCCAGTTTTGACCCCGACCCGGCCCATGTTGGTGATGGCGACGACAAACGCCTGATCGAACCGCGAGGAGCTCGAGGCTAAGGAGTTAACGGTGGATTGCGAGCGAGAGTCGTTGAACAGAACCTGGTCGGAGAATAGGAGCCCCATTCCTTGTTGCAGGTTCTTGAAGTACTGGTTGTCGAAGGCACCGGGGGTGACCGGGTCCAAGAAAACGTGCCACGACGGGTTCGGGTTCGGGGGACACGACGAGATCAACTGCACTGCGTAGTTCTTGTTCAGCATTGGGTCCAATGGGCTCCCTGGGGCGAAGTTGTACAACCGATCTGAAAATTTGCCACAGTGGGCAAACCCTACTGTGTGGCACGCTGCAAATTTTTTGAATAGATTACAAATTTAATCCATGTAATTTGAAATTGATTCCTTATACGGTTTATAACACGTAAATTATTCTATGCCAAACTTTGTATATTGCGACTCTGCAGAACTTAATCTGAATGTCGAGCTTATGACTCATGCTAAGCAATGTGGTCACCTGAGAGAACAATCATATCTAGCATGGAAAGCCCATTGGACCCGAAGATGCCGGTGAGTTGGTCCAAGTCCAAAGTTGGTGCCGGTAACTTCCCGACAACGCTACCCGCCGTCGAGCTCAGCCCATCAAATCGACCCAACTCGACCGCGTAAGACGGCCCACCAGCCTATTTGCATAACCAATCATTAATTTATTTACTACAATAATCGTAATTATGTAAGAATATGATACATATTCTAGGAGTAGGACTACTGTACTATTAGGAGCACAGCTGCCCTTGTGCTCTTAAGTTGATGGATAGTTACGAATTTAGAAGCACAAGGATTGCTGTATTCTTAATAGTACAGTAGCCATGCTCCATATTCTAGTGAAAGAATTTAAAGAGATCAAGTGATAAGTGAATATAGTGACTAACTAGAGCTATGAGATCCCTTGTGGCCAAGGCGAGGATATCGGCGCAGGACACCTTATTCGTGCACTGGGGATCTGCGTCTACTGCCGCCTTAGCTCGATCCACAGTGTCGAACCCGTCTTCGTTCAAGGATTGGTTATCCGGATAGTCCCTCTCGGCCGTATTTGTCGGTGTTGATGAGATTAGTAAAGAACCATCACAACCCTATCAAATATATTATGCATGTACTGAAGGTTAAGAAATGAAACTCCAAGCTCTCATGTCACGACAACGAATTACAATATATAGTATGCGCTGAAGCTGAAATAAGATTTTAGACCTGAACAAAGAGCTTCATTTTCTGCTTCTGGCTATAGTAAGGATAATTATATTTGTTTCATTTGATTGATACTCAAGAATTCGAAGTCATGCCCACGATACTTGCAAACAAAATTTGTAAAACTTCCAGTCATATAGCTAGAGCAAAAATAAACTTCAGCATCTTGAAAGTTAGAACTTTAATTTGTAAGTTTCTAGTTTTAACTACAACATAGCTTCTTTAAGCAACCCTATCTTAACTGTACTTTTATTCATCTCTCTCAAAAAAAACACTTTCTACAAAGGCTCGAGCAGAACCAATGAACCTTTAGAAACTCTCAGAGCTTCTCGAAAATATAGCTCTATTCAAATAATATTTTTGTAAAATTACACGATCCTCAATCAAGCCAACTAGGGCCTTCATAGTTACCTCAACAAAGCAGTCGTGGAAGAAGAGACGGATGGTGGCACCAACGGCATTAAAGGTCTCCTGGAACTTCTGCGTGACAGCGCCACGGACTATGCTCTCCACATTAGGGCAAATGTTGGCATAGTAGTTTTGCTGAAGTGCGGAGCCCGAGTGAGGGAATAGGGTAAGGTTTGATATTGTGAGTGTAAGCAAGAGAACTAATGTGAACTTCCTCATATTGCAATTTTCTTAATGAGTATTAGGAAATAAGGTAAAGGAAACAAAGATGAGAGAGGGGAATGAGGAGATCCTACTATATAGCACGAAACCATATAGAATCAGGGTGGTAAATACATGTTTGACCAGGACAAAGAACTAAAGTTTAAGCAATGAAGAGTTGACTTAATAAATAAATTTAATTATCCTCTAATAAACCAATCCATTTTTTAGCTTCAAGCATGATGAGTAACATCAGATGATGAATTTGATCTCGACATATATTCTGAATAATCGGAGAAGCAAATCGAACCAAAATTCTTGATCAACGCGTGTGCAATATGTGATGGAGAGGAGGTCAAAGTAAGGTTGCTTTGATCATAAAGAAATATACTGGTTATTAAACAGTTATTAGCTAGTTGATTAGATTGATTATATAATTTATGACAAGTTCACACAATATAAAACTAAAAAGAGAATATCATAGTAACGCATGTTGCAAACTTCAAAAAAAAAAAAGGGGAAAAAAAAAAATCAGGTTTAGAGAGCATGAGATAATTATCTGGGGAACATATATTAGACCTTGGCTCTATTCCTAAACATGATTATTTATTTGTACTATCAATGGAATGTGTGATGTTGTTGGTTTCTCATGATTTATTAGATTTTGTTGTTTTGATGGTTCTCTTCCTTGTCAATATTTTGAACAAATCACCGACCGTCCTAGCGCAAGTGACAAAGGGCTTAGTGGTTGGTATCCGAGGTCCCGAGTTCGAATTCTAGTTGATTCACATTTCTAGCTAAGTTTATTTCTATAAGAAATAAACGAAGCGGGTAGCGTGCTACCTTTCTCTAAAAAAAAAAAACTATTTTGAACAAATCCAATTAAACTAAACATGAAACTATGTCAATATTTTCAAATAATCAAATCTTGGAACAAGCATGAGCATCTGACAACATTCCTTTACTTCTTCTTCTTCTTTTTTTCCAAGAAAAATAATAATATTTTTTTTTTATCGTTGTCATCATCTTCTTCTTCTTCTCTCCTTTTTTTTATTTCATTTTTTTTTATTCTAAGTCATTAACAATCAGATTCAAATAAAACAGTAGTTGAATATGGTTATGTGCCTTTGGTTTCTATTTCTTTTTTATTCTTTTTTTTTTGTGTGGCCAAATATCTATGTTAAGACTAATCAGGGCATAATAATTTTTAATAAAATGTTATAGACATTCCAAAATATATTTGTTATTTCAGATGCAAAAGTTACAAGTAATAAATGTTTATTATTATTTGTTTTATATGGCTTTACACTTATTTTACACTCCTGAAACAATCATTCATACATAGGGAATTTCCACACTCTTTTGGAAAGCCTCACAATTTAAATTTAACAAATAATTCAATTAAAAGCCCGGCAATCTTGTCGGATATTACCCGACAACCCGGTCTTGACTCCGATCCGGCCCATTTTCGTGATGGCCTCAACAAAGGCCTGCTCAAACGCCGCGGAACTTTGGGCCCACGAATCAACGATGGGCCGCGAACGTGTGTCGGTGTATAAGACCTCGTCGGACGAGAAAAGGCCCATTCCTTGCTGCAGGTTCTTGTAGTACTGGTTGTCGAAGGCGCCGGGGGTGACCGGATCCAAGAAAACCCCCGAGTTCGCATTCGCGACGCATGTCGACATCAGTTGGGCCGCATAGTTCTTGTTCATAGTAGGATCCACCGAGTTTCCGGGGCCGTTTAAGCGGTTCGCAAACTTGTTGCAATTGCCCAGGCCCACGGTGTGGGCCGCTGTAAAACAGGTTCATATAAACATGCTATTTAAGTAAGGGGTGTATGATATACAACTCACCGATCTAATGGATGAGATTTATTTACTTGTTACATATTGTGACAAGTAAAATGACTTGAAATGTATGTAAATATGGACATCGTAATGGTTACCGGAGAGAGCGATCATATCGGGCCTGGAGAGTCCATTGAGCTGAAACAAGTTGGTGAGTTGGTCCAAGTCGAAAGTTGGCGGCGGTAACCTCCCAGCAACACTATTCGCCGTCGAACTCAGCCCATCAAACCGGCCCAACTCAACCGTATAAGATGGCCCACCAGCCTATTAATTAATTATTGTAATTAATTAATCATTAAGTGAGTTAATTTCCATCATGCATAATCCTTGTATAGGATTTGATATCCAAATAGAAGAGGAGTGAGTATAAGGATAACAAGTGATGTATGAAGAGTGACTAACCAGTGTTATGAGATCCCTTGTGGCCAGTGCGAGGATATCGGCGCAGGACACCTTATTCGTGCACTGGGGATCTGCATCTACCGCCGCCTTAGCTCGATCCACGGTGTTAAATCCGTCTTCGTTCAAGGATTGGTTATCTGGGTAGTCCCTCTCGGCCGTGTTGGTCGGTGTTGATGAGATTAGTACAGAGCCATCACATCCCTGTCAAATATTTTCATGCATGTACTGATGGTTAAGAAATGACACTCCAAGCTCTCAAGTCACGACAAGTATGCGCTGAAGTTGAAATAAGATTCTAAACCCAAACTCAAGAGCTTTATTTTTTGCTTCTGCCTACAATAAGGAGCTGCTAGGTAATTAGTATTTGTTTCATTTGATTGATGCTCAAGCATTATAAGTCATGCCCTCGATACTTACAAACATAATTTGTAAAACTTTCTGTTATATAGCTAGAGCCAAAATAAAGTTCAGCATCTTGAAAGTTAGAACTTCAATTTGTAAGTTTATAGTTTTAACTACAGCAAGTTATCTAGAGGCCATGCTCGTAAAAGAGTTATGATCAAAGCTTCTTTACGCAACTCTATCTTAACTGCACTTTCATTCACCTCTCTCTCAAAAAAGCACTTTCTACAAAGGCTCGAGCAAAGGTAATAGACCTTTAGAAGCTCTCAAAGCTTCTCAAAAATAAAGTTCTACTCAAATAACACTTATATAAAATTGCACGATCCTAAATCAAGCCAAACAGGGTCTTCATAGCTACCTCAACGAAGCAGTCGTGGAAGAATATACGGATGGTGGCACCAACGGCATTAAAGGTTTCCTGGTACTTCTGCGTGACCGCGCCACGGACTATGTTCTCCACATTAGGGCAAATGTTGGCATAGTAGTTTGGTTGAAGTTGCGCAGAACTCAAACGAGAGAACAAGGAGAGGTTCACTAAGGTGACTAACAAGAGAGACGCCATGAAATTTCTCATCTTAATCATCTTGATAACGTGACTAAAGGGAGAAACTCTATGATTGAGGATTGGGGGATATTGTTATGGTCTTAGTATTGTGTATAGATGTATATATATAGATAAATCACACAGCTAGTGTGGGAAATATACACATATAGGATAAAGACTAAATGAACGTAGTTAGGATGTTAGAAATGGTAGGAAGGAGTTGACTTTGATAGATTAAAAGTTTAATTATTAGTTAACCACCTCTTCATTAATATACTATTGAGATTACAGTATGGTAAGCAATACCATATATTAACAATAATATATTCACATGAATAGTTTTTTGATGTATATAATGAGAGATAGAAAGAAAAGGTTAATGTTATCCCTGTCGGGGAAGTGTCGTTTTGTCCTAACAATTTATTTATGTTGATTTTAGTTTTTTTTTTTCATGAGTTATAATTTCGTATTTATAACTAAGTATATAGCTAGTTTGTTTATGTTGTAATTTGTCGATAATTTAACTTTTAAGGAATTACTAGCTCCAGTAAAATTTAAAAAGTTGAATCTTTTACTAATGGCCGTCATATATACAAAACTAATTTAAATATAACTTGAGGTATCTTTCGGCCCTCATTTTTTTTTTCCTTTAAACGTTTGGATTGTGATAGCTAATTGGATGAACAAATTCATCCTTTTTTCGCTCTAAGTTTATAAATATTGTGCAGGTTTTAATTTTTTTTTTTCTTCTAATCTTTCAAGCAACAAGCATAGTATATTACATATTTATGTTGCGCACTCTTCATCTTATTACTTACAATCCAATAATTAGCGAAAAGCTTGCAATTAATTACTTACTATTGCTAAATGTTGAAATAATTAAGCTGTAATTAAGGGCATCTTTTTTCTCTTTGTTTTATTTTTAAGGAAACAAAAAAAGAAAAGAATGTTTTTGCAAAGGCATGCAGTTACGTGCCAATACTTGTTCTTCCATGTTCCCAAATAAGAATCGGCAACTTATTTTGGATTTGGTTACAATTTTTTTTTTTTTTTTTTTTGAGAGAAAGGTAGCACGCTACCCGCTTCGTTTATTTTTTATAGAAATAAATTTAGCTAAAAATATGAATTCTTATAGAAATAAACTTAGCTAGAAATGTGAATCAACTAGAATTCGAACTCGGGATCTCGGGTACTAACCACCAAGCCCTTTGCCACTTGCGCTAGGGACGGTCGGTAAAAATTTTAAAATTTTAATATCAAAATTGCATTGGTTGCACGAATTTCAATGGTTTTCCAACTTCTTTGCTAATTTAATATAATTTTGGGCTTTGATACAGTCATTAGTTTCATTGCTTTGATCATGTTGAATACGAAAATGGTTAATAGCATGAGCTTTCACATTGTCTCATTGAACTAATGTTATTATTATTATTATTATTATTATTATTACTTAATTTTAAGGCCAATGTCAAATAAGAGTGAATTGGGACATTTGAAGAAATCAAAGAAAGAGATATTATTATTGGAGTCCAGCTTGCATACTATCGGTAGCACGGAGGTCTTCGTGCTATTAAGTTATTTTCGATGATGAAATATCCGAATCGCCGATCGGTTCCCTCAGACATCATTTACGCTATTGGAAGTATTTGAAAATAAAATTTTATATTTTTTGGACATCATTTGACTAGTAATCAAAAAGTCTCAAAATTAATAATTTGAATAGTCAATACGAGGCATTTGTAAGTTTAACAGTGTAGAAAAATTCAAATCTCGTGAAATATTGACAGCAATTTTTTTTCACTATTTAGTGCAAGTTCAGTAATTCTAATTTGAAATTTAAGTCTTATATTATTTATTTTTATGAGATTTTTACTTTCAGTCGTTCATTTTGACTATTCGTTTTAAAGATAAATGATGTTGAAAAATTATAAACTTTTTTTTCTAGATACTTCTAATAGTGTGTAGATTATGTTTAACGGAATCGATCGTTGATTTGAATGTCCCATTATTAAAAATAATTTGATAGTACATATGTGTTCATACTATCGATAGTATTCTAGCTAGTCTAGTTCTTATATATTATCGTCCTTTTGAGATCTTCTCATCTTTCCTTGGTGTAATTTTCATTAACTTTAATTTATCTTTCAAAAACAAAATTATAATAATTTCACTCAATTATTCAACCACATTATTTTATTTCTTTTTAATAGCTAAACACACAAGTTGGATTCGCCAAATAAGACTTGAATCAAAAGTCTCAAAAGTCAAAATTAATCAAGCAACAAGTGTTATTATTTATTTGCGTTAGGAATCATAGACGCGTGAGAATTTACTTCATTAGACGAATAAACCATGCAATATGTAATAATTATTTCATTTATGATGATAAGGTTGTTAGAATATATAATTTGCTTTTTTTAAAAGGAAAAGTATATAAAGAGAACCGTACGTACAAGGTACGTACTACGTACAACCAAGAAACTGAGTACATAAAAAATAAAATGGACTTGTTCTATGATTCTATCCTCGTGGTGTACAGCAAAATACACAATGGATAGAGTGCTTTCTTATTTTCTTTTATTATTATTCTCATGTGGACTATATAAAATAAAATGGTTTTAATTTGAACAATTCCAATTCCAATCCCATGGTTTTCTAACTTTTAAAATATCCCCAGGTTCCCTTGCTACAGTGAATAACTTGCCCATTAAGTAGAGGAAAAAAAATAAAAATAAAATATATAATACAAGTTCCCATTCAGATACTTGCACCATGTTTTCCTATTTTCATTCTAAAGTTGCAAAAAAATTTAGCTCATGAAGTATTAGTTATAAGTTAACTATTAATGCAAGATATATAGTGGATTAAATAAAAGAGAATAAATAATGCTTCCCGTAAATAATATAAACGTGATCTGAAACTAAAACTTAGTTTAAATGTGTTGACTCGAATATTAATTTCTCGCTAGCGACCGATTCTTCTCAGAATTTCTAGGAAGTTTCATATGGTTAATAAATATAAAATATTGTGAATAATTAGAAAAAATTGTTGTGAGTGATATTATATGACTATGCATGCATGTGAGCTAATTTTATTCATTTAGCATGATCACACATTCATCGTTTTTTAATTTGTAACGAGATTCTCATGGAGATATTGCTTCCAAATTATGAAAACATCAAACTCTTTAATGCATAAAAAGAGTGGAGTATTTCATTTAATGCGTAAAATTAAGAACATATCAAATGGTCTCAAATATACATAGAAGTAGTTTCTTTCTCAATTAATTAATCTTGATGCTGTGTTCTTTATAAAACCTTAATCCAATATTGAAGAATCGTTGCTGATATCAAGTAATTAACCATTAATATATGTATGCATGGTTGTTGGTTTATTATAAAAAGAATATATATAATAGTCACTGATTAAACTTGGGGTCCAAGTCCTAGCTAGCTAGAGCTTGATTTATTGCCTTTTTATTCTTTTTCTGTAAAGTTGAGGTACCATTGCCTAGATCTATCTAATACGTACCTTTCTATCATGAACCTTTCATAGCCATAATTATACTTTTTTCTGTCCAAAAAATCGATATAACAAAAATAAAATAACACTAATTTTGATATTTTTGCTCACTTGCATGACAAAAACGAGATGTACCATACACAAACGCACAAACAATAACTTATGAATAGTCTTAACGACACTAATGTCAAAATAACAAATAATAGTAACAATCTTCTAATTGTTAGGACCTGCAGTATAGAAATATATTTTCAAATAACTAAAGTTTCAACATAGACTCTTTAAATACTACCAGATAGATATGCCAGATTAGGTTTTGGTTTTAAAACATATATAATCAATATAAACTGCGGTGCATGAAGTACATGCATACACTGGGAGCAGGCAATAAATTCTACAAAGTAAGGTGTTGGGCCGCCCTAATGGGCGTAGGCCCAAATATCATACTGGGCCTAATTTTGTTTTTAACGGCCCACATAATTAGGCCCAACTCTAGAGGGAGGGTTTGGACCTCGGCCCAATAATAGCCTAGCCCAATAAAACCCTCCTAGCTAGTCCAATAGACCGACCAAGAAAAACAGCCTTTTGGTTTCCTCTCTTTGGAGAAAAAGAAGTCTATTTATTAATCCCACGCCATTAGACACGTGTTACAGTTTAATAGGTGATGCCCCCCACTTGAAACTAAAGGGGTAGAAAGGTAAATTCACTAAAGCCAAAGTATCGGTTTCCACACTACGAGGTGCACGTGGGAAAACACGTGGCAATATTTATCTCGCAAAAGATCCAAAAGGAAAAAAAAAGAAAAGAAAAAGCTTCCCCCGGGCACAAACCGCCTCACTTGCAAAAGGGGAGAGAGAGAAAGGGGAGAGAGAGAGAGAGAGCGAAACCCTAATCTCGATTCGTGGTGTGGGAGCGAGGAGGAGGAGGAGGAAGAAGATGACGTGAATGAAACATGTCCCCCACCGCCTCTCTCTCCTCGCCTCCGTCGCCGTAGCGATCGCGCTCTTCCACGCCCCTCCCCCGCGGACGAGCTCTCCCCCTCCGCCTCCGATCGCCGCGAAGAGGTGGGGATCCGAGTGCTCCTCGGCAGCGAACCCCAACCGCAGCGTCGAGATCCGCGATCCGATCGGGGCCGGGACGAGGGCGATGTCGAAGGCGCGGGTCTACGCCGACGTGAACGTGCTCCGCCCCAAGGAGTACTGGGATTACGAGTCGCTCACCGTCCAGTGGGGGTATGGTTTCGAGAAACCCTAGGTCTTGATTTGACGATTTTGACAAGCCCTATGATTCGAGAAACCCTAGTTCTCGATCCGTACTTTGTTTTGTTCTAATTGCTGTTCTATGTGATTGGTGATGAATTCAATATCGCAAATCTGGTTTCATTCTTAGCGGGTCTTGCTATCTATTCCGATGCTTTATCTAGCATTAGATTGTTGTTAATAAGTTAAACATATAATATAACTTCCTATAAATTTTCTGTTTATGAATTATAAGTTGTTCCACATTCTCTATGCTATTGGCCTTGCCAGTTGAATTTACGTTGGCGTTGTTCCTCATTGATTGCACCAAAGTATAGATCCTCCATAACCCTAGAATGAAAGGGGCATTCTCTTAGTTCTTGGTTTGCGGAGGTATGTTATTAGGTGCTCCATTTTTCCTGTTGAGGCCTATAATGTGTCTTCTATTGAGAATTTCTTCTTGTCTTCTTATTTTAAAATCTATGAAAGTTGGGAACGTTGCTGATTATATCATTATAGAAATTTCCACAGTCACAAATTGTAGTGTCTCTGCTGGGATAAAACTTCAGTGGGAGCTTCCCAACGACGCCTCGTTAGGGAGCCCCCGATCCGCTGCCACATGTTAGTTTTGCCACCATCCAATAGTTTGTTGGGTGTTTTTTAATACTAAAATTGAAAAACATTTTTTAAACCCTAGGGCTTCGTTTGGTTCGGGGTTAAGTAAGAATTGTCTATTCCAGGGATAGGGTTAAGTGCAGTGATAAGCCGGGGTTAGACGAATTTTGCGTTTGGATGAAAATTGGGTTATTTCCGGAAATAAGAAAAATAGCGTTTGGTTCGTTAAGGTGGAATAAGAACAATAATGAGTAGTTATAAATAGAAAATAATAATATTGCTCAATATATTTGAATTTAAATTTTTAAAATTTATATTTAAAATTTTAAGTTTAAATATATTACTTTAAAAATTCAAAATTTTAAAATAAATTTTAAATTTTAAAATCTCAAATTTAAAAATTTGAAGTTCTAAATTTTAAATTTAAGATTAAATTTAAATTTAAAATATCAAATATCAAATTTAAAATTTAAAAAATTAAAAATAATATTTTAAAATTTAAATTTAAAATTTAAAATTTAAAAATAATATTTTAAAATTTAAATTTAAATTTTAAAATTTAAAATTTAAAATATTAATTTTAAGAATATAAATTTTTAAATTTAAAAAATTAATATTTAAAATTTAAAATTTAAATTTAAACTTAAAAATTAAATTTAAAATTTAAATTTTAAATTATAAATATAATTTAAAAATTAAATTATAAATATAATTTAAAAATTAAATTGGGGTGGGATTACTTAATCCCACCCCAATTCCAGGGGGGGATGGGGTTAACAAACCCCACCCCTTTTGAGTTATCCCGGGATAACTCAAAAGGGGTGGGGTTTGTTAACCCCACCCCCCCAAAAAAGTGTTTGGGGATAGGGGGGGGATAACCCCCTTATTCCCCCCCCTAACCCCGAACCAAACACCCCCTAGAGGAAAGAATTATAACCCTTGGATAGAGATGAAAGTGGCACGTGGCGACGGATTGGGGCTTTGTAACGAGGCGTCATTGGGGAGCTCCCTAATGCCTCTCTGTTGGCAGCATTGGTGAGCCTTTCTTGTTGAAAGCAGCACGTTGGCTTCATGGTTTGGCCTATCGTAGTTTGAAAACCTTTATGCCCCAGACCAGCATATAAACTATAACAATGCACTTGCATTGATTGCAGCATGTTTGCTTCTGGCTTCCCTAGAGCTGAGGATCATTTGATTGTCCAATTAGGCGACATAAGGGCATGAAAGCTTTCGTCAAGTGCAGAATTCAGTAGATAGGAACAACATGAACATTTAGGAGTTAGATTTACATTTTGTTGATGCTGTTTGTATTATTTAATATATCATTGTTGTTTATTTTCTTTTCTGCATTTTTTTTTTTTTGAGAGAAAGATAGCGTGATACCCGCTTCATTCATGAAGTAAATGAACTAAGCAATAGAAGTGAGGCAACTGGGCCTCGAGAAAAAAAAAGAAGTTCCTAGACCGCCTGGTGGTCCTCCCAAAGGCTCCTAAATCTCTTCACATCAAGCAACTGCTGACCCAAAGCCACTTTTCTGCATTATATTAGTCTAACATTATTATATAGAGTTAAATCTTTAGTCATCTTAGTCCAAGTTAATATCATGTTTCATTTCTGTTCTTGAGATCATCTTACATGTTACATAAATCAGATAGTTTTAAAATATTTGTACGAGTTACTTTGGCATCTACATTTTTTACATAATTACTGCTGTGTCACTTTTCCCTATTTCTCTTATGTTTAGGTTCAGTTTGCCTTTATACTTGATGGTGAATGGGAAAAGGACCCACAATAGTATTCTCTTTTTTTACCACTCTGTCAAGTTATCTGATATCTTATGAAAGCCACTATAATAGGATATTCTAGTCTCAAGGTTGCGTAGTTTTTTTACAGAGTAAGTGACAACTTTTACAAGTGTTATCACTTTTCAGGAAATAATGCTCGAGTCTTATCATAAGTTCAAGTCATAACAGGTATCATTTAGAATTCATTGCAGTGGTTCATGAAAATGTAGAAATTTCTCACTGGCTTTAGACAAATAGTTAAGATAGTTTCTTCTTTACTAGGAATGAACTGCAGTAAGCACAGGTCTTGGACCCACTAGGCTCCAGAAATAACTGGGAAAATTCTTTCTCCGAATGCTGTGCCTTTCCTCCTCTTCCTTCTCTATGGTTACACAGTGGCAACTCATGGCCCCCGGGTGAACCATGGCAGTCCTAAGAAAAGAACGAATTTAGAGCAGAGGAATATTATATTCATCTTATAAAATGCTTCTAGAAGAATATTTTGTTTCTGTTATCTTGGCTTTTTATCCTCCGAAGATTTCTGCTACTAGGATGCAAGGGTCGTCATTTCATCAAACTTGGTAATCAATTAGAAGACGTTGTGGCTAAACTACATTTTTTATATGATGATCATTCAAAGTCATTGGCTAGTAGTTTCATATATGATCCTTTTTTTTCACTTTTATTTTCCATTAGAGGTTGGGGACATTAAGATGCAAGTATTACAGGAATTGATTATTTTAGATCATTCTATACATAATTGTATTCTGTATTAATATTTATGATTCAAGGCTTTTCGCATTCACCAGTTTTTCTCTTTCTTCAATCAGTGAACAGGATGACTATGAGGTTGTCCGGAAAGTTGGAAGAGGGAAGTATAGTGAGGTCTTTGAAGGCATAAAAGTATCCAATAATGAGCGTTGCATCATTAAGATCCTCAAGCCTGTAAAGAAAAAGAAGGTACTGTATGAATGTAAATCTGGACTAAATGGTGTTATAGCATATTTTAAGTTGTTGCATTTTGGTATGATCTTATTTGTAGATTTGAAGAATTCTGGTCATTACACCTTGAATCTTTTTTTGTCTACATGCTCTTTTAATGGATCTAATCTTTTATAATCCACTTGCAGATCAAGAGGGAGATAAAAATACTTCAGAACCTTTGTGGGGGTCCAAACATTGTGAAGCTGCTTGATATTGTGAGAGATCACCATTCAAAAACTCCTAGCTTGGTCTTTGAGTATGTCAACAACACCGATTTTAAAGTTCTGTATCCGACGCTGACAGACTATGACATTCGGTACTACATCTACGAGCTTCTCAAGGTCTTTCCCGACCTTTCTATTTTTGTTGGAAATTGTATTGTCAATTGAATAACTAATGGGAATACGAGTCGTGTGAAATGTTATTGATAATCTTGATAATAAACATGGAGCTAAACTTGTCATGGACTTGGGATATTGTGTCCGCATCATCTTATTGTTTGGATTGACAATTACAGGTCATTTTCCTAAATGATCTACAGAAAGCTAAGCATGAATATTAGTAGTACTGTATTACATGTATATGAAAATATTTGAAAGTTTCTGAAAGAACTTAATACATTCATCGTTGCAGGCACTGGATTACTGCCACGCTCAAGGAATAATGCACCGAGATGTCAAGCCTCACAATGTTATGATAGATCACGAGCTCCGAAAACTCCGCTTGATAGATTGGGGACTTGCTGAATTCTACCATCCAGGCAAGGAATATAATGTCCGTGTTGCTTCAAGGTCAGTGTGGGCTGATGCTTTTCATTGCTTATGCATGCCAGTTGCCTGTTAATACTTAGGCATGCCTAAATCTTGGTAATTTATTTCATTAAGATTAGCAGATTGAATGATTTCAGTAGTTCGTCTATAAATTGTGTACTTGCTTTTCTTTAAGCTATAATGATGAGTTTTCAGTCATATGATTGGTTTGCATGAGAACTTCTTAGCTTGTTTCATACAATGGATATTGCCTTTTCCTCTTTTTTCTCAGTTTTCCTTCCTTTGGAGTTTTTTGTGGTCATTCAATATGATTTCTCTTGCTATGCAGATATTTTAAGGGACCTGAACTTCTTGTTGATTTGCAAGATTATGACTACTCCTTGGACATGTGGAGCCTTGGATGCATGTTTGCTGGCATGGTATGCATTCTCTCTCTCACTGAATTCCTAAGTTCAACAATGTCACAATGCTCCATTTGTTGTAAAATCGCCTGCTATTTTGTTGTTAACTAACGATTTCCTTGCCCATTAAAATTTTGGTTTTTATGCTTTTTATCCTAGATATTTCGAAAAGAACCGTTTTTCTATGGCCACGACAACCATGATCAGCTTGTTAAAATTGCCAAGGTAATAATGTCTTTTTTTAAAAAATTATTTTCTGCTTGGTGCTTTCGGATTTATAAGATGGCATAAATTATTTTAGTATTGCTGATAGCCTGATAGTTGTATAAACTGCTCATTTATTTTGAGCTTCTAGTTTGATTTCTTGTTCGCATGCTGAAGCAGACCAAACAGTGCTGAACTATACCAGATATTTGGTTAGCTGATTTTACTTTGTACCTATGCTTGAACTTGTCTCAGATAATGCCTCAGTTTGTTAGGTGTTTCAGTGTTAACAACCATCTGTGAAGTTGGCAGAAGTCAAATGCATCATCACAGTCATTTAAAATCTTAGTATAGATGGCATCTTGCTTAGCTTTTAATTGTGCTTATGTAGTTGAAAAAGGTTCTGCCTTAGCACTTGAACAGGAAAAATCCTTCACGTTTGAATGTTGGGATGCACCTTCCGCCAATAGGCACCAATTAAATGCTGACTACTATGCCACATGGTCTAATTTTAGTTTGATGTGACTGTGATGATACATTAGACCTCTTTCAATTCTTAGAAATGAAAGTTGATAGGAAGGTTTTCTTGAATGGTGTAATGAGTAAGCTGTTAATTGGGATAGATCAGGGATCAAAGTCGGTTTTCAAATTCAGGGATTTCTGTATTATATACCCTTTATATCTGCTGTTATTTAACCAAGATGGAGGTTATTCTAGTTATAAACTTGGAAGTCCAAACTTGCACGATTTTTATTTTCTGCTTGCTATGTTGTATCATTAGCTGATAAGAGCAACTCTCATGAAGTTGATTTATATGAGGTAAACAACCCTAAGGTTTTGATACTATTGTGAAGATGCTATCCGATGTGTAACAACAGTATTAATAATGTATTATTTGATGACTATCTTTCTAGGTGCTGTAAACCTTCAAAAAGCTTTCTTGAAGCGATCAATGCAGAATCTTTAGTTAGCACGACTTTGATTCCTGATTCCCTTTTCTCAGGTACTTGGGACAGATGAGCTAAATGCTTATCTAAATAAATATCGGTTGGAGCTTGACCCGCAACTTGAAGCTCTTGTTGGAAGGTACATGGCATGCTGTTCACCCTTGTCGTAGGATGAATCACTTTGGAAGATAATAAACAATTGGCTAGTTCTAGTTTCATTCTTTTCTTATTTATTTTTTTTAATCTTTTTTATGCTGCAGACACAGCAGAAAACCCTGGTCTAAATTTGTCAATGCAGACAACCAACATCTCGTTTCCCCAGAGGTTCCCTATTAGCACCTTGATTACTGTTTTTGATGCATCAAATCTGTTAGTCCTTGTATTTGAAATTCATAGACATAACCTGTGGATATATGGTTTGCAGGCCATTGATTTTCTTGATAAGCTTCTTCGGTATGATCACCAGGATAGGCTTACAGCTCGAGAAGCTATGGTAACTATTTTATTTTTTTGTACTTTTTCCCATTCTGCTAATAAAGCTAAGTATTCAGTCTTTTTTTTCCTGGTTATGATTACTTGCTTGTTGACTAGTTAAATTTTGCGATACCAATACTAGCAGATTTACCTGCACACTCTTTCTTGGATTTTTTACTCGCTTTGGCTTGATTTATTTTATGACTGTTTTGTGTTTTTTGAATTTTTATTTGAGGATATATGATCTACGTATTCGTTTGTTTCTTTTTGCCCTTAGTAGTGCTATTTTAATGCATGCAGGCGCACCCATATTTTCTTCAAGTGAGAGCTGCAGAGAATAGCAGAACTCGCATGCAGTAATTGGCACTTTCTAGCTGGTATTGCTGTAATTTAGTAGGCCGTTCTTATTATTGTTACTTGATTGGCGCCCCTCGATGTGGGTGGCTCTCGTCCCTACGTCTCGTACATAGCTGCTGGAACCATTGTCAGCCAATTCTATTGCTTGGTGCATTTGATATTGTTGTGTACCGTTTGTAGTTTCTACGGATGATTCTGCAGTAACTGGAGCTCTTTTGTGGATAACCTTTACTCTCACGTCTTTGGACTCCAATCATGTCCTGATAATTTTAAATTTGATGTCTTTTTTTGTCATGTGTCACTTTTGGGTACGAGTTCCTGCTTCTTCTGCGACACATGGTTTTAAATAGGCGGTTTTATGCTAGGCTCAAGAGTCTGTAGATTATCCGTCTCGGCAAGGAGTGAATTAGCTGTTGGATGTTAGTATATTGAATAAGCGCACTTGCAAGAAAATGAAAAGATTATAATAATTTATGCTCAAAGTAGGTAGCAGCGGGATGTTGGGGTCCGCTACTAGCTTACGTCCACATGTGGGCAGGGTTACGTATATTGAAGAGCCAAGCTTACGTCCACATGTGGGCAGGGTTACGTATATTGAAGAGCCAGTATTTTTTACAAGAAACATTCAGCATAACTGACCGTTCCTAGCGCAAGTGGCAAAGAACTTGGTGGTTGGTATCCGAGACTACAAGTTCGAATTCTAGTTAATTTATAATTTCAGTTAAATTTATTTTTAAAAAAATAAACGAAGCGGATAGCATGCTACCTTTCTCTAAATAAAAAAACATTCTGCTTAAAAGAGCTGGCATTTCGACAACAAAACGCAGGTGCCCGGTAATATGGAGTAGCAATAAAGCAAATCGAAAATCGACAGCCTAGGGAGCACTACCTCAAAATGAACAAACACCGAATCACACAAGAATGCTTAAAAACTAGACAAAGGCTGTTAAAACTGCAGTATCATGAAAATAAATAAATACAACTGAAGGCATCCATACTAGATGCTGCGGATTAAACAATTGCGACCAGCAAAAAACATACCTGCAAACGGCAAGCACGGGTGAAGGCTGAAGCTAACCTGCTAAATGGAAACTAGGTCATGGGCCGGGCAGGGCCGTGAATTACATCAAGGCACTGCACTCTGATTCCTAGTATGCAGGGTTTAGAGACATAAATCCTTCACTCCTTCAATTTCCACCAAGACCGAACTCTTCCAAGAGCCCACAAAGAAATCAACAATCATCCTTTCAAAGTTTACGATTCCGCAGATAAACAACAGTTCTATACCAAGACATCCGGTAAATTGTCCTTACCTCACAAAATAAAAAAAGAGGAAATAGTTATTCCGACTCTAATCCATCTCTAATTGAAACAAGAATAATAAACAGCAAACCGACCGTCCCTAGCGCAAGTGGCAAAGAGCTTGGTGGTTGGTACCCGAGGTCTCGAGGTCGAATCCTAGTTGATTCACATTTCCAGCTAAATTTATTTCTAAAAGAAATAAACGAAGCGGGTAGCGTGCTATCTTTCTCCTAAAAAAAAAAAAACAGCGAGAAGAGGTCCAAAAAGTACCTGGATAATCATGGCCTTCAGGTTGGTATACAACTGGCACTCGTAACTGATTAATTAGTTAAATAAAGGTCAAAGGAAAAGAAACTCCATGGATTAAAAAAATAATAAAATGACCAGAAAAATTTAGAAGAAGGGCAAGATTGAGATCAAAACCTTCGGATTTTTGTTCTTCTCCACATTCCTTTCATGGGCCACTTTGGTCCTCTGGCCTTTGGATCCTGAGAAGTGGTAAGAGCTTGAGCAACAGTTTTTCCTTCAACAACCAAAGTGGTAGAACAGTGGTTCACCTTTTCTCATCATATATTGCAAAAGTGCACTCGCAGAATTAAAAAGTTCTTTAGTGACTCCTTTTCACTTGCTTCGCAACAAGTACTTACTTTGGGGAATCTAATACCTTCAGTGGCTTTGCATTTCCTCAATTCCCGAGTTCCAAAACTCGCATCTTTGCCTAATCGCCACGAATGTCGTCTCTCATCTTCTCTTGTTTGCCATGCTACCATGGGAATGGTCAGATATCAGTTTATATCAGTGAGACAATGACCGTAACCAGGACACAGTAAAAGTACAGGTCACTGGGCAATTTTCCTTTCTGAGATGTATACTGAAAAAAAATTAAACCCTTGGGTAAAATTATTATGGAACTTCTAATCAATCAGATAAAGTTTGAGCTCAAGAGAACAGGATATAGATACCTGGAGATCAGGCTTCAATAATCCAGGCATTAACCTCTAAGCTTCCTTTTACATGGAGAGAACAATATAGAGAGAGAGGCACTGCAATTACTAACTGTACTTAAAAACGAATTTATGATAATTGAGGAACTGCTTTTCTTCTTAACAGTTCAACACAGTCAAACTGTAAATATAATAGCTTGTGCTCTCCATCTCTCTTAATGCCTCCCATCATCTTCAAATTCACAGCATTAGAATAATTTCCTAAACCAATGAAGGATATGATAGAGCTGTGGTTCCAAGAAGCTTGTTATGCTCCACTTCCTTCTTTTTGCATCCTCGAGATCTAAGGATCTATATGCAAGAGCCAGTAAATACATTGCGGGATGCAGTCTTCTGCAGTACAAGTTATACTCCTTTAAGACCATGATATTCACCAGCACAGCAAATATGCTTTGAATTGAAATTACAGTTTACCAACTAAAACTATTTGTACTAAATTCCAGCAAAAACATAAGATTTACCTTTTAGACGATTAAAATTGGTAGCCAGGATTAGCAACATCTAAAAATTAAACATCTGATATATTCCTCACCAAATATAACTGGTCTACTGTGGAGAAAAGAGCAATAATGGCGTATGCTGGAGCAAATTTTACTCATTAATCATGTATTATTGTCAGCCAGAGACTTTTATATGATTAAAGGAGAAGCACAGGGTCAATGAAAGTCCTTTTCGTGATTTTAGTACTTCCAAAAATACTAAAGTGAATTGGCAAACAAACAAAAACTTTGTTAGTTGCCAAGAAGATTAAAAAGATAATGGTGATTGGCATAAAATTTGTAGCGCATAATAAGACTCAATCAAGTATTTAAGTTTACAGGTGGGGATACACAACTCCTTAGAAAGGACTCCGATATTCATAGGACCAAGAAGCCAGTATTATTATGCTATTGTAGCATGCATGCAATATTGTCACCTTTTGAGCTTACCTTTCAGTGCATTCACCAAACTCATCCCACTGTCTTGGTGATGGGATGGTCCTTCCTTTCTTGTCACGACCAAATGTCTCAACGTACCAGCCACCGATATCATGCATATAACAGCGAGGTTCAAACAGCCAATATCTGCACAAGAAGGGGGAAAAAAAGGGGAAAAAAAAGAGGAGAAGGTTTATGAACACTTCGAGGATAGAAAGCGAGCAAAAGAAGAGCCAATTCAGTTCAGCTACATTATTGCTACTAAAACAATGTATTGCCAAATTCAGAACCTATTGCCGCAAAACAAGATATTTAAATCCCCTTGAGATCATGCTTTGTACTATAATATTTCATTATGATTATAAAATTAGAGGAGATACATGTTAGAAATTGTAGGCTCCAATACGAGATATTAAAAAGATATCAGTGAGAGTAAATCAACAAATCACTTTGCTCCTGAAGTGAGTTAACTAACAAACAAAGGAGTTATAGCTTACATAAATTGAAGATGGAAAAAGATTGAAGATGGAAAAAGCACATAGCATACATAAATTAAAAATGGATTTAATGTCAAAATTCCTAAGCAAGAACAAATTATGCACTAGTTGCTCCTACAACTCAAGAAAATTATTTTAAATCCCCTTGAGATCATGCTTTGTACTATAATATTTCATTATGATTATAAAATTAGAGGAGATACATGTTAGAAATTGTAGGCTCCAATACGAGATATTAAAAAGATATCAGTGAGAGTAAATCAACAAATCACTTTGCTCCTGAAGTGAGTTAACTAACAAACAAAGGAGTTATAGCTTACATAAATTGAAGATGGAAAAAGATTGAAGATGGAAAAAGCACATAGCATACATAAATTAAAAATGGATTTAATGTCAAAATTCCTAAGCAAGAACAAATTATGCACTAGTTGCTCCTACAACTCAAGAAAATTATTCCTCTTTGTAGCTAGAAAAATACGTGTGAAATGTTGATTCCACTAGAATTAAAAGCAATCATTAAAATTGATCAAACAATTGTAGAAGGTTATAAAGAAAGAGGATCATTTTACCTGCTAGGCAGCAAGCGAGCTCTACTAGATCGACATTCACAAGCAGAAACTTCATGTCCAACTTGATACCAGTGCATGTGTTTCACCTGTGAATTACAGCACTAATTACAAGTTGTGCAACAGATCTACAATCCTATAGATGTAGCCAAAATTTTCTTTAGACTTGACCTAATGTAGAATCAAATAAGAGGTTATAACAAAATGCCACTCAAAATTGATAAAGAACTTGGCCCTTGGTTTGGTACAATTTATTTTCTTGTATCATATGTTAAAAATGATCATCCAAACCACTTAGTTTGTCTCTTAAAATTTTGCATGCATAACATACAATGTATGCATATTTCGAAATCATACATGTCCAAAAATTATGTTAAAGATATCAAAGTTGATTTGGAAATATCTCTTGTTTCTTTCTGATAAAACAAGAAATTTGCAGAGACAGGCGTTTGTATCATGAAATTCTCTAGAAAGAACTAGCCCGGAAATCCAGTTTCAGTTCATGTTTGCTCTTAATATCTAGAAGTAATGTCTTCCGCACCATAGGAGATGAAAGACTCAGAACTCAAAACTCCAGTCTTTTAGGAACACGAAGCAATAAATTTCAACTTCAACGAAAACGCAAGTATGGGTTCAGGATGGGTTCAGGAGAGGATATTGATTTATTTGATCTAAAGGAGTAAGTTGTACAAACCAGAAGTGTTCTGTGTTTTATAATCACATGAGTTTTTGCACCACTCCCATTGTAAACCGAGCAGGAGCCTTCCTCTCCACTAGTTCCCATTCCAGTTATAGTACCCAGAAGAAGACGCGATTGAGCTGAACAGGATAAACCAGATTCATTCGAAATAAGATAAACATGTATGTGGTCCTCATAATCCATATTCGGGACATCAATGCATTTGCATTTAGGACTCCTAGTTGCAACAGCCACCACTCTTCCACAGATATGCAGCTCAAGATCTTTGTAAATATCTGAATGGAGATTATCATTTCTTTCACCAACTTTCTCGTGAATATCTATACTCCCTAAATCCATCCTATTTTGCCCGAGAAAATCAGAAATTCCGTTGTGAGAATGTGTTAGCTTCTCATGAAAACTATGCGACAGCTCAGGAATGTTATCCGCTACATAAACAATACCAAATAAATCACGCCCTGAAACCAAGTGTAAGAGTTCAGAAGTATCGTACACAGACCTCTCCTCAGCTTCAAAACAATCAGGAAGATGATCCATGGATTCGATATGAGGGCCATAATAGGCAGCACGTATTGCTGTGTAAAGCTCGTTTTCAAGCTTATCAAAATAGCTCGAGCCCACGGCGACTTTCTTCTGCATTATAATCTCATCAATTGTAAATCTATACCACTTTAGCCACTCGACAACATTACTTTCTCTAGCAATAGCAATGGACGAATAGCTCGTATAAATAACTGAACTGGGTCCAGGATGCTTTTGCACCATCCTCTTAGAAAACAGATAGCTATCATAGTGGGCTCTTCGCTGAGAATCTGATAAAATCTGCAATTTAATACAAATGAGAACGTGAGATACCTCATAGTCGTTGCTGTGAGCGATGCAAAAGTGTTAAAGGTAAGGCAAAAGACCATGCTCTCAAAAACAAAACAATGTCTTCGAAACTAATTATACTGTGTTATCTATGTCTGCAAAATATGAAGAATATCAATATGTCCAATATTTAGGTGATCTTTATGCTGCGATTCCCCTAATCTAAATCTATTTAGTAAGATATTTGGCAGATGTTCATTTGACAATAACAAATAATGGTACTGAAAAGGAAACATCATTGATGAAGTCTAACTAAAATGCCGCTCCCCTGCGTAATCCTCACAAGCTCACCAACCACCTTCTACAATAAGTAACTCCCTTCAAATCCACTGCACCACTATAATGTTTGATAAAGAGACGCAGCACAACATAACTATCCAAAATCTCTAGCAAATGCCTAGCACAGATAGATTAAAAACAACTACCGAGACATCAGCTCTGTTAGAAGCATCAAGAAAACGTACAGAGTAGGGTTTTGATGGTTCCCGAAGATCAGAATCCTCAGTTTCCTCTCTCCCAAATTAGAGTATTCTAGCGCGCCCAAAGTAACAACAACAATAGATAAATCCGCTGCATAATTCTAATAAAGTCTCGCAAAACCCTAACAATTCCAATTCCAAATTGATAGATCTCAGCACGATCGCTCTCGATGCAATAAATAACCGAAGCAAATCAAAATTTAGGCAAAGGATCTATCACCTCATAAGCGGCGAGGATTCGGAGGAATCGTCGCGATGCGGCGGCGCGATCGGAGGAGGAGGAGGAAGCCGCGGCGGCGACGTCGGGGTGCGTCTCCTTCGCTAGTCTCCGAAACGAAACCTTGATCTCGGCGGCGGAGCTCGTCTCCGCCACGCCGAGCACCTCGTAGGCGCTCTTCCTCGCGAACTCCTCATCCTCCTCCTCGCCGCCGCCGCCGCCGCCGCCGCCGCCGGCGTTGGTGGCGGAGCTCAGAGGCTTCTTACCCTCGCCGCGGACATGGAGGCGGGGGATCGAGGCAATCGCTTGTGGGAAGAGGAGGTGATGGAGGCGTTGGAGCTCTCGCGATCGGAGCGCCATTTTTCTCTTATGGAGGTAGGGAAAAGATGGAGCCCCACGTTGTGGGAGACGAAAGGAAAAGAGAGAGATATATGCTGAGGTAGAGCTCCATTTTGTGTATCGAAGAGCGAAGGACCGTGCACACCGCTCACCATGTCTTTCTCGGACTCCCTAGCAAGACGAGAAAGTTACACAACAGTTACCCTACGTCATCTATATTCAATTAATCAAAAAATATATTATAATAATATTTTTTTTAAGGCCTTTACGATGAGATAGATAAATTTCAAAAAAATAATTTGATTGTTAAAAAATACCATATCATCCATGTGACTATTATATTTTTAAATTTTTTTTCTAGCAAGATGCAGAAGTGGTTTAAATTTGGAAAAACTTTAAATACCATTCTTGTGGTTTCGTATTTTCTCACTTTAGTACCATATGGTTTCAAGTGTATCACTTAAGTATCATGTGGTTTCGTTTTTCTCTTTTTCTTATTCCTTTTGTTAATTTTTTCGTTAAATCAGTGAGAAAGTTACAACCACAGGGTATTAAAATGAATATTCGATAAACCAAAGGTGGGTTATCTAAAATTTTTTCTATATAAGTTAACAAAAAAATTAATGAAAGAAAAAAAAGAAGAGAAAAACAAAACCACATGATACTAAAGTGATACATTTTAAACTACAGGGCACTAAAGTGAGAAAGTGCGAAACCACAGGAAAGATATTTGAAGTTTTCCCTTTAAATTTTACATGTCCAGGATACGAATCATTGTCATCTAGAAACCTTTGTTAGTTAATTCGCAAATTATTCGCAAATTATTTACAGATTATTGAAAATCCGAATAAAACAGTCTGCGATTTTTTTTTCGAGAAAACGAAATAAAACGCGAATTTTTTGGGCTAGCCGAATTATTTGCGAATTATTGAAAATCCTAATAAAAAACTTCATATTTTTTATTTTTAAGTGTGGATTAACTTATATTTTATGTTTAAGTATGAATTCTCTATTCGCTCACCCTAAAAAAGAATCTTATATATTTTATATTTAATTATGAATTATTTTAATCTCTTTCTTGCTTGATTGTTTATATCTCGTGGTGTATAATATAGTTTGTTATTATTATTTTTACTTAATTTATTTTATTTTGTAACTCTCTATTTTATTATTTTTAAGAATTATAACTATTTATGCTAGTAGCATAAATCCAAAAAAAAAGGTTTAATTTATAGCCGAATTTTTTTATCCCGAATTTTTAAATGATGAACGTATAATTTTCGTATAAATTGATTATCCGAATAATTGGTAAATTCATTTTTTAAATTATACTTTTTTAACAAATTTACAAATTAGGATACGAATTTTATTCGTATTATATCCATACCGATTTTTTGCCGAATCCGAATTAACTAACTATGTTAGAAACCTTTCGAATTACAGCTACTGCGCTAAGCAATGATTTTTAATAATAATGGTTTAGATTGAGAGAGAAAATTACTTGGATGGGATGGCGTAGTGAACTTGGTCCACTTTAGGGGCGTTTGGATTGACGAATCTGTAGATCCAACGTAACTCAAGTGTAGTGGTGTTTGAGTTTCCCTGAAGTGTGATTACTTTTTTGTTGTTTGTTTTGACGTAACTTGTACAGTCTGAAAGTTAAATTTAATTATTTCTTATATTTATTTTGGTGTAACTTGGTGTTGTTGAAATTAGTTTCTTGAGTTCCATTGTTTGTTTTGATGTAAGTAAGTGGATCCCGTTACCTCCTGAATATAGTGATAAACTTACTCCTATAAAACTCAACCTATTAAATAATTAAATTTTTTATTATTATTTAAAGGTAATCCTAATTTATTATAAATACGGTAATTCTATCCATTATAAAGGAAGTAGAGTTTAGTTTTTACTATTTAATAAATTTTTTAGAGAAGGTTGAGTGTGACGGAAGTCGAGTTCGGCAATCTAGAGGGGGAAGTCGAGAGTAGGTGAAGTGGAGGTCTAACGTAACTTGAGTTACACTATATTTTTAACTTACACCAAAATAAATTTCCAAAGTGATGGAACTTGAGTTCCACCTCTCCACTTACACCAAAACAAACAGACCCTAAGAGCTCTCTTGGAGTGCGGGGAAGTGTTTTGTGTTTGTTACAAAAGCATAAAGGGTTGAAGCGGTTTTCGGTCATAAATGCTTACTTTTATTGTTTGATTTACCGTAATTTTATTTTCGATCAAAACTCAAATTCTTTAAAATAGCATAGATAATTTTGGTTTATCTCATGCCATAGTATAGAAAAAAGAAAAATAAAATAAGATTTTAGTCGTCTCTCGCACTTTTTTTTGTCATTAATTTTCTACCAAACAAATAATAAAATTGGGAGAACTTCAGTTCCGTCGCTATACAAACAAGCAGTAGAAGAGAAATATTTTTACCTTAACTCTGTTGCATTTGAAAATCTACTTCAACTTGAACTTTATCTTCAGTAAAACTAACAAGCATAACTGTTCTTTTTTAATAATTATGGCCCCTTTCGGGCCCATACGTTAAAATGCCTAACTGTATCAAAACGTGCCCTGTTTTAGAATAAGGCCTAAGAAGTGTCGGATCCAACCTATACATGTGCTGGTGGGCCAAGTTAGAGGGACATAATTTGTAATAAATGATTAGATTCCTAATATAAATTAATAATTAAATAAATACTCTAATTCCTCTCCCCTCATCTCAAAAACTCAAAAGCCTCACGGCACGCCAAAGAAGAAAAAAAAAGAGAGAGGCTTTTGATAGAGCCGAAAAATAATAACAAAAAGGAATCACCAAAGAAGCATTTGTTACATAATTATCCTCACACGTTTTTTTTTTTGATATTTCTAAAAACTATTTTTTAAAATAAATCAGGAAATCTATTCTAGTTTTTTTTTCCTTTCAATGTTCACTGTTCATGATAACAATAAAAATGTCCAGGAAAAGAGAATCAGAAGGGAGTAAGAAAAATACAGTAATTTCATCATGAGACCACTATTTGAGAAAAAGTCTTATATTTCACACTCTTGGCCATGATTTTTTTAAACTTCAACGAAAATAAAAAAGAAAGAAAGAGTATTTTCAAATTTGTAAAATTGCGTAAAATATAAGGGCTTAGTTCGTTTACCTTATTTTAAACTCTCGAATTAGAATTAGATTCACCGATTTGATAGTTGTTATTTATTTTATAAAATTTAAATTACAATTTTCACTCACTCTGGAATATAAAATAATAATCCCATTCCAAAGTAAACAATTTAAAGTTCTCTTTTACAAACATTTGCTCCTCTTTCTTTACCACTTTTTTCTCTCTTAGTCAAAACTCTCTCTCTCAAAATTATAGTTCTCTCAACGGATCATTTCGATTTTTATTTCAATAATGAATCAAGTATTTTTGAATGATCCACCATCATTCTATATTTCTTTCTAATACAATTTAATTTAATTTTTTTAATTTTAATTTTATTATGATTCAAACATGTCATAAATTAGTAGGGTAAGCAATTTTAACACCTAGCCACAGGTAGGTGTTGTATTTCCCAACAAATTAAAGCAAAGATAAAAGATAATAAATAGCACGTGTAGGAGAGGCAACAGAGAGACTGTTTTTGGCGGTAAATTCCACCACCGCATTCGCCCAGTCCCGTCAAAATCGGCTGTTCCTTTTTAATTAATTAATAAATAAATAATAAATAACCAACCCTGTTTTCAGCGAACACCGATGACATTTGCGGGCCCCACGCGCCCCTCAACTCGGCCCATTTGCCACCTGCAGTATTATGGGCCATTCCCCACCCCCCGTGAATGCCGTTACTCTTTTACT
This sequence comes from Puya raimondii, assembly GCA_016920855.1. NCBI lineage: Eukaryota > Viridiplantae > Streptophyta > Magnoliopsida > Poales > Bromeliaceae > Puya > Puya raimondii. Next base: position 47,617,279 of record JABWPP010000050.1, on the reverse strand, counting down.
GACAAATTTATTGCGCGCACCAAGCGTATGAATCCGTACATTCTTGCATGCACCACTGGCTCATTAATCCTATATATATATATATATATATATATATATAGAATTGAGCTCCTATGCTTTTAAAAGCACCAAGCAATTGGTGCTTGTAAGTTTTTAGCCATTGGATTAAAATATGGACGGTTAAGATGATGTGGGCTTCCTAGGGTTGAGTGGGTGGTTGGTTGAATAGTATAATCTAACGGGTGGAATTGATCAAATGGGTGAATCTAACGGCAGAAAACTTACAAGCACTATATATATATATATATATATTTATATTTATTTATCACTTTTAACCGGACTAGGCTACTATATACTATTAATAGCACCAAGTCATTGGTGCTATTAAGTTTTCGGCCATTGGATTAAGGGACATGCGGTTAGGATGATGTGGGCTCCCTAGGGTCGAGTGGGTGGTTTGTTGAATAGTATGATCTAACGGATAGAAATAGTCAAAGGGGTAGATCTAACGGCAGAAAATTTGGTAGCACCAAGTGCTTGGTGCTATTGATAGCATAGTAGCTGGACTCCTTTTAAACTATTCGATCCAATTATAGTACAATATTATTCCTGTAGATAGTTGATTTAATTGCCTTGTGTATGCACATAGTTTGAAAATACAGTGTGTGCAGGTTAGTCAGCACATTAGTAATCTATAAGGCTTCGTTTGGTTTAGGTATAATCAAGAACTAGCTATTTCAGAGATAATTACAAGTTGTAGGTATAAAAAAAAAATAGCGTTTGGATAAAAATTGAGTTGTTTCCGGAGATAAGAAAAATAACGTTTGGATAGATAATATGGAATAAAAAGAATAGTGGTCAGATATATATAAAAAATGAAGGTATAGGTAGGGATAATTATACCAACTTATTTCAGATACCCGAGAACTATAAAAATTTATGTTTGAATATAAATGGGGTATAAGGGGTTATCCCTCTTATCCCTGAACCAAACGGTAGCTTAAAGGAATATACTTTCTCAAGCCTTGAGAAATTATTGATTGCACCCAATGCAGTATTTCTACAATTTTAGGCACATTCGTACTTGAATCTCTGTCTATAATTACCGTTATTACATTACTTTAATTTCTAAATTATAGGCTACAATTGTTGCATGTGATAGGGGAGGCTAAGATGTGGACAAGTTCAATTGATATTTTGTGTGAACATGGCACCACTCCTGTACAGCATTGCTACCTTAGCTTAAAATTTATAAACACATTTTCTTTACCAATTTTTTTTCTATTTTAATTTATCACGCTGCTTTTGATTGCTTAATGGAGTTGGCTTAAGAAAATTCCAAAGAATACATATTACTGAAAAGATTCGCTCTTCAAATATAAATACAATAGAAATTCTTACACAGACCTTTGCCGATCTTTTAATAACGGCAATTTATCTAAAATAGCATGCATCGTTTATAAAAATAACCACTATAGATTGTGCAATAGATTTAGAGTCTTATGTAACACCGAAATTCACAGTAAAAAAATTATTCATAAACAATATCTAAATAGAAATTTTGGAGTGTAATATGACAAATGGGACCGACCGTCTCTAGTGCAAATGACAAAGGACTTGATGGTTGGTATCAGAGATTCCAAGTTCGAATCCTAATTAATTCACATTTTCAACTAAATTTATTTTTAAAAATATAAATAAAGGAGGTAGCTTGCTACATTTCTCTCAAAAAAAAAGAAGAAAAGAAGGATAAATAGAGCTTCCTTAATCGCCGAGTCCATAGCTTCCCAAGAGCATCTTATAAAAAAAAATAAAAAGGAGGAAAGCAACAAGAATCTTCAGATTAAGCTCGTATTTTAAGAACAAATTAAAAGATAAAAAAGGAAAAGGCCAAATAAATAAAGGAGAAATAAAAGGATAAAAGAGGAGTAAGGAGACGAAACCCATGTGAGCCTTGCCTAAGCAATCGCCTCTCCCTCTCCCTCACTTCGTTGGTATATATTTCCTCTCCACACTGTCCCCGCTGTGTCCCCACCGTTTCTCCTTTGTCTCTACCCAAATTAATCCCCCTCTTTGACCCACACACATGACACACCCGCGTTCCCACTCCTCACTCCCCTAAGCCCACCCAATAAAATCCCCCACACTCCGCTCCCCTTTCGCCCATTCTCTACATACGCAGCGGGAGAGAAACAGGTGCATCGATGGGGCCGCGTACGCTGCTCCTTTCGGCGGTGGTAGTGCTCGTCGTAGCTTCTCGCCACGTGTCCTCGGCGGCGGAGGAGAGAGGGACGTACATCGTCCACATGGCGAAGTCCGAGATGCCCGCCGAGTTCGAGGAGCACGGCGCGTGGTACGGCGCGTCGCTCCGGTCCGTGTCCGACTCGGCCCAGCTGCTCTACGCCTACGACGCGGTGGTCCACGGGTTCTCGGCGCGGCTCACCGCGTCCGAGGCCCGGGAGCTGGAGGGCCGGGCCGGGGTGGCTCTGGTGAACCCGGAGGTCCGGTTCGAGCTCCACACGACCCGGACCCCGGAGTTTCTGGGCCTGGACCGGGGCCCCGACGGCGCGTGGGGGCTCGGGCCCGCGCCCGAGTCGAACTCGGGCTCGGACGTGGTGGTCGGGGTGCTGGACACCGGGGTGTGGCCCGAGCGCGCCAGCTTCGACGACGCCGGGTTCGGGCCCGTCCCCGCGCGGTGGCGCGGCGCGTGCGAGTCGGGCCCGGACTTCAACGCCTCCGCGTGCAACCGCAAGCTCGTGGGCGCCCGCTTCTTCGTCCGCGGCTACGAGGCGAGCAAGGGGCCCATCGACGTCGCCGCGGAGTCGCGGTCCCCGCGCGACAACGACGGGCACGGGACGCACACCTCGTCCACCGCGGCGGGCGCCGCCGCGCCCGGGGCGAGCCTCCTCGGCTACGCGGCGGGGACGGCGCGCGGCATGGCGGCGCGCGCGCGCGTCGCCGCGTACAAGGTGTGCTGGCTCGGGGGGTGCTTCAGCTCCGACATCCTCGCGGGCATGGACGCGGCGGTGGCCGACGGGTGCCACGTGCTCTCGCTCTCGCTCGGCGGGGGCTCCGCCGACTACTTCCGCGACAGCGTCGCCATCGGGGCGTTCGCGGCCATGGAGAAGGGGGTGCTCGTGTCGTGCTCGGCGGGGAACTCGGGCCCCGGCGCGTCCACGCTCTCGAACCTGGCCCCGTGGATCACCACGGTCGGGGCCGGGACCATCGACCGCGACTTCCCCGCCGACGTGGTGCTGGGCGACGGCCGGAACTACTCGGGGGTGTCGCTCTACAGCGGCAAGCCCCTGCCCAGGAACGCGCTCCTCCCGCTGGTGTACGCCGGGAACGCCACGAACGCCACCACGAACGGGAACCTGTGCTTGGCCGGGACGCTGGCGCCGGAGAAGGTGGCGGGGAAGCTGGTGCTGTGCGACCGCGGCGTGAACGCGCGGGTGCAGAAGGGCGTCGCGGTGCGGGACGCGGGCGGGGCCGGGATGGTGCTCGCGAACACGGCGGCCAACGGGGAGGAGCTCGTCGCCGACGCGCACCTCCTCCCGGCCACGGGCGTGGGCCAGAGAGCCGGGGACGCCGTACGAGCCTACCTCTCCTCCGACCCCAACCCCACCGCCACCGTCGCGTTCGCGGGCACGCAGGTCGGGGTGCGGCCCTCGCCCGTGGTGGCCGCGTTCTCCTCGCGCGGGCCCAACGCGGTGACCCCGGGAGTGCTCAAGCCCGACCTCGTCGCGCCCGGGGTGAACATCCTGGCGGCGTGGACCGGCTCGGTGGGGCCCACCGGGCTGGCCGCGGATCCGCGCCGCGTGGAGTACAACATCATCTCGGGGACGTCCATGTCGTGCCCCCACGTCAGCGGCCTCGCCGCTCTCCTCAGGGGGGCCCACCCGGAGTGGAGCCCCGCCGCAATCCGCTCGGCGCTCATGACCACCGCCTACTCCGCCTACCCGGACGGCGGCGGCATCCTCGACGTCGCCACGGGTAAGCCCGCCACGCCGTTCGATATCGGCGCCGGACACGTGGACCCGCCGAAAGCCGTCGATCCGGGGCTCGTCTACGACCTCGGCCCCGAGGACTACCTCGACTTCCTATGCGCTCTCAACTACACTTCACTCCAAATTGCGGCGGTCGCCAAGCGCTCCAACTACACGTGCGGCGACGGTACCAGGACCTATTCGGTGCCTGCGCTCAATTACCCGTCCTTCGCGGTGGCGTTCTCCGCCGCCCCCGAAAAAGGCGGCGCCGCCGTGAAGCACGTGCGCACGCTCACCAACGTTGGCGCGCCCGGGACGTACAAGGCCACCGCGGCGGTGGCGGTGGTTGGTGGCGGAGGGACGGTGAATGTAATAGTGGACCCGGCGCAGCTGAGCTTTTCCAAGGCCGGGGAGCGGCAGAGCTACACAGTGAGCTTCTCCGCGCCGCCATTGCCCTCGGGCTCGGCCGGGTTCGGCCGGCTCGTTTGGTCCGACGGGAAGCACGTGGTCGCGAGCCCGATCGCGATCACTTGGACCTGATTTTGATCGAACCGTAGAACGGAATCGCTTGGCGAGATTAAAAGCAAATCGAACTAGTGACCTGCGCTGATCTTCGCGGCGCACCCAAAGGAATGGTGGACCCGAGATATATCATGGTTTACTTTATACTGAAATTTTAATTTGTTGCTTAGTTTAAAACAATGTGTTTGATTCTGAAACATTTGTTTACTAAAGTTCAGTGATGATTTGTGAAAATTAGTGAGATGGGTGGACGAAGATAGAAAAAAGGAAAAGATAATCAGGTTTAAAAGGTTGGCTTTGGTAAGCTGTATATTTGTTGTAATCTCATGAGTATGATGGTTATGTTTGATTCGGGTATGAAAGCGATTGATAGTTATAAATTGGATGGTGCCGTGCGGATGTGATAATTAAATTAAGATGTAATAATTAAGTGTTTGGTAGGTTTAATTCTGAGATGTCCTGTATTTGGGGGTGCCTAACAAACAATATACATGCAATTTGCCTAAATTGTTCTTTGGTCTCATATCATTCAGCATATTATTGAAATTGCTAGTATTTTTAGTGTTTCTATAAAAATGTTGTTTAGATAAAAATAATTGAAAAATAAATAATCCTGTGTAAGTTCAAAAGAAATTATGGACCCAAGAGGGAAAATAGTAGCATTGAGCCTATCCATGTGTTAGATTTGGGCTATATGTGGTTATCAACATTGCCATACTTATTAAATTGAATTTACTCGCGCAACGGTCGAGTAGTTATAAATTAATAGTAGGCAAGGACTAGCCGTTGCATCTGAACAGTAAAAATAATAATAAAAGAAAGCTGTTACCTTTTGCTGCAAGTATCTAGGTAAGAATGTGCCAGTTGTTTTTCTCAGGTTGTATTAAAATAGTGTATGAGACCCCGAATTAAGCTCTGCTTGTAAAAGTACAAAGTCATTGGTACTAGTAAATTTTCGACCATTGAATTAAGGGATGTGCGGTTAGAATGATAGTGGTCTTCTAAGGTTGAGTAGTTGGTTGAATAGTATAATCTAACGGATAGAAATAATCAAAAAGGTAGATCTAATGGCGAAAAATTTACAAGTATCAACTGCTTAGTGCTTTTATAAGCACCATAGTCAAACTCATGGGACCCCAATGAACTTTGATATCTGAGCATGTTGTCGATGGATGTGGAGACCTCGGACTACCCCAAATTATTATTGTTCTCATGAAAATAACACCCCATGTGGAGGCACGTGCAATATCATGACAAATTGTGTTGGTATTTCCTATATACACATGGTTGTTGGGGTTATAAATGGGTCCTCTAAACAGAGAGAGTTTTGCTGTGTTGAATGAATATGTGTTTGGATTGTTAGGTTGCTTAAACTAACCTAAAAACTTGATAGATGCAAAGGTTCTTCATTTAAAAAAAGGATCTAGATTCTCTTAATTTCAAAAGATGCGAGACGACATGAATCGAGTGTGGAAAGATAAAGACCCATATGCTGGAAGCTGCTAGTGTGTGTGACCAAGCTAAGCTATGATAAAAGAATTTGAACCAATTTAAAATTTAAACGAATAAAGAGAAAAATCTAACATATTACGTACAAACTAATATTCTTGCTTTTAGTATTATTATCACCCACTAAATCTAATCTTGCTGCAGCATTACCTTTTCCCCTTGTTCTTGGGGTAATGCTACATCTACTTCAGAATGTTCGAGAAATATTCTGTATCTAGCCTCTACTAAGTGGTTTGCTAGTAGCATTTTAGGGCCAAATGTAGCATCAAAGTGTTATGTTTAAGATTTGAGAAGCTAAAGCAAATCACTAATTGTTTCTTGTATAATGATACTAACTAATCAACCATATTATCGTTGGATGCATTGTGAGATTTTGAGGTATTTTCCCAGGCCTCGGCCTGGTCCGAGTGTAGATATTAGCCTTATTAAAGTGGACCGTGGGATCGGCCCAAAGAGGCCCATAATAGCCCATGGATTGCATACCTGATCCTCGTCGCACCTCTGTGTTCGGTTCGGCACCATTTCTCCTCGTACTCCGGAGTCCCTAAAACCCTAGAGCAAAACCCTGCCAAAAATGGCGGATCGCGCGGCGGAGGAGCTCCTCTGCGACGCGGCGGCGGCGGGGGACGCCGCCGAGGTCTCCGCCCTCCTCGCCGCGGGCGCCGACCCCACCTTCTTCGACTCCGGCGGGATGACCCCGCTCATGCACGCCGCGCGCCACGGCCGCGCCGCCGCGGTGCGCCTTCTCCTCGACGCGGGCGCCCCCTGGAACGCCCTCTCCCCCTCCGGCCTCTCCGCGGGCGACCTCGCCATGGCCCACGCCCACGGCGACGCCCTCGACCTCCTCCTCGACGCCGCCGTGCGCGCCGAGCTCGTCCTCGGCCGCGCCGCCGCCGCCGCCGCCGCCCCCGCCGCCGATCTCGCCTACCTCGCCGAGCGGGTCGCCTTCGGCGAGGACCGGATCGTGGACGCGGAGAGCAAGGCGGTGATGATGGCGTGGGAGAGGCCGCTCATGGAGGCGCACGCCAGGGCCGTGTGCGGCGGTGGCGGTGGCTGTAGAGTCCTCAATGTAGGGTTCGGGATGGGCCTCGTCGACGACGCGATTCAGAAGTATGAGCCGGAGGAACACACGATCGTCGAGGCCCATCCCGACGTCTATGATCGGATGCTTAAGCTTGGGTGGGGGGAGAAGAAGAATGTGAAGATCGTGTTCGGGCGGTGGCAAGATGTTCTCCCTCAGCTCGAATCCTATGATGGTATAAACTTTCAGAATTAGTATAATTTTGTGTTTTTAGTTAAACAGAATTAGTATAATTTTGATAGTTGATCGTTGATAATTTTGTGTTACTTTTATTGTTAGAATTAATATTGCAGTGATATATCTTGTTTCAATAGCTTGTTGGTTCATTGATTTAGAGGGGGTTCTTTGCTCTTCATGTGATAGGAGTCTAGTAGTTTCTTCAGAAATTGTACTCTGGGATGAAGATTTATTAATGGAGGAAAAGTTTCTCTGTAACTTTCATAGAGAAAGAGAACAAAGATTATGATTTAATTGAATCATGACTTTTATCTTCAAAACATATTACCTATTCATTGCATTCAAGGGGAAATTCTCTTTTAATTTATCTGGTTCTGTAATAAATCTTATTTTATGCAGAAATATTTTGTACCACATGAACTGAATTTGTTGGACAGAACATATGCTAAAAAATGCACATGTCAGATAATCTCTTATAAAAGTGGGAGGTAATTGATGCATGTGTTGAGGGATCAGTTTATTAGCATATAACAAAGTGGTGTGGCAAATTGAGCTGTAGAACTTTACCATTTGCCTTCTCTACCAGGATTATTAAGTGTGGTAAATTGAACTTGTACCCAATAAAATTAAAAAAAATTAAGGGGTGAAATATACATATATGGTTAGAGCACAATAAGCTCAGGTATAGTTGAGATCTGATTTAGTTGGCAATTCCATACATAACTAAAACTTTTTCCTACTTTTTAAGCATTTTAAAGTAAGACTCTCATTCTCTCGGTGTATATTTTCCCTCTCTTCTAATATTGGCAATCATAGAGGGAGAGTATCAGTAAATGGAGTAACTCCAACATTAGCAGCCTAATTTATGTTGTACTACAATTGCATTTGACTACTAATAGTATGTAAAAGGTCAAGATTTTTACAAGATATATTTCGCTATGCAGGGATATTCTTCGACACCTACGGAGAATACTACGAGGACATGAGGGAATTTCACCAGCATCTGCCCCGGCTACTGAAGCCCGGAGGGATCTATTCATACTTCAATGGCCTTTGTGGCGACAATGCGTTTTTCCATGTGGTTTATTGTCAACTAGTTTCTTTAGAACTCGCTAATTTAGGGTACTCGACTCAATTTATTCCTCTCCCTGTTAAAGATTGCTTATCCGAGGAAGTGTGGGAAGGTGTGAAGCAGAAATATTGGCAGTTGGACACTTATCACCTCCCTGTTGTCCAAGCAGAAACTGATTCCGAGTGATGTTAAGAATAATTCGAGTTAAACTTGTATTCTTTTCGAAGCTCGTTAAGGTACCAAATGTATGACTTTCGTGTTGACTAACTCTCTCTTGTTAAGTATTGTTGATTTGAATGCATCTTTCTCTACAATGCTCAATTAGTAACAAATAAGAATATATGATAAAAATGCCCCTTGAATTTATATTTCTATTTCTCTGGTATTCCTTTTATTGCATTTTTGAGAAATTAAACTTCAAAAGAAACTTAAAAATGCTTGCATTACTTCGTATATCACATAATTGTTTTATCCTATTACAGTGATAATTTTATGGAGGTTTAGTTTGATCAAAAAATCTTTCAAGTTATATTGGTGACAAACACAAATATTGTGAAATGATTGAGAGAAGTTTAAAGAATTGTTATTCTGTGTTTTTAAAAGAGATGTGAGGTCAAAATGGCATGTGAGGTGTACTTTTAGTTTAGTGTTTTTGTTTTTTCTCCAAATTAACCATTTTTTTTAAGTAGGAAAGAAAAAAAAAGAAAAAACAGAAAACCTATTCTGCTCATTACCATGTTCACGCGGTTGGTTCCAGCTGTTGATTCATGGCACGCGCAAGTCCACCTGCAAGTGCTTTTGGACCAAAAGAAGCTCCACCTTAACAACAATGGAAGTTTCTAGAACTCTCTGATAGAGAGAGAGAGAGAGAGAGAGAGAGAGAGAGGCGTGAGAATTCCAACTAGCTTGCCGTGCCGTAAATGGCGAGGCGTTGACCATGTTAACCGAAATTTGACTGAAAATGCTTAAATGCTTTAAATTTAGTTTTCTCTACTCAAAAACACGTGTTAGATTAGACTTTTTGAAGCTTTACTACACTGTGGCCTCGTACTGCAACTCTTTCTCCTCACTGAGCTTCTATTTTTCCAAATTTAAAGAACATAGATTTTACATATATATACTCATGAAAATGTTGGAAAAGTTGAGTTTCATTCAAGCGTCGATATTTTGTTCGTTGGAGATTTGAAAATGAAAAGAGTTAAAGTTAATAGTTCAAGTTGTCCCTGAATTATCGGCTTCGTGCGTACTGAAAAAGCGGCATATATATCGAGTTTTAGTGGTATCCCATTTCACACATGTTTAAACTATAAATCATGGTGCATGTTTTAATGCCATTGACAACTTCTAATTCTGCCTAAAAAATTGTTCGACTTAATTTTAGTCGGCCTTTTTTTTAAAATTTTTTTTATCTATTTTCTTAACTGGATAGCAAATAAAACCATACTATATATATATGTCTATATCCTAGGTAACTCGTAGCTGTAGATAAACTCGTTCTATTTCTACGCGTTGACCCTAAACGTGTTCGTATTGTTCTTTTCTACTCGTATCATACACACATATTATCTCCAAATTTCTCGAACAAAATCCTTCTACGATGTGAACAAACTACTTTAAGATGTGGGAAAAATGTGATCAGACCCTCGTAGGAAACACGTCATCGATCACCGCCTAGGAGAGAGTATCATTTGAACTTGCATTTTAAAAAATGTTTGTTCTACACTCTAATGGTCACTATAGACATTAAATTAGCTTAGTAGTTTTTGTTATCGAGAAGTAGATAATTTAAATAAGAGTAATGCTATGTCTATATCTAAGATATAGATGTAAATTTTATATCAATACTTTTATACTGATCTTATTAATATTTATTAATATTAAAACAATCAAAATAGGTGTTTATATTTTTGGATAGTTTAATGTAAAATTTAGATGCTAGTTTTGATTATACAACTAGCATTTTTTTTTAAATACTAGCTGAGTATATATGCGAAAGTCGTGATATAAATTTATAAAATTTATAACAAACTAGTAAAATATCTATCCTGGCTATTTATTACACGCTTTGTCACAGTTTAAGGGATTGACGCGTGGCACGAGGACATCCCAGGAAACGTAACTGCATTAATTAAATCGTTAGTTTCTTTATTTTTTTATTACCAAATTATAAAAAATATTAAAATTTAAAAAAAGATAAATTCAGAAAAAAAAGAAAGAAAAGAAAAAAAGCACCTTAGACTGAAGTCGCACTTCCGTCTCTCTCCCGCAAACGCGTTTCTTCACGCTAACCTTTTCAACACAACTAATCATTTTGACCCCCATATTCTCTATTAGAAAAATACTACATATATGTACTAGAGTGTAAATTTTATATCTTACCTCTAAAAATTTATTTTAAAAAATTAAATTTATATAAATATTTGTGAAAAAATAATATTAATAATTTGTTTTAAAAAATAGCGAGATATCTATCTCGTTTATTTGTTTAAAAAAATATTTATTTAGGACTATGAACTAATTATGTTTCAAATTAAAATTTCAAATATCAAATATGAAGCTTCTGAGTACGATTGGTTAAATTTATATATTAATATTATAGACGTATTCTCTCTCTATCGTCGCTGGTGATTATGCGCAGCATTTAATTTTCATAAAATCCCAACCGTACACATCAATCGTACAAGAAGAATCCGACGGTGGTGAGATATACTTCTTCTGCATCCGACCGTTATATATTTCCACTCCCCACCTCCCTCTCACCTTTCCCCATTCCCGCTTATAGAAAACAATCGAAGACGACGAAGACGAAGACGAAGACGAAGACGCGAGAGAGAGAGAGAGAGAACGAGAGAGAGAGAGAAGGAAAGAGAGAGAGAGAGAGAGAGAGGTGTGGCGATGATGGTGCGATCATGGATTCGGCCATTGGAGAGGTGCTTCGGGAGGTTCGGGGGCGGGGACGGGCTCCTGTGGGACCTCGACCTGAAGCCCCACGCCATGGGCGAGTTCTCGATCGCCGTGGTCCAAGCGAACAACGCGCTCGAGGACCAGGGACAGGTCCTCACCTCGCCCTCCGCCACCTTAGTCGGGATCTACGACGGCCATGGCGGCCCCGAGGCCTCTCGCTTCGTCCGATCCCGCCTCTTCCCCCATCTCCATCGTAAGCTCCCCTCGAACCCCTCCAATCTCTCTGGTCACCCCCGAATTGGTGAATTTGATGGGATTTTGATCTATTTTGTGTTTTGATTTGTTTGTTTCAGACTAACCTGGGTGGATTTTTGGATTTTGGTTTTGGTTAGCAAATTCGATGATTTGAGGTCGAATTTGATGTGATTTGAGGATCTCAAGCGTTTTGAATTATTATTTTTTCGTCTTTTGGAACGGAATTTGTATGATTTGCAGTGATTCAAGGCTGGAACCGTCGTAAATGGGGTTTCTCAATTAGACAATGGAACTCAACCGATTATCTCAGAATAGCAAATAAATTCAACTCAAAACTTGATTGGGTACCGCTCAGAGTGTTAGTGATCTAATATGTTTCCTTTTCCTGCTTGTTCATGAATCAGGGTTTGCGTCAGAGCAAGGAGGATTATCAGCAGAGGTAATAAGGAAGGCGTTTGCTGCAACAGAAGAAGAGTTCCTACATCTAGTGAAGCGGTCGTGGGCGACGCGGCCGCAGATTGCGTCGGTGGGGTCATGCTGCCTCATTGGTGCGATCACGGACGGCATGCTCTACGTCGCCAATTTGGGGGACTCTAGGGCAGTGCTCGGTCGTCGTGGAGCCGACGGTAGGGCGGTAGTGGCCGAGCGGCTGTCGAAGGACCACAATGTCGCCGTCGAGGAGGTTCGGAAAGAGGTGGTCGCGCTCCATCCCGACGACTCTCATATTGTGGTGTATCACCGAGGAGTATGGAGAATCAAAGGGATCATTCAGGTATAGCAGCAACCTTCTTTAATCCTTTACTACTTCTGGTTAATAAACCAAGGTATTACTATAATTTCTGTTCTTTAGTGCAATAGTACAATTTTCGTTTTGGGGGGAATTAACTGGTACAAGCAGTGCGATGTTTTATTTATTGTGGTTAAGTTCAATTTAGATGTGTTCATCAGTTGATAACAGAACATTAGTGAGCTAGCAAAATTTAGTTGTTCCATTTTTCTTCTATAAATGCTTTCTGACTGAGTTGTTTAGAACCTTATAGATGTTAATTTGCTTGTTTTATGAGTTAAGTAATTTAATATATTTGCAAATTGCTCACTCGGATCATTTTCGTTGTTATAAGATGCATCCTACTGATTGGACAAGTCGAAATTTTAGTTGTATTTATGTCAATGGACATATATCCAGACCGAACTCGCACGTTTTAAGTTTTATATGTGATTGCAGATGGAGCTTTTACATCAAAACATGGTTCATTACTTTGAGTATTTCCTTGTAATTTTGTCTCCTCCCTTGCATCATATTTGCAATTTCATACTTTTCATTGATGATCTTTAATATCATAAGGAAATTGTCCTCACTAGTGTCAATGTCGTCATTTATTGAGTCGGTCATTTGCTTTTTGTCAATTACCCCTTTTAATCCATGAGAAGATCCCAGGCATGTAATTTCCATTGAAGCTCAAATAAAGCTGCTATAAATAATCTGACTAATTTAGCACTAAAGTGAGTATGACTATTTTGTGTTTTGTTTCTTCTATTCGCTGTTGTTAGGTTTCAAGGTCCATAGGGGACGTCTACCTGAAGAAACCCGAGTTAAGTAGTGACCCTTTATTTCGGCACTTTGGCTCACCTGTGCCATTGAAGCGGCCAGTTATCACTGCAGAGCCATCCATTCAGGTCCGCAAGCTTAAGCCAAATGACCTGTTCTTAATATTTGCATCTGATGGATTGTGGGAGCAGCTAAGTGATGAAGCTGCCGTCAAGATTGTTGTCAATAACCCCAGAGCGGTAAGCCTCCTTCGTCCACCCCTTTTTAATATGAATTTACTGGCTGGAGCTTCTACAGAAGTTCTGTCGAGTGAAGCTGTTTGAAATAGCAGTTTCCCTGCATGAAAAGCAAAAGCTTCAACCTGCAGCTCCTGCTTTGGGTTCAGAGCTCATTTCGGTTTCGTGCTGCAGAAAAACTCCAGAATTTTTCATTTGCAAACTACTTAGATGCTACTTCTTGGAACAGAGAAGCTATTCGAGAGACCATGCCCTGGAGTCACTTAGTCTGATAATTCTTCACACTACTTTTCATCCAAAAGCTAATACATTTCGCATAAATGGGGAAAATACTTTTGCAGGGAATAGCCAAGAGATTAGTACGAGCAGCCGTAAATGAGGCTGCAAAGAAAAGGGAGTTAAGATACGACGATATAAAGAAGATAGAAAAGGGCGTAAGAAGACATTTTCACGACGACATAACTGTCATAGTGATCTATCTCGATCACCATCGCCAAGGAACTCGATCCCAACTTAATGGAGCCAATTATAACTGTACGAGTGCGCCCGTTGACATCTTTTCCTTTAATTCTGACGATTCTGATCTCGGAATGGATACTGCGTGGTCGCAATACTGATGATTAAACCATACGTATAAACCGACTTATTCCTGCTTTTGTGAATAAAAGTTTCCAATTGTTGAGTAGATAGAGATTACCAGATTGTGCGAAATAAAGTTTGAAGAGAGCTTGTACATAGTGAGACTTTTTGAGGGTTTTATTATTATTTTTTTAATTATGTTTGGTGCTAGAGAGTTATTTTTTCTTTTTTCTTTTTTTCCCCCGTTGTTGGGGTTATTTTCCCCCTAATTTTGTTGGAAAATAAGATCTTTATAGAATGTGGATTTCTTATAACAGTAGGAAAGCGTGGATACTTAAAACAACTGCTGTGGTTTGTTTACTTTGTATGTAATTTGGCTCTTCTTTGTTGATTTTAAACCTTTTAAATTTTTAAATAGTGAAAGAGTTACAATTCCGAAATTTTTTGAATTTACTTTTTCATTTTTCCTACACCCTTCCATCTTTTCCCATTTTTATCTTGGAGGATATGTAATTCAAGGTGATTAAAAGATAATATCTTTTTCCAGGCTTTAAAGAGTCTAAATTATTTTTCTTTTTTGCATCATAAGATATATTAAACTAGAGCTAGCCTGCTATACTATCGGTAGCACGGAGGCTTTCGTACTACCGAGTTGTTTTTAATGATGCGGCTTCCAAATCGGCGATCGGCTTTGTTAAACTTGATCTACACTATTGAAAGTACTTTAAAATTAAATTTCATAATTTTCGACATTATTTGGCTAGTGATCAAAAGATCTCAAAATTAATAATTTTAATGATCGATGTGATGCGTTTGTGAATTTAACGGTATAAAACAATTCAAATCTGATGAAATTTTTATAGAAAATTTACTATTTAGAGTAAGATCAATACCTCTGATCTTAAATTCAAGTCTTTTATCATCATTTTTTATGAGATTTTTATTTTTTGCCGTTCATTTTTAGACTATTCGTTTGATAGGTAAATGATGTCGAAAAATTATAAAATTTAGTTTTCAAATACTTTCAATAGTGTAGATCACGTCTAACGGAGCCGATCGTCGATTTGGAAGCTGCATCATTGAAAACAACTTGGTAGCACGAAGATCTCCGTGCTACCGATAGTATAGCAGTCGGACTCTATTAAACTAATCTAATTCACTGGAATATGATATAAAGATTATTATGCATAACCATTTGAATTGAGTGTGTAAATAAAAATAACAACAAATCAGGAACTTAGACACAATATTTACAGATTTGACTAACTAATAAATAAATAAATCTATACAAATTGTGAATTACCGATTTTGCCCTTCCGGTATTTCCATTTCTCGCTCCTCCCAATCCACTCTTACTAGTACGGTTGTACCATACCTCCTCCTCCTTCCCCGTCCCAAAACCCTCGAGCCCCTAAAAACCCTTCTCCTCCTTCGCTCCTACCAAACCCTAGCGTCCATGGCGGCGACGATCTCCATCGGCTTCTTCCCCACCTTCCTCACCTGCGAGCCTCCTCGCCCATCGCACTCCGCTGGTTTCCCCCTCCGGCGATGGGCGGCGCCCGCGGCGGCGCTGCGAGCCTCCGCCGCCTCCAAGCCGCCTCCGCCGCCTCCCGCGGCGGAGGGGAAGAGGCCGCCGAGGGGCATCACGAAGCCCCGGCCCGTGTCTCCGGCGATGCAGGCCCTCGTCGGCGTCCCCGAGATCCCCCGAACCCAAGCGCTGAAGCTCATTTGGGCCTACATCAAGCAAAACAATCTCCAGGTACTACCACTCCTCTAGGGTTTTGCGATTTCCGTAATCTGATGATGTGCATGCGCATTTTTCCTTTTTATTTCCCTGTTCTTTTCGTACGCTGCTTACTGATCTAGTTGTGATGTATAGATATGCTATATATGGTGTCAAAGAGACATTTCCTTGGCAATGTTGTTTATATTTAGGTGAAATATAGAGGGGATATATCATCTCGAGGTGTAAAAAAATCCACTGTGGAGTATAAACACTTGTAGCAATTGAAAGCTTGTCCAGAGTTATAAGTTTATGTTTACACATTTTCTTGTTATTTCCTGGGAATTAAGTTATCTGTAAGGTAAGTATTGTGTAGTAGGCACCAATTGTAGGAGGCAAGATAATATACTTTTCTTATTCTTATAAGCACTTGTATTGCCAAGTAAAATGTGTGATTAATCTGTGCGAATTGCAAAATGAGCGACAATCGTGGTCTCCGAGGAGTTGAAAAATGGAGTCATTTATGCCGACTCATCGTTCTAGTGGATGTTATTTTGTGACGATCTAATTAGTCGTGATTATGAGAATGTTGGTTTGGCTTATTGAAGGTTTTGTGTTTAGGGTCTTTGAGGCAACTTGGTGATGCTTACTAAACTATAATCCCTCTTCCTCTCTCGCGTACAGAAAACAGAGAGAGGACACAGCCAGTTTGGTTTTCTTTGTCTTATCTGGTTCAAATGGTTCCTTGCGGGACAGTAGTGGCCCTATTACAATGATACCTGTATGAATTTGAGAATTCTCGACCTATGAAGGTACTACAATGATCGTACGGATTACGTGATAATTCAAAGCGACAAGGTCGTATAGTTGGATAATACATTGCAAACTATTAGTTATACGAATGGAGGAAATCAAGTTGGTGAAATTTATTTCCGGCTTGGCTTTTGCCTGATCAATGTAGCTATGATAAACTGTGGCTGTTTGCATTGTTTTTTCTTGGGATTGGGTTGTTTAGAAGGATTTGAAATTGGAATCTAACATTTGGATCTTGGACTTCTTCGTTTACTCCTTATTCCTTTTCATCAGGATCCTGAGGACAAGAAGATAATTGTTTGTGATGAGAAGCTGAAAAATATATTCGGAGGGAGAGAGCGCGTTGGATTTCTCGAGATCGCAGGGTTGCTCAATCCTCATTTTGGGAAGTGATAGGTATTTCTAGGAGGTAGAAGCTTTTCAAGCATGCCTAGGGGATGATGTAACCATCCTCATGGGTTGTTCTTTTTAATTCACACTATATGCTTTGGCTTTTAACTTCTCATATTTCTCTTGTGAGCTCAAGCTAGAAGGCTACAGTTGCCAAGTTTTGCTAATGCACTTTTGGCTTCATGTAACAGCGCTTATGTTTGCAAATGGCTGGTTTCCACTATGATCTAATTTCTGCAACTTAATTTTAGCAATTCGTACCGAAATTTCAGGTATTATTGATTGCTACCCAGAAGAGAAGGAAAATTGATCTCACGGAAGATCTGGTTGCTTTTGTGACTGTTTTTTTTTTTTTTCTTTTGTACATCCACTAAAGTAACTGAGTATTGAATTTTCCTGAAAATTAGGTTCGCTGCTTTTGTGGTTGTGCATCTCATAGGTGATTTTTCCTGAGAATTAATGTTTGAGTTTAGTAGTTTTTATTTATTTATTTATTCTTTTATCGGAGAATATGCTGCGCTGCATCTGGGTGGAACACATCATAAGCTTACCAACAATTATGAAAATAGAAAAATCCAGTTGTTAACGCTTCTAATCACTTGGAATGTGTTAAAGAAATTGTAAAAAAAAAAGAAAAAATGGTAACTGCGTGGAAAAAGATGGAAAGGGCCATTTTTCTTAAACAATTTGAACAGATTTTACACATCAAATCCTTGCTGGCGCTGGATTTGGAAATTCCAAAATGGCAAACATTTTCCTTAAATTTAATGCGGGTATTAAATGACTTCCCTAAGGACAAAAACTCGCAATAAAGTTGCTGTTTGTGGCTGCAAGGTACCAAATCTTTTTTTAATGCATCTACTGAGCACAGGGTATGTCATCAAAGATAAAAGAACAACTTGATCGAGGAGGTCATGGATTACTTTTTCCTCTCAATGTCGGCCTCCGATTTTATTCACCCTAGAGTAATAGTTTGTGTACCTCTTATGTGGCTTTTCAAATGTTAATGATTTACTGCTAATGCTTCGCAACATGCAAATAAATAAATTTGCATGCAATATACATTATTGTCAGCGCATCAGTAATCTTTCGAGATACCCGTGGTGCTCGTCCAACAATTTATAAGGTGAGATTATGCATCATTTCCCACTCTTCAACGAATAGATTGAAACTCTTGATGTAATAAATATAGTGACCCACTAGGAGTGATGAGCCATCAAAGAGGGTGACCTGAACTATATACCAAAAAAGGTGAAACATACTAAAGAGTTACTCCTCCCACTATGAACAAAAGTTGGTTGAGAAAAATAAATAAAAAAAAGAATTATCAAATTATGCCCCGCTACCTGAATTAAATGGAGTTCAGGAAAATGAATGAGAAAAGAACCACATGAGATATCAAGAAGACTCCATGACTAATAATTAATAAAGCTGCAGGTGGGAATTTCAGACACCCTGCATTCATAGTAACTTGAGGAGGTCCATCCATTTACCACTAGATCTGTTTCTGACAAACCAACTAGACAATTACTAGAGATAAATTATAGTAAATATCTCATAAAACAAGTTTAAAAAAAGAAGAAAAAGAAAGAACACCAATCAGAAATTTAATTTGTAGGCCCAAAAGATGAAGCTCTAACTTCTGATTTTACTGCAGAGATTAGTTATTGGAATTGTCAAACACTTCGTCATAAAGCACTACACCATACCACAAAGCCACGCAGGTCCTCAACAATTCAATTTAACATATAACCATAGAAGATTAAATTATCCAATCATTCAATATCTTGCTAGAATAATAGAGGCTTGGCGGCTTACATCAACTTCTTGTCTACAATTCTGAAGCCAAAGACTAACTTCAGAACCACACTAACAATTCAAAACCAATTATGGTTTATCTGCCTACACCTAGGAACAATTATGACACAAAAACAAGCAGCAAAAAACACAAATTTTATCTCAAAAAGCATAGGAAACAATCAAATGATGGCAGTAAATTTCTTTTCTGCCACCAGCAAGAGAGAAAAACGAAGCATCGAGACCACTGTAGATCCTTTCCTTTGGGTACCGAAAGCAAGACCCTGTAAGACAAATAAGGCAACAAACCCTAGCCATCTATGAGAAAAGCTAACCGACAAAACAAACCCAATTTAGCAACGCTTACTCTGCATAAAGAGTAATTTAGGGTTGCCCAAGGCCTGCAAGATGAGAGACCTGTGAAGGATTACTTGCCTATTTACAAAAGGATAGCTCGAATATTAGATCTCCAAATCCTCCTGAATCAGCTTACTCTAACCTACAATTCATGGTTAGTTAATCAGTCAACTAAAGAAAGAACTAACACTATAAACACTCAAATTCAACCCCAGATCCTAGCACTAGACTTCTACTCTCCACGCAATATTATCATCACCACCACTATCATTCAAATTCTCAAATGCCGCAACCTTAGCCTGACGACTATTAACCACGCTGGCCATTCCCCTCTCCTCTTGAGTTATCTCAAGGGCTTCTTCTCTAACCGACTCGCAATTTAAATCAGCAGGAGGAATAAAGCAATCCAAGGAAAGTCCTGGCACATTAAAAGCTGCCTCCTCAATGGCCCATGCCTCCTCCATCCTAGTCTTCGTGTGGCTCATCGCGACTTCCCCAAATCGGAAAAGTGTCACAGCCGATCGACCCGCATGGGCAATCATCATGCCCTCGATCGGACGGTAGTCCTCTATGAAGGAATTGATGGTCGTTTCCCAATACACAGTATCTCCACCAGTATTAGACTGCATTCGGGTTAGATGGGAGTCTTCTAAATGGATGAGAAGCCCGGTCTTCTGACTGAAGTAGCCAAAAAGAACATGCCTTATAATCTCAGCTGGGCCTTCACTCCGGGCCTTGAGTGTCCGTGGATCGGCAGAGAGCTTAAGGATGAAGCAATCCTCTCCATCAACCTTCTTCTCTCCGATGCACCGGGCGTCGGAAAACATGCTCGCCGTTGTCAACGGATCAAGGCCCTATTTTTTATTTATTTTTTTTTTTTTTACAAGAAATACCAAACAAAGTTAGCATATTTAGTAAGGTAATTCATGCTTTCAAGGGATTCGGGACCTTTTTGGCCGAGAGCTGGAGCTTACAATGAAGGCTGCTTGACTAGAGGTGATAGATGAAGTGCTAGCAACTTTGTATCATTATCTCACCAACAACATCTTGATGGGGCTAGAAGTAAAAAGCTTCATATGTGATATTGGACTTCTGCTTTTGGGACCCAACTTTAAGACTCCATAAGCAAAATTCCACTGTTTGGCAAACAAAACGGAGAAAAACAATCCGAAGCTGTTGGCCATGATGAGAAACTGAGATAAGCTCATGGAGCCAAAAGCAAGAGGCTTCAATTTGAAATCTCTGTTTCTAGCTTCAGAGAGCTGTTGGGGAAGATATAAATGAACAATCTTTTTAGGGTTTCAAACAGCTAACTTTGAGCAGCATTCCTATCTAAGCTTCAGCTGATCCGACAGTCTCTTATTGTTCAACAATTTTGGCCTCTGTTTCTCCTTGGGATTTACGTCGTTGGTCACTGAACTTATTGAAAAGTTTCACTTAGATCCTGGGCTTCAATTTGTTACAACTGAGTCACAGAACTCCACTTAATTTTCCTGATGGGGGGAAAATGTGGCGGAAGATGACGCGGTAGTTATATATGTTACCACATCATCTCCCTGTTAGGAAAAATTAAATGTAATTTGAAAAGTTACAACTGACATAAAAGGCATAGTTTAGTTACACTTCCAAAAAATTAAAGTTTAGTGGCCTAAGTGGAGCTTTGTGTTTAGTTCAGTAAGCAACAGTATAATTTACCCTATTTTCTCCCGTTGAGAAGCTTTACTACAAATTAGGAAAAAAACGACACTATCGAAGCTCCATTTCTCTCATAAGGATTTTTATACCTGAAGAGCCCGACGAAGAGGTCGGGCGGGGCCCTTGGCTGCATGGGCCCCAAGCCATGGAGTATGCCGCCATACAATCTTGCCGTTGCATCCGGCGTGCACCTTCGTGCCCCCGACAGCAAGCTCGACATACCACATTTCGGGGGCCATCTGCCACAGAACAAATCCGCCGGATTCAGCGGACTTCGGTGCATTTCGGTTCTTGATGACTTTGGTGCCGGTCTCAAATTCGGTGGCCACCATTTTCAGTTTACCCATGGCATAAGCATTTCGAACGGAGCTCAGAAGCTTAAAACCGCCGGATGCAGCAATGTACTGCTGCAGTATGTACTGAGCCGACGAGGTTTCCTAATGAGAAGAAGAAACCAACCAGAGGGGTTACCAAATTGCGGAACAAATAGTTCTCCTTCCACCGATTCTTGACCCCAAAGAGGGAAAAATGGTGAATTATATATATATATATATATTAAAGATGGCTTACTATCAAAGATACTGGATTTAGAAATGGGTCCACATGCATGCATGATCACAATTAATAATTCACTCGAGCATTTCATCAAGCAGAGGAACTACGAGAACTCTAACATAAATATAAAAAAAAGCCCAAAAAACACAATAAATCAAGTAGAAAAGAAGGGAATTAAGCGGAGAGGGCTCACGATGGGGGTATCCTTTACACTGAGATGCGGCAGAGGATCCGCGGCGCACACGTGGATGGGGGCGAGCGGCGCCGACATGACCCCGAGGAGGAGGCGGAGGTCGGAGTGGCGGCGCTCGCTTGCGCCGGCGCCGGCGCCGGAGACGGAGACGGAGGGCGCCCTAGAGAGCTGGCCCCTGACCCACCGTCCCCACCCCTCCTTCCTCCCCTCCCATTCCCCTTCTCCCCCCAGATCCGGGCCCTCCATTAACGGCGCCAGCGCCTCCCCTCCTCCTCCGACCCATCTCGCGTGCCCCGATCTCGCCTCCCCCTCCGCCGCCGCCTTCCACCGCCGCGGGAGCAGCAGCGCCGCCACCTGCGACCGGCGCCGCCCGGGGCTCTCCGCCCTCGCCGCCTCCTCCTGCTTCCTCTCCATCGCCAACCCTCGACGCAGCCGCAGAACCCCTAACCCTACGCCCTCATCCGCGGATCCCAAAATGCTCAGCTAAAGAGTGAACACGACGAGTTTTAAAAAAAAAACAAAAAAACAGAGGACTCAAACGCGATTCCGATAGTTCTAAGTGGGATGTGATGGGCCAAATATAAATAGCGAAGGATATGGAGAGTGAGAGGGTGAGAGGTGCCCTTTTCGCTGTGTGAGTTGGTAGTGTAAGTGGGTGTGTGGAAGTCGTTTTACAGGAGAAAGTGGGAAATACAAGGAATTGGAGAGAGAGAGAGAGAGAGAGAGAGAGAGAGAGAAAGGGTAGGGACAAAACAAAACAAAAAAAAAAAAAAAAGGAAAGGAGGGGATACCGTTTCGGGGAGGTTGGATTTGGTCGGATACGAATTAAAATAGAGAGATAAAAATGGAATGGAGTGTATCATCATATCATTTATGGTTCCTGAGGCTATATATTTTAATTTTTGTATATTTTTTTCTGAATAGATAACTTTACTTTTATGGTTCATTAGATTGTATAGAAGGTTTTCTTCACTATGTTTGTTGCAAACAAAGTGTCATTCTTAAGGTATATATATCATTTCATCTCTGCCTTTCAATTAATAGTATTAAACCATTTATGAACTGCACTAGTTAAGATACAATATACTTATATGTATAAAAATATAGGTACAGATATTTTTCTTACTGTAAATAATTAATATTTTATAGAGGTAAAACAATTTACTAATTTTCATTTTATATATGCATCTAGAGTATGTAAGAATTAAAAAGAACAAAAGATGAGAGATAACTACATTGGCAGGAAAAAAAAATTATAGATAAACTCGACATATTTTGTTAAAAGAAAAAGGAAAAAAGAAAAGCTTAAATGGTTTCAAAATGTATCACGTAACCTTTTAGATTCAAGGAGATTTTGCTTGTGACGTTACGAGATACCGTCGTAATTAAATAAAATCGACAACGATGGGTGATAGTGTAATCTCTCTCTATAAATAGTCTAAAGATCTAATTAATTATGATCAGGACGGAGTTCGTACGGTCCGTATCAGAACCGTTCGTTTGTGATTTACTATTCCCATCAAGCACATAATGAGTGGGACCACGTGTAACGAGAAATTTTTATGCGCACATGTTATGCACCGCATATTATTAATTATTTTTTAAATTTTAAAATGCCTATATAAAAAAAAAACTCAGTAAATTGAAATTTTGTTAGCTAAGCATTCATTATTTCTCAAAAAATAATAATGTCGTAGAGAGTGACATTATTTGATTTGTTTTTTAGAAATTACTGTCGAAAATTTATAGTTTTTGCTATATAGTTGTATGTTTTAAAAAAAACTTCAATTTGCCCAATACAAGTTATCGTTATCACCTGATAATTTAAATGTTTTACTTTGTTAAGAATTAATCTGCTGTTAAGTGGGTTCAAAAATACTATAATTTATAAATCACAAGATAATTAAATAATACATTTTATAATTAAATTATGAGATGACAAAATATAGTTACCTTTATAGTAAAATAAAAATTAAATTATAAAGCAACAAAAAGACACTATTCAACATAGGGTGACGAACTATTAAAATACTAAAAAACACATTCAATAAATTATATTCTAAGTTTAAAGACCATAAGATAAGGTTTTAAAAAAATTGCGGTCTATGACTTGCAATTGTACACCAAGCGTTTGCAATAATTTCTCCCCGAACGTCTCCATCACGCTATTTGTAGTTATATACGAGTCGGGGCCATACAGTACTGTTGAGCTCGATCAGAGCCGTCCTTTCTTATGATACAATTAGCCGAGACAGATGGACGCGATTTGGCTTTGGTGGGTGGACCATTTTTACGAAAGCGATTCACTGTACGGCGATGGGGGGACGTGGGGGCGGTGTAGCACGTGCATGTAGAGAAGCTCTATTATGAGCCATGCATTTGCTAGAACCCATGCTACATATCCGTAGTGCATATATAATGGCCCTGCTTTTTAATTAATTACTTTCACCTCTTTCAGCTATAGTTATTTACAGCAGAGCGTTTGAACGATGAATCATTTTTATGAAAGCGCTTCACAGAGTAGCAATGCAGGAACGTGCATGGGGACGGACGGATGGCGACGAATGCGCATGCACATCCAAGCTCTATAACTTATGCATTTACTATAAGCCATTCTTTATAGTGCGTGCTGGTCCCACTTTAGATTGTTATCTAAAAGATCGATCTTTAGAGCTATAAGGTATCTTAGTTAACTCTAAATTCTTTCATTTGTTCAGATCGTGAGTTCGATCTCAGCCCTCAACATCTATATATATATATCTGAACTTATTTATTACTAGATTGATCTTTGGTTTTAGGTAGCTTTGACTAAAAGTAAAATGTTTATTTTAGGGGGAATAAAAAGGAATAGTAAGGTCATTATATATATACTAGACTAGATTGGTTAGCTAGATAGAAACCTAGCAGGTTAGTTAATTTTGACTTTTAGATAGAGGGAATATGAACGGAATAGTGCAATTAGAATAATTGGAGTATGATGAAGACCTTGACAAAAGCACTCTTTTCGACTAAAAAAAGTAGTCAAAATTAATGCTTGTATGATAATGGAGATGGAGACAAGTGAACTGCTTTGTGGAGAAGAGCTTCGAGTGCTTGCTAGGTTGGAACTCACTAAAACAGCTTGAGAGAGTATTAGTACACTTACGAGAAGTAATAATAAACAAAATTAAGCAGCAGCTAAACAGGGGTAAAATATTATTTGGAAAAAAAGCTACTTAATTACTTATGTCCAAAAAATAGGGTATAAATTTTACACTTATTTACATAACCTTTAAGTTTTTAATATTAAAAAGGCAAGACTTAGTATAAAAATATATATTTGTCGATAGAAATTTACACCTTTTTTTCTTTGGATTCAAACACGTCAAATAATAGGTGCAGAATAAATTTATTTTTATTTTTTAAATGGAGGGAACGTAGAATTGATCTTAATATTATGTTATGCAAATAACCAACGCAAGTAACCAATTTAATATGAAACGCAGTATATATAATAATGCACTAGATAGTAGATAGATAGATATATATATATACAATAATTTGTCACTAGGGAGAAGGAGCTAATAAACATAATGATTAGTAATACTAAATTAGTGGGGTAGCATAAGCAATTTTGTTCGCCGCTGATTGCGGAGAGATAGATACGTACACCTTTCCGAGTTGTCCACACATGCCTCTCTCCCCATATAGTCTACACGCTACAGTACACTGTCCACACTAGCTAACAACAGTAGAAAGAGAGAGAGAGAGAGAGAGATGTATGAAAAGACATTGATTAGAGAGAAATAATATAAATTCGTATATTTCGACTTGATGTAATGT
The DNA here is from genome assembly GCA_016920855.1 of Puya raimondii. Lineage (NCBI taxonomy): Eukaryota > Viridiplantae > Streptophyta > Magnoliopsida > Poales > Bromeliaceae > Puya > Puya raimondii. The sequence continues at coordinate 47,592,064 of JABWPP010000050.1, read as the reverse complement.
AATGCACAAATATTTTAAAAAAAATAAAATGAAAAGGTATACATTAATTATTAAATTATAGGAAATAGTCATTTATTTCTAAAAAATTAAAAGGATAGAAAATATTATTTTTATATATTTTATATAATATAAATTTTTATGTTTTAATTGGATATGCAAAATTGTATTAAAAAAATTGTATATGCTAATTATTAAATTATACTAAAGAATCATTTACCTTCAAAAGCTTAAATTGCTGGAGAGTAATGCTTTTATATTTTTTGTATTTAATATTTTCTTTCGCATTTGGGTTTGAAATACTTTGATTGATTTGTGATTTGGACTTGAATTAAATGAAATAAAATTATTATATTAAGAGTTTGACGATACTCGAAGTCTGAATCTCCTATTTTGATATAATATTAAAAAAAATGAAACAATCGTTTGCCACCAAAATCTTAATTAAGCTGGTATAGAATGATACATTTATTTTATTTTTTTTATATATTTAATACTAATGACATGCCAAACACAATTGTACAAAGTCAAATAGTAACTGATATTTACAAGATATAAGTAGGAAAGATGGTGAAAATAGTATCTTGCTAATTAATTTTACAGATTATATCTTATTTGCCGCTCAAAAGTTAGTGTATATATATATATATATATATATATATGGTTTATTCCAACTTTAAATTTGTTCCGGTCTATTATTTGGTTTGTCCCTAAAACAACACCAATTCCTTTCTAATATAGTTTTGACCTTGAGAATTTATGGGGAGGTTATAAATTTTAGAGGAATAGATTTGAAAACTTGGGCATTTTTTAAAGATGAATATTTTCGAAGGACATATAAGAAATTATCCATTGATTTCATATGTACCATGTGTTTATTCTAAGTAACATGTGTTCTGTTTCTATATTACGTACATGAGAAATTTTACAAATAAATTTTTTTTCTATTAGCAAATAACTTGTAAGTCTTACTAGTTGATAAACATCTATTTAAACTTCTTTTTTTACCCTTGCACACGAATATAACTAAATGAATGAAATTGATCGAATTTGAATATACAAAAGATTCATGCTGAAGCGTGACGCACATATCGTAGAATTAACGCACATCCACGTGTACAAGAATAACATTATAAACAAAGTCAATTTTGATTTTGACAAATAAACTAGCAAGATTTGAGGAGATACTAGTTTATAATTTGGCTCTAGTAACTAAAGGGTATCGACTTTGTTAATATTATTATTTTTTTACTTCCTTGTTAGTTTTTTTTTTTTTTTTTAAATTTGGCAGGTCAAGATAAGCTTTGGTTACTGCACCATATAGTTGACCTCTATCTACGTGCCAAATTCAGCCGTGGTAGCTGAGACTATCTCGAGTGGGGTGCCCAGTTTAAAGCATACATAGATATAAAAAGCAAAATATGTTCTCTGTGCATGCCAAAATTAAATTAAATTTGTATCTTATTTCAAATTTTAATTTTAAACAAAAACTCAATCCTAGCTATATATTTGACTCAAAATGATACGCATACCAATAACCAATCTTTGATTATAGTTGTCCTTAAGTCTTATGCATCTCTATTTTATAAGTATTGCTAAATTAAAATACACTTTTATCGTCACGGCCATGCTCGTACTTGTTAATTTAATTTTTGGTAAAACGTATTGGAATAGTTAATGAACTTCTAATCTTTTGGAAGCACTCTTAGGTTTCATATCTTACTCTCAAGTTGTGCTACTTCTGGTACTTCTATTAGTCTTTATACACCACCTAAAAAATATGGTACAAAATGTTCATAATTAATTAAAAAGTGTTAACATTGATTTAACAATATAGTACGTATATATATATTTTGATTGGATATTTTTAATGCATGGCTATCTTTTATTTTGGTTCGTAGAGTTACTCCTTTGGTCCTTCTTATGCCGATTATATGTATTGCCTCAAATTTTATACCATGCCTTTTAAATTTAGGTGTCACGTAGACTCTTAATTATTAAATAACTTGGGCGACGAAAATCACAGGTAAATGCTCAAGTTACACAGAGCACGTGTTACTACGTGGCTCCTCTTAGATTTATGCATGGTGGACCAATGCACATGCACGCACCTAACCCGACCCAAATTGGACCCATCATTGACCTGCAAGGGTCATTATCTGATTATCAAGCGATTGGGCCCAACTTAATTTGCCTCATTCCCCTCTGCACCACGGCGCGATCCCCGGAGCACAAGAAATTTATTCGGGTCCTCTTTAATTATAGATTTATTTTTATTTTTGTTTCTACGTATTTTAATTTCATAGAAAGGATCATGTCGGAACTGTAGAGCCCCTTCAACGATTGGCCATTTCAGAACGGTTCACTCTTCAACTTTATAATCTTCTTTTATATTTTCAAATTTTAGAATTAAAAATGAAATTGAGTGTACTTATTAATGTTTATTAGTTAATAAAGATATTAAATATTTAAAAGAATCGACTTGATAAATTAGATAGCTCAAAGTAAATATTTAGAAGTTAAGAAAATGTGAATCAAAATCAATTGAGTTGATCTCAAATGGCCTGTACTTGAGAGGTTTCTATACATTTTCTCTCTCTCTCTCTAGATCTATATATATATATAACCAAAGCATGCCTACAAAATCAAGCTTAATTAGTCGAGATTTTACACTCCTCAGCTACCCAAACAGCTATAGTATGATATTTATTCACGTGGCCTAAGTGCATGGAGAGTAACCTAATCCTCCCAATTAATGCCTGTAGATCATAACCAACACGAACTTTCTCATTGAAATTAAGTAGAAGTTGAACCACAATCGTAAGACGAGAATAGAAGATACATATATATCAATTAACTGTGCCATACAGTGGTGGTAACTAAATTCTTCTTGTCCTAAGTTAACTTGTTTGGTGTTTCAATAATATATATTCCCAATCTCTTGGCCTCGGGAATCCAACCCAAAAGAGTTCTAGGGATCCTCAACACGTCCCACACATTACAACAGGGAAGGAAGAGCCCAGGGAATGGCCATGCATTCTCCTTTAAAGCACTTCCACTTGTTACATGACCAAATGGTACTGTTGGGGATCAGATACCCACTGTTAGCTTTTTTCCCCTCGAGAGCTGAGACCACTCTATTGCACCCTTTTCCATGCATTTGTAGATCTCTCCCTCTCTCTCTCTCTCTCTCTCTCTCTCTGGATCTCTCCTAATAGAATAACTTATGGAGTAAAAATTAACTTTAAAATATATTAATATCGGAGTCGCGCGGTTCTAATTACGAATCTAGTGTGTTATTCCATGCATTATCTCATTCACTAATGCATGCATATATGTTCATCACTTCATCACGCACATTAATAGGGGTTTTACGATAACTTGTGAACAAGTTTACTATAATATCGATTTTTTAGGTAACAGCTCGCTCACTGTGTAGTATGAATTCCGGCCACCAGGAGACAGTGCCAGGAAAGGGAAAGGTGGGCAAAGGTAAAGGGGAGAGAGGTAGGGAGAGGTTGTATGTCTGAGGACCATTGTCCATAAATCACACTATCCTCCTCTTGGTTGTTGTTAAAACAGTGTTTGCTATGTGTATCTTTTCTCTCCACATCTTTCACCTTTTATGATGCTTGAGTTGGAAGCAATGTTGGAGGGGAGATGTTGTTAGAGATTCCACCTTTTCTTTTTGGAGATTCAGTGCTTTTTATAACAGTAGGTTCCAACTAGATCACAGTGTGTAGTACTACTATTTACTGGTGAAGCTTTATATTATTGTAAGGTTTGCTGGGTTGGGTTGGGCTTAATTGGCAAGAGCTTTTCTAAAAAGTGCTGTTTGATTAAATTCTGTTCATTAATTCCTATTCGTAAGTAAATTTTTTTTCTTAGTAATTGATAAAAGCATAAATTTTTAAAGTGGTTTTCTAATTCTCCAGTCTAAAAATTTAGTTTAGTCTTAGAAATAAGAGTTTTGCTAGAGTACTATCGGTAGTAAACCGAGCGGTTTACTACCGATTTATTTTCGATGCTGGAGCTTCCAAATCGACGATCGGCACCGTTGAACATGATCTAGACCATTTAAACTATCTAGAAATCAAATTTCACGCTTTTTCGATATTGTTCTCTTGTCCATCAAGTGAACAGAAAATGAATGGCTGCAAATGAATATCCTATAAAAAGTGATGATAGAAGTCTTGTAATCAAGATCAAGAGTACAGATCTTATTTTAAATAGTTCAAAAAATTTTCTAACAAAAAATTAGTTGATTTGGATTCTTCTATACCGTTAAACGAGCAAACACACCATATCGGCCATTAAAATTACAGATTTTGTAACCCTTTGATCGTTCTGTTAATGATATCAAAAAAGCATGAAATTTGATTTCTAGATAGTTTAAATGGTCTAGATCATGTTCAACGGTGCCGATCGTCAATTTGGAAGCTCCAGCATCGAAAACAAATCGGTAGTAAATGGGGCGGTTTACTACCGATAGTAGCCCAGTCAAGCTCTAGAAATAATATGATTACTAGAATGATCTGTTTGTATATAGTTCAAGCATCATTGATGTTGTTTCTTTGAGTAAAGAAATTATTCACGACCTATCTCCTATCATTTTTTTTAATTTAAAAACTAGAATTAAGATGATTAGGAAAACAGTGGACTTCAATTCAAGCAAGCCCGTCGGGCTCCATCCAAGCAATTGGATTCTAATTTTGAGGTTTCGTTATAAAATTTTAGAGATGCAGCATATAAAATGTATTTATACGAATAATTGATGCAGAAAATAAAGGTTGAAGGTTTGAAGCCCTCGCGTGTGTCTCACAAATGTGCGCCTAACAACAACAACAACAACAACAACAAAAGAAAAGTCATTAGCTTCTTGGGTGCTATCTAGTGAGCTAGGTTTGTGTATTTTTAGAAACACGGAGACCTCCGTACTATCAAGTAATTTTCAATACTCGGACTTCTGAATTAACGATCGGCACCGTTATATTTGATTTTGAGTCATTTTGATCATTAAATAAATGATTTTAAAAAATTATGAAATTTATTTTTCAGGTATTTTTAATACTTCAGATTAAGTTTAACGGAACCGATTGTCGATTCAAAATTTTTAATATTAATAACGATTTGATAGTACGAAGACTATCATATTTCTAAAAGTACACAAGTAGGACTCTTTATCTAGTACTCTATTAAAAAGTGGGGTCTTGAGGTACAAAGCCTATGAGCTACTTCAACCCAAAAAACAAAGGTGGACAATATATGGTGTCCGTACGTATATTTGTAGTAATAGCAAATAGTTTTTCTTCGTTTCTAGCTGTAGATTCCTCCTAGGCTGTAGGCCTGTAGCTGCTTCTTCAGATATAGAGCTTAATTCAGCTGCTGACGCAAATAGCAAAGAATCGCGTTTTCCCACCGCCTCGGGGAAATCGCTGCGTTGGGAAACGCCCCGCTTCGGCTGCGAGCGGCAGCCGCCTTTGCCCGTCGAGAAAGTCTACTGTATCGTACTTGCACCACGTCATCAATAACAAACTAATCACATATCTATTTTTCAACAAAAAAATACAATAAAAATATATTTTTATAATCATGATGAAAAATCACGTGAGCCCATGCATGGCTCCATCTCCGAGGTGAGCCCATGCTTAACAGTGTTCTTAATGGGTTGTAATATAAATGGGCTTATTGGACCGTTTAGAAGAACAGTTCATGTGGTAGGATGGCCTAAATGGATCCGGCCCAGTATTTATTCAATTTTGGGCCACATATCCATTTCAAACTCCGGTATAAGATGGATCCACATTTTTCTGGGCTTGGTTGTGCTCTGACGCTGCCCGGCACGACACGGATACGGATTCGGGTTTCCGCCTGTTTTTTCTGTTCGCGGCCCGACTCGGTCCCAGCACAGTTCTATCCAACGCAGGCCTTTTCAAATTAATTTATCATATTTTGTCCTTTATTTTAATTTTCTGAGGTAAATTGTTATTTACTGAGTAAATAAAAATTTGCAAAACAAATCATCCTTTTCTTTTTTGGCGTAGTCCTTATTCAGAGCCTCTAACCCCGGAACATCAAATCTTAGAGTAGTATCCAAAACTTCTTCTTTCGTAGCAAATATCTTATCCATCTATGCTACGGTAGATTGGTGAAATCTTTAGTTTGTGAGACCAACTGATGAGTCCACATGATAAAACTCTATTTTGGAAACTGAAAAGAAAAGAAAACCCACGCGCCACGTGCAATTGAACTCAACAAGCATATGCTATACCCATCCTTTGAATTACCACATGTTCCTAACACAGATGACAAAATCTTAATTTGATGATTGGTATTAGAAATTTCAAATTCAAAGGTTAATTACTTTATATTTTCAACTAAGCTAATTTTTTTTTAAATGAACTAAACGAATAGCATGTAACCAATCTCTCTCTCTCTCTCAAATAAAAAAAACTTTTCTACCCAAAATGTTTTTTATTTCGAAACTTCAAATTCATATGAAAAAAGAACAAACAAACAAGCGCTATAAGCCAAAACTTAGACCAATCTGTTGCAGCGTTAGATGACCTCAACGCGTCAATTGGAATGTTTACTCCGAAGTGGTGAGACACATTCACGTGGGACTAGGAATTCACCCCCGTGGCATGCCACGTTAAAGAACTACGGTGACTAAACCCTACCATTGTGTCCTATATATAAGAGATAATACAAAACTTAATTAGATATAAAAATCATTTTCATTAACATTTTTGTATATAAAACATAAATTTCTAGTTAAAAATTAATTATTATCTCTCTTAGTTTTCTCTTCGGAGGAGAAACCGCGTGATCGCGAAAGCAGATCCTCGCACACGCACCACCACCAACTCTCAACCTGTTTGCGAGTTTTTTTTTTTTCTAAAAAAAGAAAAAAAAGTCTAAAGTCTCGGGCTCGCAATGAATAACGCTTTCCAAGAAGGAATTAATATTGCAAGCAAAGCGACGTTGGACGCAGTACAGTTCACACTTCCTTTCATAATGAGTCGTTGAGTGCACCGCACCGCGCCCGTTGCATGCACCACCCCGTCCCCTTGCCCCACCCAAGGACTAAATTTTGCATGGATGCGGTCCACCACGTCAGCCGTGAACCGGCCTAAGTCATCTTTCAGATATCACTATACGCTAAAAAAAATGTATGCAAAAAAAAGGACTTTTTGAAACAAACTAACTTAGAAGAAATTGGTTTGGAAAAAAAAAATATGCTGTCGTGCGTCCATTAGATATACAAGCTGAGCAAGCATTCATTTTATTGTTTGATAATTGGTATAAAAGTTTTAAAACTCTTTCTTAATTAAACCACAAATTCTAAAATACTCATATTATGAAGAATAGAAATCATCTGTTCAGATCATTCTAGCATTTATTTCGATTCCCATCATTCTCGAAATAAATAGTACTAAATAATCTAGATGTGCAATTATCGAATGATAGAGATTATTGAAGTAAAAGAAAAAAAAAAAAAGTTGACGATTGATGTGGTGAGCCAGGTTTAAACTTGTAATTCATCTGTACCCCCACACTGGTGCTGGTGCCATACACCTGCAATAACATGCATGGTCCCATCTCATCTATTAATTCCAAAGGGCCCTTATGGATGCCAGCTCATGGGGTTCATTATAGTCCTTCCATTACTATTAGTCTCCTCACCAGACCTCTCCTGAGAAGTCTCATTGCTCTCCTCTATAAATAACACCCCCACCCAAAAAACCACACATCACTCCACTAAAAAGCTACACATAACACAAAGTTGGCAACAGAGAAGATGAAGCCCCTTTACACCCCCACCACCTTGGCTTTTCTCCTCCTCCTCCTACTATTGGCCTCATCTTACCTCCAAACCTCCATGGCTGGCTCAGGTAGATGCCAATTTCACTTGCATGTAAAACGACCTGTAATGCTGTTCGAAGAAGCACTAACGTTGATCTTTATAATTTTTTTTCTTCATGCACTAGAAGCAAAAGCTTGAAATTTGTGTTCTTTTGATTTTGCTTTTGTTTTTGTGGCAAAAATAGAGAAATTGTTTCAAAAGTAAGGCTACACTTTATCTAAAACAAGTCTGTCTGGGGCTGTTTGGTTTTACTATAGGTTGTAGTATTGTTGATGAATCAATTTTGGGAGAATCTACTTCAGAGCTTCTACTTTCAGATTTCAAAATTGCATTCCCTTGCTGCTACTCACAACAGAAGTTCTAGAGTTTTATTATATATAACATGTATTATTTATTACATGTACTTATTTTTAGAAGCAGAAGTAAAAGTAAGTCTAAACAGACGGTAAAATTTTTACAGGAACATTTTACAAAAGTTGAATTTTACAGAAATATTTTTACTATTCACTATATTTGTGGGGACCTGTATGCAATTAATCCTATATATATATATATATAGAGTCCGGCTGGAATATTATCGATAGCACCAAAGGCTTGGTGCTATCGAGTTTTCCACCGTTAGATTTAACTCTTTGATTATTTTTACCCGTTAGATTATACTATTCAACCAACCACCCACTCAACCCTAGGGGGCCCACTTCATCCTAACCGCATATTTTTCAATTCAATGGCTAAAAAACTAATAGCACCAAGCTCTTGGTACTATTGATAGTATTCCAGCCTAATTCTATATATATGAGTCCGACTGGAATACTATCGATAGCACCAAAGGCTTGGTGCTATCGAGTTTTCCACCGTTAGATTTAACTCTTTGATTATTTTTATCCGTTAAATTATACTATTGAACTGAGCCCTATGTATATATTTCTTTTGTTGGGTGGTGTAGCATTTTGCGACGGCAAGTGCAAGGTGAGGTGCTCGAAGGCGAGCGTGCAGGATCGGTGCCTGAGGTACTGCGGTCTGTGCTGCGGCGAGTGCAATTGCGTGCCGTCGGGGACGTACGGCAACAAAGACGAGTGCCCCTGCTACCGCGACAAGTACACCGGCACCGGCCGCCGCCGCAGGCCCAAGTGCCCCTGAATTAGCATCTTAGCATTATTATTACACATATATATGAATGAATTCTCGATATTATGTACGCAGTAAATAGTAGTATATATATATATATATATATCTTGTGATCCAAACAAATGTACGTACGCACGCATTTTGCATGCATGGGTTTTCTATAATGGTATGTATTATAGGTTGAGAGAGGGAAGCGTTACTCGTTTTGCGTGTTTGTGGGAGTGAAATATGCGTGGGGATGGTGTATTGTAATATGTAATTTATTTATGTTCGTTTCATCTATTAAATTATATAGCATTTTGCACAATTTATCTGCTTCCTATTGTAATTCAAAATGGTCTTTGAATTTTTACATGGTTAAATTTCTAAGCTTCATTTTTTCAGTGTAATCGTTGCGACAATATCTTTAGTAAAAACAGTTTGTGTAGCGTTAGCTTCACGCCTTTACAAATATTTTTGTATTTTAATAGCATAATTAATTAAAGTCCTTCGAGAGGGAGAAGCGCCCTTTGATCCCTGTTGCCACGTGTCACTCTCTCCTTTTTCGGGTAGTACATTTTTTTTCATTAACGAAGCTCTGAGTGAAACGGTTGAACACTATTCCTGTGGCTAATTAATCTAAACTATTTACAGCTAATAAAGTTATTTTTTTGACACATTAATTGGAAAAGATTTAAATTGATTCGAAAAACAAAACAAAAAAAATGTATGGGGTTCTGACTAGAAAATTCATTTATAGCTAGCTGGCAACTTCAATTTCTCAGACCTTCTAGAACTTTTCTGCCGCTTCGCGTACAGAAACTTTTGTACAGTTTGTTTGAAAGTGGGACATAATGTAGCAGTTGAAGAGAGTAAAATTGTAGAAAAATGGATGCTCATGAATGAACAGCTGTAGCACCAAGAAAAAGCTCCATACGAGCTTCATCATTTGGCTCTTTCACTTTTTCACCTCCAATTTAAAATGCAGAAGATGCAGAGGTCATGCGCTCTTGCTCTCATTGGCTCATTGGCTCCACCTGCATTTCCACTTTCGGTTCTGTACTGGTGAAGAGAAAGCACAACTTTCTTTAGTTTATGTACTGTAATTCGAGTTAAAATCTTGACTTAATTTTACTGCCTATACCTTTTGACCTTGCAGATACTATTCAGAACCGTGTTGGAGCATCTTCACAAAATACATGCATACGGGCCCGTTTGGATTGATGTAAGTGGAAGAGTGAAACTCAAGTTCCATCACTTTCGATATTTATTTTGATACAAGTCAAAAAAATAGTGTAACTCAAGTTACATTAAACCTCCACTTCACCTACTTTCGACTTTCCCTTCTAGAATGCCGAACTCGACTTCCACCACACTTAACATTCTCTAAAAATTTATTAAATAGTATAACCTAAACCCTACTTTCTTTACAATGAGTTAAAATTACCTTATTTATAAAAAATTAGTATTATTTTTTTTTTAAAAAAATTAATTATTTAATAGGTTGAATTTTATAGAATAAGTTTACTATTATATTCAGAAGATAACGGGATCCACTTACTTACATAAAAACAAACAATGAAACTCAAAAAATTAATTTCATCAGCGTCAAGTTACTCCAAAACAAACAGAAGAAGTGGCTGAATTTAACTTCCAGACTATACAAGTTACGTCAAAACAAACAACAGAAAAATAATCACACTTCAGGAAAACTCAAACACCTCTGCACTCGAGTTACGTTGGATCTAAAATTTCGTCAATCCAAACGCCCCCTAACTGTTTAGAAAAGCATCAACAATAAATACTTGCACCAACCATCTACTGTAGAAAAAATGAAACCGACTCAAATCAGGGTATCAGCTTTTCAGTATAGCAAAACCTCAATATATGTATATATTTTTAACCGAAACGTTTATCTACAATTTTGAAGCAGAGAAACAATTTCATGTGAGACTGTAATCAACCAACCTGGTGAATGGATGCAAATATGCCAGAGCTTCATGCTTGGAGGCAATTTGTAAATAAAATCAGTTATCTTTTAATCTAACAGTACAGATAATTTGCTTATTAACCCAACAAATTATGAAGCATTCCATCAAAATTTGCTAACTCCCGCTAGATGATTGCATGATACAAGATTTAAACCACACCCGACACCAAATTTTGCCTCGATCTCAAAAATGGAAAACAAAAAACAATGCACAATCACACAGATGAGGATAGATGAGGAATGGACCGACAATGGCTATTGAAGCAACAATTCAGCAATCTGAATCGCATTGAGTGCAGCACCTTTGCGTATCTGATCTCCACAGACAAAGATGTCCAACCTGTGGCAATTATTTTTCCTCGTGAAATTAGCATAGTCTCCATTAAAAAATAATAACAAAAAAAAAAGCCTAATTTTTAACCTAAGAAACCAGTTAAACAAGTAGTTGTGATGGTTTAAAATTGACAATTCGGAAAATACTTACCCAAGGTTGCCATCTTGAGATAAGTCTTGGCGTATCCTGCCGACTGCTACATCATCCTTGTTTGATACCTGCATGCAAAGAAAATTATATCCTAACTTAAATTATATCCTAACTTACGATGCTTCTGCTACGTCATCCTTGCTTTCGGGCTTCAGAAACAATTTTCTGCTTATTACAGTGTTAGCTAGATCTTCTTTCCTGCCTAATGTCTGGCTTCAACTTGTGAAGAGAGGTTGTTCAAAAGCCAGGCGAAACAAGCATCTACCATAAAATTTAAAGAATGATTGTTAATAAGATAACCTCCAAAGGTGTAGGAAAGTGATTAGATGCACGATCGTCAATAACTACCACGCCAGCAGCTTCCTTCAATATCTGCCTTGCGGTGTCCTTAAAAATAAGGAAGTAAATATATTCAGAAAATATCGTTTTAAAGTAAAGGAAAACAAACTTAAGGACATGAAGTAGCACATAGATGCAAAACAAGAACCAAAACCTCGTCCAAAAAAGAAGTAGAAAAGAGCACAATTCTCAAGCGCCAATCTTATGAGTAAAAGACAGCATTCATTCCATTAGGGGTTATTTTTGGACTGAAAAAGTGCAACTAGGCCATAAGCCAAGTACATTTAGAGTAGAAACATAAGTTCTGCCATTGACCATGCAGCATGCCAAGGATGCATGAAAAAGGACATGATGGAACTAAACAACATGGAGATAAACCCACAGAGATAAATTAACTTGGAGCAACAATAATTAGCACTTCTGTGCACCAACGTAATTTGAGGGGTAAAGTTCTTGAAATGACAAATATGTATCATAACACTACCATAGAATATAATGCCATCAGTTTTGATATATTTTCTTTTGATGCACAATCCAATAACTATTTCTGTGGTTTGAAAGACGTATAACAGCTGATGAGAAATGATGGAGACCAAAAGAAATATAAATCATACAAATGAATGGCAGAAAAGCATATTTAAGTCACTTTAAACCTGTTTGATGAATCATAAAAATGAAGCTACATGCTTGCATATGAAAACATAAAACTTTGAGGTCAATTATTGTCGAATGCATGGCACGAAACTTTTACTAATCGCGGACTTTATCCAAATCTAAGAACAGACGAAGTTTCTATACTAACCTCATCAAGTGGCTTCGCAAATTGGAGATTCACACTCTCCGCATGGGCACGCATTACAGGTACCCGTATACAAGTTGCAGTCACCTTGACATCCATGTCATTCTACAAAAGTTATGATTCAAGGTAACAAGTTATGTCGACATCCATCTTCAAAGAATACTAGAGGGTCCAATGTAAAGCACCTATATGGATGTATAAATACACAGAAACAATCCTAAGAGTCATCTTTTCCGAACTTTCCAGGAATTTTATAACCCTGTTATAACAGCCTGCAAATACAAAAATTTTCAGAAATAGTTACCCAGATTTTCCAAGTCTCCTTCACCAATTTCATCTCTTCCTCATTATACCCATTTGCTTGAACTGGTGCATTATGTGAGAACAGGTTGAAAGCATACTGCATAAATAGAGATTAGCCACTCAGGTTTGGCGTCAACAGATAAATGGATAAACTCTTCAACCAAGGCAACACAGATATGGAAGAAGAACCTGTTGCCTAAAGATTTTACAAGTCGGTTGCTTGCCATCCAAGACCTATTCAAGAGAGAACACAAGAGTATCAATCGAAAAGCTGATTAGTCTGGGGAAAACTCAAGCATATAGAAAGAAGATAGAATACATACACTACCTCACGGGTCTGGAGCTCGAGCTCTTCCATTGCTGCAGCACCAGCACCACTCGCTGCTTGATAGGTACTAACAACCATTCTTACCACCTGCGAGGAGCATAAAGTCAAGCTCACAGGTGAAGCGAGAGTTCTACATTAAACATTCTATCAACACTAGGCAAAAAGCATAAAAATGGATGAGCCTGCCGGATTGGCAGAACGAATATTCCAGGCGACTCAATTTAAGTTAATGAAATACTTGGTAAGAATGGCAAGAATGCGTATCGTGCTAACAGACATGATTATTTAGTAGATAATTCGTAATTGGTGGAAACCAAGCAAGACGAAAGGAAGAATTCAGATTTAACCAAAAACAATCCTAAAAGTGACTTGAGCAGGAATAAACTAATCACATTCTACCAACAAGTTTTCTCTGCGAGTTTAGATTTCGAGGTTGCTTGGCCAAAGAATTAGAGGAAGAACCATGAAAAGATGATAAGTTGGTAACTATGGAAATGTTGATAGGAAGACATAGTAGCCCCTAAAAATAAGCTTCTATCTAATAGCATAGAAAAGTTCATATTTAGGAGATAGTAACCCACGAATATTAATCAATCTGAATCTAATTCGGAAGAGAATAACTTGCTTCAATTTCACTGTAAATTCAAAATCTGTTTTTTGGACAAAAGGCGAGACCTTTGCACGGCGATGCAGCGGTGTGGCGGCCATCAAGCAGATAATGGTGGAGCAATTGGGGTTGGCGATGAGCGCCCCCTTCCCCGACCTCCCCTTGAGCCTGATATGCGCCATCGCCTCGGGATTCACTTCCGGTATAACCAGCGGGACCTCGGGAACCATGCGGAACGCCGAGCTGTTGTCGACGACGATCGCCCCCCTCTCGACTGCGGCGGGCGCCATCTCCTTGCTGATGGAGCCCCCGGCGCTGAAGAGGGCGATGTCGACGCCATCGAAGCTCTCGGGGCGGAGCTCCTCCACCGCGTACTCCCGATCCTCGAAGGGGAGCTTCTTCCCCGCGGAGCGGCGGCTCGCGAGCATCTTGATGCTGCGGTAGGGGAAGTCGCGGTCGGAGAGGACGCTGAGGAACTCCTGGCCCACGGCGCCGGTGACGCCCACCACCGCCACGGAGGGCCCGTCCTCGCGGAGGCTCATGTGCACCGCGGTGGCGGTGGCGGGGGCGCGGCGCGGCTTGGGACTGTGTCGGAGGAGGGAGGAGGAGAAGAGGTGGTGGTCGCGGTGGAGGTGGGCGGAGGCCGTCGCCTGCATTGTTGTTGCACGGGATTAGGGTTAGGGTTTCGGCGAGGAAGGTGCCTCAGTGCGTGTATGGAGAGGGATAGGGGATGATGGGGGGAGGGGGGATGAGGAGCGGGTTTAGGGTTTTACCGTTTTAGCGGAAATGGGAAACCACGGGCCGAAGCGGGAAACGCGTTTCCGTTGGGTCAGCCGTTGTTAAGCTTTTATGGGCCAAATTTGGGCCCTAAAATTCGGAAACATCGGGCCCAAGGCTACTTTTTTTGTGAACTATCTTTTTACAAAGGCCCAATCCTACGAAGCCCAGTTATTACCGTGCGGGTGCCTCGCACGTGCAGAGTAATTTGTCGAAGCCCGAGTTGAAACCCTCGAGCGGATTCGCGGCGCGCTTCGCTTCTCTTCCAGATGCTTCTTCTTCCTCCTCCTCTGTTTAGAAACCTCTAGGTTCATTCGCCGCGTAGGGGAGAGAGAGCATCCGGAGCTCATACTAACTACTAAGTGGTGGTAGTAGTAGTGGTAGAAGAAGAGGAAGAGGAAGAGGAAGAAGAGGAAGGCGATGGAGAACGGTGGCGCGGTGGTGGATCTCCGATCCGCGGCGGAGGAGGCCGATGCCGCAGTGGCGCCGCTCCACGAGATCGAGTCCCTTTGCATGCGGTGCGGCGAGAATGTAATGTCCTTAAAATCCTCACTTCGTTTTCCTCGATTCTAATGGCGTTTCTCTCTTAAATCCTCTCAAATTCTCTTCCTTTTGATCCTTTATACGGCTCCTTTCGTTGTTTGTATTGATTTCAGGGCGTAACGAGGCTTCTTTTGACGCGGATTCCGCACTTTAGGGAGGTATTAATTACTAATTACTAAAGGAAAAATTATGAGCTTTACCCTTCTATGAATGTTAGATTGGTGATTTATGTTTGTTTTGTTTTGCGACTTGTTTAGATTGTTTTGATGGCCTTTGAATGCCCACACTGCAATGAGAGGTACTTCGCCTTGTCTATATCCCGAATTTAGTGTCAACAATACTAATTGTTAGGTGGCAAGTTCAAATCATTATTATTATTTTTTCATTACTTGTTAATTAATGTTCCTTTTCTTCTAGTAGTCTCCGTTTTTATTCTCCATTAAATGTTACTGTTTTGATTTATTAGGAACAACGAGGTTCAGTTTGCTGGTCAGTTACAGCCCAAAGGATGTTGCTACAGTTTGGAGGTCCCGTTGGGACGAAGTGAGGTATGCTCGCATTGTGAATAGAATTTTAAAATTTTGATGCGCTTCAAGTTATGGCAACATCTGTTTTCTTGTTTGTATTTTGAAATTTTCTAAGATGAAGTTCTAATAATGTATAGTTCTAAAAGTCAGACAATTTGAAAGAGTATTCTTTTGGCATGGGATTCTGCTTTTCCATGAGCGCACGATATGCATCTTAGGTGGATTCATATGGTTATATCTGTCGTATTGGTAGATTATATTATGCATTGAATATGTTTGTTGAGCTGCTAATCATTGATGTCGCTGCAGATACTAAATCGTCAAGTTGTCAAATCTGATTCTGCAACTATTAAGGTACAGTTTTGTCTTCTAATAGCCATTCTTTTGAATTTAGGTACTACTGCGATGGCTGAATTTTCTAGTTATAGATACTTCACACCTTTTGATTTTGATTAAGAAGCAACACCATTCCCTTTGATTGAGATTGCTAGAAATGTATTTATAATAGGAAGATAAGATGGAAAATTGTTTTTGCAGATTCCACAATTGGATTTTGAGATTCCTCCGGAGGCTCAACGTGGGACACTTTCTACGGTAATTATTTTCACTTTCAATGCGTAGGTTTGCAACACGAACGCTCCTATGACTTTTTTCTATGAAATGTTTTTTATTTTTTTTAAGTATTTGATAAAAATGGTTGTTTGACTGGTAGCAGATTACTTTGTAAAGCTATCTGCTTTCCTGTGCCATGTTTCTTTTTCAATTTGTTGCATGCTGAGCCTTTATCTATTAGAACTTTTGACATGCTGCAATTCCATTACTTTGACATTTAGTAAGTTGCTGCAAAATTACGAGAGTTTATCTCGTCTAGTTTATCGCTAAAAATATGGGGTTCTACCCTGATTTCATCTAATTGTTGATGTATTCTCGTAAGAGGATAGTTCATGTCATAGATTAGTTCAGAGTGTAATCCAATACTTTCGTAATTTATAATGCTCTTCAATCAAATCAGCTAAGTTTGTTTAAGCATGAAATTACCACAAAATTAGCTGAGCCGGTCCTTGGCAATTAATTAGCATTTTATACTTGGGAAACAATTTATCCTGTGACATAGACAAGCTTTGCACTTACGAAAGTTGTTGTTTATGTACAAGAAGTGGAAATTATATGGAGCTTTAGGCTTTAAATGATATAATTTGATATATATATATATATACACACACACATATCTTTTAAGGCTTTGCTGAGCTTTTTATTACCACACTGTAGGTGGAAGGGGTTCTTGTACGTGCTGCGGATGAGTTGCAAGTCCTTCAAGATGAACGAAAGGTGCAATCAGGAACAACTAGGTTTTGTTTTTCCAGTTTCATTTACTTTGCCTTCATGACACGTAGAGTTAATCATATGACTTTGCAGAAAGTCGATCCTGAGAAGGCCGAAGCTATTGACCAGTTTTTGGTAAAACTGAGAGCTCTTGCATCAGGAAATGCCGCTTTTACATTCATTCTTGACGATCCTTCCGGAAACAGTTTCATAGAGAACCCGTAAGAATAATTTTGTTTTTGGTTTGTTTTATGCTTGACAGGTTGATATGTAGATACATACCATTTTTCCTGAAAAATAGAACTTCTAATCCATTTGGTTATTTCTGATTCATTGATTAATTTTTATCTTACAGGCTTGCACCTTCATCGGACCCATTGCTGTCTATTAGGTTCTACGAGAGAACACGCGAGCAACAAGCGTCCCTTGGTTTTCTTGCTGAACCAAATGCAACCGACGAATCTGGTCATGCTGATGATGGTGCTTCAGCAAATAACAATATCGTAGTAGCGCCTCATGGCTCAGTTGGAGCTGTTGCTGGTCGTCGTGCAATCGCTCAGGGCAACCCTGAAGAAGTTGCTGCAGCCTTATGTAGATATTCGGCACCAGAGGAGGTATGGAATTTGTGCTCCTTAGGTGCACAAGGAGCTCTTTAGTTGTTTTCGCATTAACACTTTTTCCTGTTTTCTAATGCACAGGTTGACACTTTGCCATCAACTTGTGGAGCTTGTGGAACTGCATGTGTTACACGCTTTTATGCTACAAGTATCCTGTTTTAGCCTCGTGTTTATCAGGTTTCAACGTGTATAAAATTTTGTATTGGCTAGATGTTTTGTCTTGCTATTTGGTTCTAATTTTCCTTGGTAAAGTTACCATGTATCTATTTAGTTTCTAAATTCAGATATGTGGTAGTAAGGTAAAAAGAGTCTACTCTTAGAGGCCTAATCATCTCTGTGTCTGTTGAATGGACCTTTATTTAAATATGCTGCTGACATACATATTGTTCCCTTTTTTGTCTCTGTCAACCAAGTGCTGAGGTTTTGAATTTACTGGTCTGTACAAACATTTATTATAGACCACAGGCTTTCATCTTGGTTTTTTTGGTTGTTACGGTCTTGGGAGCCTTGACCACCACTAGAAATTCCATATTTTCGGGAGGTGATTGTCATGGCAACAACTTGTGATATATGCGGCTACCGCAGTGCCGAGGTTTGTTAAAATTCCGACCTTTTCAGAGTATCCTGTGATTGTGTATCCAACTTTAAGAACTTGGAATTACTGCTGTCGATTTCCTTCTCTTTTTTCTCTCCCATCATTTTCTCCTGTCTTTCTTTGAACAGTTAAAGCCTGGTGGTGAAATTTCTAAGAAAGGGAAAAAGATCACTTTATATGTGAAGAATGTCAAAGACCTTACCCGGGATGTTATAAAGGTTTGTTCTCCCTTCTGACATGATTTCTATTCAGATAGTGAATTGGAGACTTAACAATCTCCACTGCATCTATTTCTTATTGCATTCTTCTGTACTTAACAGCTCAGTGGGTGGATGCAATTGATATTATTCTTATCAAGCCCCTTTAACCATGGCTTATTGCTTAACTTTTTAATTTCCTTTTTTTGTGCATCATCCTACTTCTGTACAACTTTAAGCTTCCTTCTTCAATT
The DNA here is from genome assembly GCA_016920855.1 of Puya raimondii. Lineage (NCBI taxonomy): Eukaryota > Viridiplantae > Streptophyta > Magnoliopsida > Poales > Bromeliaceae > Puya > Puya raimondii. The sequence continues at coordinate 47,573,410 of JABWPP010000050.1, read as the reverse complement.
CTATGCCCAAGTTCAAGCTATAATTAAATTTATTTGAATTTGCGTGTGCGAAAATCTTTTCTTCTAAACATTTTTCATTAGTTTTTTTATATAGTTTTAACAGCCTAAGTGATTCTCACTTAGATGAATTCAAAAGCTTCGGCTGACGGATAGTTAATTGCTTCTGTTTTTGCCATTGCTGTTGCTCTTTGCAGTCAGATTCTGCAGGTGTAATAGTTCCCGAGCTTGAGTTGGAGCTTACAAGTGGCACATTAGGTGGGCTTGTCACGACGGTTGAAGGTTTGATTGCTAAAATTAGTGAAAGTAAGTGTACCTCTTCTTTTCTATGTAAACATTCTTGTTTGTTGCACAACATTATATTTCTTCAAATAGAATGTATAATATTTGCTGTTCATCTAGTGCTGTAGAAAATTGTATATTTTATATTATATTGCAGGTTTGGAGAGCATACATGGATTTAGCTTGGGTGATAGTACTGTTGACTGGAAACGGAAAAAATGGGAGGACTTTAAATTGAGGCTAACTAAGGTATGTTTGACCCATATCTCTGTGTAATGCCATGTTAAAAACTTAAAATAACTGATAGCTCACTTTTATAGTTTAATTAATTATCGGTTAAATTTGAATTTATTGATTTATTAAGCATTTTCGGGAGTTGGGGAACTTTCTGAAGCAGTAACTACTATATAAGTAAGCCTGGTAATAGGAGTTTGGTTTTGGGGAGCCAGTGTCGACAACGTTTCACATCCAACAGCATTTAAGTCATTGATATCCCTTTCTTAGTTAATTTTTCATATTTCTTCTGCTTAGAGATTCTGATCCTGACTAGAATAGTAATGCCGACTTTTCATCATTTTCCTATGTATTGACATTTTATGTTACACAGCTCTTAAGCCTGGAAGAGCCTTGGACTTTGATTATCGATGATCCATTGGCGGGTTCATTTGTTTCTCCGGCTACAGATGCCATAGAAGATGATACCCAGTTAATAAGTAAGTTTGCCCCTCCTTCCCTCTCATTTGTTCTTAAACTACCGGCCCCATTAGTCAAGGTCAAAGTAAAGCTAAAGAACAAAAAAAAAAAATACAAAACTTTCCTGAATTATGGCGTGTATCGCAATGACTACCTGAAGTTTGAAAATTTGATTTCAGTGCATAATCTTTCAGTTGGTTTGATTTAACAACATCTCTGATTAGAATTTGAACGTATTTTCAACTTTTTTTAATGAAATATCCTGTAATTTCGCGGAATATACCCGTAACAGAATGTGGATTACTTTTTTGGGTCGTACCGCTAATTACTTACAATTTTTGATGGAATTTGCTAAAATTAAAAGCAATGAATGGTTAGGTAGTTGCGTAAAAGTTTTTAGCCATTACAAATTGCAGTTTAGTAAGGTCTTTAGATATTTACCTAAAGAAATACTCTAAAAATACATGAGCCTATACCCTAAACCCTAAACCCTCTACTCATAAAGAGTATAGTAGCCGGACTCGTTCTTGCAAATGTTTTTAACGTGATCTTGGTAATTCTCAGGTGAGGAGTATGAGAGAAGTTGGGAGCAGAATGAAGAGCTAGGCTTGAATGACATGGACACTTCTTCAGCTGATGCTGCTTACAGCACTGCAAATTATTAGTAATGAAAATAACTCAGCTAGTTTCATCTATATCTGTTGTAATTTACGGTAATATTATCCGAAAGTTTCATTATGCCCAATTAAGAAGCATTTTTGAGTTAGGCTATATTTTTCTGCCAGCTGAACATTCCGCTGAATTTGGCAGTGTTAAAGGAAGTGGCGTTAAGCAGGCACGGAGCCCCTAATTTTATCTTTTCTGCTCGGTGATGAACCTCTCCTTAAACATGATATTAAGAACAAGCGGTTGATTTTGAGAAATGCATGCAATTTATAAAGATTAACAAAACAAATAACATCATTTGTCATATCATGTCCTTGTTTCAGTTACTCGCTGTGATAAAAATTCAACCGAAATCCCCTTAAGTGGGCTTATCAATTATGTGCAGTTTAAGTTTAATCAACTTTTATCTGCCTCAAACTTACAACAGCAGGGGAAAAAACAACCTAAAAGTTTCAAAATCATACAAAATTGATGGCGGCAAAATTTTGCCATGAGTTTCATGATGCACTACTCTCTCAAACTACGTTAAAATCACTTCGTGTCAAAACCAAATGTGGTTGTTCTTTACATTAGTGCAAAGAATCGCCTAGGTAATTCCGGAACTCTGGTGGCAGTAGACAAATCCTACAAATCCTGCATATCCTGAGATCACTGTAAGGTTGATACTTCTCTATTTCATGGAGAGCTTTAATCACCTCCAATGTTAGGAGGTGAAATAGAAAATCATCTCTCCCCAGGCTCCAAAATTTTAAGTGGCATTAGGAGTTGGAGCAACACATCTAATGCTTTTTCAGAAATCTTAATATCAACTTTGTTTTTTTGAGGGTGGAAAGTTAATCTCTTCTTCATATTCTTCATATTCTTCATATTCTTCCCCTTCCTCTTCTTCTTCCTCTTCTTCTTCCTCTTCCTCCTCTTCCTCTTCTCTATTTTCCTCATCTTCCTCTTCTTCTTCTTCTTCTTCTTCTTCTTCTTCTTCTTTAGTATCATCAAAATACAGTGCAGGAATTTCTTGAGGAGATCTCAAACTCGACACGCATTTGAACTGTCGCAAAAAAGATAAGTACAAGGCATTCAACCAAATAAAATCAAACAAGACGACCCATGTTTACGGTTACTTATTTCAGTTAACAAAAGGAAAGAAGGCGGCAAAGAAATTACTGTGTGATCCTTGTACTTATCTCGGATGCTCACTAAAAAAAATCCTTTCTTATTCAACTGCAGATCATGTACAGCTGCGACACAGTCCTTTAAATCAGACGCCGCATACTCCGTATACTTCTCCAACTGTTTGCTCTGTAGAGAAGGGGGAGAGGAGCATGTAATAACATAAAAGCTCGATTTCAAAGAAAAGCCTTCGTTTTTGTAAATAAAAACTTCAATGAAAAGCCGTAGTTTTTGTAAATGAGCTTGTTCTCACCCAGGGATGTCTTTTTGGCTTAATGGTGAACCTCGCAAGGAAAACGGCTGAAGCAGCGACAATCGATGGTAAGAAGCCAATGCAACAGTAGTCGAGTAAGGTTAACTCGGCAAGGTAATTCGCAAGAAACTCCAACAGTAGCTTTGAGCACTGTAGGAAACAACATAAACATCATGAAGTAACAAAGCAAAAAAGAATGCATTTTAAGCCCCAGAATATAACAGCCAAAACTGAACAAAAATTTACCTTGACATCCTCTCGAGCGACTATCATGAACTGCCTACAGGCAACAAAAAATAGGTTAATCAAAAGAATTAAGAAGGTTCAAATAACTAAGTTTTCTCTATGTGATTGTTTCATAATTCCAGAATGAGATTTGTGTAATTTCATCAGAAAAAGAGAAATAAAAGAATGAGACTGTAGAAGCGCGAATTTGATTTCTCAGAAAGACCATCACCTGAGGAAAGTTTTCACTGTCGGATTCCCGACATCATATTGGAGAATTTTTAGTATGTCTCCCTCCATATTCACCACCTGCACTTCAGCATGTTGCTAACGGTCGAAATAAAGAAACAAGTAAATATAACCATGTTCAAATTAAAAAGAGTAGAAAATTTACTTCTCGCATCGAGTAAGCCCAATCAGTATAGTAAGAGAACTCCGAGGCGGTAGCATATCTTATCTCTTCATATTTTCTGCGCTCATTGAATACGAACCACAGAGAGAAAGAGAGAGAGAGAGAGAGAGAGAGATCTGAATATTAAGAAACAAGAAGGGCAAGAACAAACTACGGAAGTAAACAAAAAAGACTAGAGCTTACGAGGCGATGAGCATCGAAGACACCCCAAGAAGCTGCAGCTGCTTCATAGCAATAGAACGGAAGGATAGGAATCTATCAATGTACGATATGGCGCGGTAAAGAGTATCCGGTGCAGACCGTAACTCATCTGCCAAAATCACCAACCATTCCACCAGAAGCGCCCGCATAGAAGCAGTCACCTCCGTTTGAACCGTCTTTAAATAGTCCGCTCGTGGCATTCTCTTCTCCTCCGTCTAGAAAACATTCCCACCGCGATAGCCAAGAACCAAATAACCAAATCGGATCAAGAACTTTGTAAAACAAAACCCCGACCGCAGCGAACTGGAAGATCGACCACGAACCTCCATATCTCGGAGGTATATCTCTATCTCCGAAGCGTAATCCCCGTAATCCTCCAACATTGCCTCGGGCTAAAGAACACCTCTACTTTAAGATTCAGCTCCGCCTCTCTCACTCCACTCTGCGCAAATTTAGTAACAATCTCTTCAATATATTCTAGCTTATCTCGATTCATCGCCTATCCTTAAAATATTTTGGACACTGTATAGTCCACCAAGTTCTTGGAATCCTTGTTTACTCAAGATGTAATACTCCGTAAAAACGGGTTCAATTGTGCGCAACTACTAAGATGTGAATATCTTCTTCTTGGAGAAGCGTAAATGTTAGCCTTAGAGAGAAAATCTATGGCTTTAGGAGGTAAAAGAATTCACATACATTGCAATGGCTTGCAAGAAGAAGTGCTGTTTCAAGAAGCCATATTCCACAAGAAACGGCTTCGAATGCATATATTCTCCGCCGAATTTGCCAAATAAATTTGCAATTGTGGCCGTTCGATTGGAGCTGAGAGAGAGAGAGGGAGAGTTTAGAGTTTTAGTGGTTTAAAAAAAAAAGAGAATTAAGGGAGTTTTAGGAGGTTGAGAGTGGGGTTAGTGTTGAGGATGGGGCGGATGAAGAAGTCGCACGTGAGAACTTTTAAAACCCACACGTGCGCACCCTTTAACAATTTCGCGCGCGCGCCTTTCGGGCCATCTTAAGCTGGGAACGGTAAACGGGTCGGATAAATATTTTCCGACCTTTACCAGACTCAAATTTGACTTGAATCCAAACAAATACGGATTAAGGATATGGATATCCCACGTTTATGAGAACACCCACATGCATGTACGTGTGTTAATAGTAACTAAATATCATTTATAATTGATCAAAATTCAATGCTTGTGTCCATTTTAAGCAAATATGATTGAAAATCTAGTATTCATATTCCGAGAAATATGAGTACCATCATGCATAGGAAATTAATGCACAGGGCTTTAAAGAGTTCACCATCTTCATGAAAAAGTTCATATTATGGCATATATTTGTTATGGAAAATAAAAATAACAAAATCAAACTGTACTCCAAGGGTGGTTTTTGAAATTTACACACAAGCGCGCGGGCACACACATATATATCAACATATTAAGTGTCTCTATTAGAATGACACTCACAGCCATTTGGCTCAAAATTTGTAATACTCTAATAAAATTGCATATTTTATATTTGGAATGACCAATTTATTATTAACTAATCAAATCGCTTGAAATGAAAGGTTATTAAAAACTAGTGTATTCTCATTAATTGACAACGAATAATTTTCATCAACTATAAAAATAAAAATATCTCTTAACACATGATAATTTAATATTTCTACCATCTAAAAATCTACAATAATTTTACTTCACTAGTACCTTTTATTGTATACTCTATAGAGGATTATCAAATATTACAAACCTTGAACAGCTCCTTCCTATTATATGGATATAAATTGATATGTAACCCTAGTACCTTTTAAAAGTACTCAACTTGAGTTGAATGATAATAATTTGTATACTTTCAATTGAAATTATGAAGGATTATTAAAATAGTACAAACCTTGAAGAGCTCCTTCTGTCTTATGGATATAAATTGATATGTAAGCCATATTCTGTTAAAACCATGAAACCTTATTCTCATGCTATCTAAAACTACTACAACACCAATTGAGCATTCTTCTAAAGATGATCAACTACTATGTGTATTTTTTGCCACAAATCTACAGAAAGAATGATGTTACTAGAGATACTTCCTCAAGAAGAACAGATAACCCAGAAATTCAGACCCATAGAAGTTTGATGACAACATATTCTCATCATGATATTCATAATTCCAAATCACCTCTTCTCAAAATTGAGAATGACAATTTCTTTGAACAAGTACAAGCAATGGCCCTGGTAAGTTTTGTCAGTCCTTTCAACGGCAGATCAATTTTGCATATTTACTTTCTCCAAGCTTCCGCTCCAAAGGGCTTCAATCTCCTCAGCCAGGTGATTTGGGATTGCACTTTCCGCAAGTGCAAAGCTACTATGTCTCAATTAGTAATCAGTGGTTGGGACCGTACATCTAATAATCTTCCAAAAGGCTAACCTTTAAAGTTATCAAAGTATAATGCGGGTATCTCTTGAGGAGAGAGCAAGCTCGACACGCACTTGAACTGTCACAAAAAGTTAATGCAATTCAGCCAAATGAAATCAAACTAGAGAGAAGTCATTCACCACATTTACAAAGTAGAGTGACTATCAGATTAAAAGGAAAAGAAAATTACCCTATGTTGCTTGTATTTTTCCCTGATAGCCACCAAATTAGATCCTTTCCTATTCAACTGTAAATCATGTATAGCTTGGATACAATCCTTCAACTCAGACACCTTATACCCGGTACACTGCTCCATCTCTTTGCTCTGTGGTGATACTATATTGTTAGCCAAGCAAAATAAGGTTTGCACAAATAACAAAGAACCCAATTGAAAGCAAGTTACAGTTCTTGTAAAACAGCTTGCTCTTACCCAAGGATGGCATTTCGGGTCAATGGTGAACCGTGCAAGAAAAACAGCCGATGCAGCAACAATTGACGGTAAGAACCGAACACAGCCATAATCCAGTAGACTTAACTCAGCAAGGTAACTTCCCAGAAATTCCAATAGTAGATTGGAGTACTGTAGAAAGTAACACGGACCATCATAAGTAACCGGTAACCAACCCAAAAACAAATGCATCATAAGTTCACATTAAAACAGACCAAGGTGAACAAACATTTACCTTGTTATCCTCTTGACCCATTTTTACGAATCGCCTGCAAGCAACAACATACAGAGTACGGTGAGCATGGTAGATTACTATCGAATTGTGGCTCAAACAATTAGGCTCTTTTCATGTGACTGTTGAAGTGTCATAATAATATTAAGGGAAATCAGAATGTTTGTTACCTTAGAAAAACTTTAGTTGTTGGATTTCCCATCTCAAATTTGAGGAAGTTTAGTATGTCACTCTCCATTTTCACTACCTGTATCCCCACATGTAGCTAACAAGTAAGATATAGCCCAAAGAAGCACCTAAACATCACCGCATTTGAAACAAAAAAAGGAGCAAAAAACTAACCTCTTGCTTTTTGTAAGTATTGTCCGTAATGTAGCAAAAGTCCTCCACATGAGGAGGGCTTATCTCTTCATATTTTCTGTACACATTGAATCCCAGTAAAGAAAACACCAATAAATACACATACAAAAGAGGGGAAATAGCTAATTACAGTTGGAAAATAGATAACAGATTAGGGCTTACGAGGCGATGAGCATCGAAGACACCCCGAGAAGCTGCAGCTTCTGCCTATTAATAGAATTGAAGGATAGGAATCTATCTATATACGATATAGTGAGGAAAAGAGTATCTGAAACAAGCTTATACTCCTCCGCCACTTCAACCAACCAATCCACCAAAATCCCCCTCATATTAGCAGTAACATCCTTCTGAACCGTCTCAATGTAGTTCGCCAGTGGTCTCCTCTTCGGCTCCACCTGAAAAAAAACCCACCAAAGTAGCCAACGCACAGGTCAGATCGCACCATCCTAATAAGAATTCCATACGAAGAAACCCTAATTACAGCAACCCAGAAGCTCAAACACCAACCTCCATGGATCGGAGGTACTGGTAAATATCACAAACATATGGCGAGCACATCTGCAGGTCATCGATCTCCGACTCGGCACCATTGGAGAGCTCCAACGGGGGCCTCTTCTCATCAACGGCTACCACCACCACCTTCTCCTGCTCCCCCTTCTTGGATCTGAGCTTGGGCTTGGAAGGGGCGGCGAGGGGATCCGGGGAAGGGTTTCGGGCGATGGCATTGGAGAGCGTGGGGAGCTCGCTCAACGCCACGCGCTTCTTCTTCGCCGGGGGATTGTTCGCCGCGGAGGGGGCCGAGGCGGCGCGTTTCGCTGCGGCGCGGGTGTGGCGCGGGGCGAGGTTCTCCTTGTCGGCCATGGCGACTCCTCCCTTCGTCTAAACCCTAGCTAAGGCTCGGCTAGGGTTAGGGTTAGATAGGAAGGGAGGAGGAGGCGGAAGAGGAGGAAGAGGAGATAGAGGTGTGAGTGAGTTGAAGGGGTTCGTATAAGAAGAAGAGGAGATGGGCGCCATTTTTGGGGGGGGTGGGAGGAGGGATTCGATTAATTCGAAAATAAAAAGAAAGAGAAGAGGAAGAGGGCGCGCTAAAGAGACCGTTGCGGTTTTAGTTTTTGGGGGTTTTGGGGGATTCGAAAATCGAACGTTTGAAAATTGGGGGAGGTGGGAAGGGGGTGTTTGGGAAATTTGGGGTAAAAAAAAATTTAAAAAAAAAAATTGGGGGAAAATTTGGGGAATCTTTTTCGTGTGGGGAAGTGGGGAGGAGACATTGGCGGGGTGTTTTAATTTACGGGATTTTACTTGCGATGCGACTTTTGCTTTGAAGCGGGAGAATGGAGTTCGCTTCCTTTTTTAACTTTGGATTTCAAATGCGAGGTGGGAGGGCGGGTTCCTACGGATAGAGTTGTAGGGCACTGGTACAACCTGAATACGTGGCAGTGCTTTATTGGTTATCTTATTATTATTTTTTTTTTTCTCAGTGAATCATTTTCGCCCCTAAATAAAAAAAGTATGTTTCAAAAATTGACCAGAAGCTGCAAAAGAACAATTCGTTAAAAAAAAACGAAAATGTTTGTAACTGCAGTTTACAAAATGTGAACCGGTCGAGAGTTTCTGCAGCAAGAAAATGTTATTCAATCTCATGTTTTATAAATTGTTCTATTCACAAACACAAATTGAACTTTATAAAATCCCTAACTAGCACATTTAATGTTCGGTGTGATGCTTCTGATACTTCATGGAGGGTTCTGTTCATCGTTCGCCATGCTGATTCGATTTAATGGATCGCCTTCAACAATAAATTTTGAAACTCAAGCATGTCACCGAACCGACCGTCCCTAGCGCAAGTGGCAAATGGCTTGGTGGTTAGTACCCGAGGTTCCAAGTTCGAATCCTAATTGATTTACATTTTCAGCTAAATTTATTTCTTAAAGAAATAAACGAAGCGGATAGAATGCTATCTTTCTCTCGAAAAAAAAAGAAAAAAGAAGAAACTCAAGCATGTCATATGAACCCAAGAACTTACCGGTATAGCATTTGCTTCTACCTCCGGAATATATTACTAGTTCGAGCTTATAAGTACCTGCAGCAAATAAAACAACTTTAGAATCAATCATCGTGAAAGCGTTCTTAAACATAATGGAACGAGAACCGAAAGCTGAGAATTCGCACCCCCTTTGTCTAAGATGACATTTACACATTCCGCATTTTTTTTCCATCTTCTTTCTCTCTCCTGCTCGTGATTCAACTTCTTCAGCGACAAGTACTTCACAAACTCCTTCTATCGCACTTAAGAAAGGTAAACTCTTCTTTCTATCCAGTGCTTCAACACGTATAATTAAAATATTGATGGCAAAGTTATTGGAGAGACCGATGAAAAGAAAATATACAAGGTTAATGAACCATTAAATTGTTCAAATGGCATTTCCATAATCCCAAAACACGCTATTTGTTTAAGAGGTGTGGTCTGTTCATCTCATTAACGACAAAGTAACGAGCACTTCAACACAAGCCATATTATAACAAACACGGAGATTTTGTATAAGGATATTTGAGTAAGGGTGTTTGGATTGGTTAAATGGTAAGGTTGAGCTGGGGTATGGATGAAGTGATTAAGTTTGGATAATTGGTTTGGGGCATGTTTGTTTCACCGTAAGTGGGGAGGGAGAAGTAATTTTCGACGAAAATTGATCACTTCCGTCGTTTGGTTCACCGTAATATTAGTACGGTCGAAAGTCCAGTTCACCAAAAATACCAAAATTGACTTCGCTCTTCCATGGGGCAAAGTCGATTCCGGTGAAGTGAAAGGAAGGAGAATGAGAATTTAATTATGGTACTTGTTTAGGTCATTCACTTCCTGCCAAACAAACAGCGGAACTGACAGAACTTCACTTCCGCAGTTAGAAACAAACAATGAAGGTAAAGTAATTTTCACCTGAACTCTAATTAAACCCAAAGTCTATTTACATTGAAACAAACATGCGAAGACGATTGTATTGAACTTATTCCACTTGAACTCAATTCGTCAAACTAGACTTCCAACCAAATTAGTTCGAAGTCATATTCCCTCGGTCTTATTCCATCTACACACTATTGCGAGCGCTCGTCCCCCCAGGGGCCTGTCCTCATAGATTTGATGTAATATGTTAAATTTTGTTGGGACCGAAATAAAAAAAATTAAAATTTAATCTATTTTTAAAAAATAATTTGTATATTTATTTTTGCAAATCAAACGATCAATAAAACTTTTCTTTATGAAAGTTTCACTTTCGGTGTTTTATTTTGAAATATGTCCTAAAATGTAAACTCTTCAGGTCAGTTCAAACTGGAACTAAACCAGGTTTAGACTCGATCACTTCAATTACGACGAGGAGACTCTGGAAGGGGGGGGGAGAGAGAGAGAGAGAGAGAGAGAGAGAGATGTCGACGGAGTGGGGCGGAGCGGAGGCGAGCGATCTCAAAGCGGCGGGGGCGGAGCCGCTCCCCCACCCTCGCAATGGTCTCGTGCTCAAGGGTTGGTGCGTCGATTCTCGCAAGCGCCCCATCCTCAACTCCCTCGCCGTTCGCGAGTACGCAACCCTCCGATCTCTCTCTCTCTCTCCTTTTTTTTTTGGTGTGTGTGGTTTGATCTGCGAAACCCTAGCTGCGTGATCTTCGCTCCTTGTAGTTTTCATTGGAACGATCGGATTCGTGAATTGGTTGCCCTAGCGAGTGTAAATGGTTTTAGGGTTGCTTAGAGGAGAATTTGCGCGCAATCGAAGCTGTAATTATCTGGTGATTAAGAAATGTGTATTAAGGAGATAGTTGTGTTTTTGCGGCGAAGGAAGCAACAGTGTGTTGAAGTAATTCTTATAGAAATTTATGAACAACGTATAGGAATTTTGGTATATTTTGGGATCAAATACGATTCCTTCACGAATCGATAGTGACTCGTTTGCGTGAGCAAGTAGAAGGGAAATGTTGTGCGGTGGAAAATGATTTAAGTTAATTGGATCGTAATATAGAAGTGAGTTTATTTTTAGTTGATTACTTGTGCAATTAGGATAAGATGTGATAGCAGTTAAGGCATGGATTATTCCTGAAAGGCAGCTTTGGTCTTTTAGTTGTGCAAGAATAGTAGTAGTTTTGTTCGAATCTTCGATGAGATAGCAAATGAAAGAGAAAATTTGTATATTGGTATTTTTGAAGCTAAAGTTGAGATACTACTTATTCGTTAGTACGATTTGTTATTTCTTGTGTTGTTTCTTTAGGTGGGAAGAAAAGCTTGGAACGTCACATATGCCTGAGATGGTTTTTGGAGAGAGTTCGCTGTCTCTTTTACATATAAGCTCTGGTATTAAGTTACATTTCAATGCGTTAGATGCTCTCAGGGGATGGAAGCAGGAGTCGTTACCACCTATTGAAGTCCCTGCTGCTGCAAAATGGAAATTTAGAAGGTTCATTTAACTTATGTTCTTTTCATATTAGGAAGAACTAAGATGTTAAAGATACTTTACGTGTTTTATTTTAATTTGACTCTTGAATGACAATTTTTTTATTCTACAAAGATCTAAGCGGCAGTAGTAACAACACTAATTATCAGATCCAAAAACAAAAAACTTCTTTGAATCTTTTTTTTTATTTCATAACCCAGACAATTCTTCTTTTAAAGGGGTTTAAATTGTCTTGTTTTTGCTCACTACTTATTGTCGTTGTCGTGCAGTAAACCTTCTGAGCAAGTGATACTTGATTATGACTATACATTCACAACGCCATATTGCGGCAGTGAGATGATAGAACCGAACTATGAAAAGGTGTTTATTTGTCTTTATAGTTACAGAGCTTATTTACTAAATATTAGATATAAGCTTCTTATTTTATTTTTGTTTGTTATATTGGTTACTTTTGCCTCTTTGAATATGTTATTTTAGCTCAAGTAAAAGCTGCTAAATCAGTCTGCACTGGCTGTTTTGATGTAGTTTGGAGTCTCAACATCTTGTATCTTTCCACTCAGATCAAATTTTTTGTGGGACTTTATCTTTCCTAATGTGATTTGTTCTGATTAAATTAAGAAAATTTGTTACGTTTCCCATTGGCACCCTCTTCAGACACTTCGTATTTACTTCCTGACGTTCCAATTTTTCTAGAACACCTCAACCTGAAACATTTCTAGTTTGCTCACCCCAAGCACAAAGATATTAAGCAAAGATTAATAATTATGCACAACATTGAGTTGACTTGTTATTATAACATTGGTTTTCTTCTTACATGCTTATATTTGTTTCGGTTCATCTAGCTTGGTATATAGGTATTATGAGATAACCACACTAACTTCTGAGTACCATTGCAATGCAGAAGGGTTTGCATTGGCAGGACACGGATGAGCGAATTGATCTGGCTGCACTGTCGTCAAGAGAACCAATTCTTTTTTATGATGAGGTTGATTAGTTTGATATAATAGCTAATAGGGTGATAGATGTAGTTGCCACGTCTAATTAGAGTTTAACCTAATTATCTAGGTTGTTTTGTACGAAGATGAGTTGGCTGACAATGGAGTATCGCTACTAACGGTGAAAGTGGTAAGTGCTTTTTGCTTGTCTGATTAACAAGTTGGCCTTGAATAGGCAAGAGTATTTAGACTTTTGAAGTTTTACAGAGTCTTTTATTTTATGTCTGCAGAGAGTGATGCCAAGCTGTTGGTTTCTTCTATTACGTTACTGGGTAATGTTTAAATACCTTGGCTAAAATGTGCCCCTTACATTTTTATTTAGATTCCGTTATTGAATATCTGAAGTATGCATTAGATAACGGAATGCCTAGATACTGAGTAAGTTTTGATGGAAAAAAGACTTGGATTATCATGATTAATTATGATGTTAATTTTCTATAATGTTAGTTGTACTTATTGGAATAGTTCTGCTGTTCATAGTATCATTTTTCATCTACTGAATGTGTTCTTTTGACAGCTTAGAGTTGATGGAGTGCTAATGAGGTTGAGGGATACTCGAGTTTATTGTGCTTTTGGTAGTAATGGCGATGCCGAACCTGTAGTTCTGCGGGAAAGCTGCTGGAGAGAAGCAACTATCCAAAGTTTGTCTGTTGTAAGTCTATTTGCTCTTTAAAACTACAGTTAGTGTGCTAGAAATCCTACCTGACCTTGTTCTACGATAATGTTATGCTTTGATTAGAACTTTTTGTTCTTCTTGCAACTAAGAAAATGTGAGTTGAATTGCTTTTTTCAAATCTTGCTGCGTCGTGCAGAAAGGCATTCCTTCTGATTCTGCAGCGTATGGAGATCCCAACCTCATAGTTCATAAGCTCCCTATTATCATGCAAAAGAACCAAAGGCTGAAGATTTCAAGCTAATCCGCTCCAAAGGTTTCTATCTTCTCTCCTGAACTTCATCATGAGCTTAGTTACAGTTCATCTTCAGTTCCTCGTCTGAAGGCCGAGGAAGGTAAATATCTAGCTGATAAAAACACATGAACAGGACTTTTATACTCATCAATTATCTGACTAGTTTTCATTGGTTGATAATACAAATTTATATTTGCATACTAAATGCACTTCCTTTCTTTTTAATTTTTATGCCTTAATTTGTTTGCATGAGGGATATCAATTATTTCTGTCTCATATACTAATTCATTTTAAAATGCAGATATTATATCAAAGAAGAAAGTAGATGGAACTAGCCGTACTTATGGGGGGGCTCATCGTGTGAAGGGTTACACCTCTCTTCAGGATGCGGAGTACACGGTGTTTAGAGTATCCCTACCCACTTGTTAAATGGAAATTACTGGCTGTTTGGAGAGCGATGTGTTTATAATTAGGTCAATACGTATGTTTTCATTGGATTTGCCTCGTATGTGTGACTGTTGTGCTATACGTGGTTATCTATTAGTTTAATTAATTTGGAGAATTTTTGGTTCGTTTAATTTGTTTCTTTGGTGCTTGTGTGTGTGTTTTTTTTTTTTTTTTCATTTTTTCTTCTTAAGAAATGAAGGGCATTTTCACCCTTCTTCCAAATTTACCACCTAGGCTCATAGAATTCGTTTACGGAACTTTTTGAGTTTTTACTTTTTAGTTTGATGATAATAAATCACTTGCAACGAATCTAAAAACTCCTTAGTATCATTTTCGCACAAGGAGAAGGACCTCAAACATTTACAAGTACGGTGTATACAGTAATACATCGTTAACAAATTACAAGATACATCCACCAAGATCTGATGCAGAGAACCGCCTCACTTGCTCTCCATATATCCCCACAGGTTCAAATCTAAATATTCCTACAAGGAAGGTTGTCTAAGAAGTTAACAGTTACTAGCCAAGCCTAGGGGGTCATATGCTAATTTGGTTATCAGTGCCTATTTTTTTTCCCATTATTATTATTATTATTTGATGGTTGTTCCCGAATAACTAAACCGGCTAAAAAAGACCACTGGATCACTCGAGTCTCAAAGATATACAGAACAAGACAGAAAGGGAAAATGAAAAAAGGTTAGCACTGAATTAATTTGAAGCCGACCGTTTTCTCGGTTTTCTGGGATTAGCATTCGTGCATTCAGTATCCGTTTGCAAATGCAGCCGCCGTGGTTCACCTGGGCGGGCTCTCGAGCTTTTCGGGCGCACCTTTCTCGATTGATGAGGACGTGCGTGAGCTGCACCAAGATGAGTTTTGCGCGAAGTGTCCTTTTTGCCAGAGTCTTTCTTTGGCTTTAATTGGGGAACATTAGCATGACATGGATCTTGGCGCCGCTGCGATGAGCTTGAACAGAGTTTGCTCTCTTGGGCTGATCCTTGTTGGATGATTGATCTTGGCCGATGCGCTTGACTATGTTCATCAATGGTTTGATGTTCCCCCAGAGAAACAAAGGTTTGAATATCCTGACAAAAAAAAAAAAGGATTTAAGGTAAAAAAATAGAACTACAATAACCCAAAGTTTCTAAAATTCTGATATTTCTAAACCTTGCGAGACGTCCTTCTTTCGAATTCTGATGCATTATGTAGGGAAAAAAAAATAATGGAACATGAAACATTTTAAGTTAGTCGGAATCCTGGTAACTTAATTACGCAGAAGAATACGAAAGTGTGAGCAATATCTTGAGAAGATAGAATTATTGGTTATGAAGAAGCCAATATAAATTCATAGAGGCAGCATTCTTTCCAGTAAAAAAGTGGTGACAAGGGGAAAAGAAAAAAATCGAGCAATTTGATTCAGAAAAATAGTTACCTTATTGTGGGTATGAGAAGGTTGTGCAGTCTCCAAATCATCTTCCTCCGAATCGTCCATTTCCTCGCGTTCAAACTCCACATGTTCACTCGCTTCATCCGAATCACTCAATTCCTCCTGTTCCATTACAATACCTGGCATAGACTCCTCATTACGCTCTTCCAAGGATTGGCGAGCATAATTATTCATTCTAGTAGGTTCCGGTCCTATAAGATTAACATCTTCCACCCCGCACTCTTGTGACTGGGCAAAAAAACTGCTCGAATTTGAAAGAGCACCATGCTTCAAATAAGAAGTCCTCGACTCAACATGCTCAAGTGAATCTCTGCTAGCAAATTTTAAGTTTTCATTATCTGTTGCAGAATATAAGCGGAAATCCAAGTCAAGATTGTTTTCGTTCTCACTGTGGCTTACAGATTCTCTCAAGTTACAGTCAGATTGGTTGAGGAATTGATGGCACTCTACATCTGATACAAAGTTGTCAGAACCTCTAATTCTGGTCGACAAAGTTGCACCAGTACTTCTTTGCAGTAGAGGGTGGAAGTCGATAGTATGCACCTCCGCAGGAGCTTCTCTCGAATAAGAAACAATGTTGATGTTATCTTTTACTCCCACTACGGGATCAACCTGACTGCTATTCTGAGAGAGAAAACTGTATCTGCTGACTTGACGGTAATATGATGATTGATCTTCAGGACACTGGAATAGTAAAGGATGCATCTGGAAATCAGACTCGACAGGATTTTCTTCGGCCATATTTGTAGGAGGACCCCCATCAGAGCACAGATTCAACTGTTTTCCTGGATTTTCTGTATTAATATACTTTGTAATGGCCTGAGAGCTCGTAGAAACAACATCTTTCGTTACATTAGAACTGACGTTAGAAGATAATGATCCACCACGAAAGCCATGAAAAGCTGAGCAGGATATCACACGAACAGAGGGGGGGAGGTTTACAGGTGGCAAGTCGGGAGCCAACTTCACTACCCGGGCCCCTTTATTTTTGCGTGCTTGAGGCACTGAGACCAATGTATTTTTCCCTAAGGGCTTGGGCTTTGACCCAGAAAATAAGTTCATAGGTGAAACAGAGTATACACCAGTCTGCTTGGATAAATCATTCGTGTTTTCAGAAGTCTTTGAGGATGTTGGAAGATCAAGCTTTGTTCCACTTACTTGATGTAGATCATCACATTCATCTGCATTAGCGGAGGATTTTTGACCAATGTAAGCCCCCTCATGCTGTATCAACTGAACAGACTGCGTGTCATTCCTACCAATGCTTGAGTCTGCTAAAAATGCTTCATGAACATAAGCTTCGTTTTCATTATCCATTTCATCCGAACTGTTAGCTCCTCCATTGTCAACCTGGTAGTCATTCATCCACTAAATTAATAGGATGCTTAGGTGTACAAATATATGTTGGTTCATATGTTGGTAAATTGGTTTTGCATCAGAGTAAGTTTTCCTAAAGAGGAGTACTTTTGTAATACAAAGGCATATGCAAAAGAAATTAAGTTTTTAATGGGTATATATAATAATTTAGACTTTGCAGGGGCATACATACATATATATAAATAATTTTCCAGGGATTTTTATGCAAATATAATGTTTAAAGTTGATTATGTTAACTAACCTCGTTTCCAGGTATTGTTTCTGTATCAGCCCTTAAAGCTTTCATTTTTCTTCTTTTTGCTTCATATAATCGCCTCTTTTCTTTAACAGCTTCACTTTTACAGTAGGACTTCTGGGTTCCAGTAGCAATTCTCCACTGACGTGGCAATAGTGACGGATCTCTATGTGGGACAAAAAATTTCCAAACAGATATCCAATCATGTTTGAATAATTTAAGTCCCTGGCTTCAAACACAAGAGTATGATAAGATTATGACTTAAATAAGTAATAGTCCATATCAGTTCTATTAATGATTTTCAATCAACTCACCTCGTAGATGCGTGCCTTTTCATCTATTGTCAACGGAGAAGTCTTCATACGTCGCACAGCCTAGATGAGTTGACACATAAATGAGCCTTTAAAACAAGACAACAATTGAAAATTTAAAATGAGAAGCAGAATTTAAAACTTGATGGATTTCAAAAAATTCTCAATGCACAATTGAGCACTGAAGTCAAACTTTTGTTTTCATATGCATACTTCCACCAAATTTGATCATATATAAGCATGTGATAGAAGGAGTGCACAGAACGCTGCTTGTTATACATTTAAGTCATTCACTCGAATGCTTACCTTAATTGGATTCTCAGGAGCCTTGGAAGAGCTGCGGTTTTTCTGTCTGACGAAAATCTGAATCGAAGAAAGACCATGTTGTCAAATCATCATAAAGAAAGGTTAAAATGCCTCATTAAAAAGGTTCCATACCAAAATTAGCAAATAAAATCTATGTATTTGGAATTTATTAACACAACGACACATTTTGGTCAGAAAGCAGGCAAGTTCATGTCATATAGACATTCATAAAAGTATCAAAATAATTACAGATATTACCTGATGTTTCGACTTACAAGGAAGAAAGTGCTTCTGTATCGCACCCCAATCATTATTATACTCCATCAGTCCCATTGCTAATAATCTGCAAGAATCTCAAAAATTAAGAAAATAAAACAGTAACTGAATCCTGGCTAAGTAAGAGTGATAACATCAAATCGTGAATCATAAGGCGGTGTAATCCATGAAAGAGGAATCAGAAAGAAGTCAAAGAGCTAATAATTCTAGATCTAAAGAAGATTATCATGTATCAACAAAGTGCTAATAATTCTAGATCCAATTTTTACTAGCCTGAGGAATTTTGCATTAGGTACGTAGGTGCTTGAGTGGATGCACGTGTATCTTACATGTCAGACAAATTGATCACATCAGTTCAAAAAATCCAGTTGATGGCAAGGACTTGATTGAGACTCTTAAAATAAGTGAGGATTCCAACAGCTTCAACTAAAACAGCTATAATTAAGTTCCATAAAATGTTCAAGGATTAATTAGCAAACCAAAGAAGAGCTCTAAACAGGAAGAAACATGGACAAATAGAACTCAAAAAGTACTAGACAGACAGAGAAGTAAGATAAACAATGCAAAGAATAGAAGAAGGTAAAAAAAAAAAAAAGAGCAACCGAATTATTAAACATGGAATGTCATGGGCAGAAAAGGAGAAAGAACGCACCCATCCTCTGCATCAGTGAAAAGCACACGATTTGCAACTGCTGGCAACGGGGGTTTATGAGGAAACAGCGCAACATTAAACAGAGGAAAAAACCTCTGTGCTAATCTGGCTATATCCACAGGGACGATAGCAACTGATTGCTTCTTGGTGCTTTCTACAAGGGTAGCAGCTAATGATTTTTTAGGTTGCAGCTGACCAGGTGAAAGTGATGAAACTGTAGACATTGTATTAGATCCTCCAAGAAACTCATTATTACTCTCCCTGCCGGTGTCGATCATAGGCAAAGGAAAAAGAGGTTCTCTTTTCAAGTGGCTTTTGTCAGCTGCATTGTCCAAATGACTCTGTCTATACTTTACAACAGCTGTAAAATCATTTGGTAAAAAGGAATGAGGTCATCAAAATTGGAGAAGTGTACAAACTTACGTGAACTATGGCACATTTTAAAATGGGTATCTAAACTTTAAAATTGTGATTCACTACCGAGCTGTACAATGTTTTTGATTTAAACCTCCCATCAGAAATAACAGCATTTTTCTGAAGTGAAAAAGAGTGTATATTTCTCACAAAACCATTCAGTTCTAACATATTTCGATGAGACATTCTAAAATGAAAAGCGCAGGTATCCATTTCAAAATGCGCTATAGTTCAAGTAAAGTCTGTTTCCTCAAAAAATTGGAAGCCTGCACAAAATCGGCAAGCAAGTAATATAAACATATATATAGTCACCTACTAGCTGTAACATCAGTTGTGTAACTATTTGCCAGCCTTAGTGGTGCCACGTCAAGAATGGAAAATAAAGGGCAATCAATTAATGGCATCCAGTGGGAGAATTCTGAACTCTGATTAGAAGCATTATCAAGTGATGAACGAAGATATGGAGTCTCAAAACAAGTCCCCGGATAAGGAACTTTGTTTGAAACCAAGGCTTTCTCACGCCTACAAACCATCTCTGTGATCATCTTTTGGACTTCAACAGCAACTGGCTGTCGTGATGGATCAAGAACACAAACAGAGAAGACTTGAACTAAAAGCTGAACATGCTCATGTATTAAGCAATACAGCTGGCCTATTTGCTGAGCTGTGAATCCATTCGCCAAATCAGCTCCATTTTTAGAAGGAAACTGCCATCCATAGGCAGGGAGAGGAGATACTTGGGCATGAGCAACATACGGCAGAATAGGACGCAAGGGCAATTTTGATTGCCCCGGAAAGCATCTCTTACTTTCAACTGACTCCTTAAGCCGTTTCTTCTGCCGAGTCACGGGCCTACGGGAATCTTCCTCTTGCTTGTCATCTAATAATTTCTCATTTTCGATATTTTCATCAGCATCGCTTTCTAATGCCTCCTCAATTTCAATTTCAAAGTCAGCATCATTCTCATCTTCATCCAGATTATCATCCCCCTGTCCATTGTGTTTGTCATCTCCTCCATCCAGTAGAACAGCTGCAAGAAACTTACGATATTCCTCTTCTTCATCAATATTTTGTAGGTCCCCATCATCATCAGATTCCTGGAGAAAGGTCTCTAATTGTTCAAGTGTATAATTTGCAAGAGAAACGCGAGCCCGTGTGCGCTTAAAGATGGCATCCTCATCATCTATGCTGATCATTGGATTCTGGGATTTCCCACAAACAGTTAAGTTTTCCTCCTGCTGTGTACAATTTGTCCCTTGGTTTTTTTGAACAGGTTCTTTCCCACAGTCATCGTCTGTTGCAAGCCTATTACGCATCAGGGTATTCTCATCCTCTTTTCCAATAATTAAACTACAATGTTGAGTCTCATCAGTTGGCCTAGACGCTGTATTAACATCTTGTTGATCTGAAGAGCTCATAATTTTATCAACACTACCGGTTGCACCTTCATTTTCTGAAGTCAGACTTGATGAGGCATCTGAAGGAGTTTCTTCCCTCAAAAAAGGATTGAAATCCAAATCCTCTTCTTCATCGTCATCTCCAACTTCCATATTTACAGGATTGCCCGCAGATAAGTTGGATGGAGATAATGCAATCCTTTGATGGTCAGAACGCCAGGATTCCCCATTCACTGCTGTGGCAAGCTCCGACATCCTGGAAAGAAGAAAGGAAAAATTATCAGTTTATGTAAGCAAAAGAAGAAACCATGCAGAAAATGCCAAAAAAAGCTTTAAACATATATCGACCCGATCGCACCATGTCAGAGACCAAAAGTGGACCACCAATACATTCCTAAACCAGCTCAGTAGCAGCTTAAAGCAGTAACTAAAATCAACCGAAAGCAAAAGTATACGGCCCTTTATACCGATAACTCTTACTAACACCAACCAATACTCAAGTGATAGTAGTGTTCCAAGCTATCACTTCAAGTAGACCAAAAACTCAAACATTTAGCTTCCTTGCGACATAGGAAGGAGTTGTGTTTGACAAAACTATTAACAAACACAAATTTAAAATAATTTCAATGAAAATATCTTATGCTTATAATGCCAGTATCCTTGGTTATGGTAAGTCCACCTATTCCAGTAAGACACAACTAATTCACGAGCATAGATTACCGCATTTGCCAAGCTTGCGTACTAAGTAAAACTTTTTGCCTTAAATCTAATAAATACTCAACAGCGAGAATAGAATCAGAAAGTGCATTTTGAGTGCATATATGTACAACAAATTGATTCCTCAATATTGTAAAATACACCGACCGTCCCTAGCACAAGTAGCAAAGGACTTGGTGGTTGGTACCCGAGGTCCCAAGTTTGAATCCTTGTTGATTCACATTTTTAGCTAAGTTTATTTCTAAAAAAAATAAACGAAACGGGTAGCATGCTATCTTTCTCTCAAAAAAAAAAATTATCATAAAATACTAAAATTTGTCCAATATTACAGGAAACTTGGAAAGAGCAATTCCGAAGTAAAAACTTTCTATGAAGAGAAAGTACTTCGGCCGAATCTACGACGATGTACTTGATGCAAAACCCCTACTTAGACCAATAAACAAAACAACTAACTCTAAAGATGAATTTAAAGAGAAAATCGTGAACAAAACAAAACCCTAGCTCTCTATCACAACAACACTGCACTTCATAGATCAATTGTAAAGATTGTGATCATGAAAAGGCAAAGGTACACGAGAAACAATAAACTAAAGAATAATTCCGCAATTAATACACCCAATTCAACATACTTTTAACCTAAGAAACGAAATCGCAACAACGAGGCTTCGAATGCTTCGATTCAATTCAAAACCTAATCAAAATCTATGAATTTGAGCATTGGAGAGAGAGAACAACTAGTATAAAAAAAAATTGGGGAAACGTATATACCTTTCTCTATTGGATCGTTCGAGAACCTCTCTTCATTGTAGAGTGAGAAGAGAGAGAGAAAGAGAGAGAGAGGGTTCCGAAGAGAGAGGTCGCCAATGGCGCTAATCATAAATTTCGCGAAGAGCGATGAGGGCGACGCTGTTGTTGCTTAGAACACGAGATCGAACTTTTCTTTTTTATTTATTTTTTAATCGGAAGGTGAAAATGCACAGAGACTCCTCAGCTATAGGCTAATTAAGAAAGGAACCCCATAGTTTTAAATTATTTGCTTTTATGTAACAAGTATTTCATTATTTTAAGAAAAAGATTAAAAGCATCTGATAAATGAGCGGCATCTAACCACCATGAAGCACAGTACGACTGTGCATGTTTTTTTTTTCCCTTCAATATTTTTAAATTTTTTTCTCTCAGATATAATCAAAATTTTTTAAAATCTTGATAAGTTTCGAAGCATTAACTAGAATTTGGTTTTTGAATAAATAAACATTATATAGAAGTTTTAAAAAATATTGTTTTAAAAAAAGTTGGGCCGTTTTGTATTTCGTACTAGGCAGAGCCTCTTTACGCCCATTTAGGTTAAAAATTATATGGGCCGTAATGGTTCGATCCGGCCCACTTTACGCTTCATAAGTAATAGGTTTTTTATTTTATTTTATTTTATTTTTTGCTGGGCTTTACTCTCCGTTCTCCCAAACCGTTTGCTTCCGAAGAAGCAATTCCCGAAGAGGGAGAAGCGCCTCCTCTCTCTCTCTCACCCTCTTCCTCGCGAGGAACCCCTCTCTCTCTCTCTCTCCCTCTCTCTCTCTCTCTCTCTCTCTCTCTCTATATATATATATATATATATTTATATATTTATATATGTTCGTGCTAACGCTAGGGTTTCGATGTCGAAGTCCACAATCACCTCCGTAGAGCTCAATTACCTCGTCTTTCGATACCTCCACGAATCAGGTTCTTCTCTCTCTCTCTCTCTCTCTCTCTCGATCTCGATCTCCAAGCCCCCTCTTTAAATTTGTTTTTTTTTTCTGATTATTCGCGTTGTTCTTCCGAATTTTTACCTGTATAATTTTTTTCCCCCCTCGCGTTGGGTTCTGCAAGGGTTTTTTGACCTAATTTTTTTTTTTGCAATTTGGGCACATGAATTCATGGTAGCTGCAAACATTTTAGATCGTTTAACGCTGTAGAGCGACTTTTGAAGTTGGATCGATTGTTAGTGAACTGCTTTTGTAGCTGCTCTTAAACCCTTGTTTACTGTGCTTCGAAGAGTTTGTTGTGTTGTTTTTTATGTTTCTGATCACTGTAGCTCGAGTCTTTTTTATTTGAAATAATAAGCTTTGATGCTTTGCGTGAAAATTTGAATTTTTAGGGGCAACTTGGAGACTCCTCAACCTTGACTTGTTATTGTTCACAATGGCCAAACATAAGAGAAACGCCATAGGTTTGACAAAACTCCCATTTCAATTGATGGAAATAAAAAAAAAAAAATCAAAAGATGAGGAGGTGTCAAAAGAGAAAGAGGTGAGGGGTCTATCCAAAAATAAACTATAGTTGAGGGGGTCCTTATAGCTTTTTTTTTTCCCTCTCTTTCTATAACATAAGGTTGCTAGTCATTGTTTTCAATTAGTTTCCCAGGCGGTTCTCTCTTGTTTCAAACTATTGATGTGCTCGACGTAGTTCTATTACTTTTACTTTGGCCTTTCGTCTTGTTAGCAAGAAAAAAATGAGAGCAAATTATACAGTGAAAAGTTAGTTGGATCGGTGATGCTAACGCTTGTTATGTGAAATTTGCAGGTTTTGCTCACTCAGCATTTTGTTTAGGATATGAAGCAGGGATTCACAGATCTAATATTGATGGAAATATAATTCCACCTGGTGCTCTTATTACCATTGTACAGAAAGGTCTTCAATATATAGAGTTAGAGGCTAACGTTAGCAATGTAAGTTTTTTGTGTCATAGTCTTGTCATTTAATTTATTCGTTTTCTTGGTTTATTATTAGATAACATTTTTCCCCCCTTCGTTATGCTTCTTTTTTTGGCAGAGTGATATAGATGTCGATGAGGAATTTTCTCTCTTACAACCTCTGGATCTTATTACAAAAGATGTGAATGAGCTACAAGAAATTATAAGGGAGAGGAAAAGGAAGAAATATCAGCATGAGCAAGATAAGGACAAGGAAAAAGATAGAGAACGGACTCTTGGAGCTGAAAGGGAGAAGGAAAGACATGATAGAGATCAAGAGAGGGATAAAGAAAAGATGGAAAAGGATAAAGAGCAAGAAAAGGACAGAGAAAAGGATAAGCAGCATGGTGAGCGCAAAGATAAGGCCAGACTTGATGAAAATGGAGCTGGAGGTAAAGAGACCTGCAAGAAACTTATTTCCTCTTTTTTGTTACCTGTAGGCTACCTATATTAGATAAACAACATATTTCTTTTTCTGTTTTCCTGTAAGAATGCAAGCATTCTTATGATGGAAACCTGGAATTGTCAAAGTTCAAAACACAAGCAAATCTTTTACAATGTTACTCGTCACTATTCCATCCTCTAATAGCATTTATGTAATATACTCATATTTATATCTGCATTTTCTTTCAAATTGATCTAAGTTTGTGATGTACTGAATACTCATTATATTTAGTTGATTTATAATTGTTTAATTCCTCCAGACATTGGATACTGCAATTCTTTTGTAGGTTTATAACATTAAGGAAGATACAGTATATTTTGCGGAATCTCTAGAGATAAAAAATGTTGCACATGCTGTGTACTTCTGATGTACCTGTACTATTTGCAGTGCTTTCATTATACCTGATAGATTGTGTAATGCTATTTTGTTGGACCTACATGTAGTTAATTAGTTCCCTCCATATGGATGAAGTCATTAAAGTACCATTTCATATGCTAATTTGAGAAGTTCTGTTGGTTAGGCTCTCCATATATTGGGCCTTGTTGACAGTGATATCTCGCGAGTTTGATATCTCAAAGTGCTCCTTTGTCATGCCCTCGCCCTGAAAGCTAAACCGTGGTCATGTAGTAACACTTGCTCCACACCTAGAGGGGTTAAGGTCTAAGCATGTGGGGCAACATGTTGCATGTAAATGAATTTATACTATTTTCTTGGGTGTAGTCTAGTCGACTTACTCCTGGTAATCTTTACGTAACTAAACGCACATCCTCGCCACATAGCCCCGATCTCACCTTTGTTAACTAGTTATGTACTAATTTCTTTAGTTTCATCGCTGTCAGCTGGTTGATATACGTTCACCTTGATTGTCTAATAGGGCCTGAACCAACTGATGCCACCCCAAGCTCTCACCCAGTCACTAGTGAGATATCTAGTTCTGACGTAACTATATTGGAAGGCCACAGTTCTGAGGTCTGATACTTTTTAATATTTATTTATGTCATATACTGCCTGTTGATTATGAGATTCCACCTGTTTCTGCTTTCATATATTTCCATTTTGTATGCATTTAGGTATTTGCGTGTGCTTGGAGCCCAGCAGGTTCTCTTCTAGCATCTGGGTGGGTATTAGACTAAAGCATACTTATAATACTAGGTTTGTCATTTATGTTGTTAACTTGTTATCCATTTTCACTTTGTTCATTTTGCATTGCATGCTAAATTTCATATGTTGCACTTAGTTTCTTCTATTGCAAGCTCCACTAATAGACCTCTTTTTACCTACTCTTTTCATTCTAATTTGCAAATTATAATGAACATAGAGTAGTGTCCCCACTGGTTGACATATTCAAGTTCAGACATCAAGAACCAAGAGCTTCAATTAAGCTTGTAATAGCTGTCTTCTTAGAATCTTCAAGCACAAATTTTGCAACTTGAAATGCTAATTAGCTTCTATGTGCATATGTTTTTAGATATTCGGTCCAGTTACAAGAAGCAATTGAGTCATTTTGTGATTGGTCAGGTCTGGGGACTCAACGGCGAGAATTTGGACAATTCCAGATGGTCCTTGTGGTTCTAGTATGCAAGCATTTCCCCCAACTGCTCATGTTCTGAAACATTTTAAAGGGCGAACTAATGAGAAGAGCAAAGATGTCACCACACTTGATTGGAATGTAATCTCTCTCTCTCTCAGTGAATTCCTTTTCTCTTGAAATAACAAATCCGCTTCTATATTATCTTTCTTATTCACAAATTTGTATTCTGCAATTGGATTCTCCTTCTCCTCTTGTTGTATTATTTGGAACCTTTTTCTCATATTCTTTTCTTGTGTGGAACTATTACAGGGAGAAGGTACTTTTCTAGCTACAGGTTCATATGATGGACAGGCAAGAATATGGAGCAGGGATGGTAAGACTTTGATTTTTCCGTGGAAGAAATTGCTTTATTGTTTGTCACTTTATATTGTCATATGACCCGAATATCTACTTTTAAACAAATTAGGTTAGTCCTTATTTTATGGTTCTTAGCTGTTTTAATGAATGTGAACGAGATTATAAGCATATATTCTATGACATTAATGAGTTATCAAAGTTAAGCCCCTATACTCAGCAGGAGCTGGAGGACAATCATTTACTAAGTGATAAACAGACAATAATAGCCTAATGGACAGAAAAGCTTCTTTAGCTCCAACGATTTGTACTTTCCCCCATTCACTCTGTCTCCAATCCTTGCAGCCTATTATTTTTTCAATTCACAATTAACTTTTGTAACTTATTTTCATTTTGGGTTTTTCCATTTTTTTTCATTGTAATTACAACTGATTTTTCCTTTGTGTGGGTTCAATAACATGAGCAGGGGAGTTGAAGAATACTTTGATCAAACATAAGGGACCAATATTTTCTTTGAAATGGAACAAAAAGGGTGATTTCCTCCTCAGTGGAAGTGTTGACAAAACTGCTATTGTGTGGGACACGAAGACATGGGAGTGTAAACAACAATTTGAGTTTCATTCAGGTGCTGATATTGTTGATTTACTTAGAATTATTCTTTACGATTATACTTAACTATGCTTGTAGGCTTCAAAGTCTTACCTAGTATTTTGTTTTGTCCTTTTACTTTTCCAGCTCCAACACTTGACGTTGATTGGAGAAACAATAATTCTTTTGCAACATGCTCAACTGATAACATGATCTATGTTTGCAAGATTGGAGAGTCTCGCCCAGTCAAGGCATTCTCTGGGCATCAGGTTTTTTTTCCCTTTTAATTTAGATACTCATATTTTGATTCTTTAAACAATTATTGGCATCCATTGCTCTCGAATTTGTCCGTCTAACGGGTAAATGATGTATGAATCTCTATGACTATGTTGCTCCCTTAAAAGTTTAGTCTCAACGTGGCATTCGCGTTGATACATTTCAATCTACAACACAAGAACCAAACCTTGTAATCTTACTGATATATGTTTTGTAATGAACTTAGGGATGCTCTATTTTTTCCCTTTCATGTTGAGCATATGTTGGAAGTAAGACATGCAAAGCAGTTATTGAAACTTCCACAAATGATTCTTAGTATACTTGTGGATGATGAAGTTCCTCATTCTGTAGTCAATAGATTGGTCATTAGATTTCTTTTGATTTTTTTTTAACGAGATGAAATTCCTAGCCTCTCTCTCTCTCTCTCTCTCTCTCTCTCTCTCTCTCTCTCTCTCTCTCTCTCTTATACATACGCACACACTGAGAGCCAAGTAGATATGATGCCATTCCAAGTTAAAATGATATAAAAAACCATGGCATGTTAGTACATGATAGATGAAGGATGGAAAATAGCTGCTGGTTAATTACTGGTGTAGCATCATCGAATATGCATATGCAGTTAGTTAACTTTTTTCCATGTCATATTTTTCTTCAGGGTGAAGTTAATGCTATCAAATGGGATCCAACTGGTTCTTTGCTGGCTTCATGCTCTGATGATGGGACTGCAAAGGTACATAATCATATCTGAACGGAGAAGTTTATGAGAAATAGTTCTACTTAATTGGCATTAGCAATTTTCAGTAGTATCTTTTTTCAATAATTGAGTTGAACTTTTCCGGATTGGTGCATGCAGTGGAGTTTAGGTCAACTTATTGACCTTTCAAACCCTGGCTGTGGGATATCTTCTAAAAATTGTTATCAATCTGTTGGATTCTTTTCATCATTTGTTGCTTGTAAGCATACCCCTTGAGATTGCTTGATAAATCCCTTCGTTTATTCAGTGGGTTAGTTCAACTATCTATTAACTATAGTGCGACCTATTTAGCTTTTCAATCCTACTAGTGAGATATCTTCTAAAAAATTGACCCAATTACAGCAGTCTGTGGGATACTTATTGTTTCTCTGTTGCTAGTAATATGATTGTACACCTTTAGATTGCTTAATAACTGGCTCTTTTCATTGTAGGCTTGACTTTGTTTTGTATTATTAAGTACTTCAATATCAGATCTAATAACTTGATTAAATTTTGGCAGATATGGAGTCCGAAGCAGGACAAATTTTTGTATGATTTCAAGGATCACAGCAAGGTTCTAATCCTTTGCTTAATAGCACCTAGTACTCTTTATAGACATCCATCTTGCTAATCGATCAACAACTTTTTTTTTTCTTCCAGGAAATATATACAATTAAATGGAGCCCCACAGGCCCGGGAACAAACAACCCCAATCACCAACTAGTGTTGGCAAGGCAAGAACTTTCCTACTTTCTGTACACATGTATTTCTCATGTTAGTAGTTTCTGAGCATTCTGTTGTCACGGCTTTAATTGATTAATGATGTTGACTTATGTTTAGTGCATCCTTTGACTCAACTATCAAGCTATGGGATGTAGATCAAGGGCGCCTTTTATACAGCTTGAACGGCCACAGGTAATTATGACTCTGGTCCTTAGAATATCAATTTTGACGGTTTAGTCATTGCAAATTGTCCTGTGAAACAATTTAGTCCTTTTATTATTCTACTGCCAGAAGAAAGATGCCACCGCCGGCATGATAGTTACCGTTTGCTCAATGGTAGACTAATTTAAAGAACTTTATCATTGCACGGGATAAACTTTAGGGACCAAATTGTTAGAAATGGAACTATGATGGCATATATTTTAGTCATGATCAAACTTCAGCGGCTGAATTTGTAATTGACCCTAGGCATAGGTACATTGTAGTGCTCCCATGTATTCTTACGGTAACTTATTTGTGGTACAATACAACTACAGGCAACCTGTATATTCTGTCGCGTTTAGCCCCAACGGCGAGTACTTGGCGAGCGGATCGTTAGACCAGTGCCTGCACATATGGTCAGTAAAAGAAGGGAGGATATTGAAGACCTACAGAGGCGGCGGCGGCATCTTCGAAGTGTGCTGGAACAAAGAAGGCGATAAGATTGCCGCATGTTTCTCTAACAACACTGTATGTGTTATGGATTTCAAAATATAGTATAGTGAGCTGTTATGATGCTGTAGGCTTTTAGATTTAATGATAGGCTTCCTACATATCTCATTGAAACGTTATGCTGTTATTTAACGGATTCTCGGCAGATTGTCATCTAGTAAATTAATGTGATTATATGGTACTGATGTTTGAAAAGATTTTTGTTTGTTATACTAATCTAATTCCTCTTGAAGCAAAGGTTGTGACTAAGCTGTTTAAGTCAGAGTAAATAAAGAGTCATATATTTCGAGAGCTTTCCATAGAAAACTACATAAATGAACTTACTATTACCAGAGACACCATAGTAAGTTCACCCCATAACATACGCATACAAACCAGTAGTAGGCTGGTGCTGTACTAGCTTAGATTTATAGTTTCTTTTATTCCTGCAGTCGCAAATGCAACTCATGATATGCTTACTTAGAGCTTCGAAAGCAAATCG
Source organism: Puya raimondii (assembly GCA_016920855.1). Taxonomy (NCBI): domain Eukaryota; kingdom Viridiplantae; phylum Streptophyta; class Magnoliopsida; order Poales; family Bromeliaceae; genus Puya; species Puya raimondii. Next base: position 47,543,581 of record JABWPP010000050.1, on the reverse strand, counting down.
ATCATGTGCTCGCGCGGTCGAACCAAGGCCTCGAGAGGCGCCGCCTTAGGCAATGTAAGCCCCATTCCTTCAGTCATGTCCACCTCCTCTTCCCCCACTCTCTTCCACTCGAAACACTGTATCATCGTCGCGAGCGCCAGCGACGCCTCCCGCGTCGCGAGGCCCTCCCCGGGGCACCGTCGCCGCCCCATCCCGAACGGAATCATCCACCCCTTCTCTTCCTTCCCAATTTCAAACCTCTCCGGCTTGAATTTAGCAGGCTCCCGCCATATGGTAGGATCTCTGTGGATGGCGTAGGCATTTACCAGTAGCATGGTGCCTTGCGGCACGGTGTAGTTTGCGATGGTTAACTCCGTCGCAGATTCGTGGGGGACGAGGAGGGGCCCTCCCGGGTAGAGGCGGAGAGTCTCGGTGATGATGCAGCGGAGATAGGGGAGGTTCGCGATGTCCGACTCCTCCACCAAGCGATCGGTGCCCACACGAGCGTCGATCTCCGTCGCCGCTTTTCTCAGGGCTTCAGGATTGTTGAGGAGGAGCGACATGGCCCACTCGATGGTGTTCGACGTCGTATCCGTTCCCGCTGATAACAAGCTCTTTCAAAAAGCAATAGTTATAAGGGTCATTACTGATTCATGCCTTGTTATATAAGTTGGGTGTAGCAGGAGCAAAAATATACTATAGGGATAATTTTTGTATGGACTAACAAGAAGTGTTCCGAGGTGTTCAAATGGACGTTGATGAGAAAGGAGTCAGTTGAGCATGTTGAGAGAAAGATAGTATGTTATCTAGCTATTTTATCATTAAGTTCTTAATCAACTGATATATTATTAATACATTAGTATCTTAAGTTGTATGATTATATATTTAGTAACTTGTAAGAGCTATATTTAAAAGGCATATAATTACTGCTCCTTTAGTTTTTCTTTTATTTCGCGTTTTGCTGTAAATAGTAAAAACATTTTTTATAAATTACTAATATATTAATGCATGTAATATGATAAATGTATATTATTGTTAAATACATAATTTAGAAAAGAACTTTTGTGGGGCATCTAAGTAACAACATTGACCGACAAAATTATTGCACTACATGACTATCACATCATTAAAAGCAGTT